>CM035426.1:111962640-112580140 GCA_020310875.1 Ceratopteris richardii | reverse complement strand
GATCAAAGATGTCTCCACTCTAAACGTCTCACGAAGTTGTCCACACTCTAGATATTACTCTCCATCGTAGCTTTTCCCTTACTACAATTATGTACCTTCACGCTCAATGGAATGTTTTGAGCGTGAAATTTACAGGCTTAAAGCTAACGTTGGTGCCTGTGTAATGGAACGTGCGCTGCGGTTCCTGAGCGTGAAGTTTGCAGACTTAATGCTAACGCTGGTGCCTCACTCCGAATCCTGGAGTCTGTGTAGTATCTTGAGGTGGTCAATTGAGCAGTGGCGGCATGATGTGCTTAAGAGAGAGTACAATGAACATGATCAGGATGACGACGAGTCCTCGCTGTCCGATGACCAAGGATGCTATGGAGATGATAAAAGGGAATACTTGGAAGACGACTCCTGGTTCTACGATGACGATCACCACTGCAGTACGGATGATTTCTGGTCCTACGATGAATTCAACGACGAAGAGGGTAGCTGGCCCTACAATGAAGATGACTATCAGGACTACGATGAATTCAACGAGTGGAGTTGCGATGAAGGCGACTTCTAGTTGTCGATGCATGGCAGAGATACTTCACATCAAAGAATTTTTCCTGAGTGAAATCTCGTCGTGACGCCCGCTTCTAGTGTCGCCTGTTTTGTGCTCTTGCTGCCTTTGTATTTTGTGACTTATACTGATTCCTCCTCTGGTTGTCGGAGATAACTTAACTCTTTATAGCATAGAAGTCCTCGTCTTGTACGCAGATAATCCATTTCAAATTAACTAACTCTACATCGAAATTTATCTTCTGCATACGGATTCCATCTTGGCGTCACATACAACCAACTTACTTCTACGATTTTTGGGGCATCTGTACGGTGACATCTTCAAACGGCTATGAAGGCAGACCTTCCAAAGTTTGTACTGCTCTCGAACAGGATTTAAAAGCAGAGTGAACTGGTCTTTTCTTCGCGTCATTTCTGATTTTTCTCATTTCTTTTCCTTAATGTAAAACAGTACATCATCGCTGTTGTAGAAAACCTTCTGTCATAGCAGATCTTCTACCTCAGTCTGATTCTCTATAGTAGTTTAGTTTTCCTGTAGCAGAAATAATTCACCTCAAAGAATTTCTCCTGAGTCAAATATCGTCTTCATGCTCACTTCTAATGTCATCTGTTTTGTGCTCTTGCTGCCTTTGTATTTTGAAACTTAACCTGATTCCTCCTCTGGTTGTCGGAGATGACTTAACTCTTTTAACCATAGAATTCCTCGTCTTGCACGCAGATAACCCATTTCAGATTAAGTAACTCTACGTCGCTATTTATCTTCTGCATAGGAACTCCACCTTGGTGTCACAGTGGCGTCTCATACAACAAAGGTTTATGAACGCCCAAACTTCTACGATTTTTGGGGCATCTGCACGGTGACATCTTCAGAGGACTATGAAAGCAGACCTTCCAAAGTTTGTACTTGTTCTCGAACGGCATTTCAAAGCAGAGTGAACTGGTTTTTTCTTCGCGTCGTTTCTGATTTTTCTCATTTGTTTTCCTTAGCGTAAAACAGTATATCATCGCTGTTGTAGCAAACCTTCTGCCATAGCAGATCTTCTACCTCGGTCTGATTCTCTATAATAATTGAGTTTTCCTGTAGCAGATCTTCTGCCTCGGTCTGATTCTCAATAACCAATCTAGTGCTGCAGACTTCGCTCACATCAAAAGAAAAGAGGAGCCATATCTGCAATGAATGAGCTTCCCCAAAACGGGTCTTCTATTGTGAGAATGTATGCAATCTGAAGTTCGGAACTCTGTTTCTGTCTCCTATATCCATTGCTTTCTTTCTGTCTCCTATATCCGATGGTCGATGTGTTTCTGGGAGATTGCAAGTTCAATGTATATGGGATTGCGAATACATAATGATGGTGTTTATGATGGGGTATCCTTCACACATGTACTACATAATTATCCCTCAGCCTACATGCATATTCAAACTGAGCATCAATCAACATACGACATGAAACAGATCATCTATTGGATCATTCCCATGTCGCCAGATTTGACTTCCAAATCCGTGATTGTGAGACTTCTTTTGACCTTGTGGATCTGTGTTTCCTCCCTATAGTAGAACTAAGGAAAACTCTTGAAGATTTGAAACTTAAAACTTACTTGGCCTCTTTTCGTCCACATATTCCGACAGTCAGCTACAATCTGACACCCAAACAACGCCCATGGTGCACACGATCAATGTTGTGCTCCCTTGGTGTCTCCTCATATCCACATCATCCACATCGCCAAAAACGTTTTTGAGGTTCTCATGCCAAATCACCTATTCGACACCTGTTTCTTATGTACTTGTATAAGCCAACGGCTACATTTGCAAGTTGTCCTTGTGCGAAAGATATTGTAATGGTTCTCTAAATGTTTTGGAATATCGACAATGAATTAATGATAAGTATAAAAGTTTCCATTCCCTTCCAACCAAAGAATATTTCAACGAACAAGCTCTGTAATCACATTATGACGGCACATTGAATGATCACTTGTTTAGAAAGTTGGATGAATGGATTGAAAGACGTGTCGGTAATAGATTATCAAAAAGAGAGGTGGGTAGAGACAATGAAAAACGGAAGGATAAACAAGTCGATAAATGGACATTTTGATAGCTAGATATGTTGAAACATACATAGAAAGATAGATGGAGAGAAGATAAATCACTGCTTGTAAAGATGATAAATTCATAAATGGAGATATATGGATGGATAGATAGATAGATTGATTGATATATATATATATATATATATATATATATATATATATATATATATATATATATATATATATATATATATATATATATATATATATATATATATATATATATATATATATATACATACATACATGTGTGTGTGTATATACCTCTTTCCACCTCTCTTTTCTTACGATACCTCCCAATTTGTGGTAGATTTTGGTTGCATTTGGACGTGCTTCTGCATTTTGGCAGCAGTTTTTATGAAGTTGACTATCCGCATCCACTTTGGTGGCATCTTTGAAAGTACTTCATCAGTAATCATTTAGCTAGAGTTTACGTCAACCTTAAGAATCTGAATTGTTTATAAACACTCTCATTGATGTGAATTCAATAGTTATTTAATTGATTTTTCATTGCACATCAAAGCATTCTATATTGATATCTCTACATGTGTACACGTTCGTAATGCTCCATGTATGCGTGAGCATAGTGAAATCCCAAGGAAACGTTTATGCATTATCCATGCATACATTCAGAGAGGAAGTAGAGAGCATAACACTAGCCTCTAAGAAGGCATAACAACAAGGTAGAGAGAGAGAGAGAGAGAAAGGGTGGATGCCTTCTCTCCATATCAGATGTAATGACAGAGTAGGGGGAGAGGCTTCATTGGCATCCATTTGTTAGATCCTAGGATTGAATGTTCCAACTCTCCTTGTGCGGCTGTACTGATACAAACTTTTTTGTTGCTGAATGACTCCATGTACGTGGCGATGATGACCCTTCTCCCCTTTTCATCTATTGAAGCTCAAATTTGCACTTAAGAGGGAAGTTCGTTCGGAGAATGTACAATGAATCTCTGTGTTGATGGTGATTTTTATGGCAAAGAGCACCTGGAAGTGGCTTTTCGCTGCTATGTGAGAACTCGTATTCCAAATGCAATACTCAGACAATCTCTGTAAGTTTTTACGAACAAAGCCTTCTAAGAAGCTCTTTGATTGCCCTTCAATTAACCACGTCCTCACCAAACTTGAAGTTGAAGAGCTGGAGGCTGGAGCATCAGAGTTGAACAAAAAGAACTTGAACCTCTCTCTATACCACGAGACAGATAGAGAAACAACCTCCTCTGTGCGCAAAAACCTCCTGCTTGCGCCTAAAATAAAGATTGAATTCACTATGCAATCTCATCTGTGACACAGAGAGAGAGAGAGAGAGAGAGAGAGAGAGATTGCTCTTCCTCAACCACAACAAAAGGGCGCATCTCACAGATAAAGCAGGCATCATGATGATGTGATGAAGCACGAAAAATTCGCGTAGAAGATTGAAAGCTCAATGCCATTTGCTCCTACTGACGGGATCAACGATGATGCCACTATAAATTTTTCACAATATCTCACTATTTGGTGCACATATATTATGCCCTTTCAACCATTTGAACCCAAACTCATGGATTTTTTTTTGGCATTCACCTGTTTGTACGTGGGGGCTCATTCACCTCTTTCGCCTATGTGCACCTTCACTAAAGAGTGTGCTTCATGATTTTTGGTGATGTCCACAAAGGGGGTATTATTTCCACTCCCATTTTTTAACAAAAATTTGAGAGCTCCTCTTCCATGTGAATTTGCACATAAGCCTTCTTTCTCAACATAATCAAAAGGTTCATATGCAACTCTTCCATTGAGTTTCCACCAATTGAATAAAGACTACATTTGGTATTCACCTTTGGTGAAAACATCATTCTTTGTAGATTTGAACCACAAACTCTTAAGAGTCTATCTACGCTATTTCTTATTGTACTTCCCAAATCATATATAGTTGGATTAAGGCTATATCCATAAGTGCTTTTTATTAATGGCACTAAGTGCAAGATTGGTAACTCCTCGCAATAAAATAAAAGTTTTGTGTGGGCTTGGGTAGGCTACTCTAAGCCATCCAAGGGTGTATCCATTGTGCAAAGGGGATACTTTAAGCCCAAGTGTTTGTGTCTTGGTTTGCATATCAAATCCAATTATCTTTTTTGCAATTGTGGTGCAATTTTTAAAGTCTATTTTCTCTCATGGGATATACTATTTCTACTATCTTGAATGCCTCGTCATAGAACTCATTCTATCTCCCTTCATTCACCTCTATGCTTGTGTCGAAACATGAAAGATTAAATGGCACAAATTACAACATTTTGAAGCATATCATCAAGGCTTACTTGTGCAGAAATTTACTCTATGAAGTTGTTGGAGAACCAACCCTAACCTTGATTGTCCCGGTTCGCTGGCCTGGTGGTTGGGCCTCTCGCCTCTTGAGGCGGGAGCGAGGGTTCAACCCCTGGCAGCAACATGTAGGGACATATGAATCCCTGAAACTGTTGTATGTGGTTGTTGGCCACCGTTTGACCATCCTCACGGTAGTTGTGACCGCCATTCAACCCAGTTGTAAACCCCTGTTCTTGTGGGATAAGGGGGGTCCCATGGGTACTGTGCCCTTCCTTGTACAATTGCAATTTCAAAGTTAAAGTCCGGGGGAGTAGGCATCGGCCGAACCTCCATTAAAAAAAAAAAAAAAAAACCCTAACCTTGATAGGAATAGTGACCCAGATTCCTAACATTTGGAATGTAAAGAATAAGAGAGCTTTAAGGAAATTACTTCTAGCTTGTGATGAACTTATTAAGGGACACATCATATCTTCACTCACATGAAGCATGGAAAATAATTCAAGATATTTATGAAGATAAGACTCCCTCAAAGATTTATACATTAGAAGCGAAATTTCACAAATTTTTGTTTACTCACAGGACCCCATGACTAAGGTTCTTGCTAGACTTGAAGATTATCAACACAAGATTTCCTTATGTGGTAACCGAATTTCTAGTGATAATATGGTCATTAGGTTACTTAAGAAACTCCCAAACGCATAGGAAACATTTGTCACTAGCCTCTATAATCGAGGTCAAGCCTTAACTTGGGAAGAAGTTAGAAAACTATTGCTTCTCTAGGACTCAAGAACAAAAAATTCTTCTTTACAAGAAACTACAATTAAGGCCAAAGAACCCTTCAACAAGTCAAAACATCATCACAGTCACTCTATCAATAGCAACTAAAAAGCTTCAACAAATACTTCCAACAAGAAATTTACATGTAATTATTGTGGAAAACAAGTTCATGAGGAGAATGTTTCTACAAAAAGAAGAAAAATTCTTCCAAGGCATCTACATCTAGGAAAAACACTAATTCTTCATCACATTGATCACATTTCTCAAGCATAGACTTGTCTTTATCCACTAAACCTAGTGCTTTGTTAACCTCAAGTTCTTCCCAAGCCTGGATCTTTGATAATGCATCCACGTCCCACATGTGCAAGGATCAAGCATCCTTTCAAGAACTCAAAGAACACTCAGAGAACTTTATTTAGGCAACAATAAAAGTCTACCCGTTCAAAGGAAAGGTTAGCATTACCAATCATAAGGGAGAAAGCAAAACATTAAACAATGTAATTTTTGTACCTAATCTTTGCATGAATTCATTATCATCAAAGGCCATAACAGATCATCACAAATTCTTGTTATTTGACTAACTCTGTTAAGGTGATTGATCCCTCTACACGTAACATCATAGACCAATGAGTTGAAGACAAATTTCTTTACAAGATTTCTTGCTTCCTCACCAAAGAGTCACTCTCCAAGCTACGGCATGAAAGATATGGACACACTCCATATATCATGAAGATTTCCTCATCTCAACGTGTCAAAGGATTGACCAAGATCACTCAAGTTAATGTTTTGCCAAGCATGTACCTAAGGGAAACAACATACAATCCTTGTTCCAAAAGAAGCTTCTACTCGAGTTAAGAAGCCCCTAGCACTTGTTTATATGGAGCTTTGTGGTCCCATGAACACCCCATCTTTAAGTGGTTCACTCTACTTCTATATTTAATAGATCATCGTAGTAGATTCATTTGGTTATTCTTCCTTAAATCAAAGTCAAAAGCTTTTTCGAAATGAAAAGGTTGGACAACTCAAGTTGAGAATGAATCATTTACATCTTTGAAGACCATCCGATCCAATGGTGGTGAAGAATTTCTAAAGCCATGAGTTTGACATTTTTCTCAACCAAAAGGGAATTGAATGACAAGTCACTCAATCTTACACTTCATCTCAAAATGGGGTTGTAGAATGTAAAATCTGAAGCATCTTTGAAATGGCTCCAAAATGGTCAACAACAAAAATCTTCCTTTGAAATTTGGGTGGAATCCGTCCACACTACCATGCATACCCTTAATCAAGGTTTCACGAGTGCAATTTCCAACAAGACACCATTTAAGTCTTATCATGAAAGGAATCCCAATTCAATTATTTTTGTGTCTTTGGTAGTGATGTCTATGTCCACATACCTAAGGAAGATAGGAACAAGCTTGCTCCCAAGACAAAGAACCATATCTTTATTGTATATAGTGAGTGCTCCAAAGCCTATCGTCTATATGGACTTGAGCATCACAAAGTAACCATTTTCCAAGGTTGTCATATTTGATGAAAATTCCAAGTACTCAAAAGATCAAAACCTGACTTTAAATCCTACCATCCATACTTTAGAGGGGGATAGAAATCTCTCCAAACCAATTCAAGATGAAAGTACATCACAAAAACAAAGAAGAAGGTATCAAAAACTTCTAGAGAAACAAAAAAGAAATAGCAAAGACACTTGGTCAATTCTGCCTTAATGCATAGGATACAGGAGATACTTTGCCTTTGACTTATCAAGAAGCTAAAGGTCATCCAAATAGGGAATAATTCATGAATTCTAAAATTCAAACCATGCAAGATAACAACAATTTGAAAGTTACACCTCCACCCCCCAATCATTAAGTAATTGGAGTAAGTAATTGAAGTCAATGTATTTACAAGGTCAAGCATTAATTGAATGGAACCTTAGAAAGTTATAAACTCAACTAGTTGCTAAAGGATAAAGGCAAAATCATGCCATTGATTATGAAGAAACCTTTGCTTCTACAATAAGATACACCATAATATGCACATTGTTGCGCTAAGTGCCCATTACAAATGGCCCATCTACCAACTAGATGTCAAGAGTGCCTTTCTTAATGGAGAACTTCAAGAAGAAATATACGTGGAACAACCTAAAGTTTTTTGAATCAAAGGAAAATAAGATCAAGTATATAAACTTCACAAAGCACTCTATAGACTAAAGCAAGCACCTCATGCATGGTATGAAAAGATCGACTCTTTCTTCAATGCCAATGGTTTCAAAGAAGCTCAATAGATGTCCACCTCTACATTTACAAAAAAATATTCCTTGCTTGCCTTTGTCATACTTTATGTCAATGATATAATCTTGACCAGTTCTATGAATGATTGCATCCAACTTCTCATGACCCAGTTTCATCAAGAGTTCTCCATGAAAAACTTAGGACTCCTTCACTATTTCTTAGGCATTGAACTTTGGCAATTACATGAAGGTATCTTTCTATCAAAAAGGAAATATTTCTTTGATCTCCTTTCCAAGTATGATTTAGACCTCTACTGCTCTCTTTCCATACCTTTGGATCACAACATCAAGCTTTCCTTGGGGAACACGACACCACTTGTGGATGTGCATGCCTATCATCAACTTGTTGGTTCTTTGCTCTACTTAGCCAATGCTAGACCCCACATCACATATGCAATTGGTGTTCTTAGCCAATTCTCCCATCATACTTGTCATACACATTGTCAAGCTACTTAGAGACTACTTTGCTACCTTGCCCTCACTTGACATCGTGGTCTTTAGTATAGAGTCGAAATTGGTCTTGTTCGATAAATTCATTCAACATGGGTTGGTGATCGTGATTCTCAACATTCCACCTCTAGTTACTTGTTCATGCTTGGCTCAAGACCCATCTCTTTGGCAAGTAAGAAGCATCCTATAAAGACTCTATCATCCATAGAGGCTGAGTATCGAGCATCCTATTTTGCAGCATGTGAGGGCATATGGCTTCAAAGATTATTAGGACATTGGTGTTTTTCAAGATATTCCTACATGCATCTACACCGAAGGTCAATCAACCTTGGCCATTTCCAAGAATCCAATTTTCCACACTTGGACAAAGGGCATTGAGATCCAATACCACTTCATCTATGAGAAGATCATATGTCAAGAAATTGCTTTGGATCAATGTACCTCTCAAGAGAACTTGGTAGACATGTTCACAAAGGCTTTACCTCTAGTTCTGATCTAGTGCTTGGTAGACCTCTTCAACATTCAACCTCTCAAAAATGGAGTTGTAGAAAGGGTGTTGAGGAAATGATCCTATTTCCATTTTCTAACTACATGCATATTTCATTTCTATGTGTACATCTCCATTTTGTATCTAGAAGTCACTCCATTTTTTATTTCTTAAGTTTTGTTTGGAATCCCTTGCCATTAACTTCTACATTGTATTCATTCTCCAAGGGGGGAATTATCCCACATATGATGCACTTTTCATAGTCTCCTTCAAATATATATAAGGAGGGCCTCTCCACCACTTTGTACTTGGTTATAATCTTGAAAGCTCACTTCATGCTCTTGGCAAGATCGCCGTAATCCATAAGTAAGGTTTCCCATTTCATGGTCTACTCACTTTTGAGTCCCACACTCATTTCCATTTTTTGAGTACATTCTCCATTTCATTTAGCTTTTGCTTGCATACTCTCTAGACTTGGAAGGGTCTCTATTGGCATTATAGTGAAAACAATAAACATTTCTATTCCACCTAATATTTCATTGAATTGATAAACATTCCTTTTAAGATTCAAATAATTTTTTATTACCAATCTTCTTAAATGGTGTTAATCCATCATCTTCATTACCAAACACCATTTCTTAAGAGATTGATTCTCATATTGGTCAAATTTATCCATATCTCTTCAAACTCTAAAGTGGACTACCTCACTCTACATCTAGACTATATTCCAACATCTACAAATTCATGTAATAAAGAGCCATCAATACAAATAGATGTAATAAATTCTCTCATGGAGCCTTTAGGAGGGACTCAATCTAAACATTATGAATATCTTATCTCCTTATTGCCTATCTAGGCAATCTAGAAGACAAACTCTCTCTAGAGTATTCCTCTAAGAGTAAGCTACATTTATTACCTCTACAAATGAACCCCTAAATTCATCTTATAGTGCCCACAAAGTAATCTACATGTACTCCTTATAAGAGAATCATCAATTGAATTCTTTTCTCTCTTCCTTTTGCCTTAAATGAGACATTAGTGGGTTCATTTTCCCCTTTCTAACATGAATGGGAACATACACAGGCTCTCAAAGTATCATTCTTGAGAAACAAAGGAAAAATCTCTCATGTAATGTGAATTCTAATGAAGAGTAAAGAAAGTGGATTCATACCTAGAGCCATTGATCTAATCCTAAAACCATAGCTAAGTTCCTCTATCTCATGGAAATTGTTCCCTATGGATGATGAGTCATTTTTTTCGTGATCATAAAAAAATAAAAAATTAAAACATATCCCTTAAAGACCAACACAAGACAACCTTCACCATGGAATGGAGAGTTTATGCATTCAAGGTCATGGCCTTTGGGATCATTAACGCATTAAATACCTTCCAAAGACTGATGTGCCATGTATTTAAGGAGTTCCTTTGGGAATGTCTAGAAGTTTATGCTGATGAACTCTGTGCGCATTCCAAAGTTGGAAGTCAACATATAAAGGTTTAAGGTAAGTATTCGATAAATTCCATGTCTGAATAGTCTATTTGAATTTGAAGAAGTTCATTTTAATGGTATGCCAAGGCAAGCTCCTTGGACACATTATTTCCAAATATGGCATTTCCATAGACAAGAAGAAGATCAAGGGAATAGTAGAGATGCCTAGGCAAAGAAATGCTAAAGAGGTTTACATTTTCATGGGCCATTGTTGTTATTATTGTGTGTTCATTTGTATGTAGGTTGTGATAGATAAAACTATTTATGCTCCTATAAACCACTCATAAAAGACTACAACACCTCTTTTCAAGATCTTAAGAGAAGTTTGATGTCATCTCCAGTCCTCAAAGTTCTTGAGTGGAATAAGTCATTCCTTATACCACTAGGACTTTAAGCTCATCCTGAAGAAGGGAAAGCATCGTGTGTGAGAAGAACATTTTCCTTGGTTAAACAATGGAGAAGTTATGAGTGTCATCAATGATGACATCCTTCATGCATATCTATTTATTTGGAAGTTATCCCAAAGTGGAAAGAGCCTTTGGTTCCTACTCTTACCTATGGACAAATCCATCCAAATGCTCAAGTTTCACGAAAGGGAATCAGGGAAGCTGAAAAATTCATGATCAATGCAAGTTGTGTATATCCCCAAGACAACCAAAGCATTTTGTATTGTTTCATGGATGATAGTGAGCATCAAGTGCTAATCCAATTAGTAAGCACAAATATCCTTGGCTCACACTACTCCCTTTCCTGAAATCTAGAGAATTTGAAACATGATGGAGTACATTGGCCAACTATGGAGAAGATGTGGTCAATTATATACAGAGTTTTTCAGGATTGCATGTAGCAAAATCTAGTTGACCATGCTACTTTGTATAGACTTGTTGCCAATCTTGCATGGAGTCAACCCATGGTTAACTTCATTATAATGGGCAAGTTAACAAAAGGCCCATCCACCTCAAGGAGACATTTCTTTGAAGAAGATGCAAGAGACTACAGACTGATCCATAATCAATTATACAAAAGAGAAAAAGATGTGTTAGCAACTGGTTAGAATGTTTTTATTTTCCTAAATCATATACTTTGTAAACCTTATTGTAAATAGAAAAATGTTAACAGATTAGATAGATTAGATGAATCTGAACTATAAATGATCAAGTTTTTCTTTACTTATTTTACAAACTCTACGAGCTTTGTATTCCTTGCAAAAGAACATTGAGCAAAGATAGACTTCACATTGTGTGGTAGTGATAGCCTTGTAATTTCCAAACTTCTAATGATAGTAATTATTTCCACTGCTATTTGTGTCTATTATTTGTTTATTGCATTTTACTATGTATTCCTTGAAGTATTATCTCTAGGGTTGATTTTATTGTGATGGGAGTAGAGACATGTGATTGTGAATAGTTTCTAGTAATAATTCCCCATTCCTTGAATCTTGTTTGCACAAAGGGTTGAAGTACCACAAACATTTGGCAACCATGATGGGATGGGGTGTCGATGTTGGGAATAAACTATAGAAGGAACTAATTTCCTGATTATCAAGGCGATAGAGGCTAACGACGGAATAGGACCCTAGTTGGGTTATCTAGGGCCATGTTAAGAAAATAATTAACCAAATTACATATGGGTTGAGGCTATGAACATAGCCACTTACCTTCTGAATAGGCTGCCATGTACAACTCTTGATGGAATGACTCTCTATGAAGCTTGATGAGGTAAGAAACCAACCTTGGATCATTGTAAATTATTTGGATCAGTTTCTTATGCTTATGTACCATCTCAACTTATCCATAAGCTAGAACCAAAGGGAGAAAATTATCTATTCATTTGATGTGATGAAAGCAAATGGGTTGTAGGTTGTGGAATCCTTTAACCAAACAATTTCTTGTTTCTAGAGATGTAACATTTGATGAGCAAAAAGTTGATATGCAAAACGAAGTCAAACATTTGAAGAATTTGAAGAAGGCATAAGAAGAAGTAAAAAAACAAAAATCAAAGATGCAGGTGTATGGAGATGAAGATCATATGCAAGCTAGCAGATCTAGGGTTGGATTATCAAGAAGAAATGAAGATACACATAGCTTTGATGAAGAAATCTATGTAGAGGCACATGAAGCGGAGGAACCAAGAAGGTCAAACAGAGTAAGGAGACAACCAAAAAGGTACTCTTATAATGCTTCCTATATGAATCATAAATGTTATGCATATATGGACAAAAATGATGAAGAACCTCATAATTATGATGAAGAAAAAGGAAAGATACAATGTGAAGAAGCAATGGAGGAAGAGTTCAATGCGCTTGAGAGAACAAGAGATGGGAACTTCTTCCAAAACCTCATGGTAAGAAAGTGATTGAAAATAAATGGGTTTATAAATTGAGGGCTTGCATATGGAAGTATAGCCAGATACAAAGCTAGGTTTGTGATCAAAGGCTATGCTCAAACATATGGCATAGATTATGATGAGACAGTCTTGTTGCTAAAATGTCAACCATGAGAACAATCATTTCTATTGAAGCTTCAAAAGGATAGACCTTGTGTTAGTTGCATATAAAAAATGCATTCTTGAATGGATACATCTCATGTGAAGTATATATGGAGCAACCATAAGGGTTTGTAGACTCTAGGTATCCAAACTATGTATGCATACCAACATGAGCACTCTATGGACTAAAGTAAGCACCAAGAGCCTGGAACTATAGGCTTGTGAAGTATCTAAATGAGCTTCAATATCAAAATTCAAAAGAAGATGCAAATCCACTCGTCAAAAGAATAGATGAAGGTACAATCTACATTTGCATATATGTAGATGGTATTATTATCACAGGTGTTGGTGTTTGCAGTATCCAAGGAGGTCAAGGTAGCTTCTAAGAACAAGGAAGCATGCAACAAACCAGTCAAAGAGAGTCAGAACAAAGGTAGGGCCAAGCAAGATTGAGCAAACAAGGAAGTAAAAGAAGATCCATGATTTTGATCACTACATGCCATTGTAAATCCTGTTTTTGTTAATGCCAACTCCATTCTGTTCAAGAGAAGGAATTCTCAAGCTTGAGAAGTGGTAGATCTATGTACATATTGATTTTCAAAATTTTAAGAGCTCATTTGAGCCTCCAAAATCTTGATATATTTAGCTAGTGATGTGTGTGAACACTCTAGGACCGTCGGGGCACTTTTTTCCCGCTTTAGGAGGTTTTTTTCCCCCGGCTTGTATATACGCCTATTGCCCTAATGGGCTACTTATCTTTGTACATTCTCTTGTAATACATTCAGTATTGTGTGTTGAGCTCCAAGCTTCTTCTTCTTTCTTGTGCTATTCATGTGCTTTTGCAGATATCTAACTCCAACATTTGATACTAGAGAAGGTCATCGCTTCATCTAGGGTGTCATCGACACTCCTCCGGTTGTAGTCCCAGATTCGCATGAAATTTGGTGAGCATACTCAGGGTGTCTCAGAGATCAAAACAGCTTTGTTGTTTGGTGCTAAAATTGCGATCTGAGTTTCGGCCTCTGAATGCACTATCGTAGCACTTGTGTAGGCTATTTCATCTTTTTGTGCCAAAGGTATATACCTGTTTCGGTTCACCAATATAAGCATCTCAAAGTCTACTACAAGTGTAGCAGAACTCATCTTGGCAGTTCCCTTCAACTTTTTGAGATACAGTCAATTTTTTGCATCAAGGTATTTTAGTCACTGGCCATGGCTGAAAGTAGTGATGTATTTCGTATGTTGGTTGTTGGGGATAAGTTGGATGGTACCAACTACCCATTGTGGGCTTATATGATGCGACATGTATTCGTTGCAAAAGGACTATGGAACATTGTGCAGGGTGTTGAAAAACGTCCTATCACACATGCAATTGTTACAGCTGCAAGTACTAAAGCTGATGCAGAAGGTGTCGAAGATGATGATATTTCGCATATTCCTGTTTGTGCTCTAGTTTTTGCTGCACCTACTATAGAGCAGATTTGTTGGGATGGTAGAGATGCTCAGGCACATGCATTGATAGCTTTGTCTGTCAAACGTGCCATTATTCCTCACATTCGCTCTTGCAGAACAGCTAAGGATGCTTGGGATACACTTACCACATTGTACCAAGCTAGGAGTGAGGCTCGTGTTGCTTACCTCCGAAAACAGTTGGGAGAGTGAGCACATGAATGAAGGTGCTTCTATGGACAGTTTCCTAACAAAGATCAAAGACTTGAAGGAACATTTGATTTTTGCTCATGAGGTTATACCACATAGCTCACTTGTGCAGACCGTTCTGAATGGTCTTCCTGATTCATATCAGAGTTTTGCTTCTACTCTTCAGTTGATGATGAAAGGCAATCCAAATGCCTTATCATTTGAGGAGTTAGTCTCTGTTCTTTTGCAAGAAGATCAGTCCAGGAAGAACAGGTCCATTATGCATGTTGAAGATCAAGCTATCCTGGCTAGTCAGAAGGGCAAAGGAAAATGGAGCTCTTCTACTAGTAAGCAGAAATCTACAAATGTTGCACATTCGAAGAACCATGATAAAGATGAGAAAAAAATAAAAAACGTAGAAATTGTTTTGCAAGTACTATAAAGGGAATGATCATATCATAAAGAACTATCCAAAACTGGCTACTAAAGAGGAAAAGAATAAAGAGGTTGGAATGGTTGTTGGAAAAGCCTCTACACCAAAAATAGAGTCTGCTAATCTTGTGCAGGAAGAAGAATGGGCATTTACTATTGTTTGCAGTTTTGACCCATCTTCTCATGAGCACTGCATGTCTGCAGTAGACTCATGTTTGGTACTTTGATAGTGGGGCAACCAAACGTATTACCTCGTAGCGTAGTTTCTTCTCTTCACTCGAGCCTGCCCCTACAGGGAATATTGTTACATGTGCCAACAAATCCTCTTATCCTGTTATGGGAGTCGGTAAAATCATTTTGACTACTCCTGAGGGTAGTTCTTTCACTTTGATAGATGCTTTGTTTGTGCCAGGGATCAAGAAAAATATGTTATCAGCTTCTGCATTAGCCAAGATTGGCTTGGTTGTGAAATTTGTTGATGGCAGATGTACAGTTCATGATCTGTCAAATGGCGATGTCATTATTGCTTCTGGCATTTTATGTCATGGGCTGTATAAGCTCATAGGCTATGAAAGATCTATAAATGATTTGGCATGTGTAGTACATGATTCTCAGGCTATGTCAAATACAAAGCTTTGGCATGCATGCTTTGTTCATCTGAATTTTGCTAGTTTGCTACGCCTGCAAAAATTTGAAATGGTGTCCTCTTTGCCCAAACTTGAGGCTGTCGGAAAACATGTTTGTGAAGGCTGTATTTTGGGCAAAATGCAGCGTTCTTCCTTTCCAAAAGATGGTTGAGTTCGGACTACTCAGAAATTGCAGCTTGTACATAGTGATGTTTGTGGTCCTATGCAGACACCTTCTTTTGGAAATTACCTTTACTTCGCGACTTTCATGGATGATTTTTCCAGGTATGCATGGGTATATCCATTGAAGGCAAAGTCCGAAGTATTCATGTGCTTCAAATAGTTTTTGGTTTTGGCTTAAAATCTGTCAGCATGTAAAATGGGTACCCTTTGTTTTGATCGAGGGGGGGAATATATGTCTTCTGATTTTAATGCATTTCTAGCTAAATGTGGGATAAGACACCAGTGTATAGTGTCGTATACACCTCAACAAAATGGATTTGCTGAACGAAAGAACATGTCACTCATGGAGATGGCAAGGTGTATGGTCAAGAGTTAGGCTTTACCACATAGTTTCTGGCTTGAGGCTATCATGTGTGCAGCATATGTACTTAACAGGTGTCCCACTAAAGCGCTGTAGTCTATCACTCCATATGAGGCTTGGCATGATTGCAAGCCATCTGTTGCTCATCTGCGTGTTTTTGGTTGTTTGGCATATGCATTACTACCTGAACAACATCGCAAAAAATTGGATGATAAAGTAGTAAAATGTATTTTTGTTGGGTACAATTCTGAAAGTAAAGCCTATCGTCTTTATCATCCATAGACTAAATGCATTCTGGTTAGCCGTGATGTTGTTTTTGTGGAAGATTCATTCAGCCATTGCTTTCATGTACTAAGAAGACATCTGTTAGCTCCAAAGACATGTATGATACTTTGCTGACTCTTTTTACAGGTGGATAGTCTAGTGTTGGTCCTAATTAGGCAACTTCTCAGCCTTTGTAGGTTTCATGTGATGATCCAGTTCATCCCATTTCTGATGTTTATTTACATGATGCACTTGTTGATGAGAGAGGTGACATTGAGGAGGCAAACACTATGCCAAAATGGCTAGTTTGTGTGACAGCAAATTAGATGCACCTCTATCATATCGTATTCGATCAGGTTCTCATAGTGCCTCTTTTGCATCAGATTGCTATGCTATGGCTGCATCTAGTCTCTGTGATGAGAATGAGCCTGTATCATTTGACGAAGCACAAAATTCAAAAAATTGGATGGTTGCTATGCAATCTGAATATGATGCTATAATGAAGAACGTTACTTGGTCTTTATGTGACTTGCCTCCTAGCAAGAAGGCAATTCGCAGTAAGTGGGTTTACAAGCTGAAGCGTAAGCCTGATGGAATAGTTGACAGGTATAAGGCTAGGCTTGTTGCAAAGGGTTATGCACAGGAAAAAGGCATTGATTTTGATGAGACCTTTGCACCTACATGCAGTATGACTACTGTTCGGAGCATCTGTGCACTTCCAGCCCATCATGGTTGGAATGTACATCAGTTGGACATTAAAACTGCATTTATGAATGGTGACTTGCATGAAGAAGTGTATGTTTTTCAGCCCCATGGCTTTGTGTAGAACGGGCATGAAAACCAAGTGTGCAGGTTAAAGAAGGCATTATATGGTTTAAAGCAAGCACCACGTGCTTCGTATGAGAAGATACATGCCTATCTGATTGCACATGGTTTTGAGAACAGTCCAACTGAAAGCACCTTATATGTGCTCCTGATTATTGTTGTCTATGTTGATGACATGCTGCTCACTGGTCCTATTCAGAAGCATATTGCTGATTTTAAGGCTGATTTACATGCCTCATTTGAGATGTCTGATTTGGCGCATTTGCATCACTATTTGGGATTTCAATTTATGCAAGTTGATGGTGGAATGGCTTTGTGTCAAACGAAATATATTGACACATTATTGCAGCATTTTGGCCTTGAAGGCTGTAAGCCCATTGCCACTCCTATGGAGAGAGGTTTACGATTGAGTCTTCATGATGCTAGAGATGCATTTGATGTTGTTCTCTATCAGCAGGCTGTTGGACGTTTGATTTACTTATGCATTACTTAGCGAGATCTTCAATTTTCTCTTTTACAGATGAGCAGGTTTATGCATTGCCCAGGAGTCAAGATTGGCAGGCAGTTAAGCGCATCTTTCTCTACTTGAGTGGTACCCGACTACTTGGTTTATTTTATCCCAAGGGGGGATCACTATCGCCAGACTTGCATGCTTTTTTTGACTCTGATAGGGCCGGTTGTTATGATACTTGTGTGTCCACTAGTGGCTTTTGCTTCATGCTTGGTAGCTCATGTATATCTTGGTTGAGCAAGAAGCAGCCTACTGTGGCCACTTCGAGTTGTGAGGCTGAGTATAGGGCAACTTTAACAGCGACTATTGAGTGTGTGTGGCTCAGACGCCTTATGGCTGATTTGGGTGTTGGTCAATCTTCTACCATCACCATCTTCACTGACAGTTAGAGCGCATTGGCAGTTGCGAGGAACCCTGTGTTCCATGCTCGCACTAAGCACATTGAGGTGCATTATCATTATGTCAGGGAGAGGTTCTCTGCTGGGGAGATCAACTTGGCATATGTACCCATGCAGGAGAACATTGCAGAGCTTTTCACGAAGGCTCTGCCTGGGGAGAAGTTTGAAGCTTTCCACAAAGCTTTGGGCTTACTTCCTTTTGTGGAGTGATTTCACCGCATCACTCCCAGGGGGGATTTGTTGATATATTTAGGTAGTGATGTGTGTGAACACTCTAGGACCACCGAGGCACTTTTTTCCCTCTTTATCTCCTTACCATCCAATATTCCATAACCTCTCAACTTTACTTTAGGTTGGACTATTAGGTTACTGCAAGTGATTATTTACACATTCACATGCTACTGTTAAGTATTGGTTCCAACAATATCAACTCCATCATATGAGGGTGGTCACTTTGAAAAGCACAATCATATCTTTACAAAAACAACTTGTAGATTTTGAATAGCATATGGAAGCAAAGGAAAGCACAATTGCAAAGTTAAATGGCAATCTCCAGCAACTAAAAGAGACTCCACTTGGTATGAGATATTGGAAAAGAGCATTATCATCCTTTGAAGCTCTTTCAATAGGAAGTGGAGCATGCAAAATGTCATATCTATGCAACAAGGTGAGTGTTCGTTTTACTTTTATATGTTTTAATGAAGGTTTGAAATCGAATCTTTCATTGTGTAGGTCACTTATTCAAGACATAAGTGCTTCATCAACTACACAACACCAGTTCAAGTTGACGAATAGTTGTATAAACAACAAAGAAATCACTTCTGCTATAGACACACCCATAGGAAAGTGCATTAGAGTTGTTGTTCAAGTTCAGTTCTCAGAGAAGTTCAAAAACCTTATCAAAGTGCAAGATGTGCAGGCAATATGTGACGAAGCAAGCATCTGTAGAAATCGGTATACTACAATGTACAAGCTTCTAAGGCAAGCCTTACAAGCACAAGGTGTTTCTCAAAGTATATTTCCATGCCCATATAAAGTTTCTATAAAAAAAAAACTTCTAATGAGGATGTGGCTCGCACTATTGGACAATATTTATTCATAGAAGACACTATGCCTACCTCTATTTATCATCCAAATATTCCCAAGAAGCAATTAAAGATCATATCTACACAAGGATTTACTTACACTAAATTCAACAATATATTTGTGGATCTTGAGAAGTTTCAACAAGCAATGGTTCACTTTTATAGTTTGACAATCAAAGGTACCCCTACTACATTTTATATGATGTTGAGGTTTTATTACATTCAAATGTTAAATTAAGGTAATATTTCCTCTTTTGTGCAGGCTGTAATGTTAAATTAAAGTTCATACTAAAGCTTGATGAGTGCCAAATTATAAAGGGTCGATGATTGGAAAGGTTGAGTGTGACGCTAATGAATGAAGTTATGGACCATGGAATGGGTGATAAACTTTAGGATCCACTTCCCATTTTACTTACAGTGTCCAATCAGAGAGAGATAACCGACTTGATTCTGGCACCGAGGACGAATTTTGAAGGATGAATTTTGAAGGCCGATTTTTGAGGGATGAATTTTGAGGGACAAATTTTGAGTGCTGAATTTTGAGGGACAAATTTTGAGGGCTGAATTTTGAGGGACAAATTTTGAGGGCTGAATTTTGAGGGTCAAATTTTGAGGGCTGAATTTTGAGGGACAAATTTTGAGGGCTGAATTTTGAGGGACAAAATTTGAGGGCTGAATTTTGAGGGACAAATTTTGAGGGCTGAATTTTGAGGGATAAATTTTGAGGGACAAATTTTGAGGGCTGAATTCTGAGGGATAAATTTTGAGGGACAAATTTTGAGGGACAAATTTTGAGGGACAAATTTGAAGAATGAAATTTTTTTGACCTGGTGAGGGCGAATCTCGAGTAGTGACCTCTCAAGGATGAAAAGAAGTGGTGCTAGGACGATTTTTTTTTTTGGGGGGGGGTTGGCATACAATCAAGATGAAATCTTGCTCGATTACAGTCCCCCACATCAAGATGTTGCACCGTCTCGATGCAATTCTTCAATATTGGCCAAAAATTTCTAAGAACAAAATAGAACTATCTATGGGCAGAACATACTGAAATGAGAACTAAGGTATATACAATGATTGATCTTTCTCGAAATGTTTCAAGTTAGATAAGCCTTCACCCTAGATAAGCCTTCACCCTGGAGATGTTGATCAGAGGCAATTTCTCACCCTATAAGTCCTCTACTTGCACTGCTCCTTGTTGAAATATTCTTAGCACTTTGTAGGGTCCTGACCATTTTGGTGCCAAATTAGTACGTACAGATGGAGTCTGATATACCAGCACTAGAGCTCCCTCTTCCACCTTATTGGTCCTTAAGTGTCTGTCATGAATGTGTTTCCTTTCTTCCTTCTTTTCTTGCAGCCTCTTCATAGTTGTTTCCCTATATTCCTCCAATGCTACCAATCTTCTAATGTGAGGGTCAACATCAATGCTTTTTGCTTCAATTTCTTTTCTGATGATGAATTCAAAAGGGGCTAATGCCTCTTTCCCATAGACTAGAAGAAATGGTCTCTCTCCCATGGTGCCCCTTTTGGTTGTTCGGAAAGCCCATATTCCACCAATGAGGGCTTGTGGCCATGAACTGTGATGGTCAAAGGCTAATTTGCGTAGTAATCCGATCAAAATTTTGTTAGAACTTTCTGCCTGCCCATTTGCTCTCTGGTAGTATGCACAGGATTTCTTATGGAAGATCTTGTACCTGTCAAAGGTTATTTGCAACAATTGGTTTACAAAGTGCGTGCCTCTATCACTCGTGACTTCAAGTGGGCAGCCAAATCTTGAGAATATTCTTTTATACATAAACTTGGCTACTGTAGTGGAAGTACAATCAGCAGTAGCCTTAGCTTCTACGCACTTAGTAGAATAACATGTGGCCACCAAGATATACTTCTTACCACCAGGTTGACCAGCTGGACTGATTGGTCCAATGAAATGAAGACCCCATTGTTCGAAAGGTAGCCATCCAGTGGAGATAACTAATGGTTGAAAATTCAGTCTACTAGGCTTGGGAGCATATCTCTGGCATATATCACATCCTTTCGTAAAATTGATAGCATCTTTGTAAACGTGAGGCCACCATAATCCCCTGTGGATAATTTTCTGAGCCAACTCCTCTCCCTTGAGATGCCCTTCACTATGTGCTGCTTCAAGCAAAAAATTCACCTCCTCTGGATAAACACATTTTCTCAAGATACCATCATGACAATACTTATACAAATGGTCATTTATAAGTGAATATGCTTTGGCTTTAACGATTAATCTCCTCTTTTCTAATGGTTTTATGTTCTCAGGGAATTTTCCAGAAGTGACAAAATGCAGAATTTCACCATACCACTCAATTTGAGTCTCTACCGTGAAGAGACTACTATCTACAAGTTCATCATTAATACCTGTCGCCTTTTCACTCATAGCCGTCCTTGACACCTGATCTGCCATGTAGTGTTCTTTTCCTGGCCTAATATGAATCTCAAAATAATACACTTGAAACAATAGTAGCCAACGCCAAATCCTTCCAGCTACTCTAGACTTATTAATTAAGTATTTGAGGGGCTGATGGTCAGATATGACAATGAAATGCACACCTAGAAGGTAGTGCCTAAACTTTTGGAGTGTGAAAACAATAGCCAAACCTTCCCTTTCCGTAGTGTTGTAATTTCTTTCTGCTTTGGTAAGTAGTTTGCTAGCATAAGCTATAGGTTGATCCACCTTGGGCACCTTGGGCATGGAGGGTTGAGCCAAAACCGCTCCTACTACATGAAGACTAGCATCTGTATGCACATGAAACTCTAATGACCAATAAGGAACAGTTAAGAGTGGAGCAGTACATAGCCTCAATTTTAGTTCAAAAAATGCCTTTTCAGCCTCAGGACTCCATGAGAAAGGAATCTTCTTACTTGTAAGCCTTGACAGAGGCTTAGCTATTTCTGAATACATCCTTATAAATCTCCTATGGTAGCCTGCATGGCCTAAAAAACTTTGTACTTCTTTAGGAGTCCGTGGGATGGGCATGGAAAGGATAGCAGTGATCTTTGCTGGATCTATTATTATCCCTTTTGCAGACAATGTGTGACCAAGGAGAGTGCCTTTAGTGATCAAAAAATGACATTTAGTAGGATTCAACTTCAAACCTATTTTGAGACAATGCTCAAAGATTTCCTTCAGATTTTCCAAGTTATCGTGAAAATCTTGGACTATTGCTCTTCTATCTATGCCTGAGAACACTGAAAAGTCATCCATAAAAATACACAGAAAAGTTGTCAACCATTTCCCCAGTATCAGATACATTGTTCTATTAAATGAAGCAGGTGCATTTCAAAGCCCAAAAGCCATGCGTGTGTACACATAAGTGCCCCATGGAGTGACAAAGGCAGCTTTGTCTCTATCATGATGATGAATTAATATTTGGTTGTAGCCACTGAAACCATCAAGAAAATTGTACAAAGTGTGACCAGCTACTTCTTCTAATACTTGTTCTGTGAAAGGTTGAGGGAAGCCATCTTGAACAGTTACCTTATTTAAAGCACGAAAATCAATGCATACTCTTATTTTTTCGCTATTTTTCTTGGGTACGATAACCATAGATGAAAGCCACCTTGAATGCTCTACTGGAACAATAATACCTGCTTCCTCCAGTTTTGTGATTTTGAGTTTTACTGCCTCTGCATATTTTGGATTGAGTCGATATGGCCTACTTCTTGCAAGTGCAACTCCCTCTACTAGGGGTATTCATTGTAATCGAAGCTCCTCTGGAATCCCTATTAGATCATTGTAGGACCATGCAAAGACATTTTTATAGGAGAAAAGGAGAGAAATTACCCTAGGTTGTAAAAAGGGATAGTGCTACAACCAGGAGGCTAAGTGGACTATTTGAGGATTTCCTTCATCTCCAAGGTTCACTTCTTGAACTAGCATTTCAGGACTCATCTCTCTTGAAAAAGCATCGGCATTGTGAGCAGGGGTGGAATTCACCTTATGTTCCACAATATGTTGCTTGATCCATCCTTGAGGAATTTTTGAAAACGGAAGGTCTTCTCTACTCTCAGGCTCAAAATTCGGCCCTTGAGACTCAAAATTAGCCTCCTCAAAGGCTTCTTCACTTTTGACATTTTTAGGCTTTTCCACCCTTTTGTAGAACTTTGTAGTGGTGAATCCTTGCAAAATTCGCCCATTTTGATCCAATGGACCAATTTGATATGATGGCCTAATTTGAGTTTTTGGGCCTCTTGAAGATACTAACTCACTTCTTGCTACTTTTTGCTCACTTCCTGCTAATGTTTGACCACCAAGACCATTTTGTGAAAAATGCCCAAATTGGTTCTCCAAAGGCTCTTTCTTGACCCCGGTCTTTATTTTCCTGCAAGGACTCACTTTTTCTCCTTTGTGAGTGATTGAGCATAAATTTTCTTTTTCCGACTCTTTTTCCTTTCCCTTGGCTTCTTTTGCAAGTTCTTCATTTATTTCAGTAATCTCAACAGTGCAATACTCTGCACCACCCATCATCCAATTTAACAAATTCTCTTCTTCTTGGGGTACAGAAGGCACTACTTGAGTATCTACATATCCAGTTGTCTTGGTGGAGTCGTGTCCTTCTTCTAAGTGTACCTATAAGTGGTTATTAGCCTTTGAGAAGATCCACATCTGGTTTCTTCCCCAATCTTGTAGTGCTTTTGCTTGCCTTAACCAAGGCCTTCCCAAAAGCAGAGGATAAGAGCTTTCCTGTGGCAGGGAAATCACAACAAAATCCAAGAGGAATTGACAACCTTGTACTGACATGTGTACCTTCTCGATGATGTTGAGGGGCATAACACGATGCTGATCTGCTAATGTGATAGTGAAGGTTGCCGCCTTGGTGAGGTTCAATTTGAGTTTCTTCATTGTAAAATTAGGCATCGGATTGATGCCAGAGCCTCCATCTATAATGTTACCTGTCAGACCTTCATCGTTTATGAAAAAGATAGCCTTGAGCTTTGATAGTCCACCAAGGGTGCAGGTGGAAAGTCAACCATGAAACCATCTATACTCAGTGGTGGGCTTAAGTAGGCCAAGTGTATAACTTTCAATAAATCACTTCTTACTTTCGAATCCATTTTTATGAGTTGGTACAAACTAACCTTGTGATGAATACCTTTCAAGATTTCCTCAATCTTAACCTCTTGTGTGTCTTCTTGAGAGCTTGCACCTTGGTCCTTAAGGGAAGTAGTCACCATATCATAAGCTCCTTCAATGTCTGCTTGGCCCTTCCAACCAGCCTTCTTTTCCTCATTTCTATTTTTGAGTCCCTGTTGTTCCTCGCTACAGGTTGTTGCCGCTTGCCTGTCTCTAGTCATCATGGGCACTGAAGAAGATGAAATAGCATAAGACTGAGTGGTCATATCTTCTACTTGTGGAGAGACTACAATCATGTGAATTGGAGCAGGGCGGCTTCTTGGGCAATCTCTGGTATAGTGATCCTTGGCATCTGGACAATGCTGACAGGGAGGTGCACCTTCTGGTAGAGAACACATGTTCTGCATATGGCCATACTCACCACAACGATAACACATTAGTGGCCTATTATATCTAGGCCGAGTTAGATAGGTCTCTTCTCTATTAGGTACATTTGAAGTACTAGCATAATAAGAATCAAGAACAGGAGGGTTACCATGCTATTGTACTCCCTTGCGGTAGTAGCAGTCTCTTGCTTCATGACCATCCTTGCCACATAATTGACAGCTCACCTTGTTAGGACAATTAACATTTGAATGTCCATTTTTGCTACATATTGTACACCAAACCTGCCTTCGTATGTCCTGTGTAGTGCAAAAATCTTCTAACTCACGACGAAGTTGAGCTACTTCATCAACATTGTGGTGCAGTGGTGGTGGTATGACCTTCTCTTCTTATTGACTCTACTGCATTCTTAAGGCTTCCAACTCCTTCCTGAGTTGCCCAATAGGATCTAAGTGTGATGCATAATTTGGTTCAGTATCTCCTTCAGCTTCCTCAATGCGTGACACAACTGCAACAAAATCATCCAGTGTTGCATCCAATCTAAGAGATTCGTGAAGCTTCTGCTGAGATGACTTGGACAAAGCTTTATCTATCCATTTTTTAACTAGGAAATCACCTAGAGCATGTGGCAGACGTGAAATAAGTGCTTTTGTCCTAGTGTGAAGTTTGTGAAAGGATTTACCTAGTCTCAACTTTAGATTCTCTAGCTGATCTAGAGCTCTTTCCGAGGAGTCACTTGGTCTGAATGTCTGCGAGAATGTCATCTTCAGTACCTCCCATGTAGTGAAGTGGCCATCTGCATATTGACTATACCATTTGTCGGCAAGGCCTTCCAATGTAGATGGGAAGAGTACCAGCATTCCATCCTCTCGATTCTGCAGACCTCGCCCGCGGCATAAGGAAATGAATCTCCTCACGTGATCATCTGCATCCTCATATGCCAGCCCCTTAAAAGTAGGGAACTTGATATTCAACCTAGAGAGTAAATGAGAAAGATCCTCCATTGGCATTGGTGCTTCTTCTGAAGTATCTGAGGAAAAATCTAATGTCCTCCTAAGCTTCTCTTTTGAGAGTGGGGTTGAAGCCAATTCAATGGACAAATTTAAGGGTAGTGGGGTACTTGCCGAAGGTAGGGCTGACTTCTTGATGCTCCTTTCTACACGAAGAGGTTCTTTGTCTACTCGAGTGTGGGTCATGTACCCACTGCACTAATTACCTCACACAAAAATGCAAGTGTCCCACCGGACGTGCCAAACTGTAGAGGGGGTAACCGGATCTATACTTCCAGTACTCCTTCTACTCAAGGGAGGTTCTCCTTAGGGAAGTATACCCTGTAACATCATTGTGTGAGGTACTACTTGAGAAGATAAACCAAGAAACAATCAGAGTGTTACAAAGATGCTGAAAAGGCCAATTCGACCAAGATTGACAAAAGGTAAAATTGTTAACAGTACAAAAGGTCTAATCACTCTAAAGATGAACTAGGACATCTCAACACAGAGAAAGTATACAAACGCAGAGAAGGTATACAAGTGTGGTATACAATGCTATGAACTCCAGCTTACAACTGACTATCCCAGTATATCCAATGTCACTGTCATGCCGACTGCCCCCAATGCTAAAGCTCTCACTTTGTATATTCTGTAACAGAGAAGCCTCTTCTACAATGGGAAAAATCACATCAGTGAGCAGAGAATAATCAAGGAGAAGCCTGATTAGAACACTCTCAAAATACCATAGTAACACAAGTAGACCCAAATTGACAAAAGTTAGAATCACAGAGAGACGACGGTGAGTGTATCCCTCAGCTTCCTAAATTTTTGTATATCCTTTCGAATGGACCCTTCACTAACATATATCTCGACCCTTCACTACCATATATCTGTGATCTTCTATACCTCATAAACCAGTGCAAACTGCTACTTAAACAGAGCTCCAGGCCAAGAGAGTGACTTCCGTCGGATTCCATCATTTAAGGCACCATCACTATTCACTGCACACGTGCGGCCAAGAGAGTGGCTTCCATTGGATCCCATCATTTACTGCACCATCACTGGATCCCATCATTTACTGCACCATCATTGGATCCCATCATTTACTGCACCATCACTGTTCGCATTGATCTGACAAAAGTGGAGGGAGAGCTCGCTAATTTTGTGTAAGTAGTCTAATCCTGGTATTGACAGCCAACTTACTCAAAAGCGACTGAAGACTTCGGAATATGGCCTTGAATGCGAGACTCTTTCTTATCATGAATCAACACTTCATTTAAGAACGTTCAATATCTCCACAAATCTGATAACCGACTTGATTCTAGCGCCGAGGACGAATTTTGAAGGATGAATTTTGAAGGCCGATTTTTGAGGGATGAATTTTGTGGGACAAATTTTGAGGGACAAATTTTGAGGGACAAATTTTGATGGCTGAATTTTGAGGGACAAAGTTTGAGGGGCAAATTTTGAGGGCTGAATTTTGAGGGTCAAATTTTGAGGGCTGAATTTTGAGGGACAAATTTTGAGGGTTGAATTTTGAGGGACAAATTTTGAGGGCTGAATTTTGAGGGACAAATTTTGAGGGCTGAATTTTGAGGAACAAATTTTGAGGGCTGAATTTTGAGGGACAAATTTTGAGGGCTGAATTTTGATGGACAAATTTTGAGGGACAAATTTGAAGAATGATTTTTTTCTGACCCGACAAAGATGAAATGAGGGCGAATCTCGAGTGGTGAACTCTCAAGGACGAAAAGAAGTGGTGCTAGGACAATTTTTTTTTTGGGGGGGGTGGGCATACAATCAGGATGAAATCTTGCTCGATTACAATATATTTTGTAAATAAAGATCCACATAGAGGGTTTGTTCTAGAAATTCATAAAAATAGTGATTGACATAAGGATCGATGTAGTCCATGAATTTTGTGAATAAACACTAAGGATCACCGTAAAAGTGAGCAACTTTCTACTTTCATGCCTTCTTTTTTGTTGGAAGTGCTAGTGGGCAACAATAACAATAAATCATAGGTTTAGAGGATCTTCCAACAGATGAACCTCAACATACACACCTTAAGACTCAAAAATAGATGAGTGAGAGATAGAGAGAGAATAGATGAGATTTCAAGTGTAATGATAAGCTATGAGGCTCACCCACACTAACTTATAGATGAATGTCAAATTACAATGTGTGTATATGATACAAACTGACAATATCTATAACTAGGCAAAAATAGGAACTAGATACAAGAGATTGTGTACCTAAGAGGTATGAAGAGTGTGTGTGAGAGAATATGGAGAATACAAATAGTTTAGAGCTATTGTATAGCAAACCCAGATTCTAATCAATCTAGATCAGAAATGAGTGACCTAGCAAGTAAGAACGGAAATAGACTGCTACTCAAGTAAATCGACAATGGATTTTGATGGTAAGCTGGCAAAATCTCCTCCAAATAATTCTGAAGATGTAGATCACAACTCCTCTAGGAGTGTGAGAACTCCTCCTCCAAGTTGGCCTCCAAGATCTCCTCCAATTTCTCCTTGGATAGCTTGAGAAGATTGCTTATGTGATAGAATCAATGACCCTTGGTCATGTTTATATAGCTTACAAGCTATCTACGAAAAGCACAATTAAAAAGCCAAAATTGTAAAACTTATACACTCTCCAAAAAACAAACTCTTGCAAAATTAGCGTTCATTAAAAAAAAAAATACATCGTGAGTGTTTGGCGCCATTCATATTTGCTTTTTCCATTATTGATTTACCAATAAAACAACCTTCTCATCGCATTGCTACTAACGGGATTCAATGTGGGCTTTTTGATAATCCAATATTTTATCCACATTGCTACGTGAACTTCTCTTGATGAGATATTATAGAAAATAATGATGTGCTCTACTTAACTGAGGATTTTGGAGCATTTTGGACATTTTTTCCAACAATCCCCCTTTCAATGTCAAAATGGTATAAGGTTTAATAACTTGCAAAACTTCCTGTGACTTGTCCTGGTCAATGCTTTGGTTAAAATATTTGTAACATTTTCACTTGTAGGTATGTAGAGTAACTCAATGTTCTTCTTAGATACTTGTTCCCGAATATAGTGATAATGAACCTCTATATGCTTTGCCCTAACATGATGAACAGGGTTCTTGGCAATAGCAATAGCATTGTGACTGTCTGAAAATATCTGTACTGGAAGATGAACATGAACATCAAGATAACTAAGAATCTTCTATAACCAAATTGATTCAAGTGTAGCTGTAAAGGCAGCCATGTACTCTGCTTCACTTGAAGATGTAGCAACTGTAGGTTGTTTCTTTGACATCCAAGAGATAAGACAATCTTCTAAAAAGAAACAATAGCCACTTGTGCTTCTTCTTGAGTCTTTATCACCTGCCAATCATAATCTAAAAAACCTTTAAGTAAAAAATGTGAAGACTTAAGAAATACCATAGCATAATTGGAAGTTCCCTTCAAATATATGAAAATTCTCTTAACTGCTTTTCAATGAAGTTTCAACGAGTTGTGCATGAACCTTGATACTTGAGAAACTGCAAATTGAATGTCTGGTCATGTATTACATAAATACATCAAGCAACCGTCTGCTTGACTATACAATGTAGCATCAAATGGTTCTGAATATGCTTCTGACTTTAATAACACATTAACATCCATGGGTCTCTGCATAGGCTTGGAATCTATCATCTCAAACCTTTCCAATAATTTCTCAATGTATTTTTGTTGTGTCAGGTAGATACACTCATCTCTATATTTAAACTCAATTCCTAGATAATAATGTAAACTCCCCAAGTCATTTACATCAAATGTATTCTTAAGTTGTCCTTTAAACAACTGAAGATCTGAATCCTTGGGATATGTCATGATCATATCATCAACATATATGATAATAATAATCAAAACATCCTTTTCAGCTTTAACATAAAGAGTGGGAGTTGCATCTGAGTTTTCAAAACCAATAGATAGAAGATAAACATGTATCTTTTCATACCAAGCTCTTGGTGCTTGCTTTAGTCCATACAAAGCTTTGATAATCTTGCATACTAAATGCTCTTTAACTGTTTATTCAAAACCTTCTCGCCGTTGAACATAAACATCTTCATGTAGATCACCATTAAGAAATGCATTTTTGATATCTAATTGGTATACTTTCCAACTAAAGGATGCAACTAAAGAAGTATTGTCCTGACCACTTTCATTCTAGATGTAGTTGCAAAAGTCTCATCATAGTCAATACCTTTCTTTTGTGCATAACCTTTGACAACTAATCTTGCTTTATACCTATCTATAGTACCATCTGCTTTTCTTTTGATTTTGAAGATACACTTAACACCAATAGCTTTCTTATCTTTTGGGAACTCACAAAGCTTCCAAGTTTGATTCTTATGGATAGAATCAATCTCTTCTTGCATAGCTTTCTTCCATACAGGACTACTGAACACTAGCTAGTTTGTTCTCAACTGAAGTAAGGGCTAAAACATTATGAATGTCAAAATGTTCTGCATAATTTGCTTGGTCTCCTTGTTGTCTCCTGGTCTGGATTTTGGTTCTTCCAATATATTCTTTTATACCACTATCCTTCCATGTTTGATATAACCACTTTGGTGTATTCCTGAAAAGTGGTGGAATCTCTTCTAGCTCTTCAATATCTCTTTCTTCTAAAACTATGGAACCTTCTCCAACTTCACAAGTCGAAACTTCAAGAGGTACTGATGATGGACTAGGTACTGATGTAGGTAATGAAATTCTCTCTTCACCTGTATCTCTTAGGTTTTGAGTAGGTTCATCACCCCCTTGTCTGCTTGAATGTAAGCATCCAAATTCCTTCTGAAAAATGCATAGTCATCTACCTTTATGAAATCTGGAATCTCTTCCTTCTTATCATAAATCTAACTTTCTGCAATATATGCATTGCATGAGAGTAGGATATCACATGTATCTAGAACATAGAATCTATATCCTTCGCTTTCAATTGCATAACCAATAAAGACTGCTTTAATGACTTTTACATCAAGCTTACCACGATCCTTCTTCTCAATGTGAACATAAGCTGGAGAACCAAAATATTTAAAGTAACTCACATTGGGTTTCTTCCCATAATAAGCTTCAGAAGATGTGATAACCTTCAAAGCTTTTGTGGAAGACCTATTCAGAATGTGATTAGTTGTATGTACTACATCAAACCAAAATTTGGGAGAAAGCCTTTTAGATGACATCATACTATGCATCATCACAACAAGTATCCTATTCTTTCTCTCTAGAATACCATTCTATTCTGCCATGTAAGCAATAGTGAGTTGATTAGAGATACCTTTGTCTTAAAGAAAACACTTAAAAGTCTTCAGACATGTATTCTCCTACTCTATCACTTCTCAAAATCTTGATCTTTGACTGACTTTCATTTTCAACCATAGCTAAGAACTTCTTGAAAGTAGGAAAAACCTCTGACTTCACTTTAATATTGTAAATCCATGAAATCATCTATGAACATAACAAAGTACTTGTTTCCTTGAATAGAATCTGTTCTCATCGGACCATTCACATTTGAATGTATGATCTGCAACTTCCTTGTGGCTGTGATAAATCCATGTTTCTTGAAAGGTATTTTGTGAAGCTTTCCTTCAAGACATCCTTCACATGACTCTGCATCATCTGGTCAAGCAAAAATAGGCAAACTCTCCACTATATCTTGATCTTTGATACGCTTGAAGCTGTGTAACTGATATGGCCAAATCTAGCATGCCATAACTTCATGTTCTCCCTAGGTGTAGTAAACCTAGCAACATTAGCATGACTTACTTTGGATAACACAAACATGCCACTTCTGTTTTCACCTTGAAGTAGACAAATGCTCCTCATTAGGTGAGAGGATCTGACATGAATCTTTCTTAAAAACTACTTTATAACCATCTGACAAGAAAGTCGAGATAGAGAGCAAATTCTTCTTTATTTCTGGAACATAAAGAACATTGGAAATTGTGAACTTTCCACCTGCTCTGGACTTAAGATTCACTTCTCCAACACCAACAACATCCAAATCATGACCATCTGCAATGGTCACTCTTCTACTTGAAGAGTTTGAAAGGGAAGAAAATACCTTTCTGCAACCTGTCATATGCTTAGTGGCTCCATAATAAAAAATCCAAGGATTATCTGAGATTGCATTTAACACTACCTGATCAAAAGCTATCTCTTCAATAGTAGCACATGCATATGAATATACCTTTGAAGATTTAGGTTTTGGATCATCTTCAACATTATTACATGATGCTTTCTTCTTCTCATTGAAAATCCTTGCTTTGCATTATGCTATCAAATGATCTTGCTTCTTATAGTAATGGCATACTTTTTTTGAATTAGATGAAGTCAAAGATTTTTCTTTGGGTGTAGAGGAAGCATCAGGAAAAGGACTAGAAGACTTAGGATGAAAAGACTTACTTTCCATCTTGGATTGTTGACTCTTCTGCTCCTTCTTCTTCTTCTTCTTCTTCTTCTTTCCCTTCGATGATGATAACATAGCTTCATCATTCTCTTCCATACCCTTTTGTTGATCTTCATCTTGAAGTAATAGGAATTGTAGCTCTTCAAATGAAATTTCTCTATCTCTTGTAGAGAGAGATAAAGAAGTAACAAAAACACGGTATGTAGATGGAAGTGAGTTTAGAAGTGTGTTTACCATCTCTTCATCTAAAATGTTGACTCCAACATTCAATAACTAATCTTGTAAATATTTAAGCTTCAAAATATGTGTCTGAACTGATTCACCAACTTTCATCCTTGCGTTGGCTAGTTGTCTCCTTAGATGAGCTTTCCTAGCAGGTTTTTTGCTCTGATAGAGATTCTCTAACTCCAACCAAGCCTGATGATAACTTTTGCATGACCTGATTTGGGGTATAATATGCCTCTTGACTCCCATAGCAATATATGAAAGTGCTCATGCATCCCTTGAATCCCATCTAGATTGCTCTTCTGTATGAAGTAGCCTGGTAGTAGTATGGACTCCTCATTATGAAAGAGTTTCTTCTTCTTCACTAACCTTCTGTCGAGCAGAAATAGGAATAGCAGGTCTTCTAGAAGATGAAGCAACATCTTCTCCGACTTGTCTTGGCATTGGATAAGTGCCATTGATAATATTCCATAAGTCCTTTGATACTAACAGATTCATCATCATAAAACTCCACAATGGATAATTAGAAATGCCCTCAAGCTTGTCTTCATTCTCAAGTCTATAGTCACTCATCTTATTAAGGGTGTATGTCAACTAGGCTCTGATACCAAATGTTGGTATTCGAAGCTCTGATACCAAATGTTGGTAGTGCTAGTGGACCACAAGAACAATAAATCATAGGTTTATAGGATCTTCCAATAGATAAGCTCTGATACAAAGTGACACTATCTATATCTAGGCAGAAATAGGAACTGGATACAAGAGATTGTGTGCCTAAGAGGTACAAAGAGTGTGTGTGAGTATACTTTCTAGGGTCAAAAGTACGTTTTTTGACCCCAAATTTGAAATCCATGCATGTTTTGAGCTGGAAAAAACGACTTTTTTCAAAAAAAAACTAAAAAAAGAGTTAATATCCCTCCTAAACCTCACATTTTCATACCCAAGTCCTAAAAACTCATCTTTTTCCACTACTTTCTCTCTATAGGACACTATTGACGCTCTTGTTTCTACATTCCAACCTATCTGCATCTCCTATCTCGAACTACTGTTGTAGCTTGAAGACCTTCACCTTCAATGGCAACATCTAAAGCTTCTAGGTGACCAAAAGATGAATTCCTTACATTAAGATGTCACAATATCAAAGCTATAGATGGACAATGGCTATTACATGAGTACTTCAAAGGTGCATGGGTATACATGCAACCCTCTAGAGTTGGGCCTCATCGAGTTAAAGATCATGGGAACTTTTTGGTGGAAGAGCAACCACTTCATAGTCTTATGTTGGTGCACTAGTCTTTCCAGAAACATCTCCTACTCAACTTTACCATGATAGAGTTTTCTTTTACACACATAGATATGTTGTACCCTCTATAATGAATGGTTTTGGAAGGTTAGAGAGAATTGAAGTAGATTCTCTTCTTAGCTTGGAGTGGCCAAAACATGATATATGGTCCATATCATCTTTGAAGCATAAGATGGTAATGGATATACATAACTCTTTGAAATTCACAAAAGTGTCTAGATCTGTAGGTTTGCACTAGTCTTTTTCCATCCATTTTTTTGTATATTTATTTCAAGGATTCTCATTCCAAGAGACTTCCACCATGTTTATGTGTAAAGATATCACATATAAGCAAGTTGAAAGTCTTCTAGGTGAAAATTGGGGTTTGATAGAAGGGATTGCAAAAGGTGATAAATATCTTTGTAAAACAGGTGGAACATGTATAGGATTTTAATATTTGAAACAATGTAATTCATTGTACATTAGATTCTACTATGATTATTGGATGTGCAAACTTGGCCAATGGATACCATTTCAAAGTTCAGAGGGATCTTTACATTCATTTGAAATAAAGCTTGAATTGCTCAATAATGAAATGGAAACTATTTTAGTGAATCATCATTGAACCTTGGCTAATATGAGAGAACAATTGGTGATTATGGGCTTTGAGGGACTTCAAAATACAAGGACATAATGTGAGAAATGTTTTGTACTTTTGTATAAGTAATCTTTTCATTATTGCTTATTTTAGTTTATAACTTCAATTTATTATAAATTGATTACAGGTGGGAAGAAGATTGGAATACAAAATGAAAGTCCTTGTAGATTGGAGTAAAGATGGAACTAGACCCTCATTATCATAGTTCTTTTGCAACCTGATGATGTCACTTTTTGGGTCCTAGTCATTCTATCTCATGTTTTTTGCACTTGCAAGAAACTTGTAAAAATTAGGATAAACAATACATGTTAGATATTGTATATACCTTCTTATTTGCAATGGTAATTTCAAAACTTTTGGAATGTCAAAATTCTATGTTCACTACTTTGAAATGTGGTCGGTCATGTTGTTTTTTGTTATGTTATGTTCAAAAATTCGGTTTGATGAAAAATCTTCATATCGTTTGGTGTTTTGTGCATTATTTTGTCATCAAAAACTCATTTTACTAACTTTCACTATTTTATTATGTACTTTTAAAAGTGGGCCTAATCACTTTAAAAACTTGAAACTACTATAAAGATGTTCAACTAGCAAGGCCAATTGAACATTTGTTCTAAATAGTTTGATTGCAATAGACCACCCCCATGATGGGTGTTTTTAAAGTAAACACCTCTAGCCCTATAATGTGACTTCTCCATTCCTTGTGTACTAAAAATCTCCCATGATCCATATCAATTCATAAAATATGATCCACATGCAAAAAGAATATGTTGTGATTTGGTCATTAAGATATACACATGGTAATAAAAACTATATTTCAAAATGTAAGCAAAACTTATCCTATAATGTGTAATGTTGCTTTCTCCCCACGATAGGATGAATGACTGTGTAAACTCCTTCAAAGTCACTTGGAATAATTCTCATTGTGAAGAATTAGTGGAAACCAAACCCATCAAATGTAACAATTGATCTAAGGACGACCAAACCCATCAAATGTAACAATTGATTTAAGGATGTAACAATTGATTTCTACCCACGATAGGATGAATGATTGTGTAAACTCCTTCAAAGTCACTTGGAATAATTCTCGTTGTGAAGCATTAGTGGAAACCAAACCCATGAAATGAGATCAACCTGACTGTCATTGTCTGTTGTAATTTAACATAGGTCTTTCCAAAGCTCCCATTTCCCATCATTCTGACTATTAACATCTCTTTTAAAGAAACGTCTTGCATTCTTCCTAGTCATTGAAACTTGTTGTAAAATCTCTTGAGACTCAACATACTTCTTAACAACTAAAGATACATGGACACCATGAAAACCAATAGAATTAAGAAGATCTTCTATTTTTTGGATTGCTATTGTAGACCTCTCTAGTGGTTTCACTGCAAATGCATATTCAACATGGAGCTTCAAAATCCTATCGAGGATTCTCATGAATGCTTGCAAAGTACAAAAGTGAATATTGACCAATGGAAATGGAATAATGGGGTTCCAATCATTGGTTGTTTTTGCATGACTTTGTTCTTCTAACATTGGACACCTCAAAAGAGATATCTCCCATTCCCTACTATTCCATGAGTTTGTATCATCAATTTCTTCAAATTCGTCAATTCTCATCAATGCCCTTGTAGGTTTAGACTGTCTCTTGGATCCTTTGTAACCTTGTGTACAATATGGGAAAGGATAGAGAGAAGATGCTCCTTGTTTACAACCTAGCATGCATTGTATACTCTTAAGGTCTCCACCCAAATGACATTCTACCTCAAAATCACCTATACCATCTATAGAAAGCTTTTGCCCATGTATTTGAGAAGAAACTACTTCTGTAATCCATGGAATCCTACTAAAAATCCATGAAATAACATTGTGTTTTTCTTTGGAAACTGCTATAGCACCTAACCAGTGGAGATACTGAACGTTCTTAAATGAAGTGTTGATTCATGATAAGAAAGAGTCTCGCATTCAAGGCCTTATTCCGAAGTCTTCAGTCGCTTTTGAGTAAGTTGGCTGTCAAGTCCAAGATTAGACTACTTACCCAAAATTAGCGAGCTCTCCCTCCACTTTTGTCAGATCAACGCGAACAGTGATGGTGCAGTAAATAATGGGATCCAATGATGGTGCAGTAAATGATGGGATACAGTGATGGTGCAGTAAATGATGGGATCCAATGGAAGCCACTCTCTTGGCCGCACATGTGTAGTGAACAGTGATGGTGCCTTAAATGATGGAATCCGACGGAAGTCACTCCCTTGGCCTGGATCTCTATTTAAGTAGCAGTTTGCACTGGTTTAAGAGGTACAGACGGTCAGAGATATATGGTAGTGAAGGGTCGAGATATATGTTAGTGAAGGGTCCATTCGAAAGGATATACAAAAATTTAGGAAGTTGAGGGATACACTCACTGTCGTCTCTCTGTGATTCTACCTTTTGTCAATTTGGGTCTACTTGTGTTACTGTGGTATGTTGAGAGTGTTCTTATCAGGCTTCTCCTTGATTATTCTCTGCTCACTGATGTGATTTTGCCCACTGTAGAAGAGGCTTCTCTGTTGGAGAATATACAGAGTGAGAGCTTTAGCATTGGGGGCAGTCCGCATGACAGTGAGATTGGATATACTGGGATAGTCAGTTGTAAGTTGAAGTTCATAGCATTGTATACCACACTTGTATACCTTCTCTACGTTTGTATACTTTCTCTGTGTTGAGATGTCCTAGTTCATCTTTAGAGCGATTAGACCTTTTGTACTATTAACAATTTTATCTTTTGTCAATCTTGGTCGAATTGGCCTTTTCAGCATCTTTGTAACACTTTGATTGATTCTTGGTTTATCTTCTCAAGTAGTACCTCACACAATGATGTTACAGGGTATACTTCCCTAAGGAGAACCTCCCTTGAGTAGAAGGATTACTGGAAGTATGGACCCGGTTACCCCTCTACAGTTTGGCACGTCCGGTGGGACACTTGCATTTTTGTGTGAGGTAATTAGTGCAATGGGTACATGACCCACACTCGAGTAGACAAAGAACCTCTTCGTGTAGAAAGGAGCATCAAGAAGTCAGCCCTACCTTCCGCGAGTACCCCACTACCCTTAAATTTGTCCATTGAATTGGCTTCAACCCCACTCTCAAAAGAGAAGCTTAGGAGGACATTAGATTTTTCCTCAGATACTTCAGAAGAAGCACCAGTGCCAATGGAGGATCTTTCTCATTTACTCTCTAGATTGAATATCAAGTTCCCTACTTTTAAGGGGCTGGCATATGAGGATGCAGATGATCACGTGAGGAGATTCATTTCCTTATGCCGCGGGCGAGGTCTGCAGAATCGAGAGGATGCAATGCTGGTACTCTTCCCATCTACATTGGAAGGCCTTGCCGACAAATGGTATAGTCAATATGTAGATGGCCACTTCACTACATGGGAGGTACTGAAGATGACATTCTCGCAGACATTCAAACCAAGTGACTCCTCGGAAAGAGATCTAGATCAGCTAGAGAATCTAAAGTTGAGACCAGGTGAATCCTTTCACAAGCTTCACACTAGGATAAAAGCACTTATTTCACGTCTGCCACATGCTCTAGGTGATTTCCTAGTTAAAAGCACTTTTTGAGCCTGAGAGTAGAGAAGACCTTCCGTTTTCAAAAATTCCTCAAGGATGGATCAAGCAACATATTGTGGAACATAAGTTGAATTCCAACCCTGCTCACAGTGCCGATGCTTTTTCAAGAGAGATGAGTCCTTAAATGCTAATTCAAGAAGTGAACCTTGGAGATGAAGGAAATCCTCAAATAGTCCACTTAGCCTCCTGGTTGTGGCACTATCCCTTTTTACAACAGAGGGTAACTTCTCTCCTTTTCTCTTATAAAAATGTCTTTGCATGGTCCTACAAGGATCTAATAGGGATTCCAGAGGAGCTTGGATTACGACGAATACCCCTAGTAGAGGGAGTTGCACTTGCAAGAAGTAGGCCATATCGACTCAATCCATAATATGTAGAGGAAGTAAAACTCGAAATCACAAAACTAGAGGAAGCAGGTATTATTGTTCCAGTAGAACATTCAAGGTGGCTTTCATCTATGGTTATCGTACCCAAGAAAAATACCGAAAAAATAAGAGTATGCATTGATTTTTGTGCTTTAAATAAGGTAATTGTTCAAGATGGCTTCCCTCAACCTTTCACATAACAAGTATTAGAAGAAGTAGCCGGTCACACTTTGTACAATTTTCTTGATGGTTTCAGTGGCTACAACCAAATATTAAGTCATCCTCATGATAAAGACAAAGCTGCCTTTGTCACTCCATGGGGCACTTATGTCTACACACGCATGGATTTTGGGCTACAAAATGCACCTACTTCATTTAATAGAACAATGTAGCTGATACTGGGGAAATGGTTGACAACTTTTCTCCGCATTTTTATGGATGACTTTTTAGTGTTCTCAGGCATAGATAGAAGAGCAGTAGTCCAAGATTTTCACGATCACTTGGAAAATCTAAAGGAAATCTTTGAGCAGTGTCTCAAAACAGGTTTGAGGTTGAATCCTGCTAAATGTCATTTTTTGGTCACTAAAGGCACTCTCCTTGGTCACATAGTGTCTGCAAAAGGGATAACTGTAGATCGAGCAAAGATCACTGTTATCGTTTCCATGCCCATCCCACGGACTCGTAAAGAAGTACAAAGCTTTTTAGGCCATGCAGGCTAACATAGGAGATTTATAAGGATGTATTCAGAAATAGCTAAGCCTCTGTCAAGGCTTACAAGTAAGAAGATTCCTTTCTCATGGAGTCCTGAGGCTGAAAAGGCATTTTTTGAACTAAAATTGAGGCTATGTACTGCTCCACTCTTAACTATTCCTAACTGGTCATTAGAGTTTCATGTGCATACAGATGCTAGTCTTTATGCAGTAGGAGCGGTTTTGGCTCAACCCTCCATGCCCAAGGGTCCCAAGGTGGATCAACCTATAACTTATGCTAGCAAACTACTTACCAAAGCAGAAAGAAATTACAACACTAGGGAAAGGGAAGGTTTGGCTATTGTTTTTGCACTCCAAAAGTTTAGGCACTACCTTCTAGGTGTGCATTTCATTGTCATATCTGACCATTAGGCCCTCAAATACTTAATTAATAAGGCTAGAGTAGCTGGAAGGATTGGCGTTGGCTACTATTGTTTCAAGAGTATGATTTTGAGATTCATATTAGGCCAGGAAAAGAACACTACATGGCGGATCAGGTGTCAAGGATGGCTATGAGTGAAAAGGCGACAGGTATTAATGATGAACTTGTAGATAGTAGTCTCTTCACGGTAGAGACTCAAACTGAGTGGTATGGTGAAATTCTGCATTTTCTCACTTCTAGAAAATTCCTTGAGAACATAAAACCATTAGAAAAGAGGAGATTACTCGTTAAAGCCAAAGCATATTCACTTATAAATGACCATTTGTATATATATTGTCGTGATGGTATCTTGAGAAAATGTGTTTATCCAGAGGAGGTGAATTTTTTGCTTGAAGCAGCACACAGTGAAGGGCATCTCAAGGGAGAGGAGTTGGCTCAGAAAATTATCCACAGGGGATTATGGTGGCCTCACGTTTACAAAGATGCTATCAAGTTTACGAAAGGATGTGATATATGCCAGAGATATGCTCCCAAGCCTAGTAGACTGAATTTTCAACCATTAGTTATCTCCATTGGATGGCTACCTTTCGAACAATGGGGTCTTGATTTCATTGGACCAATCAGTCCAGCTGGTCAACCTGGTGGTAAGAAGTATATCTTGGTGGCCACATGTTATTCTACTAAGTGGGTAGAAGCTAAGGCTACTGCTGATTGTACTTCCACTACAGTAGTCAAGTTTATGTATAAAAGAATATTCTCAAGATTTGGCTGCCCACTTGAAGTCACGAGTGATAGAGGCACGCACTTTGTAAACAATTGTTGCAAATAACCTTTGACAGGTGCAAGATCTTCCATAAAAAATCTTGTGCATACTACCCGAGAGCAAATGGGAAGGCAGAAAGTTCTAAAAAAATTTTGATCGGATGACTACGCAAATTAGCCTTTGACCATCATAGTTCATGGCCACAAGCCCTCATTGGTGGAATATGGGCTTTCCGAACAACCAGAAGGGGCACCATGGGAGAGAGCCCATTTCTTCTAGTCTATGGGAAAGAGGCATTAGCCCCTTTTGAATTCATCATCAAAAAAGAAATTGAAGCAAAAATCATTGATGTTGACCCTCACATTAGAAGATTGGTAGCATTGGAGGAATATAGGGAAACAACTATGAAGAGGCTGCAAGAAAAGAAGGAAGAAAGGAAACACATTCATGACAGACACTTAAGGACCAATGAGGTGGAAGAGGGAGCTCTAGTGCTCGTATATCAGATTCCATCTGTACCTACTAAATTGGCACCAAAATGGTAAGGACCCTACAAAGTGCTGAGGATATTTCAACAAGGAGCAGTGTAAGTAGAGGACTTATAGGGTGAGAAATTGCCTTTGATCAACATCTCCAGGGTGAAGGCTTATCTAGGGTGAAGGCTTATCTAACTTGAAACATTTCGAGAAAGATCAATCATTGTATATACCTTAGTTCTCATTTCAGCTTGTTTTGCCCATAGACAGTTCTACTTTGTTCTTAGAATTTTTTAGCCAATATTGAAGAATTGCATCGAGACGGTGCAACATCTTGATGTGGGGGACTGTAATCGAGCACGATTTCATCTTGATTGTATGCAAACCCCCCCCCAAAAAAAAAGAAAAAGAAAAAAAAATCATCCTAGCAGCACTTCTTTTCATCCTTGAGAGTTCACCGCTCGAGATTCGCCCTCATTTCATCTTTGTCGGGTAAAAAAAAATTCATTCTCAAAATTTGTCCCTCAAAATTCAGCCCTCAAAATTTGTCCCTCAAAATTCAGCCCTCAAAATTTGTCACTCAAAATTTAGCCCTCAAAATTTGTCCCTCAAAATTCAGCCCTCAAAATTTGACCCTCAAAATTTGTCCCTCAAAATTTGTCCCTCAAAATTTGTCTCAAAATTTGTCCCTCAAAATTCATCCTTCAAAATTCAGCCTTCAAAATTCATCCCTCAAAATTCAGCCTTCAAAATTCATACTCGGTGCCAGAATCAAGTCGGCTATCAGATTTGTGGAGATACTGAACGTTCTTAAATGAAGTGTTGATTCATGATAAGAAAGAGTCTCACATTCAAGGCCATATTCGGAAGTCTTCAGGCACTTTTGAGTCAGTTGGCTGTCAATACCAGGATAAGACTACTTACCCAAAATTAGCCAGTTCTCCCTCCACTTTTGTCAGATCGGTGCGAACAATGATGGTGCAGTAAATGATGGGATCCATGATGGTGCAGTAAATGATGGGATCTGGTGGAAGCCACTCTCTTGGCCGCACGTGTGCAGTGAACAGTGATGGTGCCTTCAATGATGGAATCTGGCAGAAGTCACTCTCTTGGCTTGGAGCTCTATTTAAGTAGCAGTTTCCATTGGGTTTAGAGGTACAAACGGTCAGAGATATATGTTAATGAAGGGTCGAGATATATGTTCGTGAAGGGTTCATTCGGAAGGATATACAAAAATTTAGGAAGCTGAGTGATACACTCGCTGTCGTCTCTTTGTGATTCTAGCTTTTGTCAATTTGGGTCTACTTGTGTTACTGTGGTATTTTGAGAGTGTTCTAATCAAGCTTCTCCTTGATTATTCTCTGCTCACTGATGTGATTTCGCCCACTGTAGAAGAGGCTTCTCTATTGGAGAATATACAGAGTGAGAGCTTCAGCGTTGGGGGCAGTTGGCATGACAGTGAGATTGGATATACTGGGATAGTCACTTGAAGCTGGAGTTCATAGCATTGTATACCACACTTGTATACCTTCTCTGTGTTTGTATACTTTCTTTGTGTTGAGATGTCCTAGTTCATCTTTCGAGCGATCAGACCTTTTGTACTATTAACAATTTTATCCTTTGTCAATCTTGGTCAAATTGGCCTTTTCAGCATCTTTGTAATACTCTGACTGTTTCTTGGTTTATCTTCTCAAGTAGTACCTCACACAATGATGTTAGAGGGTATACTTCCCTAAGGATAACCTCCCTTGAGTAGAAGGAGTACTAGAAGTATAGACCGGGTTACCCCCTCTACATATATGAAAAATATAATTTCTCTTATTTATGTCCAAACACATCCAAATAAGTCCACACCCATCCACACCCTCCAAACCTTCAACTACTATATTAAAACACAAAGTACATTAATATCTTGACAATAAACTCTATAAAACTCGACATCCATAAGTGATAACAATGATGGGAAAAGAGGGAGTAGTAAGCAAACATAAGATTCCCCCTATAGGAGTAGCTGGGGCATAAACTGACATGATATTAAAGATTTGGGGAGGAAAGAACGATATGGAGACCATTTTTGGTCATGATCATCACACATATGGTATTGAAGGGAGGCCCATCTCATATCAATATTGATGGTTGAACCCACACTTCTATTTTAAGTGAGAAGTGAAGACCCACATGTGTTTCAGATTCACTTGTGTTTAGAAGTATATGAAGTTTGGGTTTCTACTATTGTCTCTTAGCTATTTATTGATGTTGAGGGCCCCATTGAAGTCAGTTGGACCTTTTAACATAGAACGAAACCATAATCCTTTTTTCAATGGGAGATTATGGGTTGATTATGGCCATTTGAAGATTTTCATGACATTGGGGGCCTTGTGCCATTGCCTCCCACTTTGTCTACTTCCATGACAGAGGAAATGGAGGCACCTATTTTTGTTTACCTTTATTGCCTTTGTTGTTGTCATTCTTCACAAAGGAATTTGGGATACTGGAACCAATGATCAAACTCTTCTTCCTATTAGGATTTTCAACTTTATTGAAAGATTTTTCTTTGCGTTTATCTTTTCTTTTAAGTCTCGAATTGATTGAAGTCTTGTAGGCTAAAGTCCTCTAAAAAGTCCAAGGATTTCATCTCTCTCTTTTTCAAGGATAGCTACACCACATACCTTTTCTTGGGTTTCTCGTTCCCTTTCTTTCTCATCTTCTAGAATAGGGAAAATGACTCATACATGATTTGATTTTTTGACTTCTTCTATTGATAATTGAGCATATGTTTAATTTCTTCGAAGGGGATTCTTGGACCTTGCCCTTCTACATACATGCCCTTGGCTACCATAGTGGAAGTAGACATTGGATGGATTTTGCAAATTATTTTTTTTCTCCATTGTTTACTTGCACCCAAATCGATACTTATCTTCTTTCGAAGATAGATGGAGACATGGACTTTGACATACATTTCGGGTTCCATCGAGCAGTGAATGTCTAATTTATATTGGTCTTCAAGCTCGGGATTCTAATTTATATTGGTCTTCAAGCTCGGGAAAGTAGGCGCTTGCCGAACCTCCATTTGAGAAAAAAAACTCATATTTTTAACAACAATAGATTTTACTATAATAAGATAACGTCCAAAATCATAAAATCATAGAGAAAGAATGAAATATTGGGGAGTTTGATCCGCAACGAACATTTGTTTGGAGTAAAACTTGGAAACCAAACTTAAAAACTTTGTCAAATATCACTTTGCAAAGTTTGAAACGCCATCTCTTCTTTATCAAATACAAAAACAAAAATTATTGAAACTTTTACCTCTTTTTCTTTATCAAAGACAAAAATCAGCATCTAAGTCACATGGAAAAACTACATCATCGTTGATCCAAACTTTTGTAAGTCACATGGAAAAACTACATCATCGTTGATCCAAACTTTTGTTGACCACCTGAACTAAATCTTAAAACATGAAGCAATACAAAAGCCAAGCTCATTTCCTTAGAAAAGAAAAAAAAACCATGGCATTAATATCTTATGCGAATAATATAGGGTGAATTTGTTCCTTCCATTTGAAAAAGCAATTTAATAATTTTAGTCTTTAATTTGATTTTTGTTCTAGATTACAAAGCATGAACTCTTTTTTTTTTGAGAGTACAATGAATTTGGAAAGACACACACACCCGACTTCATAAGGTAGAGGCACTCGTCTTGGGGTACTCTAAAGCATTCAGCCCTGGCGGGACTTGAACCCTGGTCATTTGCCTAGGAGTACAAGACACATCCGCTAAACCATGTCCGTTGGATTAAGCATGAACTCTTAAACAAAGCACATCCATGTTCTTTTGGGTGATCGATTACACTTTTTGGGTCATCGAGCGGAACATTGAAGGCACATGTATGATGGGCACACATATTATGATCATGTAACTTTTGATGATCGGAAGCAGAAGCACACAAATGGTATGAAAATGAAAAACTAAAAAAATGATAAAATCCCAATTCAGTGAGGTGAACCAACCAATCATTGAACATGCCAACCTCAACTTGACAAAAAAAAGAGCCATACATTAGATCACCTCCCTTTCATGTGCCCTCCTATCCAATGGCTTTTTGCCATATGGATCGAAGATTAAGCTTTGGCAAATGCTATGGCATTAAAAATCTCCATCTATTCGTCCAAGCATGTTAGCTGAATTGGTGGGATCCTTGCCTTTCAAGTTGGGAGCAAGGGTTCAACCCTTGTAGGTTGCACTTGGACACTCCTCATCACTTAGGTGATGAGATGCTAAAACCAATCCCTTTAAGAGAATGTTGAGCCTTCCAGCTACTAATTAAAACTAGTTATCTTCTCTATCCTTAGGGCTGTCTCTTTTTAGTGTCTATCTTATCGTGTCTTCGAGCTTTATATCCTAATAATTGCTAGATATCCAACTCTTGCTTTGTGGGATTCGGTGGGATCCCATAAGTGTTATGTATGTCTATCATTGTACTTTAGTTGATTCAGAAGTGTAGATGTCAATGATCGAACTTCCTTGAAAAACCAAAACTCTCCGTCTATCTATCTATATATCTTGTGATGTGATGTTTTTATGATTTATCGACTTTGGAGACAATCGAAGACATGGTAAAAAAAGAAATGATATTTATGTGGACCAATAATTTTTTTCTAAGTGTGGATTCACAATGGGCAGCGACAAAGCGACAGCGAGATAGTTCTGATTTATTTCCATGTGACGTAGATTGATTCATCCTCGAAAAGATGCACTTGTTCCGGACCCATAAAAGACCGTGGGGGCCTCTACTCCTCCTCGGAATCAAATAACTATGAGTGGAACATCATCAATCTATGATCAGAAAACTCCTCGCTCATAATTCAACCATAGGGATGACTTTTAATCTCATTCAAATGCAGCGCTATGTGAATTGCTTAAGGTGGAGGAACTCATGCTCGAGGAAGAAACCTGCTTGTGCCTCCGGAAGAGTCTGAATTGACCCTAAGCTCTCAAAATGTGTGTCTAGCTCTCAAAATGTCTGTCTAGGTGCTTGATCTTGTCCCAAGGGCCCCGGCCCACTAGTTCCAACCCCTACCCAGAACACTCGCGCGCACCTAGTGAAGAATATGGCCAATAACGAGGACTGTGGGTTCAAAAAAGGGGGAAGCGTGTTATGGAAGGCAGGACGTCAAAGTGCCACGCATCAGGACCAATAGATGTAAAGCGCGTTTTCCTAGTTCGCCTATATCCCCCCTGCCTTTCGACTCCTCGGTCTGGGCTTTACTCTTCGACCTGCGGAATGCCTGTTCTCGCCCAAGAATTGGCGATCAGAAGATATGTCATGATTCCTACTCGCCTTGTGCTCGGCAGCTGCTCCGTGTGCAGTCGTTGCCGATTCCCTGAAGACTGAAGCCTGTGAAGAGTTTTTTTTTCTCGTTCATCTGTTGCAAATTACTTCTTGCTTTTTATCCTTGCCTTTCGTCCTTCTTCCCGATAATTCATCAATTCTTTTCTGTGTATTGGCTTCGCTCTGCTTGAAAAAAAGTGATTCTATACCTTCTTGATACACCTGCAGTTTCTTCTCATCCGTACCCAAGTCTGTTTTGGAGGTGTATAACTGTTTTACTTATTTCGTTTACAAAAAACGTTTTGCGCTTCTCCAGATTTTCTATTACCTTAAAGCGAGCTATTCCCTGTCTTCCTAGCTTTCATTTATTTTTTCGTATAAAATGGAACAAGGTAAGTTACCCCCTGGATTTAGATTTAGCCCAACAGACGAAGAGCTTGTGGTTTATTATTTGAAAAAAAGAGCGTGCGGCAAAGCCTTCCATCAGGGGATTATAGTAGAGGCGGACATTTACAAACACGAGCCCTGGGACTTATCTGGTAATCAACTCTTTCATTCAAGGAGCGAGGCGCTTTTTCAGTAGTTTTTGCAACTCTGCATTCTCTTTCTTTTAGGTGAATTGGTCATACATTTGCAGCACATGCGTTCATGTTAGACGTGCCTCCCATTTGATTACCTTATGAGTGCTGCAGAAGATTTTTGTAGGTAAAATAGATATATATGGTCTCATATCTGTTGGCTTGAGTATGTTAGGAGCTAACTAACGCTTCTTATCAAATGAGGAATCTGTTTACATAAACTCGGAGTTCTGCAAGATTTATCAGAAAGCGTTCTACCCATTCAAGGGAGACCTGAGTGCTAAGCTTCATTTTTCAGTCCTAAAATGCTAAAATGATTTATGTCTTCAGGTTTATACTTTAAGCAATGTGGGAGGGAGGGAGGGAGGGAAATTTGAATGCTGGAGATACTATGGGAAACATTGTTTCAATGGGTGCGTATAATCAGAACTTTCACAAACATGTACAGACAAAATCGAAATGTAGATATGTTAGTAATATACGTATGTAATTGAAATTTGATTTAAGAACCATTGATGCTGATTAAAAGACACGGTCATGATATGAATTTTCCAACAAGTTATTATGACTGGGCATGGAGATGTTGTAGTAAGATTATGCAAGATGGAGGTTTAAGTTGTATTTTATAGCTGCAGAATTTCTTAGCTGTAAGTTTGGACCTATATCCAATCCTTCTAGCTTTGTGTGGATCATGTTTTGTGCCTTATTACAATGCATTTCATTTTCCATGTGTGTGTACGTATATATTTTGAATTAAGTTTCTGTTCTCATGGGGGGTTCCCTTCATGCAGGTAAATCCTCTTTACTTAGTCGTGATCCAGTGTGGTATTTCTTTGACTGTCAGGATGCACGACATGCACATTCAGCTCGTATAAATCGAACTACTGGTAAAGGGTATTGGAAAGCCACAGGGAAGGATCGCAAAATTTATAGTGGTCCCCACTGTGTTGGAAATAAGAAGACACTGATTTATTATGAGGGGAGGGCGCCCAGTGGGAAAAGGACAGACTGGATTATGCATGAGTACAAATTAACTGATGACTTTGAAAGACGGAGCAAAGTTGTCTCTTCTGTTGCTCTATGCCGCATCCGTAAGAAGGGAGGGCCTGGGCCAAGGAATGGAGAACAATTTGGGGCACCGGTTTACACTGAAGGCAGTGAATATTTTGAGGAGGTGGATGATGACATGGATGAAAAGGGAGAAAGGACTCTTGGATCTGATGTTCCTGTCACTTTAAAACCTGATGGACTTAAGGCACCGAAAGAAGAGACTTTGTCTGACACAGTAGTACCTGATGAGAGTAGAGATGATTTTCACAAGTTTCTTGAGGATCTTCTTGCTGAGAACTCAGATGTCTCAAACAATTCAGTTGCTTTAAACATGGAGAAGGATAAAGCTCATTCTCACAGTCCAGTGTGCAACAGTCAGTTAGGCCATTGTTACTCTGATTGCACTACTAGTCAGGATGCACTTGCTCCTGATATACAGAACCTTCACTGGCCTGAGGCTGAAGATGTACATGTTCTGCATCCCACTTATGATGAGGAATATATACTTGGAGAACTGTATTTTCTTACTGATAAGAGTGGATCCTGTGCCAACCAGCCTGAATACTCAGATGAGGAAGTATCACCTAATCCTTTCATCCATATGGATAGCAGGCAATTTTTTGACAGCATAGAATCATTTGGAGGACTCAATAATTTGCCTTGTAATTTCAATGACTACTTAGAAATGAATGACATAGAGACTCCCTTGGATGAAATTGTACTGCGATCACCAAGACTGTTTAGCAAGGAGCAGCATACACTGTTATCATCAGCGAATGCTAATCAATATGAGGCTTCTCAACGATTAAGATTAAAGGTTACACTGCCAAAAAATGCAAATGGGATGATTACAGAGCAACATGGAGCCATATCCAAAGTGATATCCAAAGTAAGTAACTGTTTTTGGCCTAAATACTTTGTCATAAATCATATTGACAAGAGTTCAATGCTGAATTATATGTGAATTCCTACATGCAATTTCAGTGTATTGAGCTTCTGCAGGGGGTTGGGCTGAGGGCGTTTCTGAAATATGTTGTGATTTTTCATGTTATTTTTTATTTTTTAACAGACCTGCGTTGTGACCATGTCTTCATATTTTTGGTGCTTGATTGATATATTTCACTATTGCATGATTATGCTTGTGATCCTGATTATATATTGATGCATGTCTCAAGTGCAGAAGCTGATGCATCATTGCAAACCGAATGTACTAAAATTTTCTAAGATGGTTCTCAATTAGGCCTACATTGGGAGCTCACAGAAAGTTTGTTGTGTCATTGATTTCTTGAACTTGAAAATTCACCAGTTTGCATGCACTTCACATGTTACAAAAAAAATAAGATTTTTAGGTTGCCTTTGCTGACATGTTTTTATTTCCTTGAATAAGGCAGCCCTCAACTGACTCAGGCAACTGAGCGAGGGATGCTCGTTTAAAAAGATCTCGTCGAGGCAGAGCAATGGGTGCCGGCGAGACTCTCGATCATCATCCTTGTAGTTCTCTCCTGCTAACATAAAAGTAGTTTGTTTTTACAGGCATCAGAGTCAGGTAGCTTAGATGTACAAGTAGACAGCATGATTGATGGCGATGGAGCTTCAGGTTGGTTTTGTTTTTCATGAGGCAATTTTTTTCTAAGGGGAGGAATCTATATATACATATGTATGCAATGCACGCATGCACAGACACTCAGAGACACAAACAGATGAACACCATACCCAAACCAACCCCCCCGCCACCCACCCAAAGCAACAACCCACCCCACATGCGCGTGCACACACACACAGACACACTCACAATTGCGCACATGTGCGTGCACACACACACACACACACACACACACACACACACACACACACACAGAGAGAGAGAGAGAGAGAGAGAGAGAGAGAGAGAGAGAGAGAGAGAGAGAGAGAGAGAGAGAGAGAGAGAGAGAGAGAGAGAGAGAGAGAGAGAGAGAGAGAGAGAGAGAGAGAGAGAGAGAGAGAGAGAGAGAGAGAGAGAGAGAGAGAGAGAGAGAGAGAGAGAGAGAGATGCAACCAAATCAACTGCAGGGTGTACAGAGATGCAGCCTCATCATTCTCATGCACACACACACACACACACACACACACAGAGAGAGAGAGAGAGAGAGAGAGAGAGAGAGAGAGAGAGAGAGAGAGAGAGAGAGAGAGAGAGAGAGAGAGAGAGAGAGAGAGAGAGAGAGAGAGAGAGAGAGAGAGAGAGAGAGAGAGAGAGAGAGAGAGAGAGAGAGAGAGAGAGAGAGAGAGAGAGAGATGCAACCAAATCAACTGCAGGGTGTACAGAGATGCAGCCTCATCATTCTCATGCAGATATGTGTACTAGTGCATACCCTATCCCCAGAACGACAGACTACATCAGTCAGAACAGAGTTCTGCCAAGCACATCAAATTCAGTATCATTTGTACCTTCACTTTTGAGGAGTGCTAGTGGTATCATGAAGGAAGAAAATCGTGATTGTGAAGCTGCCACGCTTGGGTCCTACATTAGTAGTCCATATATGCAAGGCGAATGCCTACAAGAATCAGGCCTTAATAGTCAAGCCACCTCCGATTCCAGAGGGCCAAACAACACACATGAACTGCTTAAAGATGAAAAAGACAAAGAAATTGGTCATTTAGTAAGCAAATTAAAAACGCTTGCCTTGGGTGGCAGTCTTTCTGAATTTGAACACACCTTGAGTAACCCATTTAATGGCAAGGTGTATGCGCTTGGTAAACCAATAAGCCAACTTCTACACCTTAAAGACTATGTAAATCCTTACACCAGCCTTAGAAGTCGTACAGTAGCATTTTTTTGCCATCTAGGGCTAACTGTTCTTTTTCTGGTCTTTATTTTCCTTGGGCTTCTTCACATTCTGACTTAGGTATGTGCTATCACTTGCAATTTGATGGCTCTACATTCTTGCATACTCTAATGCCTGACTATAACATTGTAATATTGTGAATTAAATTATGCTTATTAGTTCTACCATGCATTGTCCCTTTAAAATGGTCAGCATAGAGTTATATGATGCTGTTAGGCTTGACATTCGTGAACCAGAGTGTGAAGATTATCTTTGCATTATATTTTTACTATTTCTATGCAAGCTTTTCAATGAATATCATACTTTTGTTATGCAATTTGCTTGATTTTCACCAGTTTCCTGCCACTTAGTGTGTTCATGTTGATATAACCTGTATGTGCAATGCTTAAGATGTGTTAGAATTATATGCATGGCTCTAGGTGCTACTGTAGTTGTAATACATTAGTCATAAGGGCCATGTAGTTTGACCAGATGAATGGACTAATGTAGATTTCAACACCCATCTCATGCTTAGGGGATCGTTGCTCCTGATTTGAATGTAGAGGTTTCTTGTGTGTTCTTGTGATGTGTGAATTGTGTATTTAGTTGTATCAAGCAGGTCAATAAAGTGCCAAACCCACAGGAAAAGTAATTTTTGCATGGAGTAAAATATTGCTGTATATGGATTTCAAAGTGGGCCATATAAATTGAGATTAAAAAGTAGCGTAAGCGCAACTCACTCACGCCATATTTACATGTGTATATGCATGTGTGCATGTATACAAGGATAGTACCCATAAGGATCCATCTCACATACAGGTCGCTGTTGCCAACCTAGGCTCAATTCCCAGCATCTTTAATGTCCAGGTCAAAGCATTGGGATACATGTATCGCCACCCAATTATGTTTAGGAACAATGGCAAAGCTCCTCGCAAGCTAACATCTAAGGGATTCGAGAGTGAAAGAAGGATGTATGCATAAGTTTGAGTTTATTTTATTCCTGCATACATCCACGAATGTTGCACAAATGTACAGTGCTTGATTGTCTATTTGGTAAATTTGTTTTTAAGCCTGGAAGTGAGTGACATTTAGTCTCAATGAAAATTTCGAGTTTGTTTCACTTGTGTACAAGATTGTTACACAAGTTCAGTGTTTTGTATACTCAATAACTTCATCTTTAAACCTGGAAGAAGTGAGGTCATACAAATAGGTGACTGATGGCAGAAGCATATTACGTCAGACTCAAATTTAAGTCCATTTCAGTTCCAGGCTTGTTACAGAAGCCCACACTATTTGGTATATGCATCCATCGATTCCAGCTCGTCTGTTTGTATAGGGAAAATCCAGATGCCATGGAGAAAGATTCATCTCAACAAAAGCTAGAGGAAGATACTTAATACCATCGTCAACTTGGACATATGTAGATTGTCAAGAGATCCATAATCCACTCCTTTTCCCAAAGCTTCCTAGACTTCACATACAAGCTAGATTTTAGCCTTCAGTGCATATGAGGAGAGTCTCTAATCTTCTCACCCACACTCATTGAGTTCTCTCAAGTGACTCTAAAAGTGCTCTTTTTCTGAATGCATTTATATGCTCTCTTGAAACTTTGTTTGAAGGTGGATTTAGATGGGTGGCTACTCTTTCTAGTTGCATTGGCAGGCTTTCCTTGTCTAAGTTTCATTACAACATATGAGCCTTATACCGGTCCTTATGCCGGTATAAATACACGTGGATAATTTTGCCGTGGTATAAATACACGTGGGTATAAATACACGTTGGTATAAGTGCCGGTATAAACGTCTGTATGATAACATCAGTATAATTGTTAGTATAAGTGTCGGTATTGGTGCTGATATAAGTGTCGGTATGTCTTCAGTATTGTCAGTATACATGTCGGTATGAATGTCGATATATTTTCATCTATATAAGCGTTGGTATTTACTTGCAAACCGATGGTATCGTCGGTATCAAAATCGCTTGTATGAGAGTTGGTATGTCCTTGGGCAAAATTGTTGGTATAAGCATTGATATGGCCTTGGGAGTATCGATGCTCATACTAGTGCCTATATGGACGATCATATTTGCAAAAAAAAAAATCGAGTATAAGTGACATGTACTCTAGTGGTTGTTGATTTAGGGTTTAGATGACCGATAACCGAAACAAGATTTGATAAAGAAAAACACATTGTAGAACATAAAAGAGATCTGTAGAATATAAATGAACCATGTACAAAAGTGTGGAAAACCACTCCCATGTATGAGCCAAATACAAAATGTGGCAAATCTCTACCATATATGAACCAAATACAAAATTGTGGCACACCACTGCCATATATGAACCAAATACAAAATTATGGCATACCATTGTCATATGAGTCAAATACAAAACTATAGCACACCAATATCATACACAAAACCAAAGGGATCAAAACATCTGTATCTATAGTTTTGCAACAAAGCACATCCATGAAATGACACAAATTGAAACGATATTTATAAACAAAAACTAAAAAACACTAAACCATGTTCAGAGGTTCACTACGATAGATGCTCCCATGAAATGATCGCATCGCATCCCTCCAAGTCCTCCAACAGCATAACCAATCCATGACGATATCCATAAGCCTCTTTTGCTCATGTCTGAAGACGATCCATTGTTACTCCTATAATAAATATGCAAAACGTGAGATCAATACACATGATGCACTTAACACAAACAAATTCATTCATCAAAATGATACCTACAAACTCATGATGCATAGTGTAGCACCCGTCGCTACCCAAATGCGATACTTCGATTGTATATACACGTGTGGCCGTTACATCTCGCTCTTGACGATATCGATCAAGAGTATGGTACTGCTCATCGTGAATCATCTCCCACTCCTTAGCTTCTAGCCATATAGGCTTTGATAAGCCTCCTTTGAAAGTGTCACGTGTCTCTTATCGTCGATGGGACATCTCACCTGCCGTGTGCTGAATCCACTCTAAGCTGACAAAAGGGTGCCTAGGTGCTTGTCAGTATTCGCGATAGATCGTTTATGTGATGCAATTTTTGCAATCTTTGTCTTGTTCACTCCATTTGACCATGATAGAGTGTCCAAACTATATTGTGCACAACTGCGGTATGTGTTGATGCATGGCCTTTTCAGCCGAATCTATCATTGGAGCTTCATCACGTATACGGTACACCTTGGAGTTCTCATGGTCATGAGCATCCCAAGGTGTACATGGTGTATTATGTGGCTTACCTGCATCTGAGGTACTCGCTCTAGGAGTAGTTTTGGGTAACAAAATGTTCATCACACCGCCTCCACAACATCCACCTCCTCTAGACCCACTCGTAGATCCATGTCTGGAACTTGTTTCTTCAAAATGTGACCTAAACAGATGAGATAGATGAGACGGGTCAGCACATGTATCATGTTGTGGTTTTGAACGCTAACATATACGTCGACTACTGGAGCCACCAGGGGATGGTTGAGAAGGAACGAGTGCCATTGACGGGAGTAGTCTCACCAAAGGGATTACCGCCGGTGTGAGTAGTCCCGCTAAAGGGAGTGTCGCCAACGAGAGTAGTCCTATCAATAAGTGTCGTCGGTGGGAGTGTCGTTGCGAGAGATCTAGTATACTGACGCAGTGGCTATGTAAGCGGGAGGTGCCTAAGGTATGAACTCTAAAAATTGCTCCTTTGCCATGGAATGCGGAGTGAATGATGGACTTCTCTCATTGTGTTCTGCAATAGAAAACTCAAATAATTAGCATACCATAATAATGGTAATATAAAAAAATAGTAATCTACAAAAGAAAACTTAACAAATAAGTAAACACAAATAAGTACGTACAAGTGCTTGCTTCATAAGTCCTCTATTCTAGCATCCTCTTGGAGATCTGACGTGTAGAGGATATCTATCTCTATATTGGCGACTTTCAGATCTCTCGGTATGGCTTCCCTTTCTCGATCATCGTCCTCGTACAATATATCATTCATCACCTCCTCGTGTACTTAGTATTCTTCAAAGAGCTCTTCTTCTAAGACAATGATGTCCTCCTCAACTACTGCATGCATCTTCAAGTCCATTGCAGATTAAATTTCTTCTTTATCTACGTCCTCATAAATTTTTTTGCTACGTGGAGAGACTTGTAAAAGCTTCTTTGCATCTCCACATGTTGGAGACATGTCATTTTCATCTAGAAAAAATTAATCTTCAAAAGCCTGCAAGAGATAAGCAATTACAATGATATTAGTAAATAAATTTATTTTGATTTATTAATAAAAGTTTATTTCAAATCCACTTTACCTGAACAATTTATAGACACTACTATCTTACCATCCATAAATGGATTGAAGATTGAGTATCACGAACAACAAATATCGTTGCCTCAATGTAGAGTGGTAAACGGGTTAGTCGCATGTTCTAATGTTCTTTGTCGGCTTCTAATTATGGAAATTTTATCGTATTCCTGGAACCCACGACATCGTCTCTACCATTGTGATCTTAGTCCATGTCATAAAAATGCCTCAAACATTTCTTCCATGTATTCATTCTATATCATGTTGTTAGTACCTTGTCCTTGTACCTCCCATTTCATTCTCTTCTCCCAACAAGAGGTAGACGGTGCAATGTCGTGTGGGTTAATTTGCTCATCAGTGAACCATACGACTAAAATCATAGGTTTTGTAGTCGATCTGCATCAAAGGATCCATATTCGAATATGTGCAATACAAATCTATAGTTTACGAAAAATTTGATACTTGCACTGAGTGCAAGAACATATCATTCTCTCATTCGGATCCAAAGATGTCATCTAATACCATGTGGAGATGTTAAGACATTTAGTATGCGATACATTTAATTATATATAGTAATTTTAGTCCTAAAATCTTAATTTTTTTTATTTGATTACAAATACTAATTTTCTTCTTAAAACACTAATTTATTATATATTAAATTATGTATACTAATATTTATTATAGAATCCTAGTTCTTTTATATATCTAATTATATATACTAATTTTAATTTTAAAACCCTAATTTCTTATATATTCATACATAGTACATTTGATTATATATACTAAATTTTTTCCTAATTTATATATATATTTGATGATTTATATTAATATTAAATTTAAAATCCTATTTTTTATATATTTAATTATATATATATATTGATTTTAATTAAAAAATCCTAGCTCTTTTCATATTCAATTATGTATGCTAATATTAATCATAGAACCCTAAATTTTTATATAAATAATTATAATTTTAATCTTAAAATCCTAATTTCTTATATATCTAATTATACATAGTATATTTGATTATATATAATAATTTTTATATATTTGATTATATATATCTATCTTAATTCAAAAATCTTAATTTTTTTTATATATTTGATTATATATATCTATCTTAATTCAAAATCTTAATTTCTTATATATATATTTAATTATATATAGTACATTTGATTATATACTAATTTTTTTCTAATTTATATATATATATTTGATTATATATATTAATATTAATCTAAAATCCTATTTTTTATATATATTAATATTAAACCTAAAATGCTATGTATGTGTGTGTGCATGTGTTGTGTGTGCATGTGTGTATGTATGTAAACCCTAAAATCTCAATCCTAAAATCCTAACCCTAAAACATGTATATATGTGTATGTATGTATGTATATGTGACATGTGTGTGTATATGACTTTATGTGTGTGTATGTGTATGTGTATGCGTATGTATGTATGTGTATATGTATGTATGCATGTGTGTAAACCCCTAAAACTTTAATCTTAAAACCTTAACCCTAAAACATGTATATGTGTATGTGTGTATGTATATGTGACATGCATGTGTATGTGTATATGTATGTATGTATATATGTGTGTATATGTATATGTATGTATGTATATATGTGTGTATGTGTATATGTATGTATGCATGCATATAAACCCCTAAAACCCTAATCCTAAAACCCCAACCCTAAAACATGTATATGTGTGTGTATGTGTATGTATGTGACTTTATGTGTGTATGTATGTACATATGTGTGTATGTGTATATGTATATATGCATTCCAATAAAACCTTGAAACCCTAATTCTAAAACCCTAACCTTAAAAGATGAATATGTGTGCGTGTATATGTGTGTGCATGTGTGTATGTATATGTGTGTATAAATATGTGTATGAATATGTGTGTATGTGTATATGTATATATGACATATGTGTACATGTATGTATGCATGCATATGTATATATGTGTATATGCATGTGTGTATGCATGTAAAAGCCAAAAACCCTAATCCTAAAACCCTAACCCTAAAACATGTATATATGTGTATGTGTGTATGTATATGTGATGTGTATGTGCATGTATGCATGTGTATATGTGTGTATGCATGTGTGTATGTTTGTAAAAACCCTAAAACCCTAATCTTAAAACATGTATATGTATGCATGTGTGTATGTATGTAAAAACCCTAAAACCCTAATCCTAAAACCCTAACCCTAAAACATGTATATGTGTGTATGTGTATACATATATGTGTATGTGTATATGTGTGTATATGTCTATATGTATGTATGCATGCATGTGCATGTATGTAAAACATTAAAACTCTAATCCTAAAACCCTAACCCTAAAACATATATATGTATGTATGTGTGTTTATATATGTGTACGTGTATATATGTGTATATGTGCCTATGCATGTGTGTATGTATGTAAAACCCTAAAACCATAACCATAAAACATGTATATGTGTATGTGTGTATATGTGTATATGCATGTATGTAAAATCCTAAAACCCTAACCATAAAACCCTAACTCTAAAACTTGTGTGTGTATGTGTGTGTGTATGTGTATGCGTGTATGCATGCGTATATATATGTGTATGTGATTATGTGTGTCTATGTGTATGTTTATGTATGCATATGTGTGTGTATGTGTGTATGTACACGCGTGTGTATGTGTATGTGTGTGTATGTGTATGTGTGTGTATGTGTATGTGTGTGTATTCGTGTGTCTCTTTTGTGTATGTATATATACATGTAAGTATGTGTGTGTCCATATGTGTATGTATGTGCATGTATATGTATGTATATGTGTGTGTATGTATGTATGCATATGCATGTGTGTATGCATATGTATGTGTATGTACATGTGTGTATGTATATGTGTGCATGTATATGTGTGTATGTATATATGAATATGTATGTATGTGAGTGTATGTGTGTATGTATATGTGTGTCTCTTATGTGTGTATGCATGTAAGAGTGTATGTGTATGCATGTGTATGTATGTGTATGTATGTATATGTGTGTATGTGTTTGTATGTATGCATATGCATGTGAGTGTGTGTGTATATGTGTGTGTATGCTCTAAAAACAACATTAAACATTAAAAAACATTAATTTCTCTTTCTCTTTATCTTTCATCTCTCTCTCTCTATCTCTCTAATAAAAAATAAAACAATACATGCATGTATATAAATCACTTACATCGATGTAATTTCCTTCGAATCGCTCGTCAAAGCACAATCAACATTGTCTCTCGTCAAATTAAAAAAAATTGATGCCAAAAAGCTCTTGGAAAACAAAATGAAAAAGAAATTAGGAACCAAAAAGGAATAGAGAAAGAGAGAGGGTGGAGTGCATGCATCACTTATCAAGATGAGAGAGAGAGAGAGAGAGAGAGAGAGAGAGAGAGAGAGAGAGAGAGAGAGAGAGAGAGAGAGAGATGTGTGTGTAGAGAGAGAGAGAGATCTCTATGTGTGTGTGGAGAAAGAGAAATCTATGTGTGTGTATGGAAAGAGAGGAGGGTGGATGCATGAGGGGAGAGACGAAAAGCACAAGATGAGCACAACATAGGTTGGCATAGTGCAAGTGCATTCAAATTTGACAGAAAATCAATCACAATTCAAAACAAAGTAGTTGACTTTTGGCTCTTCGGTTATTAAAATGCACTTCTGATATTGACTTTACAAGTAAAAAAAGAAAGACATGAAAATATACTGACATTAGATTCGACATATAAAGTAAAAGTCCCTCTCTTTATCCATATATTCATTCGTTATTATCTTGATCAGATTCTGATCATGCATCGATAATTTTATTTTTGGGGTTGAATTTTTGTTTTAAGAAAAGATACTAAAATAATAAAAGCTTTACTTGAATCGACGAAACTATTGAGGAATTAAATCTTGTGAAGCTCCACATTGACTGCTTGGGTGCTCTATCTTGCTCGTTTTCTTCATAAAATCTATCAATTTTCTATTGAAGTTGCATCCAATTCAAAGATCTGTCCCCCTAAAAGTTCACATAAGTATGAAACTAGCAAGCACAACTTGAACATACCCTGAGGTGCAAATTGTTTTCGAATTCACCTATGCCCACAATGAAAGAGAGAGATTGGGAATACATCCCACTGTGAATACATATTTAGCATTCTTCTGCTTGAAACAATGCTATGTTAAGCCTTAGTTCCATTGCCCCAATGTAAAAGCAACCTAAGTTTCAGTCTTCTACCAACATGCTCACCAGATATTTGAGCTACAATTTGTGGTGGAAGGTCTAAGCAAAATTTTTAGAAGTTCTAGCTGTAGTATCTACCTAGCGGCTGCTTACAATCTGTATTTGGATCCAAACATCAAGAGATGAATGTTGGAGTTAGACGTCTGCGGAAGCACATGAACAACACAAGGAAGAAGAAGAAGCTTGGAGCACAACACACAATACTGAATGTGTTATTAGAGGATGTACAAAGATAAGTAGCCCATTAGGGCAATAGGCATATATACAAGCAGGGGGAAAAAAACCTCCTAAAGAGGCAAAAAAGTGCCTCGACGGTCCTAGTGTGTTCATACACATCACTACCTAAATATATCAACAAATCCCCCATGGGAGTGATGCGGTGAACAAGGAGCTTGCTGTCACCGGGAGGTGATTTTTTTTTTTAATTTGTTTTTCCTAATTTATCTAATATCTATTTTCCTTTATTTGATTTATGTTTGTTTGTTTTCCCCCAAGAACTCTTGGAAATGTGTAAGTCGACATTGCATGGCCAATGTGATGGCCCTGGATTGGTATACCCGTGTTAGGTCATTTAAGCCTGGGCCGGTTGGCTATGGGGACAAGCAATGCACTAGCCCCAATTGGTACTGAATTCCGAGATGTGTGGAGAAGTGTGGCTGACATTTTTGAGCCATGGATAAAGTCACTTGATTGTGGAATAATGATGCATTTTTGGCAGTGACCATAGTGTACAAAGATGGTCGTGGCACCTACGGAAAGACAATGGATACATCTCCTAAAATTTAGGAGGATACTATTTCTGGACTTTAAGATCTGTTCGCGTCATTGCCGGCGAAATAACTGTTGGTGCATTTTACCCAAGCCTACATGCTTGATATATTTGATATTATCCTCTTTTGTAAGTCACATGAGTAGTCATGTGAACACCTCTTGTAAAAGAGTTCATTTTTATCTCTTGTAATTGAAAAAAGAAAAAGGAAGAGTATAGCTTACCTCATCCATGATGTAAAAGAAAAGTCGTGGCCCTATCTACCTAAAATCACGAATTTTGGAGCTGAGGGAATATCTCCTAACTTTGGGGATCACTTTTAGGTGGAGCCATTCGAATTCGAATTCAAAACTCCCTCCAAGAATAGCTATAAAAAGAGCAAGAAGGAAGAGGCGATTAGCAAGCCTTGTACGTGACCACTTCATGTCATTTTGTAGAGATTGAAGAGCTTACTCCATAGCTCTATCATTCTACTCCCATTGTGCAAAGATTCATTGCCAATGTGGTTGTAATCATATGTGAATCTATACATTTATTATCATCTACTTCTCTGTTTTGTTCTCTGCTATACTCACTCAGAGTAGTAACTTCAGAAGGTCATATCTCGAGTTCTACTGAGTCGTTTTCAGTGATTTAACTTGCGTTGGATAGCTTGTAATGTTTACTTTGTGCATATAAATTTTCAAGGTCATTGGATTAATACTTTTGGAGATATCTGCATTTTACTGATTACTGGTCTATCTCTGTAGTGCCCCGAGAATTGTGGGGAGGTTCTAGAAATTGTTGAAACTTGTTCTCAGTGCTCAGTCCATCATTTGAAGTGTTTTAACTTGGATTGGGAAGCTTGCTAAGTCTATTTGCTATGCCCAAAAGGAATGTTTCTAATTCCTTCTAGGTTGAGAGCACTATTCATTTTTTCCAGCAGGAGTATGTCCAAAAATAGCAAGTTTTGGGAGCTAGTCATTTCGCAACTAGTCTGTCTTGACTTAAACTTTTGGGATACATGTTCCAAAGTACTTGGCTGATATTTTGGTGGATTTAGGAAGCTTAAAGGGTCTACTAATCAACTCTAAAGTCTCAGTTGGTTGGTGTGAAGCTGGTTGTAGCAGCACCTACTCATCTTTGGATTGCATCCACCATCTCTCTTCACAGTGGTATCAGAGCATAGTCAAGCAACATGGGAGATGGATTTCCATCAACAATTGACAAATTGGATCGAAACAACTACCCGGCATGGTCTCTAAGGATGGAGGCTTACCTTCAAGGGAGGAATCTATATGGATTCATATCCGAAGATGAAGCAATGCCAATGATGAGGAACAAAGGGCAACCATCACATGATGAAGTGGAAGGACTTTCGAATTGGTGTTCGAAGGATGCACTTGCAAGGTCTTATATTCTAAACTCAATCTCTGATTTTCTTTTACCTCATGTCAAGGGATGCAAGACATCAAGAGAGACCTGGAATGCACTTGCTTCTTTCTTCTCTTCCAACACTCGAGCAAGGAAGAACCAATTGTGGATGGAGTTCACAACAATGAAGAAAAGCCCGAAGCAAAATGTGACTGATTATGTCACAAAGATGAAGGAGATTTCCGACCAACTTGGAAGCATTGGAGAGGTAATTGAAGAGGAGCAAATCATAAGACAAATCATGAATGGAATCAAAGCAGACGACAAGTGGGAGTCATTCACAACAGCCATGGATTTATACATGGATATGCATGTACCCGACCTCAACACACTCATGGGCCAACTCTTCACTCATGAAGCAAAGATTAGCAAAGGTGGTGAGTCCTCAAGAGGTAATCAAACTTCTGCCTTATATTCTGATAAAGCTAAGGTCAAGGACAAGTCAAAGAATAGGAAGAATGAAGATGAAGGTAGCTCTTTCCAAGCAAACTTTGCAGGTAGAGGAAGAGCTAGAGGAAGAGGCAGAGGTGGAAAGCAAGGCAAGGGGAGATTCCAATCATCTCAACCTTGAAACATATGTGGCTTATCTAACCATACTACTGAAGAATGTTTCAGGAATCCAAGGAACTCAAGAGGAAGAGGATTCAATAGAGGTGGCTATGGATCAAATAGAGGCAGGTACAATGGAGGCTACAACAACAACAACTACTACAACAACAATTACAACAACAACAACAACTATCAAAGTGTCCATAGAGGAAGAAGAGACTACAATAACTATGCAGAGGACCAAAGTCAAGAAGATTCATTATTGATTATGAATCTATCAGCGAAGAAGGGTAACGATGATGATCACATATTTTACATTGATTCGGGATGCTCGAACCATGTAGCAGGAAATGTGGCTTTACTTTCTGATTTGGAAGATCCTCATAACAAGCATGAAGTGCAGACAGGAGATGACACAAAACACTCAGTGGAGAAGATAGGTAATGTGAAGACATCAGATGGGAATATGAACCTCTTAAGCAAAGTCTTGTATGTCCCTACAATTACCAAAAATTTAATAAGTGTTGGACAAATTGTTGAAAAAGGATTGCAGGTTAGATTCAATCGATTTGGAGCATATGTTGAAGACCCAAGGCAAGGCTTTCGAAGGATTGCCAAAGGAGAAAAGATAGGAAGGCTTTTCACTTTGAAAGTGGAAGATACAAAGAACATAGCTTTGTTTAGCTATGGATCTCAAACTCTAACAGAGTTGGAGATATGGCACAAAAGGCTTGCTCACATTGGTGAGAGGACACTCAAACAGATTTGCAGGGACCAAAGTGTACTTGGTTTGCCTAATATCACAAGGCAACACATGATTTATAAGTGTGAAGCTTGTCAACTCGGCAAGGCTCATAGACAACCTTTCAATAAGAAAGGATATATGTATCAAAATCCTTTGGATCTAGTGCACACAGATGTGTGGGGTCCAAGTAAGGAGCCATCTATATCAGGCTCAAGATATTATGTGTCTTTCATAGATGATTGTAGCAGGTGGACCATTCTGTTTTTCATGAAGCACAAGGATGAAGTGTTTAATTGTTTTAAGAAGTATATTGCTCTTGTTGAAAATCAAACAGGTAGGACTTTGAAACGACTCAGATCAGATGGTGGAGGAGAATACTTCTCTTCTGAATTTGATGCCTTCTTGCATGAAAGAGGCATTAAAAGGGAAGTCACTACAAGGTATACACCCGAACTCAATGGTGTAGCAGAAAGGAGGAACAGAGCTATTGTCGAAGCTGCAAGGTCCATGCTCAACGAAAAGGGATTGCCGAACTACCTATGGGCAGAGGCTGTGTCGACAGCCACATACCTCATAAATAGACTTCCATCTAAGTCACTAGATGGAACCACTCCATATGAAGTGTGGAATGGAAGAAGACCTAATCTAGAGCATTGTAAAATCTTTGGATGCTTAGCCTATGCTCACATTCCTTCTCAAGTAAGAGGGAAATTGGATCCCAAGGCAGAGAAGTGTGTATTCATTGGTGTTGTAGAGCAAAAAAGAGCACAAGGCGGAGAAAAAGAAGGGCCCCAAAATTTTTCCGATTTGGACAACATATTTTTGTATCATAACCATTCTTGTATATATTTTCCGTTGTAAATGCACTAGAGGAGTCCTCTAGATGCATCCCCACAGAAGAGTAGAGATTTACCCATGTAAAATAGTAGGAAATTAGCCCTTTAGTGAATAAAGTGCCGGTCTCTTGTGTGAAAGGACCATTTTTAGGGCACAGGTATATAAGTCAAATGTGACTCTTTGTAAAGAACTTTTTGCCATTGTGAGAATAGAGAGCACATAAATTCGAATTTGTGTCTTCCTCACTCTGTATCTTCTTCTCTGTGAGCTTGTATGCATGTGTATTGCTTGGAAAGAGTATTAGGAAGTGTTGTCAGTCCATGAAAGTGTTTATTTGCTGTAGGTAATGTGTGTGCGAAGTGTAGGAAGTGCTAAAGTGTAGGAAGGTAATTCCCGTGACTCAGTATTTTGCTCATAACTTAAAGTAGGAGTGTCAGAATTGAGTGAAAGCACTGCCATTGGATGCGTCTTGTCGAGAGCTTCGAAATGCACATGCCATTCGCTATCTTTGGAGTTCGAAGCTGAGAGAAAAGTCCAAAATACTGACGGCTGCTGCACCAAGTATCGTTTCGCCACGATCGACAGTTGAAGCTTGATTGGATTAGTCTTTGCCTTGTTTGCACTCTTTGAGTAGTTCATTTGCATTGATCATCACATGATTGCGTGTCTTCATACACTCGGCTAGGTTTGTATACTCATCGGATTGATATTTAAAAGCGTGAATCCCCACTATATGCACTTGAGAGGGGATTGAGGTATAGTCTCTTTCTTCGCAAGTCCCTAAGGTGGTACTTAGGTCAACACACTTTTTGGCGCCGTTGCCGGGGAGTGACGAATCAAACCGAGGCATTTGTGTGATGGTAAGTAGCTTTTTTCCATTGAAGTAAGAGGAGGAGTGGTGATTTTCTCTTCTTTTGTAAGTCATTTTCAACCGCACTTGCTACTTCTCATTCTTGGAGTGTGTGTAGTGAGTTGTTAGTTTAGGGAAGTGTGTAGAAGGAGTAGAGTAGGAGTAGAGTAGGAGTAGTTAGAGAGTAGACCAAGCCACTAGAGTAGAGTTTTCTTTTTGAAAGCAAGAAAATCCCAAGTATAAAAGCCAAAAAGAGTCATTTGCAAATCACTTGTGTTTTTGAACAAGTATCGTGGGCAGAGACAGTCGAGTATCGTTTCAGAGCTATAGAGAGCTAGGCAGAGCAAAAGAGGGTGCTAGAAGAGTGGGAAAGAACATCAGAGGTGAGCCCTTCTATTGCTAGTTCTTTTTCATCACTCAAAAATCAGTTTCAGTATGAAACGATCTGCGTCAGGTATCGTTTAGGACCAACAGGGTAAAAAAGTTGTGTTTTGATTGATACAGAGAGAGGGGAGAGGGTAGGAGAGCTAGTACAACAAGTTTATTGAAGCAAAATTTAAAAAATCTCTTTCAAAATTTGTCCAAGGGTCAAGTATCGTTTTGCTCCCGCGGTCGAGTATCGCGATACTTAGCAAGTATCATTTTGCTCCTGTGGTCGAGTATCGCGATATTTCCCTCCTATTGGTATCGTTTCACTCAGAGGTCGTTTCGCTGAGAGATCGGTATTGTTTCGATCAGAGATCGGTATCGTTTGGCCCAGAGATCATTTTGATCAAAGATCGTGATATTCACCAGCGATCGTGTATCGTTTGGTTCATAAGTCGTGTATCGTTTGCATGAGAGATCGGTATCGTTTCGGTCAAAGATCGGTATCGTTTCACTCAAGCGATCGGTATCGTTTATCAGAGATCGCGATATTTATCAGAGATCGAGTATCGCCTAAGTCAGAGATCGTGTATCGCGTGTGTCCAAGTATCGTGTATCGTTTCAGACCAAAGATTGGGTATCGTTTCGCCCAGAGATCGTCGTGGCCAGAGATCGTTTTAGCCGAGACATCGTGTATCGTGGAATTTAGGAGTTGAGTATCGTGATCTAGAAAAAATTCATTTTCAGTCAATTCCCAATCAAAACTTTTCTGGAATTTTGGTCCATAGTGAGGAATCCTAGAAGCCAGAGGAGTGCAAGGGCTGATTAGAGTTTTTAAGTGGATGAACCTGAGATCCGGAAGAATCTTAGGAAGCCGAAGAAGTGTAATCTCTTCTGTAGGTAGTGTAGCCGAAGCAAGTAGCCGTTCACATTACTCGGAGACCTCCAGTGAGTCAGAGGAAGAAATTCCCATGGCTTCAGAGGACATGCAGAACACAGTACCCATGATGGGCATGATGTCAATCATTGAGGGAGAGTACAGGACCTCCTTGGAGTATGTGAACACCAATCAAAATGATATCCCTATTTATTTGGATGGTCTAAACAGATCAGTGGCAAGGCTGAAGAAGGCTTCAGAGGCTTACATAGTGCCTAGGTCAGCAGTCAAGTATGTAGGAGGATTTTACATGGACAAAAGAGATATCCAGTATGTTGTCACGTAGCACCCGGAAAACATTAATGAACATGGTGAAGAAAATATTGCTTCCACCTTAAACGGAGGTGGAAATGAAGAGCAAGTAACTACACCTAGAGGAAGATCTACTATTGCAAGGATATGGAGAGGAGACCTGATTCCCCAAGATGACACCTTAATGGATGTATACTTGATCAATGGGATGGAGCATCTGCTTAGAGCTCATTCCTCAATATGGGAAGCTGCTCCCAATCCTGTCACCATCTATGAGTTACAAGATCCTGATTTCCCCACCATTGTTACATATTTGGATAGGAACCAGAGAAGATATTGGCCTGTAACAGATTTGGAGAGAGCTGAGTTGAAATATCAGAATATTCCAGTGTTTCCCCCTAGGGACCAAGCCACTACTTTAGGGAACCCACTTGGAACATCTCATAATGATTCATATCAACAGTCAGGCCAAACACAACAAACACAACAAACCCAAATTCTGGTCAGACCACATGTACAATTTGCAATGTCTGCAAATAATCCTAAGTACCGACCTCATCCAACTGTGGACCCAAGACATGGAATTCCTGCTCCAGTTAGACCACCTGTAGCAAGAGGACTGGGCATACCCACAGGAAGACCAATTTTCCCAGTAATGCCTAGACCGCCCGAAGCAGGAAGAAGATTAAGGCCAATTCAAGTTGCCAAATGCATGAGAAACCACTATGATGGCTCTAGTGAACCTTACAATCACATAGCTGAATTTAAACAAGTAATCAGAGCCGAACAAGTAGAAGACTTCTTAATCCAATATGAGTCCTTTGGTCTTACATTGTCAGACACGGCATTAGCATGGTTTCAGCCATTGGACCCTAATGGTTTTCAAAACATGGAACAAGTATATCAAGGAATGATTGAGGAATTCACTAAGTCGGGAATTAAAAACAACTCATCATCATTGATCCATAGCTTTAAGCAAGCCCCTACCGAATCAGTAAGATTGGCCGCAAGAAGATTCAAACAGTATGTGGACAGATGCCTAGTAGAAGAGAGACCTACCCAAAATAAAATGGTATCATTATTTTTGGAAGGATTGTTGAACGGATCTTTGAGATCTTTAGTATATGTAAAGAGAGTTCAAACTTTGCAAGAGTGCATGAAGGAATGTATAGACCTAGAAGACAACCTAGCAGAAGATTTGAAAATACCTCAAGGTAGCTTGAAAAGCGAAGATTCTGCCACTAGCACATCAATTCCTAAAAACAATGTAGAGGAGATAGCCGATTTGCTAGCAAAGAAGCTGAACGTTCAAGGACAGAGGAACTACCCCAGTAACCCTATGAGAGTGCCCATGCTCAGAAGATGTATGCAGTGCGGAGGTGATCATCCTTCTCACTTGTGTACTAGGGGAGTAGTCCCACCACCTGCTTATGGCTATAATAGACCACCTGTCCCAGGACCTCTACAATATTGCAGTATAGAACAAAAGTATACAAATCACAGCACAGAGAATTGCCCTTACAAGAGGCAAGCGCGACCAGCACAGCCATACATGAGACCTTATGGATACCCACAGAGAGAGCAAGGAGGTGAAGCATGGAGATACCGTACCTATCAACAACAGGCACCAGTGCCGCGACCATATGCGTATCAAGGATACACCCAACCACAACCGGTACTAGGACAACAACCACCCCATCCTCAGAATGTTGTCCCAGTCAAGAGAGCTCAACCTGAAGAAAATCTAGAGAGAGCAATAGTCCCAGCCACACCTTTGGTTAGTAATGAATCATATGACTCATCATATGACCATAGTCAAGGAGCATATCCCTCTTATGATAGCTCACTGATAGAATATGGACAAACATACGACCCATACACTTATGACATAGAAACACAAGATAGCTCGTATGGATATGAGCAAGATTATGTGCCAATGATGTACACAGCTCCTAGAGCAACCGTACCACCCCGACCCATGAATAGACCGCCTGTACCCAGAGGACCATGTTACAGATGTGGAGGTGATCATTATATCAGAGAATGCACATTGCCAAACCCACCACCACCACAACGAGTCTGGGAAGGCTACTGTAGTGATTGTGGTAAGGAACACCTCTTCAGAGATTGCCCCAAGAATCCCAACAAAGTTACACCCAACGTGCAAATCAATGTGATAGAAGTAATCGAGTCATCAGGGAGCGATAAGGAATACACTATACCATTGAAAGCGATAACGAGAGCCAAAGCTAGAGAGACCCCAGAAAAAGCTGAAAAACACAATCAGAGTGACATAGAGACGAATACACCCACACCACAGAGAGTTGAAGACTCGGAAGAGCCTAAGAAAAGTGTGGTAAGTAAAAGAACCCAACGATGGAAGAACCGTAGAGATAGGATAAAAGAAAAGAAATTACTGCAGAAAAAGGAAAATGAGAAGAACAAACAGAATCCAAAAGAGGAACAGAAAAAGGAAGAAGAAATTAAAAGTGAAAAGCATAAGAAAGAAGAGGTTGGATCAGTCTTAGCAGATCCCATGCCTGAAGAATTAGCCATGTGGATTCAGGCATACAAGGCACGAATAAGAGCAGGACCTACTATAGAACAACATGAAAGAGAATATCCTAGAGGTGACCTAGAGAAAGAGAGGTTGGAGATTTGCAAAAAATTGATAGAAGTTGCCCAACGGACTTTAGAAAAACCTTCTCTTCCATTACCTAATTCACGAATTCTTGAAAAAGAATTCCAAGAATGCGTCATCTCTAATGATACCAAAGAACCTGAAGTAAGTAAGACACTGAATGATAATTATTGTGAGTATAAAAGGGAAGGATCCATTGTTCCCGAAGTAGAAGGGGAATGGCCTAAAGATTTGTGGGCAAGAGTCCAAGAGGACAGATGGAAGAAAGTGGAAGGGATTGAACCACCCTTTGAAGAATTAGAAGCAGAAAATGAAATAGAGGGTTCAATACCTGAATTAAATTCAGAAGAAATCTTACCAGCGGATCCAAGTGACAAAGGAGATAAAGGAATAAAGGTTTTGCCCAATTACACAGGGGAGTATGAACATGAGTCAGAATTATATTGTATCCCTTCAATAAGGAAAAAAGAACCGAACCCATCAGTCCAAACGTCGGATATCATACAACACCTTAAAAAAGTGAAAATCCCTTGTACCCTAACTTTAGAAGAACTGCTGAAGGCTAAACCACATCTAAAAGGAAAATTAATCAGCCAGTTGGAGAACAAGGCGGAAGAAAAGGAGATATCAGATGAAGTAAACACAGTGAAGATCCCAGTGGACAAGGTAGGAGATTTTAGTGAGGGAGACGAAGGAAACACTTGCCTTCCAATTACTTATAGGGGATATACCACCAAAGCCATCTTAGATTCAGGAGCTAGCGTAGGCATTGCCACTAGAGAAATCTGGGAGAAATGGGGAAAACCAGCTTTAAGACCAACGCGTATGAAAATACAAATGGCTGACGGACACACTGAAAGACCCTTGGGATTATTGGAATGAGTAGTTTTCACCACATGCGGAGTTGAATTTGAACACACCTTAGCAATTTGTCAATTTGAAAGGGCGAGCAACTATGAAATGATACTCGGAAGACCTTTCATGAGACAACTAAAGGTTGTGCAAGATTGGGGAAAGGATGCGGTATACCTACAACATGAAGGAACCACCACGAGAATGAATCTCCACACATATACATATCAAGATGTTCCCCCCTTACAATGGAACCAAATTCATAAGGAAGAAGACGACCAATCAATTCACAGCATAGGTTCTAGTGACCAGACTTGGATGAACGAGGAAACACATCTATGGATATGTCAAGCTGCTAAAAAAGAAGAGGATAGGAGAAAGGGATGGCAGCAAAGGCAAGGCGTAGCTAGGTCTGTACAAGATCCAGCTTACATGCCGCAAGTCTTTTTGGATGCAGAGTTTGAACCTCATGGTTGGATGGAGATTTTAGCGACTCTCGATGTATGTGTGAACAAAGAAGTAATAACTATGAATGAATGTATCGATGAGGAAGGATATGATGTTAGTCTTTATGTAGTAGTCCTTCAGGAGGCTGAAGAAGGAGAAATGATAGAGAAAGAATGGAAGGAGGACTATGAGAGCATTGAGATGGAACCAGAACCGATGGAACCTGAGGAGAAAAATCAAGAAATAAGCATCACCGCTAACGAAAACAATCAAGAACCTACACAGGAAGAAGAGCTGGAAGTAGATAAAGAGCCAGAAGGTGAAGAAAATAGGCCACAAGATCAGTTTGAAGTGCCAGCTCACTTCAAAAGATATGAAGTAGAAGATAGAAAAATTGCTATTCAAATGCCTAAAAGAGAGGCACAGCCAGGAATAGCTTATGACAATAAAGAGCAAACTAAGAAGATAGTAGTAACCTTAGAGGAAGGAGAAGAACGATGTACTTTCATTGGACAAGATGTCTCCATGGAGGAAGAACAAGAGTTAATACGCCTCATAAGGGAATATCGGGATGTCTTTGCCTGGACCTATAAGGATTTGAAGGGAGTAGATCCATCTATCTATGCCCATAGAATCCCAATGACACCGGAAGCCAAACCGTCTAAACAAAGACCATATACATACAATGATGTGTATTCAACAAAGATAAAGGAAGAGATAGATAAGTTGTTAGATGCTGGATTCATATATGAGATTGAACACACGGAATGGGTATCACCTTTGGTGGTAGTACCAAAAAAGAATGGAAAGTTAAGGGTATGCATCAATCTGAAGAAAGTAAATGCCGCGACCATAAGGGATAGTTACCCATTACCAATTACGGATCATCTATTGGAAAGAGTGGCAGGGAAGGAAGTTTATAGTTTTTTGAATGGCTTTTCAGGGTATAATCAGGTAGCCATTGCTCCTGAGGATCAACACAAAACCGCTTTCGCAATTGAATGGGGAGTATATGCCTTTAGAGTCATGCCATTTGGTCTAACTAATGCCCCAGCTACCTTTCAAAGATTGATGTGCCATGTATTCAAAGAATTTCTAAGAAAAAGTATGGAGGTATACGTGGATGATCTATGTACTTATTCAGCTATACAATCAGAGCACATCCCTGAACTAGAAAAGATCTTTGCCAAATGCCGACAATATCGAGTATGTCTCAATCTAGAAAAATGTGTCTTCATGGTTAGACAAGGAAAAATCTTAGGACATATTGTCTCTAAAAATGGAATTTCAACTGATGAAGAAAAAATCAAAGTAATTCTGGATTTACCAAGACCTAAGACTGCAAAAGAAGTTCAAGCATTTATGGGACACTGTGGTTATTATCGAAGATTCATACACATGTACGCCATAATTGCGAGACCTCTTTATGCATTATTGACACAATTTAACTGGACGGAAGAATGTGAAAAAGCCTTCAACGAGTTAAAGAATCGATTGAGTTCAGCACCAATCCTTCGAATACCTAACTGGAATAAGCCATTTCACATTCATGTGGATGCTTCCAAGTTTGCCATTGGTTGCATCTTAGCTCAACCTGCCGATACAGGAAAACTAGACCACCCAATAGCCTATGCCAGTAGACAACTCAATCAAGCAGAACACAATTATACCACCACGGAAAGAGAAGGCCTAGGGATGGTGTACGCAGTGAAAAAATTTAGACATTACCTGTTGGCAAACAAATTCAAATTCTTCATTGATCATCAAGCTCTACTGTACCTAGTCAATAAACCTTGCAATACAGGAAGACTAGTACGATGGTTTTTATTGCTGATGGAATTTGATTTTGAGGTAGTAGTCAAGAAAGGAAATACTCATATAAGAGCAGATCATTTATCTAGAATGACCCATGGAGAACCACCCATTGGAGTACCAGATGATTTACTAGATACCTACCTTTTTAACTTGGAAGTATGTCCTCAATGGGCAGAAAAGTTGATCCCTATACTTACACATGGACCTAAAGAGGGGATCACACCAAACCAAACTCAGGACCTTTGGAAGACTAAAAACCTTCATATCATTGCTGGAAGTTTGTATCACCAAGATTCAAGTGGACTGCTAATGAGATGTGTAGAAGAAGAAGAACAAGAAATGTGGCTTCAAAAAGCACACGTAAATCAATGGAAAACCCACTTAGATGCCAACGGAACATGGCAAACACTCAAGAGATTGGGCATATATTGGCCAACCATGCAAAGAGATGCACATAACTATGTATCAGCCTGTCAAACCTGTCAAGAACAAATCCCAGACGAGAACTCTACTTCATGCTATTCTACAGTAGCACCAAGATGGAGCATGCCTCTAGTAAAGTTCTTAAAGACTCAAGAATATCTAGAAGGAGCCACTTTAGCAAGGAAACGTGCGCTTGTAGCACAAAGCAAGGATTATGCCATTATAGGAAAACAACTTTTCAAACGAGGAAAAGATAATCAATTACGATTGTGCATACATGAAAAGGAATATCTTTTTGTTTTAGAGATGGCACATACAGGAGCTCCAAGAGGGCACTTCTCTGCAGATAAGAAAGCAAAAATGATCCTCTTTGCAGGAATGTGGTGGCCAACTCTACATCAAGATGCCATGACATATGTCCAACGATGTGATACCTATCAACGAACAAAATATCCAATTAGAAGAGATGAGATGCCATTAAAACCCATGATAAGTGCCAGAGCTTTCACCAAATGGGGAATAGACTTTATAGGACCGATTAGCCCACCAACGAAAGGATCCCATGCTGAATATATAATTGTAGCCACAGACTACCTGACCAAATGGGTAGAAGCCAAAGCAACCAAGAAAAATGACGCAAGAACTACGGCCAAGTTTCTTTTTGAGAACATTTTCACCAGATTCGGATTACCAATAGAAATTGTGAGTGATAGAGGTACGCACTTTGTGAATGAAGTTATAGAAGCCTTATTGAATGAATTCTTAGTAATTCATAAGAAATCAGCTCCTTATTACCCACAAGCCAATGGACAAGCCGAAAGTTCGAATAAAATCTTGTGTACAGTTCTCACAAAAATTGTCAACAATGGAAGATCTGATTGGGATAAGCAATTACACCATGCTTTATGGGCATTTCGGGTAGCCTACAAAACCGCCATAGGCACTACTCCTTTTAACTTAGTATATGGACAAAATGCTATTTTACCAATTGATTTCTTAATTCCCACTCTCAGAGTTGCAACCACTTATGAGTGGACGGGACATGAACTATCAGCTCAATTGGATCAAATAGAAAAAATTCACGAAACTAGGTTACAAGCAGTAGCAGGCATTTATGCTGCTAAGAGGCGACAGAAAGCATACTTTGATGCTCACATTAAGGACAAAAATTTGAAGGAAGGTGACTTAGTCTTGGTATATACCTTGAAACAACACGCTAAGAAGTTGCAGAAGAGAGGATATGGCCCATTAATCATTAATCGCATATCTACAAGTGGAGCCATCAGTTTAGCAACCTTAGATGGAGATGTATTACCAAACTATATCAGCGGATGTCGAGTGAAAAAATATCTAGAGCCGTTGACTGAAGAAACAATGTCACGATTAATCAAGGGCAAGAATAGACGCATAGAAGAGGAAAGGATACGAGAAGAAGCGAGATAGGAAGCACTAGAAAGAATAAAGAAACGAAAAGAGTGGATGAGAGAGCGAGATGAGAGATATCGACTAGGAGAAGAACTCATCCCAATGGATAATTTTAGAGCCAATCAAAGCGCGGGTTCACAAAGAACACAACCATATTTGAATTTGGGAGCAGGTAGAACAGAGTACCATTTAGTGGATGCTCTCATTGACACAGGAGCTGCTGTAAGCTGTATCAAGCTTTCTTTGATCCAAAAACTCAAGGAGGAAGTACGTCCATTGATAGCACAGTTGATAGGAATAGGAGGAACAATCACTCAATGCGTAGGTGAGATAACCTTACCTCTGCATCTTGGCAATAACACTATGGAACAGAAGTTGATAGTGTGTCGTGATCAGGATTTACTCGAAGACGTGGTGTTAGGTCAAGACTGGATTTACGAATATGAGGTGACCATTCAATTGGCTTTAGGATACATATCAGCTAGGATAGGACATCGTGAGGTATTCAGTCTGCTAGAAGAACGACCAAGCAAAGCTGCGAGTGTAGAGCAACAAGTTCATTTCAATGAACAAAATCATGAGTGTATGTCCACTAGCACTATAGAAAACCCTTCGTCAAGTACTTCTTGTGAGGAGACATTGAATTCTGCTTGCATTCCATCTTCTAAGTCACAAAAGTGTCAATCAATTTGAGGCCAACCTCAGTGAAACACCATGCACAAAAGAGTCTAGTCCTATGAATAATCCAAAATCTGTACCTATTAAAATATACCCTATTCCATACTCTAACCAAGCGTGGATAAAGAAAGATCAAGTGAAGGAGTATCTTCAACGACAGAAGCACAACCGACATCAGAACAACCAATCAAATAGGAAAACAATTCAGTCGGAGCAACGAAGTCATCGACGAACTGCTACAATATGGATTCCAAAGAAAGTAGTGGCCGCTCAACCGGATCGTTCGCAAATCTGGATTCCTAAGTCATGCGCTCCAAAGAAGCTAAACCGAAATGATGATCCTCAACACAAGAAGAACCAATATGGTCCACAGGCAAAACAGCCACAAAAAAGGAGCTACTGGAGAAAGAAGGAGTCTGCGATTGCAACCCAAGCCAATCCGAGATTTACAAATCAGATAGAGCAGACATACAACAAGAAAAGAGCCACATTCATCGGAAATGGGCAACATACAACAAGGCCCAACAAAATGAAGCAGATTTGGATACCGAAAGACAAAACAAACGGCATGCATCAACCAACTACTTCCAATTGCACACATATGGAGCCTTCGAGACCCAAAGTATGCATGATAGGGCCACATTACAAGGCCAAGCATTCGGCACAGCTTTCTTCTATTTCAGGATAGTAGAGCACATTTTCCTCTTGGGAAATAGGAGAGCACTTGTACATATATTCTGAAAACCACTCAAAAATTAATAATCGCTTCGGCTATGACCTAATTTTTTGTTTTTCTTTTCAGTTGAGAACATCAAAAAATCTATAAAAATTATTTGGGAAAAATCCAGATGGCATCTCCTGATTCAGAAGCTACGCAACAGGAAGAGGTGCAACTTCTTCCATTGGAATCAATAACAAATGTTAGAGGCCATTGGTTTCGTGATGACCAACCAGTGTCAGAAATCATTTTTATGGCAACTATCAAGATCATGGATAGGGATCACTATTTTCCAATCATGTCACAGGACTTCAAAACAATAATACAGGGATTACCGCATATCGAAGATGTATGGACACAAGCAGGGATAGATGCATTTCTCAGAATACCTATTTATCTACCTGATTTTCAGAGATGCACTCAGGTAATGAACACATTGCAGCCTGCACCTACAAAGATATCAGTTCCGGAAGCACAAGTATTGGATAAAGTCGGAACTTGGAAGAAAATTCAATTCACACATGAGTTGATCAACAAAGCTTTCAGATGGAACCAAGAAGGAATTACTAATGTCAAGGAGGAATGCCATGACGCCAAGAAAAGATCCTTTGTGGATATTAACCGAGTAGACATCGAAGATGCTGTACGTTTGGTACACCAACATTTTTGTTTCCCGAGCATGAATAGATATACTGCTCCGCAAAATATTGTGGTACAATTATTATCACATGCAATGAGGCAAGTGGGTAACAAAGTGAACCTAACTCCCTATATTATACAAGAGAGATTATTTGAAGCCCAGAAAAGATGGGGTCAGAAGAATCTCTTGAATGGAAGTTCGGCTTTGACTTTACTTATATATGAAGCTCTTGACATGAAAAATTGCTTACGTGAGATGCCCACATCAGAAGGGTTAGCTCAATACGCAAAGTCTGCTACAGTCCCAAAGAAAAAGAAAGTAGCTATGGTTGTGGAAGAGGCAGGAACCAGCTCACAAAAACCCATGAGGGGTACGAAGCGTCTACGGGAAGAGGAAGCTCAAGCTACACCTCAATCTAAGCGGACACATGTCCTTTCGACGCTTACGAAAACTCAAATGCCTATTACTAAGAGAGATCTATCTGTGGCCCTCGAAGAGACACACCAGTATATGCGAGGCCAAGTCAACTTAAATGTCCAAGGTCATCATTATAGACAAGCAAGTCAAGAGAAACAACAAAGGAGTACAGAGAAGAAACCAAAACAACCAGGAAGATACAAGGAACTAGGCATAGATGATTCTAGTTCCAACACAGAATCCAGTGCTGAAAAAGACACTCTGGACACTGATATCAGAACAGAAACTCAAGAAGAAGAATGGAATGAAATCAATCAGGTCGAAGTGACACCGGACAACCACAAAGAAAAGGGAAAGAGAGTGGAAGATTTTGATATACCCGAGCATGTCATTCAATTGAATGATACTACAAAGATAAGCATCAAGGAAGCTCCAACCGGTGTCACATATGCCCAACCACCTATCAAAGAGGAAGTACAAACTCCAAAGAACGTGGATTCGGAGGAGCTACAAACTAAAGAACCAATTGTGATTAAGCTACCTGATGATACACCTCAAGGAAACAAAGAAGACATGGTGGCTGAGCCAAGGATCCAACTTCAAATTAGGCAGCCCCATGACACTACATTACATGTGGCTCAGGGCAAAGATATCACAATCGGCGAAGAACCAAGCATTCCAAAAACATGGCTGAATGTGGATGTCACTCAGCTGAAGCCGGTAGTCAAGCAAATGATTCAGACAGCGATGGATACCCAACAACAGATGATGGACATAGATGCAGATTATGATAGGGCCATGCAAGAAAAAAGTCAATTCCAGATAATGAGCGAACAGCTGTAATCACAACTCATCCAGGCACAAAAAGAGATAAAGGTCAAAAGCAATGAGTTGCTTGAAACAAAAACGCAATATGAATCATTAATGGCTCAGCATCACCAACTCCAGGCACAGCTCGTTGATTTACAAAAATTACATGATGCAAGCGAGGCTGACAAAGAAAGAATGAGAGCTAGAAGCACTCTACTAGAGACACAGCTCAAGGTATACCTGGAAGAAAATGACACATTGCGAAGTAGAAATAAAGAATTAATGAAATCATTATTATATGATCAACCGATTGAGCAACAGGAATCCTCAGAAACCAAAGAAAAAGAATTAAGAGATTAGATCGCACAATATGCAGATTTGCTGAGATAAGAGCGCGCAGGGAGAGAAGAATCAGAACGGATGCACAGTCAAGAAATCAATGAATTAAAAAAGCAGTTAAATATAGCACATGGAAAACTTGCAACAAGCTACAGTGAAAACATGGATAATGTGGCTGAAATCGGAAATGAGTTACTTGCAGCAAAAGAAGCACTCAGGGCAGCCATGCAAGAAGTAAAAGAGAAAGGTGAATGCATAGCACAATTAAAGACTCAAATAAAAGAGAAAGCACCGATCGGGACACCAGTAGAGCCAATAAAGAAAAATCCTACTGACGAGGTAGAGGTACGTCCTCTATCCCCCCCGATCTATCATTCTCCCATACATGAGCAGATGGCGGATATACATGATGATCATCCGATGCCATACACTGCAGAAATAAGTCAGAAGGAACAGGCACTAGTGGTGTCCCGATTGACGGAGAATTTTGAAAATGGTCATTAAGGTGATGAAAGAGGCCAAGATCAAAGGTAAAGACCTGGACAAGATAATGAAGCCTTTCAATATTCCGTACGGACTATTGAAAGAGAAAACAAGATGATATATAAAGAAGATTACAAAGAAGAGTCCAGATGAGCAACTCAATTTTAAACAAGACACATTCACATACAGCCAAGAAGAGTTCGAAGCTGCACAACCAATCTGGAGAAGAAAGTTTTTGGAGAAACATCCCACACTACGGGTGCATTGGCAAGCAGCACCATATTTATTACAGGTAAACCCTTCATTTTGTCCTATACCACGAAGAAGGGATGCCAGAGAATTTTTGGACTTGCAAAGAAATGGCGCAATAAATAATCAATGGCTGAATTATCCGCTACTACCAAGCCCACCACATAATTACTTGCCAACGGAGGATCATATGGTCAAAACCATCGAATTTTGGCTGCAGAATTATACGACAGTGCCTGACTTAACTGTCAAAATGACCAATAAGATACTTAGTATGATACTTACGGTACTCAAGGTCTTCAAGCATGCGGCCTACACCTTTTTGAATTTCATTGGAATTAATCAAGGCACAGAAATCCTCATTTTTGATCTATCGGTTATGCCAAGTCAACCAACAATAATGGCTTATTATTCCAGATTGATGTTCTTGCCAAGTGTATATATGCAAACTTTTGAAGAAGCTTTCTTTACCGGATTTTTTGAGATTGATTCCGAAATCTTTTTGAAGATGTCGTCAAATTTAAATGCCAAATTAGTAGCATACGAGCTTAGCTTCTTTGCAGATCATAGACAGCCACCCAATGACGGTGTGAAGGCAGAACAATGGAAACAGCTAATGATACGTGAAGCCAATCTGCTAAATGACACAGAGCAAACAGTATATAGAACATATGCCCGTCGCTTATCAAAGCTTGTCAGGGATGACAGAGTCCAGGAGGGGGGCAGTGTTGAGGGAGAATCAAGTAAAAGAAAGAAAAGAAGAAGACAACGAAAGAAGCAGCTTCACTAAAAGGAAATATCTGAAGATATATCTCTGCACAGAGCCCCGCAGGGGCACACACACCAAGGAAAAACATGCAGCCGAAGAGACGAGTCAGGGACAACAAGTATTCCATATGAGGGTGCTTCAACCTCTTGAGTAACAGAGGATTCTGATCAAGGCTTACGAGCTACATCCTCATATGAGCACTAATGGCGTGCGTGGCAAACCGAATTAATAGGCTTTGAATAATACAGTAAGGCCCGACGTGTGCAACCAGGACAAATCAGAGCGCCTCTAAAACGTAATGCAAGATCAAGAATCAGGAAAAACTGACCAAGGGTTGTGTGCGGACAACAAACTGAAGACAAGAAGCAAAGCCTGTCAAGGGACGACAGAGACGAAGAGGGGGAGAGTGTTGTAGAGCAAAAAAGAGCACAAGGCAGAGAAAAAGAAGGGCCCCAAAATTTTTCCGATTTGGACAACATATTTTTGTATCATAACCATTCTTGTATATATTTTCCATTGTAAATGCACTAGAGGAGTCCTCTAGATGCATCCCCACAGAAGAGTAGAGATTTACCCATGTAAAATAGTAGGAAATTAGCCCTTTAGTGAATAAAGTGCCAGTCTCTTGTGTGAAAGGACCATTTTTAGGGCACAGGTATATAAGTCAAATGTGACTCTTTGTAAAGAACTTTTTGCCATTGTGAGAATAGAGAGCACAGAAATTCGAATTTGTGTCTTCCTCACTCTGTATCTTCTTCTCTGTGAGCTTGTATGCATGTGTATTGCTTGGAAAGAGTGTTAGGAAGTGTTGTCAGTCCATGAAAGTGTTTATTTGCTGTAGGTAATGTGTGTGCGAAGTGTAGGAAGTGCTGAAGTGTAGGAAGGTAATTCCCGTGACTCAGTATTTTGCTCATAACTTAAAGTAAGAGTGTTAGAATTGAGTGAAAGCATTGCCATTGGATGCGTCTTGTCGAGAGCTTTGAAACGCATATGCCATTCGCTATCTTTGGAGTTCGGAGCTGAGAGAAAAGTCCAAAATACTGACGGCTGCTGCACCAAGTATCGTTTCGCCATGACCGACAGTTGAAGCTTGATTGGATTAGTCTTTGCCTTGTTTGCACTCTTTGAGTAGTTCATTTGCATTGATCATCACATGATTGCGTGTCTTCATACACTCGGCTAGGTTTGTATACTCATCGGATTGATATTTAAAAGCGTGAATCCCCACTATATGCACTTGAGAGGAGATTGAGATATAGTCTCTTTCTCCGCAAGTCCCTAAGGTGGTACTTAGGTCAACAATTGGTTATGATCAAAACCAAAAAGGATATAGATTGTACAATCCAACCAATAAAGGATTTTCTGTTAGTAGAGATGTAATTTTTGATGAAAACAAATCATGGTTTGATGATGACAGGAAAGTGAAGCTGCCATATGACTTGGATGAAGATTTTCCATCACTTCAATCAAAGGAGCCAAAGCAGATTGAAGAAAGTGATTCAGAGATTGACCTAGAAGACTTGGAAAGACTAAAGCTATGGAAGAACAAAGGTAAAGCAAAGATGCAGGATGCTACATATGGACCCGAGAGCTCACATCAACCACTTAGAAGGTCTTTGAGGGAGAAGAAAAAACCAGAGAGGTTTGGTTATGATACTTCTTTGGTCACAAAGCACTCAATCTACATTGCAAAAGATTCAACCAATGAAGAGCCTACCACATTCGAAAAAGCACAAAGCAAGAAAGCTTGGAGAGATGCAATGGATGAAGAAATGGAAGCCTTGAAGGAGAATGACACTTGGGAGCTTGTACCTAACAAGCCATCTATGAAGATAATCGGATCTCGATGGATATACAAAATCAAGAGGAATCCAGATGGAAGTATAAATAGACACAAAGCAAGGTTAGTTGCTAAAGGGTTTGCTCAAACCCATGGTATTGATTATGAGGAGACTTTCTCTCCTGTTGCGAAAATGCCTACAATTAGGGTTCTCATTAGTCTTGCTGCATCTAGAAATTGGAATCTTTATCAACTTGATGTAAAGAATGCTTTCTTGAATGGATGGATTTCTGAGGAAGTGTATATGGCACAACCTCCTGGATATGAGGATGCACATCATCCTAACTATGTATGCAAACTAAAGAAAGCTTTGTATGGATTGAAGCAAGCTCCAAGAGCTTGGAATTTCAGATTGGTGACTTATTTGCAGGACCAAGGACTCAAAGCTAGCAAGGCGGATACCTCTTTGTTCATAAAGAGGAATGGATATGAAGTGATCTATTTATGTGTGTATGTTGATGATATTATTATCACAGGCAATGATCTTGAAGGAATCAAACATGTAAAGAGTCAAATGAAGGAGGAGTTCAAAATAAGTGACCTCGGACCACTCACTTATTTTCTTGGATTGGAGTTGATCTACACAGATTCAGGTATATACATCACACAAAGGAAGTATGTCCATGACATGCTCGTCAAGTTCAAGATGGAAAATACCAAGTGTGCAGGTACACCTATGGAGCAAAATCATAAGCTTAGTGCTTATGAAGGAGAGCCAATTGAAGACATCACAAGCTATCAAAGCTTGGTTGGAAGTTTAAACTATGCAACACTCACAAGGGTTGATATATGCTATAGTGTTAGCATATTGAGTCAGTTTATGCATAAGCCGAGAAGACCACATATGGAAGCGGCCAAGCGAGTCCTCAAGTACCTAAAGGGGACCATGAATGAAGGTTTGTATTATTCATATACTTCAGATATTGAGCTAAAGGTCTACTCAGATGCAGATTGGGCCGGATCTAGAGATGATAGAAGAAGCACATCCGGATATATATCGTTTGCAGGTTCAAAAATCATTTCTTGGTCATCGAAGAAGCAACCAACCGTGGCATTATCTTCTACCGAAGCCGAATATAGAGGTTTGGCTAATGCAACTCAAGAAATCATGTGGTTAAAATCTTTGTACACAGATCTTGGACTTCATTCCTCAACACCTCACATTTTTGGTGACAACACAAGCTCACTACATCTAGCAGCTAATCCAGTATACCATGCTAGAACGAAGCATATTGAAGTCCACTACCATTATGTAAGGGAGAAGCTAATGAGCAAGGATATTCAATTATCCTACATCTCTACAGATATGCAATGTGCAGACATGTTGACGAAAGCTCTTGATGGTACGAAGTTAAGTAGATTCAAGTTGATGATTGGCTTGCAGGAAATCAAGGACAATTGAAGACTTATTTGAAGGCCAAGCATGTTCGGCTTGAGGGGGAGCTGTTGGTGCATTTTACCCAAGCCTACATGCTTGATATATTTGATATTATCCTCTTTTGTAAGTCACATGAGTAGTCATGTGAACACCTCTTGTAAAAGAGTTCATTTTTATCTCTTGTAATTGAAAAAAGAAAAAGGAAGAGTATAGCTTACCTCATCCATGATGTAAAAGAAAAGTCGTGGCCCTATCTACCTAAAATCACGAATTTTGGAGCTGAGGGAATATCTCCTAACTTTGGGGATCACTTTTAGGTGGAGCCATTCGAATTCGAATTCAAAACTCCCTCCAAGAATAGCTATAAAAAGAGCAAGAAGGAAGAGGCGATTAGCAAGCCTTGTACGTGACCACTTCATGTCATTTTGTAGAGATTGAAGAGCTTACTCCATAGCTCTATCATTCTACTCCCATTGTGCAAATATTCATTGCCAATGTGGTTGTAATCATATGTGAATCTATACATTTATTATCATCTACTTCTCTGTTTTGTTCTCTGCTATACTCACTCAAAGCAGTAACTTCAGAAGGTCATATCTCGAGTTCTACTAAATCGTTTTCAGTGATTCAACTTGCGTTGGATAGCTTTACTGTCTACTTTGTGCATAAAAATTTTCAAGGTCATTGGATTAATACTTTTGGAGATATCTGCATTTTACTGCTTACTGGTCTATCTCTGCAGTGCCCCAAGAATTGTGGGGAGGTTCCAGAAATTGTTGAAACTTGTTCTCAGTGCTCAGTCCATCATTTGAAGTGTTTTAACTTGGATTGGGAAGCTTGCTAAGTCTATTTGCTATGCCCAAAAGGAATTTTTCTAATTCCTTCCAGGTTGAGAGCACTATTCATTTTTTCCAGTAGGAGTATGTCCAAAAATAGCAAGTTTTGGGAGCTAGTCATTTTGCAACTAGTCTCTCTTGACTTAAACTTTTGGGATACATGTTCCAAAGTACTTGGCTGATAGTTTGGTGGATTTAGGAAGCTTAAAGGGTCTAACTAATCAACTCTAAAGTCTCAGTTGGCTGGTGTGAAGCTGGTTGTAGCAGCACCTACTCATCTTTGGATTGCATCCACCATCTCTCTTCACAATAACGAGGGGATCATTTTCCGACTCTGTTGCTAAGTCAACTAACACGTCATTTGAGATATTTTTAGACTGGAAGCGCCAACATGGTAATTGCTTAAAAATGTGCCAAATGGCACTCTCTGGGCCAGTTTCCAAGTCTGGTAGAGGGGAGCTCGAATTTGAGCTTGGGAGGCTCATTTACAATTATGTATGGTGGATTTTGAGGTGCATGCAGCTTGGAATGTGTGTTTTCTTTCCCCTGTTTCATGTAGTGTGATGCTACACGCTCACACAACCCCTTTCTCCTCTCTAAATTCACCCGGTAATGCCCTGCATGGAGGCTGTTCTTATGCATGTACAGCTGTGGGGGATTATTATGCTCATTTGCAGAGGCAAGAGCCTATTGAACAGTTACCAAATTAGCTAATTGCTGATTCAAAAAAGGTACGCAGGTTTCCATCGCTAAAAAACGCTGAAATTTTGAGTTTTACCGCAACAAAACTCGCCTAAATCAGCGGGCAGGTAGCTCAAATGATGGGGAACGCCAAGGGGCACGTTTCCATGCCAGCGCTTCAGTGCTCCGCTGAAATTCCCTGCAAAACAGCAAATTGCAGCCTGCTGCATTTTTGTAAAACTTCTCTCAATCAATAAAAGAAATCAAATACCGCAAGGGGCGCCAATCTTTGGGGCCAACAGGGTGTCGTTGTCCTTAGTGCGGAAGCAATCTCGCTTACCGGGCACATGTAAAGTGTGGAGAAATCAAGAGAATTAGTAGTTTCCAGGTACTTCTTTTTGTGTTGGTCTAAATTTTTTATGCCGCCCTTTCTCATAGGCCGGTTATATGGTTCCATTGCCGGGATCAACACTTTTTCTTTAAAGAGTGTGCCATGGATTGTGTGGGTGAAAGGACCCAGAGTACAGGTGAGAAAGACGTTTTGCAAGTCTTTCTCTGGATACAAGCACAAAGTTGTTGGGATGGAAATTTTTCCTCGTTATGGCTCACAGGAATAATGAAAGTTTGGAAGAGGTAAACTCTTCTGATGACAGGATAGAGGAAGAACGGTCTGGACCTATTCAAGGTTCTGCAGAAGCACAGGCTAATCATCCTGTTAATAATGTTTGCATGCAACAACCTAGTGCATCGAGAAGTGGGCAAGTAGATGATGAAGTATTTAAAGCGCAGTTGATGAGTGTGGTTAGCACTTTCCAACAACTGATTCAAAATCCCAGGTTTATGGAGTTTATGCAAACTCCTATTGCGTTGCCCAAAGCTAATAAACAGGTGCAAACTTCAGAAAGACAAGTCTCAGGAACACCAAAAGTTCCAAAAGCACCTATGCAAGAGTCCCCATGGGTGCAAGGACTCAATATTAATGGTCAAGGGAGTAATGAGCATGCTATGAATGTCAAGAATCAACTACCTCTTTTCCAACCTGGTTACTTTGGTGGTGGATCAGTATTTCAGACCATGGCTGGTCAACCCACAGGTTTACAACCCTATGTGCCAGGAAACGTGTTTGGAAGGATGGATGCTATGCCTAATAATCCCATGTATACCAACATTGGGACACAACCAGGTTTTCAGGATACCATGGCTCCTATCCAGACACCTATGTTACAGGCACCCATTTATGATCAATTGACACCTCTTGGGAAGATAAAGGATTACAAAGAGGGGGGTGCAGCAGTGAAGTTTGACACTTTTAATGGTATGCAAGATAGAATTAAAGCCCTCACTTGTATCCAGCAGTTCGACGCGGCTTTCACAGGAGGAAACTTCACTGAGTCATCAAAGGTGCGAAAGGCAGCCACATTCCTCAAAGGAAATGCACTACAATGGTGGACCACATTGTTAATGCAAGGGCAAGCACCTTCTACTTGGGTCCATTTTAAACAGCTATTCTCATCTGCTTGGTTAACAAATACTTTTGAAGTAGATGTCATGACAGCATGGCACATGTTAGATGCGATGAAATGTGAAAATCTTGAGGAGTATAACAAAAAGTTTTGGGAAGCACTACTTCCAGTCAGCTCCTACAGGGTTGTGTCACTTTCAGAACAAATAGAGAAGTATTGTTGCGGGCTGCCCAAGGAAATCAGGGATTATTGTACTAAAACTCAAGTGTCCACAATTACCCAGCTCATTGAGAATGCAAGTATAGCAAATGCACTATTGCTGGGAAAGCCAAGTGGATTCAAGGGCAGCAAAAAGGATTTTTAGAAGAAAGAATTTTCAGCCAAAAAGTCTACTTCTGAAAAATCTACTCAAGGATATTGGGAGAGATGGTTGGATGCACTCAGAAGATTGAGTTGGTACTGCTAATCCTGCTTTGCACCAGCCCTCTTTGACTTCGGATATGCTTAGTAGACTCCTTGAGCTTCCAAATGATACCAAAATATGCTATATGTACTTTGGAAGTGATTTGACTAATGATTAGATCAAAACAGATGAAATTTGCACTTCACACTTTCTATTTTGATCTTGATACCTGCTCAGTCTTTCACTCAGTATGACCAGCACACTTACAATTGATCAAATTCCTTCTGGACATATTAAATTAGCTTAACAAGCTATCATTTGCAAGTGGAATGAGAAGAAATGACAAACTATACTCTGAGAAAGAAGTTTAGCAAAATTATATGTACCCCCGACTTTTTAGGAACTCTACAGAAAAATACCAGAGACTGCTTCGAAGGCGATTTCTCAAAAATGGCTGAACCAAACTTCTTCAAACTTTGTAGTCTTATAGAATGCCTTGAGCTGGATCTACCAAGCTTTGAATCACTTGATTTGGTTCGGTAGGCACTGAGATATGCCTCTTGGAAGTTGACAGACTTGGAGAAGATAACTCAGAGAATTACAGAGTAGATGAATGTAAGTATTTCTATTAAATCATGTAAATGTACATTCCCATTGGCATGATAAACATAGCTCAATGGTACTCAGAGGTGTATGCTATGGAGTAGACCTCACACACTCAATGATTGATACAGAAATGCCTCGGGATTAGTGAAGTACCACCGCGATTTTTTTCCTTGTAGTTTTTATAGATTTGAGTTGAATTCAGAATTCAAAACTCCTAGAATCTTTCACCTAAAAGTTGATTGAGATATTCCCTCAATCAATCAACCAATTTTCCATGTCTTAAACAAGTAGGTGTGATTACATAAGATTCCAAGTGATTTAGACTTTTACAAGAAGTAAAATGGTAAGAACTTATAAGCATAAGTTCCTATGGTTCTTCTCACATGTTGAGTCTTCAAGAATAAATCCAAGCCAAGTGTGAGGGCTTGCAAATTACACCAACAAAGGAAAGCAAGTAGCTGGTAAACCATGGCAAAATAAGAAATTTGTGAAATCTTCAGATGCCCACGGCAAAAACCAGCCAAAGTCATCAGCTGGAAAATCTTATAAGGAAAGACAAGCTCTGAGGGATGCAGGGAAATGCTTTAATTGCGAACAAACAGGCCATTTCGCATCTTCTTGTCCCGAAAAGAAGAGACGAACTGAACCTAGTGATGCTAAAGATACCAAGGGCAAAAGGCCAAGACCTACGGCAGGTTTAGTCCCAGACATGGTGGGTGATCAACCCAATTCAGATGCGACCGAATTATGCAGAGCATGGGGTATGGTCAGAGATCAATCAGTGCTGATTTTCTTTGATCCCGGAGCAAGGGCAAATTTTATTACCCCTGAATTGGCTGCTAAGCTAGGCATTCATGCTGATGAGATGGGACCTATGGCTGAAGCAGGTCTAGCATGTCCTGGCCATTCTGAGCCAATCACTCCTATTCCTGGAAAGCTACGACTTCACATACAGACTTATGTTGATGCGGAAGAATTCCATATTATGCCCTTGGAAGGCTGTGATGTCCTTTTGGGAATGCCTTGGTGTCACAGGCTGCATGCTTTGATGGATACTTATCAAAAGAAGATCACTTTTGTACATAGGGGAAAGACTCATACTTTGGATGTAAAACTGAAAGGAGAATCTATTCCAGTTGTATCAGCTTGTGCTATCTCTTCTGTAATTAAGAATCATCTTTCTGCGTACTTGGTAGTTGCAAGGGATCTTTCAATAAATCAAGTTCAATCTAATTTGTCAGTACTAGATAATGAGAGGTCCATGTTCTTGCAAAATTTCAGTGATTGTTTTTCTGACTCTTTACCATCAGAGTTACCACCCGAGAGGCCTAAGGACCATCTGATAGATTTGGTGCCAGGTAGTAGCCCACCTAATAGGCCTCCATATAGAGTGAGTGCAGCTCAACAGAAAGAGATCATGAGCCAAGTTAATGAGCTGTTAGAAAAAGGGCTGATTCGTCCCAATTCATCACCCTTTTGCTCACCAGTACTTTTGGTACAAAAGAAGGATGGTTCTTGGCACATGTGCATTGATTATCGTGCACTAAACAAAAATACTATCAAAAACAGGTTTCCAATTCTTAGGATCAATGATGTCCTTGACAGGTTGGAGGGATCATGCATCTTTAGCAAGATAGGCCTTAAGAGTGGATACCACCAGATCCGTATTAAGCCCAAGGATGTGCACAAGACTGCGTTTATAACTACATTTGGTCTCTACGAATTCTTAGTGATGCCATTTGGTCTAACCAATGCTCCTACAACATTTAATAGAGTAATGGACAGAATTTTTCGTCCCTACAGGCAATTTGTTGGAACATTCTTTGACGACATGATAGTGCACTCAACGAATGAAGAAGAGCATAGGCATCACTTGACCATAGTGTTCAATAAGTTACGTAGTAATAGATTGCTCATTAATGGAAAGAAAAGTGAATTCTTCCTTGAAGAGATTCATTTTCTTGGGCATATTGTGTCAAAGGATGGAATCAGAATGGATCCTGCTAAAGTGGAGGCAATCAAGACATGGCCAGATTTAAAGACTGTGCATGATGTCAGAAGCTTCTTGGGTTTATGCTCATATTATAGGAGGTTTATACGCCACTTTGCAGAGATTGCTTCACCTTTACATGCGTTACAAAAGAAAGATTTTACATTTAGGTGGACCCACAAAGAAATTTCAGCTTTCAATCTTTTGAAAGAGAAATTGACTTCCGATCCAGTACTCGTCTTACCAGATCTTAGGAAGTCATTTGTGGTTCAATGCGATGCATGTGGTAGCAGCATTGGGGCTGTATTAATGCAAGACGGCCATGTCATAGCCTATGAGAGCAGAATATTGCAAGGACCAGAAAGGACCATGCAAATTTACGAGAAGGAATTGCTAGCTGTTATTCATGCACTTGGTAGTTGGAAGCATTACCTTTTAGGGGCTGATTTTGTTGTCCAAACTGATCATCAAACCCTGCGATATTTCTTGACACAAGCTAAGTTATCAGAAAAGCATATGCGATGAGCAAATTTTTTGTCCATGTTCCATTTTCAAATTTTGCATGTAGAAGGCAAAAAGAATGTGGTGGCAGATGCGTTATCAAGGAAGCCACAGATTTCAGCTATGTCAATTCCGTATCATCATGAACTTGATGACATGAAAACACAATATGCTGATGATGAAGATTTCGCCAGGGTATATGAACAGTTAATTGATGGGCAACATCAAGAGCATTATCTTCTCAGAGATGGTTTTATTATGATGCATGGAAGATTATGCGTTACAAAACCATTGAGACACAAGGTTTTAGTTGAGTGCCATGTTCCACCGTATGCTGGACATCGTGGCATTGATGCTATAGTCAAAGCCGTGGAGACATTTTTTCACTGGCCTACTTTGAGAAGAGATGTAGATGCCTTTGTGCAAGCATGTATTGTTTGCCAAAAGGTCAAATATGATAGACAAAAGGCACCTCGACGATTGCAGCCATTGCCGATTCCAGACAAACCATGGGAAAGCATCGCAATGGGCTTTATCTTTGATCTTCCTAGGACACAAACAAGAAATGATGGAATATGGACTATTATATGCAGATTTAGCAAACAAGCTCATTTCATTCCTGTTAAGAAGAAGATAAAGCCTGATCACATGGCAAAATTGTTTATGCATAATGTGTTTAAGTACCATGGGATGCCACAGTCTATAGTAAGCGATCGTGATCCGCGTATGACCAGTTTGTTTTGGAAAGGCCTATTCGAGAACATGGGGACTACGCTTAAGTTCTCATCTTCTTTTCATCCACAAACTGATGGACAGTCTGAAGAAGCAAATTCTACTGTCTTGGATCTGCTGAAATGTTATGTGTCAGAGCATAAATCAACATGGGAGCAATATTTTCCGTTAGTTGAATATGCGTATAATAATACTGTGCATTCGTCAATTGGCAAGGCACCTTTCGAGATTGTTGAAGGTGGCAAAAAGTTTCCCCCCATTTTGCACACAAAAGATAGAATCTTTGAAGCAGATCGATATGTGGAAAACATGGATGCGGCCTATAAAAGTATCAAGTATGCTTTGGAAAGATCTCAGGCTAAACAGAAAAAGGCAGCGGATCAACATCGCTGAGCACTTACTTATGCAGTCAATGATTGGGTTCTGTTAAAGTTTGAAAAGGCAAGGCTTAAGAAAAGGAAAGACAAGGAAAGGCTGTTTCCTAAGCTTAGTATGCGATACTATGGGCCTTTTCAAGTAACAGAAAAGATCAGTGATGTGGCTTACAGGTTGAAACTTCCAGAAGGTTGGAAGATACATAATGCTTTCCACGTAAGCCTTCTAAGACCCTTTGTCGGGGATGTGCCACTAGATATGCCAAGTGAGGAACAACCTGAAGTGGAAGAATTGGATGAAATTCTTGTTCCTGAACAAATTATTGCACATAGGGATCGAAAAGTGAGAGGCAAAGTTGCAAGACGGTATTTGGTGAAGTTTAAGAATTATTCACCAATGGATGCCAAATGGATGGAAGAGATTGAATTGGTAGATTCACCTCAGATATTGCGACTTTACCTAGATGCTTTTCAGTTGCAGCCCACAGTGACTTGAATGTTAAATGGAGTTGCACAAATATGCTACTCATGTTTTCTCCACATGAATTCAGTTTATAGAAGTCGGTATTGCTTCTACCCGTTAGACTTCTATGATGAACATATATGGTGTGGCACTAATAGTATGAGCTTCATACTATCGTCTACTCTTATTTTCCGGAAACATATATGTGATTGGCTCTAATGCTATGGAACAAATTGTAAGGGGATCAACGATTACCCGCTATCTTTTATTAGCATTAGTGGCATGCAATCGAGGTCGCTTGCAGTATTTCAAGGGGGGGGTTATGTCATCGGGAGGTGAATTTTTTTAAATTTGTTTTTCCTAATTTATCTAATATCTATTTTCCTTTATTTGATTTATGTTTGCTTGTTTTCTCCCAAGAACTCTTGGAAATGTGTAAGTAGACATTGCATGGCCAATGTGATGGCCTTGGGTTGGTATACCCGTGTTAGGTCATTTAAGCCTGGGCCGGTTGGCTATGGGGACAAGCAATGCACTAGCCCCAATTGGTACTGAATTCCGAGATGTGTGGAGAAGTGTGGCTGACATTTTTGAGCCATGGATAAAGTCACTTGATTGTGGAATAATGATGCATTTTTGGCAGTGACCATTGTGTACAAAGATGGTCGTGGCACCTACGGAAAGACAATGGATGCATCTCCTAAAATTTAGGAGGATACTATTTCTGGACTTTAAGATCTGTTCGCGTCATTGCCGGTGAAATAACGAGGGGATCATTTGCCGACTCTGCTGCTAAGTCAACTGATGCGTCATTTGAGATATTTTTAGACTGGAAGCACCAACATGGTAATTGCTTAAAAATGTGCCAAATGGCACTCTTTGGGCCAGTTTCCAAGTCTGGAAGAGGGGAGCTCGAATTTGAGATTGGGAGGCTCATTTACAATTATGTATGGTGGATTTTGAGGTGCAGGCAGCTTGGAATGTGTGTTTTCTTTCCCCTGTTTCATGTAGTGTGATGCTACGCGCTCACACAACCCCTTTCTCCTCTCTAAATTCACCCGGTAATGCCCTGCATGGGGGCTATTCTTATGCATGTACAGCTGTGGGGGATTATTATGCTCATTTGCAGAGGCAAGAGCCTCTTGAACAGTTACCAAATCAGCTAATTGCTGATTCAAAACAGGTACGCAGGTTTCCATCGCTGAAAAACGCTAAAATTTTGAGTTTTACCTCAACAAAACTCGCCTAAATCAGCGGGCAAGTAGCTCAAATGATGGGGAACACCGAGGGGCACGTTTCCATGCCAGCGCTTCAGCGCTTCGCTGAAATTCCCTGCAAAATAGCAAATTGCAGCCTGCTGCATTTTTGTAAAACTTCTCTCAATCAATAAAAGAAATCAAATACCGCAAGGGGCGCCAATCTTTGGGGCCAACAAGGTGTCGTTGTCCTTAGCGCGGAAGCAATCTTGCTTATCGGGCACATGTAAAGTGTGGAGAAATCGAGAGAATTACTAGTTTCCAGGTACTTTTTTTTGTGTTGGTCTAAATTTTTTATACCGCCCTTTCTCATAGGCCGGTTATACTGGCACTCATGTATAAGGAAGTGCCAAGCTATGTGGAAATCACTCCACAAAAGGAAGTAAGCCCAAAGCTTTGTGGAAAGCTTCAAACTTCTCCCTAGGCAGAGCCTTCGTGAAAAGGTCTGCAATGTTCTCCTGCGTGGGCACATATGCCAAGCTGATCTCCCCAACAGAGAACCTCTCCCTGACATAGTGATAATGCACCTCAATGTGCTTAGTGCGAGCATGGAACACAGGGTTCCTCGCAATTTCCAATGCGCTTTGATTGTCAGTGAAGATGGTGGTGGCAGAACACTGGCCAACACCCAAATCATCCATAAGGTGTCTGAGCCACACACACTCAACAGTCGCTGTGAAAGCTGCCCTATACTCAGCCTCACAACTGGAAGTGGCCACAGTAGGCTGCTTCTTGCTCAACCAAGATATACATGAGCTACCAAGCATGAAGCAAAAACCACTGGTGGACACACGAGTGTCATAGAAACTAGCCCAATCTGAGTCAGAAAAAGCATGCAAATCTAGTGGTAGTGATCCCCCCTTGGGATAAAACAACCCAAGTAGCTGAGTACCACTCAAGTAGCGAAAGATGCGCTTAACAACCTTCCAATGCGTGACTTCTGGGCAATGCATAAACCTGCTCATCTGTGAGACATCAAACCGAATATCTGGCCAAGTAATGCATAAGTAAATCAAGCATCCAACAACCTGCTGATAGAGAACAACATCAAATGCATCTCCAGCATCAGGAAGACTCAATCATAAACCTGTCTCCATAGGAGTGGCAATAGGTTACAGTCTTCAAGGCCAAAACGTTGCAATAATGTGTCAATATATTTCATTTGACACAAAACCATTTCACCATCAACTTGCATAAACTGAATGCCCAAATAGTGATGCAAATGCCCCAAATCAGACATCTCAAATGAGGCATGCAAATCAGCCTTAAAATCAACAATATGCTTCTCAATAGGACCAATGAGCAGCATATCATCAACATAGGCAACAATGATCGGAAGCACATCATTAGCACGCTTAACATACAAGGTGCTTTCAATTGGACTGTTCTCAAAACCATGTGCAATCAGATATGCATGTATCTTCTCATACCAAGCACGTGGTGCTTGCTTTAAACCATATAATGCCTTCTTTAACCTTCACACCTAGTTTTCATGCCCTTTCTGCACAAAGCCACGGGGCTGAAAAACATACACTTCTTCATGCAAGTCACCATTTAGAAATGTTGTTTTAATATCCAACTGATGTACATTCCAACCATGATGGGCTGCAAGTGCACAAATGCTCTGAACAGTAGTCATACGGCATGTAGGTGCAAAGGTCTCATCAAAATCAATGCCTCTTTCCTACGCATAACCCTTTGCAACAAGCCTAGCCTTATACCTGTCAACTGTATCATCAGGTTTATGCTTCAACTTGTATACCCACTTAGTGCCAATGGCCTTCTTTCCAGGAGGCAAGTCACATAAAGACCATGTACCATTCTTCATTATAGCGTCATATTCAGATTCCATAGCAGCCATCCAATTTTTTGAATTCTCTGCTTCATCAAAAGAAACAGGCTCATTCTCATCACAGAGACTAGACACAGCCATATCATAGCAATCTGATGCAAAGGAGGCACTATGAGATCCTGAACGAGTACGATATGACAAAGGTGCATCTAATTTACTGTCACGCAAAGTTTGCACTAGCCATTCTGGCATAGTTTTTGCCTGCTCAATATCAACTCTCTCATCAAGAAGTGCATCATGTAAATCTGCATGAGAAATGGAATGATCTGCATCATCATATGAAACCTGCAAAGGTTGAGAAGTTGCCTCATTAGGACCAACACTAGACTGTCCACCTGTAAAAAGAGGCATCAAAGTATCATACATGTCTTTGGAGCTAACATATGTCTCCTTAGTACATGAAAGCAATGGCTGAATAGCATCTTCCACAAAGACAACATCACAACTAACCAGAATGCGTTTAGTCTGTGGATGATACAGACAATAGCCTTTACTTTCAGAACTGTACCCAACAAAAATACATTTTACTGCATTATCATCCAATTTTCTACGATGCTGTTCAGGCACTATTACATATGCCAAACAACCAAAAACACGCAGATGAGCAACATATGGCTTGCGGTCATGCCAAGCCTCATATGGAGTGATAGACTGTAGTGCTTTAGTGGGACACCTGTTCAGTACATATGCTGCACACATGACAGCCTCAAGCCAGAAACTATGTGGTAAAGTCTAACTTTTGACCATGCACCTCGCCATCTCCATCAGTGACCTTTTCTTTCGTTCAGCAACTCCATTCTGTTGAGGTGTATACGACACTGTACATTGGTGTTTTATCCCACGTTCAGCCAGAAATGCATTAAAATCAAAAGACATAATTCCCCCCCTCGATCAGAACGGAGGGTGCCCATTTTACATGCTGACAGATTTTTAGCCAAAACCAAAAACTGTTTAAAGCACATGAACACTTCGGACTTTGCTTTGAGTGGATATACCCATGCATGACTGGAAAAATCATCAATGAAAGTCACGAAGTAAAGGTAATTTCCGAAAGAGGGTGTCTACATAGGACCACAGACATCACTATGTACAAGCTACAATTTCTGTGTAGCCCAAACTGAACCATCTTTTGGAAAGGAGGAACGCTGCATTTTGCCCAAAAGACAGCCTTCACAAACATGTTTTCCAGGTGCCTCAAGTTTGGGCAACGAGGACACCATTTCAGATTTCTGCAGGCGTAGCAAACTAGCAAAATTCAGATGACCAAAGTGTGCATGCCAAAGCTTTGCATCTGACATAGCCTGCGAATCATTTACTGCACATGCCAAATCATTTACAGATCTTTCATAGTCTATGAGCTTATATAGCCCACGACATAAAATGCCAGAAGCAATAATCACATCGCCATTTGAGAGATCATGAACTGTACACCTGTCATCTACAAATTTCACAACCAAGCTAATCTTGGCTAATGCAAAAACTGATAACAGGTTCTTTTTGATCCCTCACACAAATAAAGCATCTGACAAAGTGAAATAAATACCATCAAAAGTAGCCAAAATGATCTTACCAACTCCCATAACAGGATAATAGGAGTTGTTGGCGCATGTAACAGTATTCCCTGTAGGGGCAGGCTCGAATGAAGAGAAGAAACTATGCTGCGAGGTAATATGTTTGGTCGCCCCACTATCAAAATACCAAACATCTGAGTCTACTGCAGACATGCATTGCTCATGAGAAGATGGGTCAAAATTGCAGAGAGTAGTAAACTCCCATTCTTCTTCCTGCACAAGATTTGCAGACTCTATTTTTGGTGTAGAGGCCTCTACAACAACCACTCCAGCCTCTTTCTTCTTTGCCTCTTTAGCAGCCAGTTTTGGACAGTTCTTTATGATATGATCATTCCTTTATAGTACTTACAAAACAATTTCTGCTTTTCTGATTTCTTCTCATCTTTATCTTCCTTCTTGGAATATGCAGAATTAGCAGATTTCTGCTTACTAGTTGAAGAGCTTCATTTTCCTTTGCCCTTCTGACTAGCTAGGAAAGCTTGATCTGCAACTCGCATAATGGACCTATTTTGCCTGGACTGATCTTCCTGCAACAGAACAAAGACTAACTCCTCAAATGATAAGGCATTCGGATTGCCTGTTAGCTCACAAAAGGGTTGGTTTTATGCACTAATGTGGATCTATTTGGCAGGAAAATATTTTTGATTTCAGAGCTTTTGGCATCAAGTCTTTGGAATTTGACGAAGGAAAATACTAAGTGGACTTTGACGACAATGCTCCAAACAATTACATCAATATCCTGGAAGTGTCAACTAATGTTATTGACCAAGACATCAACACCATCCTTGTTAAGGTTGGCATTATAGGTGATTTCGGAATGAGAGAAACAGTTTTATGGTAAGACAGACCAATAACTTTCTACTCTAATCTTTAAGTAAGACATATGAACAGATGCGTTGATGTTTTGAGGCATAGTTCCATTCATAATTTCATATGTGTATCCAGATAGATGTTATAATGATAGCATGTAATACTCACCGGACATAAGATTGCATGAGAACTCGAGACTAAGAGTGGATATGCATAAGAAATGCAGTGCATGGTGTTGATACAAGTGAAAACTTTCGATGCATACAACCACCCGTGGGTATGTTGTTCACAATGAAGTTGTGATTGATATGATGACTAATGGTTTTTCTTTGTTTGGATGAAAAAAAAAAATTCTGTTTAGGCTAAACAGGGAGGCATGACCTGATAACAATTGAAAAGATGTGATGTTGCTTGGAAAGTTCTTACAGCTACGAGATCGTACTCTTCAACGGAATATTGTGAAGTCAGGTTCAAAATATTGACATTGAGATGGAGTCACATAAGCTTGATGTATACATGACCTCACAAATGCTATCATGAGGAAGGGTTTTATTGAAGGTGTAGAGTTTCTGATTTTCGGGGGGGATGAACCATTAGTGCACATGCTTTTGGGGAGGGTTCTGGTTGTTGAGGCACACCGCAAGGAGAACGGGGAGGTGCCACAAATTTGAATGGAAAAAGGGGGAGTCGGCTGCCACAAGATAAGGAGGGAGGGCTGGCATTTTTAGGGGTCTCTCTTTGTTTTTTCGTATGCAGGAACGAAGGGGGAAAGGAGCTGCTGAAAAGAAGGAGACAGGCGCTTGAACAAAGGAGCACGAGAATCTTTAGGGGAAGGACTCATGCTCGTCAAGCGAGTGCGTTGGAATAAGCCCTGTGGAGAGTAAAAGCTATGGCGGATGCTGGTAATGATAGATGAGCTGCTGCGGAGGATGGTGGACTGTTGGTTCGTGTGTTTTTCTGGGAGGTAGAAGAGGGACATCTAGAGATTTACATAGGTGAAAGTAACGGGACAATCAAAGAGCAGGTTGCTGAATTGGAGAGTAATGTTCTCGCGGAGATAAATGTATGCCTTGTCGATCCACGCTCTGGGCAACACAGATTGTTTGATATGTATCAACCAGAATGGAGGCTTTGCAGAACCAGGGGAGTGAATGCTTGCCTATTTGTACAGGTATGCTGGAGTGATTTGATTCTACAGAGTTAATAAAAAAAAAATATATATATTTGAATGCATAGTCTACTTTTAGAGGCCCTTCATCGGAGGTCTCTTCGGGAATTTTGATATGCAATGCTTGTATAATTATGTCAAACGGGATACATTAGAAACTGCGAATCCTGTTCAAGTAAAAAACTACAAAAGAACGTGGTGATGTCTCCCTAAATCCGTCTGCGGTGTGTGGTGGTAAAGATATTCATCAACCTGGATGTATCAGACTATTATGTGCTACATTGAGTGATACAAGCATGTACGATCAATCTACGTTATGGCGTCACTATGTATATCAATTTGCATCATAAATCATACTAAATATGCAGGTCAATGGCATGTCTGCTGGCGGAAATCGCACTACCATGGCATTTCTACACGTATTAAGTCACCAGGTCATGGTTTAGTGAATAGTGTTAAGTTCTCTATAAAGACGTATGAGGTTTTGCTGTATTTCATCCGAAGACTGCAGGACAAACGATTATAATTTCAAGCATAGTCAAACATTGGAATATCATGGCAGGATAAAGTTTAAGAGAAGCATTGTTTATGCTCATTGATTCCCGTGCAAAAGTGCTTATGAAGTGAACTTTTATTACTATCTAGCATACGTAAAATTTATGGTTGTCTTACCTTTGAATGCAAGGTGGAACGAAGAGATTGGAGTTTTTTTTATTTCAACATAACGCAATGGATGTGATAGTATGTATGCTACGGCCAATACAAAAACCACAGGAATTATAAATAAACTGCAAGAGTTATGCGCACTGTATAGATTTGTGCCAGATAGAAATTTTGCACTGCGGGACAAATAAAAATAATACCTAGTACGAACATAAATAGAATGGCATAATGTTTTGTTTTCTAATGGGTATATTATGAAAATTAGCTTTTATCCGTTTAAATTGTAAAGCTTATATGTGTTGATCGTGTCATTTTGTATTACGAGGACGAACAAAAAATTTCCATTATGTGAATCTTTTACTCCATGGAACTAACATAAAGTTTGAACGACAGACTCCGAAGCTATGTTATGCTCTCTGATGTTCACTTTGTTGATCGAATGTATATAAATTTTATATTTATATCAAGGCAACGCACTCCATAGAGAGAGAAGAGGATGCAAGGATACCTATGTAAATGGACATGTGTGGAAAGATCGAATGTGTTGCCATGATGAATGGGATGCATGTGCAAAATAAAAGATAGAAAATGAGGTAAAAGTAAATTGACAATTGTTTAGGCGTTTGAGGAAAAATAAACATAGCTTTGGAGTAGCATTTCCCAAAGACACCGATCGCTTCAAGCATTCGGTGTATGCCGTAAACCCAGCAGTTGTCCTCACCCACCAAGGTCTCTTCCTTGGCACTCAGTGTGCACCCCTAAGCGCGCAAGAACCGGACCACAAGAGTGAACCCGATACCAAACTTGACCAGTATCAGCAGAGTTGGGTAAAACATCATTGTGTATAGGCACTTTCCCTTGGACTCAGAAGGTAAACATTCTGGTGCGTTTGCCGGGAACATATGAGCTAGTGCATAGACACAGGAAGAATCCATTGCGAGATAATTGTGGGCTCTAGGTAATCCAAGTAGACCGATTCCGAGGGATTTGAGCAAAATAAAGGCTTTCACAATCATCTTTTACTTGGGCTCAAGAGCTAACCATTTTGGTGCGTCTGCCGGGAATTGGCTTAGCACATCTCATAGAGAGTGCTACGAGTTCGCTTGGTGCCCCAATCGTGTGGCACAGCCAAGTCGATCCCAAATCTGCTTTGATCTTCATTAAAGAAATGGCTCAACAAAGGCAAGCATGTGGGTTTGAGAAGGCCAACATGAGGCAACCGAATTTTGGACAAAATAGGAGATGGATAGATTCTCATCCGACCATGAGACGTCATGTGAACCGAGGGTGGCGATTTGGCCCGATATCAAATTATGTGAGATGCTGGTGTTGCGAGCAGATTGGGCATATAGCCAAATATTGCCCTCGTGTATGCTCCCCATTGGATTTTGTCCCCACATGTGCGGACTGTGGGAAAAAGAGACTATGCGAGCACGTGTGTGGCTCAAAAGAGATGACTGACACAAAGGTCGCAACGAATCAATCGGATAGGTGTTTATCCTCTTTGTATGTGGAAGTTGACATGAGTGGAGCTGCCACGTCGATGGAGACCGCAAGAGTGAATGGGGACATAGATAGGGAATCCGAGAATCAAGCCTTGATGGACCTCGTAAAGAGCTTGGAATGTCAAGTCAATTTGCTTCGCGTGGAGCGAGATAACGAGAGGATCAAAATAGAGAAATTAGAGGAAAATCAAGTGAAAATGGCCGAGGTCCTACGAACTTGGGAAAAGCAAGTACGAATGTTGAAAAATGAAAACAAGGAGCGGAAAAGAGTAAACAAAAGCTGGAGGCAAGATCTTGTGAAGCCCGAGAGTGAAAACGTGGTCTGGGACTTGAGATCCGGCTTGACGGTAGCCGACTGCTTTGGAGTTGCGATCGAAGAAGAGCCCTTAAGAGACGAGGATGACCTAATGAGGAGAGTCGAAGGAATGGAGCATGAAATCGAGAAGGTACAAAGCATAATCCATAGATACAGTGATCAAGCGGGTAAGGCATGTGACGAGTTCCACCTCGAGTTAGAAAGAATGAAAAGTGCCCAAGCAGAGAGTGATGAGAAAGTGAGACGAGTAGAGAAGGAGAATGCAAAGCTGAGTAGCAAGCTCGGTAGGTGGATGAATCGGAAAGATGACGAGACGCGAGGACAGGTGGAGGATCCGAGAGCGAGGAAAATGGAGGAAGAGCTGAAAGCGGTGTTAGATAGGTTGGATGCGCTCGGAACAGAGTTAGAAAGAACGAAGAATGAATTGTCGAAGAAGGTATATGACCTGGATGAAGAAAATATGAGTAGGATTTGGGAGGAAAGATCGATTAGAGAGGAAGTCGAGAAGTTGACCGTTCGAGTTGAGAAGAGGGAGGATATTCCCCTCGGATCTGCAAAGAGGGTGAGAGAGGATAAAGAGATCGAGCAAATATGGAATCGGTTCCGAGGCATCGATTGTGACCTGTTCCAATATCAGAGTGATATTGAGCACAACAAACAAGGATTAAGGGACTTAGCGGCAAGGCTTGAGGCACTGAGAGGCCCAATGGCTAATGGTAATGTTCAAGGTCATCTATCAGGTCAGGTGGAATCTCTGCGAGGCAGAGGTTGGAGATGAAAGGAAATAGACGAGGCGATGGATGTCGGTGAGGACGGCTTGAGTCTGATTAGGGTTTGCTTTGCGGATTGCGAGTCAGAGATGTGAGGACGGATGGACCAAGTTTGTTGAACACTTAGGAACTAAAGTGACATTTTTTGAGGTTTCAGGTCGACAAGGTGATTAGTATGTGCGGGTTTTGCGAGGACGGGTTGACCATGGCATTAGTGGCTGGATTTTGGCTTGAGTGGCAGCAAAGAGGAGATATGTCTCATTGGGATGTCCACGAGGGGATATATGTGTGTGTGTCGTGATTGGGATGGTTGGGAAAAGTCCTTTCTTTTGTCTCCTAATTCTCGAGATGCGGGAATGAAAAGAAAATGAAAAAATATATGTTTGTGTATGTGTGAGTGTGGCTACGCGCCTATGTGGGCCGATAGGTGGGTGGACCCACTTTGGCCGGGTGGTCAAAGCCACGAACCGATGTCGGTTTCACATAGGGCTAGCTTTCTGTGTGTCGTGCGCTGCGTTGGGTTGGTAGATGGGTGGAACAAACTCGATCGGGTGTTCGAGTCCACGAGTCGCATCCAGCTTCAGCGTAGGCCGACAAGTGTGAGTAAATATGTGAAAAAAAAATGATGAAAAAAGATTAAAAAAATGTGGAAAAAATGAATGAGAAGAATTCCTCGCTCGAGGGGGGACATAAGAGAGGTGAGAGAGCATGATGCTCGGATAGGAATATATGTGTTTGTGTTGTGGGGATATGGGAATGTGTGGGCTCCCGATGGAACATGTCAAATCGAAGCTTAAGCTCGGCTAGGGTTTTGGTTGCGATGTGTCTATGGAAAGCTTGGACTTGAGGGATCCAATCGTGCTAGTTGCATTGTTTGTCTGCAAACCTTCCGGAAGTGTTCAGTTTGGCTCTTAGGTGGTATGACAACTTGAGAAGTCTTGAATCGCGTCGACGATGAGTGATCTTGTTAGAGTGAGCTCGTGTTAGGCTTGAGTGGTCTTTGTCGTGTGTCCATCAATTTAGGAGTGGTGTGGTGGTGACCTAGCATCTGATCTAGTCGACGAGCAAGAAAAACAGAGAGATAGACAGGAAGGCAAGCGGGTAGTGGAAACCCTAGGTAGAAAGGGAATGAAAAATTGGTGAGAGAACTCAGCTAGAAACGGGAAAAAGAAATCAGGAAGCGATCGTACGGCCAAGAAGAGTATCAAGAAAATTAAAAGTGGGGAATGGTTTTGATTATATATGGTGTGTGTGGAAAGTGTGTTGAGTATGCATGTGGAACAAAGATTGTGACGTGTTGAATGAGTAGTCGAGAAGAGTGACGAGAGCGAATGTGGACATGTCTTCTGTTTGCATGTATGTATGTTGTGCGTGACGAGAATGCATGAGTGATGCGGGATCATGATGTGTGTGCTGAATATATATGTGTGACGTGGATCAAGGATATGATTGTCTTTTCATTCTGGTTGTACATATTGTGAGTTGATGAAGAAAGGTTCTAATGTTTTAATGAAGTTTGCAGACAGGTGGACATGTCAATGAAGTTGCGAGAAGATGGACGAAGATGGTAAGTGAAATGATTGGATTTTGGTACTGACAAATGATTGTATGAGTATGATTGCAGGTGCTACATCGAGGAAGAAGAGAATAGGTATGCAAGGTAAAGATTTGTATTTGATTGAGTGATGATCACATGTTGGAACTGGAGTGCAGGTAGCATATCGCTCGTCGAGGACGACTTCGCAAATAAGAAGAGGGGAGTATGTTAGCTCACAAAAGGGTTGGTTTTATGCACTAATGTGGATCTATTTGGCAGGAAAATATTTTTGATTTCAGAGCTTTTGGCATCAAGTCTTTGGAATTTGACGAAGGAAAATACTAAGTGGACTTTGACGACAATGCTCCAAACAATTACATCAATATCCTGGAAGTGTCAACTAATGTTATTGACCAAGACATCAACACCATCCTTGTTAAGGTTGGCATTATAGGTGATTTCGGAATGAGAGAAACAGTTTTATGGTAAGACAGACCAATAACTTTCTACTCTAATCTTTAAGTAAGACATATGAACAGATGCGTTGATGTTTTGAGGCATAGTTCCATTCATAATTTCATATGTGTATCCAGATAGATGTTATAATGATAGCATGTAATACTCACCGGACATAAGATTGCATGAGAACTCGAGACTAAGAGTGGATATGCATAAGAAATGCAGTGCATGGTGTTGATACAAGTGAAAACTTTCGATGCATACAACCACCCGTGGGTATGTTGTTCACAATGAAGTTGTGATTGATATGATGACTAATGGTTTTTCTTTGTTTGGATGAAAAAAAAAAATTCTGTTTAGGCTAAACAGGGAGGCATGACCTGATAACAATTGAAAAGATGTGATGTTGCTTGGAAAGTTCTTACAGCTACGAGATCGTACTCTTCAACGGAATATTGTGAAGTCAGGTTCAAAATATTGACATTGAGATGGAGTCACATAAGCTTGATGTATACATGACCTCACAAATGCTATCATGAGGAAGGGTTTTATTGAAGGTGTAGAGTTTCTGATTTTCGGGGGGGATGAACCATTAGTGCACATGCTTTTGGGGAGGGTTCTGGTTGTTGAGGCACACCGCAAGGAGAACGGGGAGGTGCCACAAATTTGAATGGAAAAAGGGGGAGTCGGCTGCCACAAGATAAGGAGGGAGGGCTGGCATTTTTAGGGGTCTCTCTTTGTTTTTTCGTATGCAGGAACGAAGGGGGAAAGGAGCTGCTGAAAAGAAGGAGACAGGCGCTTGAACAAAGGAGCACGAGAATCTTTAGGGGAAGGACTCATGCTCGTCAAGCGAGTGCGTTGGAATAAGCCCTGTGGAGAGTAAAAGCTATGGCGGATGCTGGTAATGATAGATGAGCTGCTGCGGAGGATGGTGGACTGTTGGTTCGTGTGTTTTTCTGGGAGGTAGAAGAGGGACATCTAGAGATTTACATAGGTGAAAGTAACGGGACAATCAAAGAGCAGGTTGCTGAATTGGAGAGTAATGTTCTCGCGGAGATAAATGTATGCCTTGTCGATCCACGCTCTGGGCAACACAGATTGTTTGATATGTATCAACCAGAATGGAGGCTTTGCAGAACCAGGGGAGTGAATGCTTGCCTATTTGTACAGGTATGCTGGAGTGATTTGATTCTACAGAGTTAATAAAAAAAAAATATATATATTTGAATGCATAGTCTACTTTTAGAGGCCCTTCATCGGAGGTCTCTTCGGGAATTTTGATATGCAATGCTTGTATAATTATGTCAAACGGGATACATTAGAAACTGCGAATCCTGTTCAAGTAAAAAACTACAAAAGAACGTGGTGATGTCTCCCTAAATCCGTCTGCGGTGTGTGGTGGTAAAGATATTCATCAACCTGGATGTATCAGACTATTATGTGCTACATTGAGTGATACAAGCATGTACGATCAATCTACGTTATGGCGTCACTATGTATATCAATTTGCATCATAAATCATACTAAATATGCAGGTCAATGGCATGTCTGCTGGCGGAAATCGCACTACCATGGCATTTCTACACGTATTAAGTCACCAGGTCATGGTTTAGTGAATAGTGTTAAGTTCTCTATAAAGACGTATGAGGTTTTGCTGTATTTCATCCGAAGACTGCAGGACAAACGATTATAATTTCAAGCATAGTCAAACATTGGAATATCATGGCAGGATAAAGTTTAAGAGAAGCATTGTTTATGTTCATTGATTCCCGTGCAAAAGTGCTTATGAAGTGAACTTTTATTACTATCTAGCATACGTAAAATTTATGGTTGTCTTACCTTTGAATGCAAGGTGGAACGAAGAGATTGGAGTTTTTTTTATTTCAGCATAACGCAATGGATGTGATAGTATGTATGCTACGGCCAATACAAAAACCACAGGAATTATAAATAAACTGCAAGAGTTATGCGCACTGTATAGATTTGTGCCAGATAGAAATTTTGCACTGCGGGACAAATAAAAATAATACCTAGTACGAACATAAATAGAATGGCATAATGTTTTGTTTTCTAATGGGTATATTATGAAAATTAGCTTTTATCCGTTTAAATTGTAAAGCTTATATGTGTTGATCGTGTCATTTTGTATTACGAGGACGAACAAAAAATTTCCATTATGTGAATCTTTTACTCCATGGAACTAACATAAAGTTTGAACGACAGACTCCGAAGCTATGTTATGCTCTCTGATGTTCACTTTGTTGATCGAATGTATATAAATTTTATATTTATATCAAGGCAACGCACTCCATAGAGAGAGAAGAGGATGCAAGGATACCTATGTAAATGGACATGTGTGGAAAGATCGAATGTGTTGCCATGATGAATGGGATGCATGTGCAAAATAAAAGATAGAAAATGAGGTAAAAGTAAATTGACAATTGTTTAGGCGTTTGAGGAAAAATAAACATAGCTTTGGAGTAGCATTTCCCAAAGACACCGATCGCTTCAAGCATTCGGTGTATGCCGTAAACCCAGCAGTTGTCCTCACCCACCAAGGTCTCTTCCTTGGCACTCAGTGTGCACCCCTAAGCGCGCAAGAACCGGACCACAAGAGTGAACCCGATACCAAACTTGACCAGTATCAGCAGAGTTGGGTAAAACATCATTGTGTATAGGCACTTTCCCTTGGACTCAGAAGGTAAACATTCTGGTGCGTTTGCCGGGAACATATGAGCTAGTGCATAGACACAGGAAGAATCCATTGCGAGATAATTGTGGGCTCTAGGTAATCCAAGTAGACCGATTCCGAGGGATTTGAGCAAAATAAAGGCTTTCACAATCATCTTTTACTTGGGCTCAAGAGCTAACCATTGCCTTTCATCATCAAACAAAGAGTAAAAGCAAAACTTTGATATGAATCAGGAAGACCATTCAGAACGGTCTGCACAAGTGAGCTATCTGGTATAACCTCATCAACAGAAATCAATTGTTCCTTCAAGTCTTTGATCTTTGTTAGGAAACTGTCCATAGAATCACCTTCATTCATGTGCTCACTCTCCAACTATTTTCGGAGGTAAGCAACACGAGCCTCAGCTTGGTACAATGTGGTAAGTGTATCCCAAGCATCCTTAGCTGTTCTGCAAGAGTGAATGTGAGGAATAATGGCATGTTTGACAGACAAAGCTATCAATGCATGTGCCTAGGCATCTCTGCCATCCCAGCGAATCTGCTCTGCAGTAGGTGCAACAGAAACAACATCACGAACATGAATCTACGCAATATCATCTTCATAAGCTCCAGCACCTGTATTTGCAGGACCTGTAGTCAGAGGTGTAACAGGACGTCTTTCAACACCCTGCACAATGTTCCACAATCCTTTTGCAACCAATACATGTCGCATCATATAAGCCCATAATGGGTAGTTGGTACCATCCAACTTATCCTCAACAGCCAACATACGGAATACATCACTACTTTCAGCCATGGCCGGTGACTAAAATACCTTGATGCAGAAAATTGACTATATCTCAAAAAGTTGAACAGAACTACCCATATGAGTTTTGCTAGACCTGTAGCAGACTTTGAGACGCTTAAATCGGCGAACAGAAACTAGTATATATCTTTGGCACAAAAAGACAAAATAGCCTACACAAGTGCTACGATAGTGTGTAGGAAGGTCGAAACGAGCTCAGATCGCGATTTCGGAACCACATACTACTAAAGCACATGAGGCTTGGGGCATATTGGCTCATCAATATGAGACCAAGAACCACACTAGGATACAAAATTTATAAAATCAGTTGGCAAATGAAAAGCATTCTGATTCTGAAAAGGCTGAAGATTTTATCAAATGGATAAAACAACTTCAAGATCAATTGGCTGCAGTTGGTGTTGTTATAACACCAGAAGAGCTGGCTCGAAGATGTGTACGTGTTCTTCTAGCAAAGTATGATGGATTAGTAATAGCCCTTAACACTCAGGTAAGACCAACTCCCCTTACTTTTGAAGAGTTTTGTGCGATGCTTTTAGAAGAAGAGATGCGGCTGAAGAATCGGCAAAGTACAAATGATGCTGCATTCTCAACAAATGCAACAGGTAAAGGCTCTTCCGATGGATCAAAGAAGAAGCCAAAGAAGAAAAAGTTCACAGGAAGTTGCTTCTATTGTGAAAAGAAAGGCCATGCCATCAAGGATTGCAGAAAGAAGCAAGCTGATGCAGGTTATGGCACCAACGATTTGGGCATCTCGGATTTGCAGTTCTGAAGGAGATGCAAAGAACAGGGATGGTTGCTCATTTGCTTGCATTTTCAGAGTTGCAAGAACCTTGTGAAGCTTGTATGATGGGCAAGCAACAACGAAAGGCATTTCCAAGAGAGACCAGCAAACGATCTCAAGCTCCTCTAGAGTTGGTACATGATGATCTCTGCGGTAAAATGTCTACACCTACTTTAGGAGGATCTTTCTACTTTTTATTGTTAGTCGATGATTATAGTAGAAAGATGTGGGTTTATTTCATTCGAGAGAAGGCTGATGCTTTTGAAAAATTTAAAACGTGGCATAAGTATGTGGAAAATGAATCAAGAAGGAAACTGAAGAAATTCAGAACAGATAGAGGAGGTGAATTCTTGTCAACAGAATTCAATAATTACTATATGGAGCATGGTGTGAAAAGGCAACTTACGAAAACTCATACACCTCAACAAAATGGTGTTGTTGAGCACAGGAACATGACAGTAGTTGAAATGGCTCGTTGTATGTTAAAGGCGCAAGAGATGCTTGATTCATTTTGGGCAGAAGCAGTCAATACAACAGTCTACATCCTCAATTGAAGCTACACAAAAGCACTGAAGGGGATGACTCCTCAACAAGCATATTCTGGTAAAAAGCCTTTAGTTTTGCATTTCAAAATTTTTAGTTGTATCTATTATGCACATATTCCTGATTCAACAAGATCAAAGTTGGATTCAAAAAGCAAAAAGTGTGTCTTCCTAGGATATAGTGAAGAGTCTAAAGCATACAGGTTGTGGGATCCTGAGGCAAGGAAGATTTTTGTCAGCCGAGATGTGGTGTTTGATGAACGACCACACTTAGTAGAAGATAAAGGTAAATCTACTATCTCATAAAATGGAGAAATATCTCACCTTGTGCCTATCAAAAGACAAGTTAAAGTTGAGGAGGAGGAAACATCTGATGAAGAAATTTCCTCAATAAAAAGCCAACCAGTTGTAGCTTCACAGCATAAGCCACTACCGAAGCTTCACCATCCCTCTCGATGCTATTGTCTCAACAAGTCGATTTCTTTCCTCCCAACAAGTCCGTCTTGATGCTATTGTCTTGATGCCAAGTCCCAAAATCTTAGCTAAGAGAAGGTTCTTGTTGTATGAATACAATACAACTTCGTAAAGAAGATCTATGGATCTGTGAAGTTATATTGAATCAATACAACAAGAACCTTCTCTTAGCTGATATGCAACCCTAGATGCCTTTGATCTTCACTTACTAATACCTTCTCAATCCTTGAATTATAAAAAAAAACATAAAATCTTTTCCAACAATTGCAATAGTTTTTAATTCACAATCATACACACACATATACATGCACATACATAATCATATTAGATCTTCACTTACAATCATATAACATAGACGCACATACACATACATGTTGGCGAAAACCTTCGGCTCTAACGCCTACTATTGCGGAAATACTTTCGCCCTGAAGGTGGATTTCGCGACAAGGCGTGAACTCTGTCAGGCCTGCGGAAATTGCCGCGCCACCGCAATAGAATGCTAAACTAGAGTGATTCAGAACACCTCTGTAATCAACAGTAGTTCAGCCTAATTAACGTCGCTTTAACTGCGTTATCCTGCGACACAAGTTCCACCGGAACTTCACCAGACTGTTACTGGACTGACACCGTAGTTGTGCCGAAACTTCACCGAAATAAACTTAGTTCTGTTCGTAATTGCTTCAGATGAACTTATGTGAAGTAAGGAAGTGGTGTGGAGTTTCCTTCACCGAATGAACTTCCTTCTGGAAACTTCACAGTTCTGAACTGCTACTTTCCGGTTAACTTTTGTACTGTGTGTACATCTTCATTCCACCGGAAACTGTGATCAGCTTAAAGTAGAGACGTCTAGCTACAAGATGAGCTATCTCTCATACAAAGCTTCAACCTCTGCTACGAGTTATACTTCGTTGATTTACCGAAAAATCCTGATTTCTGAGAAACTGTAACTGACAGAAAAATTACTGAAATATGTTTACTGAGTAAACTGTTACACGCCAAACATGCGTTTACAGAGAAGGTACTGAAGCACGTTTAGTAACGAGCCGTGACAGCAAACGATAAACTAAGCTTCCTACCGTAACACGAAATAGCATCAGATTCTTCACAAGTAAAGATTACGCGCAGACATCCACATGAACATGTGTTTTCGATTTGAGAAGATGTGTACAAGTAAACTTGGCCTCTTCTTGCTCAAGTTACAGAAACTCTCCTACAGTGAGTAATTTCTTATTACCATCTCTCTTCAGATGAAAAGACCCAACACTTCAGGCTTGTGTTATTCATCTGTACATACGCGATCTATGGCGTCTTCTGAGAACTTCTAACTCTCTTCACTCATACGCGATCTATGGCGTCTTCTCTCAGTCTCTCGTTCTCCTCTGTGTATCAGTGTGATGCTCTCTCTCACTTCTCTGTGTCTCTCTCATACATCTGCCTCTAGTTCTTCAAATCTTGCTGTATATATATACAATTTCTTTGGCGCTCCTTTGCTCTGTCATTCTTCAATTCGCGTTATGCGCGCCTTACGCGCCCGCCGCGGTTAATTGCTCTGTTATGCGGACACCGCGCATTAACTTCGCATACTGTACACCTGTGCACCGATTTTCTGAAGATTCCGTTTCTGTCTTGTTTATTGCGTCAAATTCGTGAGTGTTTCCTTAACAGCTCCCCCTCAATCACTAATTTGACCTCTTCCGGTCTTTCATATATCTTTCTTTCTTTTATTCCTGCCATCTCTTTGAATCTGTTTGTCTTTGTTCCATCCAAGCTCTTTGTCAGAATATCTGCAATCTGATCTTTCGTAGGAGTGTAGACTATTTCTATCTCTTTCTCCATTACTTTTTCCCTTAGGAAATGGTATTGAATCTCTATGTGTTTTGTTCTTGCATGAAACACAGGATTCGCTGCAAGATACAGCGAGCTCATATTATCTCCATGTATGATTGGTATACTTTGATCTATACCCATGCTTTTAAGTAAAGTCTGCATCCATATTACTTCTTTTGATGCTTCTACCAGTCCTTTGTATTCTGCTTCTGTTGATGATAAAGCTACTGTGTGTTGTTTCTTCGAACACCAGCTTACCAGCTTATCTCCTAGGTATATCATATACCCATGCGTTGATCTTCGGTCATCTTGACTTCCTGCCCAATCTGAGTCACTATATGCTCTGAGCTTTATATCTGACGTAAAAGGATAATATAATCCTTCCTTTATAGTTCTTTTGATATATCTGAGAACTCTTTGTCCTGCAACCCAATGTTGCTCTGTCGGACAATGCATAAACTGTGAGAGAACTCCCACCGGAAAACTGAGATCCGGTCTTGTTAGCGTAGCATATATTAAGCTTCCTACTAACGATTGATACTTCTTCATATCTTTAAACTCTGTACCACTATATTTACTGAGTTTATGGTTTACTTCAAGCGGTGTTGAAGCTTCTCTGCAATTTTCCATGTTGAACTTCTTCAGTAAGTTCAGGAGATACCTTTCTTGTGTGACATATATACCATGATCTGTATATGTGATTTCCATTCCTAGAAAGTATGATAACTTTCCTAGGTCACTGATCTTGAATTCCTTTTCTAGCAGTTTCTTTACCTCTGTGATTCCTGCATCTGAGGTTCCTGTAATTATTATGTCATCTACATAAATACAAATGTAGATCATTCCTTCTTCTGTTCTTTTGATAAGTAGACTTGCATCTGCCTTCGAACTTTGGTATCCAAGTTCGTTCAGATACTTCACGAGCCTGTAGTTCCAAGCTCTTGGAGCTTGCTTCAGTCCATAAAGTGCTTTTCTTAACCTGCAAACAAAGTTTGGGTATCTGGAACTTATAAACCCTTCCGGTTGTTCCATATAGACTTCATCTGATATATATCCATTCAGGAATGCATTCTTTATATCTAGCTGACTTAGCTTCCATCCTTTTGATGCTGCTATAGCAATCACTGTTCTTATGGTTGACATCTTTGCCACCGGACTGAACGTCTCGTCATAGTCTATGCCATGCGTCTGAGCATAGCCCTTGATAACCAGTCTCGCTTTATGTCTGGCTATCCTTCCATCTGCAAGTTTCTTAACTTTGAACACCCATTTATTTCCAATTACTTTCTTACCGTTCGGTTTAGGAACAAGCTCCCATGTCTTGTTCTCTTCCAGTGCTGTGAGTTCTTCTTCCATTGCTTCTTGCCATTGCTTCTTGTTTTTGGCTTCGTCATAGCTCTGAGGTTCTTCCTCTTCTTTAACCATATATGCATAATCTTGTTGAGTTATATATGATGTATCATACGAGTATCTTTCCGGTTGTCTTCTTACTCTGTTTGACCTTCTTAGCTCATATTCTTCGTGTGTGTCTGAGTACCCGTCTTCATCTTCGTTCCTTATACCTGTTCCGGTCCTGGACGTACTTGCTTCGTCTTCTTTGTTTACCTGTACGATTGTTTTTCCTTTCTCTTTTCTTTTTATCTCTTCTTCAAATTCTTCAGCTGTATGACTCTGATCTACATACCAGCTTTTCTGTTCATCAAATGTTACATCTCTGGAAACAGTAAAATGTTTGGTTAGAGGGCTCCATAACCTGTAACCCATCTGTTTCTCATCATATCCGACGAATACATATTTCTCTGCTTTTGGTTCAAGCTTATGTCGCAGTTGAGACGGTACATAAGCATACGCTACATTCCTTCTAACGCTGTACATGGTAACCTGTTTACCAAGTATGTAGCTGTATTTACAGCTTCAGCCCAAAGATAATCCGGGCAATTCTTTTCTTTTAGCATAGCTCGTGCAAACTCGACTAGAGTTCGGTTTCTCCTTTCTGCTACACCATTCTGTTGTGGTGTATACCTGCAGGTTATTTCTCTCTTAATACCTGCATTCCAAAGATAATCATTGAATTCTCGGGAGAAGTATTCTCCCCCTCCATCAGACCTCAGTCTTTTAAGTTTTCGTCCGGTGAGTCTTTCAGCATATGCATGAAAATGTCTGAAAGCTCCGAATACTTCTGATTTCTCTTTCAGAACATAAAGAGTTATCCACCTTGTGGCATCATCAATGAATAAGACATAGTACCTTGATCCGCTGATTGATCCTTCTTTCGTTGGTCCCCATACATCTGTATGTATAAGTTCTAGCACACCGTCATGTTTGAATCCTTTCTTCTGGAAAGGTAACCTGTGGGCTTTTCCCATTTGACAGGCTTCGCATTTGTGAATCATATGTTGGTTCTGTACGTTCGGTAATCCTAGTACAGACTGATTCGCTATCATAGCTTTGATTCCTTTTTCGTGAAAGTGACCTAATCTCTTGTGCCAGAGATCAAGTTCTGTAATTACCTTTTCATCATGTGTGAGCAGCGCTTGGCCAATGTTCCCTTGTACTCTTAAGGTAAAGAGTCTGCCTTCTTTCTTACCAGAAACGATCTGATAATATCCGTCCTTGGGATTTTCTACAAATACTCCTTTGTTTGTAAATCTGACCTGAAAACCTTTTTCGACTATCTGTCCCACACTGATCAGATTTTTCGGTATCGTTGGAACATACAAAACATTGGTTAGCAAATCTGCTCCACTCTTGCATTTCACTTTTCCGATTGATTGTACTTTGTGTCTTGTATTGTCACCTGTTTGAACAGTGTGACTCGCACTTCCTTTTTCCAATTCTGACATCAGTTCTATGTTTCCTGACAAATGATTAGAGCATCCAGAATCAATATAAAATACCTTTAGATCTTCGTTATCTGATGTGCTGATTGAGTTCATCATCAATGATGTATGACTTTCATTCTGTGTGTCATTTGCGTAGTTGTTGTAGGTGGTGTTGTAGGATTGGCTCTGTCCCCAACTTCTTACTCCACCTCTACCGTAGCCTCCTCTTTGGCTTTGTCTTCCTCTTTGGAAGTTACTTTGATTTCTTCCGCTACTGCCTCTGCTATTGTTGCTTTGATTTTGATTTGATCCTTGTTGATTGTGCCAACAATCATGCGCCAGATGATTACTTAGTCCGCAAATCCAGCAAGCTTTCTTGGTGGTATTCTGGCGGCTTCTTCCTCTTGCTCTTCCTCTGCCAGTGCCTTTACCTCTTGCGTAATAGGCCTGAGAGCTCGACTCTTCTTCGTCTTTTGACTTGCCTTTGTCTTTCTTCTTGTTCTTCATGTACATTGCAGAGCTATGTCCTTTTTCTGCGTCTCCTTTCAGGTCTTGCTCATATGTGAGCATCAAACCAAGCAACTGATTTAACTCTGGTACAAAATGATTTAGGGAGAGTTCAGTTGATAGTACGAAAGGTTTCCACCTTTCATCTCCTCTTAACCCTGTGAGCACTTGCGCTATCAATCTATGATCTTCGACTTCTTCATTTATGGATCCAAGACTATCTGCTAGATCCTTCATTTTAGTGACGTAGTCACTGATGCTTTGACTCGGCTTCTTTTTGAACGTTGTGAATTCGGACCATAGGCTGGCCTTCCTAGCTTTCGTAGTATTTTGGAAGTGATCTTCCAATGCACTCCATATGTCCTCCGCTTTCTCCAGACCTCTAATGTGCGGTAGTAGATGATCTGACACAGTGTTGTAGATGTAGGCTCTTGCCGTTGCATCTTTCTTCTGCCATAGCTTTAGGGCATCTAGTTCTTCTTTTTCCGGTTGACTATCATCTTCAAAGGTTGGTTTCTTTTCTTCTCCGGTTACGTACATCATTAACTCCTTACTCATAAGTAAGGCTTCCATGCGCATTACCCATGCGGGATAATTATCTCTGTCCAGTTTATCAATTTGGACATGTTCTGCCATGATCTTCTTCCTCTCGTGGAATGATTCGGCTCTTATACCGATTCTTGGGAAAACTAGCCTGCTCTGATACCAATTGTTGGCGAAAACCTTCGGCTCTAACGCCTACTATTGCGGAAATACTTTCGCCCTGAAGGTGGATTTTGCGACAAGGCGTGAACTCTGTCAGGCCTGCGGAAATTGCCGCGCCACCGCAATAGAATGCTAAACTAGAGTGATTCAGAACACCTCTGTAATCAACAGTAGTTCAGCCTAATTAACGTCGCTTTAACTGCGTTATCCTGCGACACAAGTTCCACCGGAACTTCACCAGACTGTTACTGGACTGACACCGTAGTTGTGCCGAAACTTCACCGAAATAAACTTAGTTCTGTTCGTAATTGCTTCAGATGAACTTATGTGAAGTAAGGAAGTGGTGTGGAGTTTCCTTCACCGAATGAACTTCCTTCTGGAAACTTCACAGTTCTGAACTGCTACTTTCCGGTTAACTTTTGTACTGTGTGTACATCTTCATTCCACCGGAAACTGTGATCAGCTTAAAGTAGAGACGTCTAGCTACAAGATGAGCTATCTCTCATACAAAGCTTCAACCTCTGCTACGAGTTATACTTCGTTGATTTACCGAAAAATCCTGATTTCTGAGAAACTGTAACTGACAGAAAAATTACTGAAATATGTTTACTGAGTAAACTGTTACACGCCAAACATGCGTTTACAGAGAAGGTACTGAAGCACGTTTAGTAACGAGCCGTGACAGCAAACGATAAACTAAGCTTCCTACCGTAACACGAAATAGCATCAGATTCTTCACAAGTAAAGATTACGCGCAGACATCCACATGAACATGTGTTTTCGATTTGAGAAGATGTGTACAAGTAAACTTGGCCTCTTCTTGCTCAAGTTACAGAAACTCTCCTACAGTGAGTAATTTCTTATTACCATCTCTCTTCAGATGAAAAGACCCAACACTTCAGGCTTGTGTTATTCATCTGTACATACGCGATCTATGGCGTCTTCTGAGAACTTCTAACTCTCTTCACTCATACGCGATCTATGGCGTCTTCTCTCAGTCTCTCGTTCTCCTCTGTGTATCAGTGTGATGCTCTCTCTCACTTCTCTGTGTCTCTCTCATACATCTGCCTCTAGTTCTTCAAATCTTGCTGTATATATATACAATTTCTTTGGCGCTCCTTTGCTCTGTCATTCTTCAATTCGCGTTATGCGCGCCTTACGCGCCCGCCGCGGTTAATTGCTCTGTTATGCGGACACCGCGCATTAACTTCGCATACTGTACACATGTGCACCAATTTTGTGAAGATTCTGTTTCTGTCTTGTTTATTGCGTCAAATGCGTGAGTGTTTCCTTAACAATACACATACACATACTATTGTGAAGTAAGAATCAATATTGATTCAAACAATCACAATATATTTTTATTCACAATCATACATGCACATACATACACTATTGTGAAGTAAGAATCAATGTTGAATCAAACAATCACAATAGATTTCATTCAAAATTATACACTAAAATATAAATACATATACTATTGTGAAGTAAGAATTAATATTGATTCAAACAATCACAATACATGTTTACTCAGAATCATACACACACATACATATACTATTGTGAAGTAAGAATCAATGTTGAGTCAAACAATCACAATAGTTTTTAATTCGCAAACAAAAATATTTCTCTTTATGATTTTAGTATTGAAGTACTTAATATTTATAGCAAGAGTTTATACCTTGTTCTTTCTACGACACTGTAAGTTCGTAAAAAACAAAGTAACTCTTATGAAAAATGAGTCTAGTTGTATTATGTTATAAAAATTTGTTCGATCATATTTGTTTCGATTGAAGAAATTTCGACCTATAAAATTTTTGATCCAAAACTTTTTCGATCAAAAGCGTGTTCAATCGAAAATTGTCGAGTTACCATGCAAAAAGTATTTGCTCATGTTCGAATAAGCTGACATGGCACCGAATAATTCGATCGAATAATGGAGGGTTGCCGTAAAATTCTGTAATTATTCACAAATAAATGAATTGTCAAATAATGAATAATGCAACCTAGGTGACAATCGACAAGTATTGAGCATAGAAAACCACTTTGTAACATTTTGCAATAACCATATGTCCCTTTGATATGCAAAAGTACTAAGCATAGGAAACCCACTTTGTAACCAAGGTCATCAACTTGAACAATTGACATCAAACTATGTGCTAATTGAGGCACATGGCATACTTTATGGATGGTGAATTTTGAGTCATCATTGAATTGCACAACCACATCTCCAATCCCAAAAACATCACACTGGTAAGAATAACCAAGTCTCACGATACCAAGAGACTTTCTTGCATATGTAGAGAACCATTCTCTATGTGGTGCCACATGGAAAGAAGCACCAAAAGCTAGCAGCCATGTGTGGGAAAGAGAATCAACAATAAGAGCCTCACTAGCCACAATACTATCAAGTGCAGCACATTTGCATCATAAAAAATAGCATTAATTTTTTCTTCACAATCAAAGGAGATGGTGCAGGTAACTCTTTAACTACACATGTCCTTTACCTTTAGCATTCTTTAGCACATAGAAAACTTTCTCATGTACTTTCTTATGACAATAATGGTACTCAATATCCCTCTTCTTTAAAAGAATCACAAAAACTATATGCAGCTTGAATCTGAGAGCCAACCATGTACTTTCTATGAATTGGTTCACTCAAGAGTACTCCATGTATGTCATCATAGAACAACTTATCACTAGGTGCCCTATTGCTAATAGCTACAAAAAATGTACCCCATGGTGATGGCAAGGTGCATAGCAACAAGTCTGCTTTTATTTCATTATCCATCTTTATTTTTTGAGCCTACAAATGAGAACGTATAACATCAAACTCATTAAGATGAGAAACAACACTATCTATGTCCTCATGTGAAGATCATATAACTTTCTCATCCTATTCACTTTATTTGATGTCATTTCTTTTTCATAAGTGTTGCATAACTTCTTCCAAAGCTCTTATGCACTTTCTATACAATACTATGAAGTAGACACTATCTGCTAGGTGCAATCAAATGGTAGACCTAGCCAGTTCATCCAACTCATCCCAATCATCATCATACATACCAGTAAGCTTCTTTGAGATTCCATTTACTGGCTTCCATTGCCTCTTTTGAATCAACATATCTTTGATTTCATTCTTCCATAGAGCAAAGTTTGTACCACCAAATATTCAGATCTCAAAATGGTCTTTGCCTTGCAAGTTATAGCTCCACCTGGGAGCCTTGGGACTAGACTATGATCAACTTGATGTGCTTGAGACCTCTAATGCCATGATGATAGAGAGCTGACTAGAATGACAATGGATCTAGAATAATTCAAACACCATTAAGGATAAAAAACTACGACCAAAGTGTCAAATTCTGGGAAAATTAAGGTAGAGTATCCCTAGAAAAATGGATCAGTGAACAACAATGAGAAACCAACGAGATTATGTGAGAATGTGTGGGCTCACAACAATAAGTGTCTCAAGGAGTAAAGTCACACTGTATAGTTCAAAGTCTAAAATGTGGAAAAAATTTGCCAAAATTTCCTCTAAAGAATGAACATATGACCAATGTAGAAAACTCATAATAACTATGAGTACTAACATGTAAACCTGCATAGTGAATCATTGACTCCATTGCATATAACTACTTAATCAAAGGAAGCCAACAAGGCTTATCGAGCACATATGAACAATTAGCATACTTCTCCTATGATGAGAATGGGCAGGTCTTACACATGCATCATCAAAGATATCCCAACATTTAGGTATCTCCCAATTAAGGGAAACTCACCATGACCCTCTTTATCAACCTCAAAGGCATTATGCAAAAACATAACCGCTATATCAATGACCAAATAGGCATACATCAATAGTATCCATAGATGCATACATGGTGTGTATTTGATCAAGATATGTATTAAAATGACACTCAAAGGCCCAATTTATAGACCAAACACTAGCCAACAATACCTTTAGGTCTCTTAAACTTTGTTCTTTAGACCCAGAAAACCTCCATGAACTTATAGTAGCGGCTCCCACCACAACTCAAAACCTTCCAAGAAACCTATAAGAAGACTCAAGGGCTGAAATAAAGCTGAATGTACACTACCAAGAAGATACAATCTCTAGTGAATCTAGTGACGAAATTGATCTTTAGACCAATCTTTCCGCATCTATAGTCAAAATTGTCCCAAAATTGCAAAATCAGCTTCTATTTTCCCCAACCTTCCAAGAAATCTATAACAAGACTCGAAAGCTGAAATAAAGCTGAATGTACACTACCAAGAAGACACAATCTCTAGTGCCTCTAGTGACAAAATTGATCTTTAGACCAATCTATCCACATCTATAGTCAAAATTCTCCCAAAATCGCAAAATCAGCTTCTATTTTCCCCAATTTTGCACCCAAAGAAACTCTCAAAAAATTAACATAGAGAGATCAAGAAGAAACATTGAAGGCTCCAAAATAATGTTGAATTCAAGTATCTTCACTCATATAATCACCAAGCATCCAGAGCTTAGTGGTAGGGAAGCCTGATAGTTAAGCAAGCCTTGAGGGAACACTACTACAATGGGTGACCATTTTTTCTTCCTTGATCTTTGAGGTCCTTGCTCCCATACAACCAATGGTGCTAATAGTGACTTAGGTGAACCAAATGACATGATAAGGTATGCCAAGATCTATGTCTTAATCACCACCTTGGTTGTAAGCCTTGTAGGAAACCACTTCAAGCCACAAACATATACCATACTATGCTCATATATGCAAAATATGCAAAAACTACACAATACACATGTACCCCAAACATAGATTTCCTAGGTTTTACAAATGCCATTGAAGTTAGAGTATGTGTCTAACCATGTCACTGTATGTTTTGTTAAAGGACATATACACGTGTCTGACATGTTTTATTAAAGGACATATACACAAGTGTCCGACATATTTTATTAAAGGACATTTGGCCTTTCACATAGAAACTAATGATAACAAAACCTAGTAACCATAACAAATGAGAGCTCTTTCACTTTTATAAATTTTTGAAGAGCTCCATCCACACTATACTTCTTGGCCTAGATTTAATATTAGTTTTATTTGGAGGTTGAAACAATTTCACAACAATATGTAAATCAATGTAGAGATACTACTCCTTGAAGCTCGAGTACTAGACGTTTATAGCCTGAGGCCTAATTTACAAGAAAGTTAGGGGTTTTTGCTGAAAATAGGAATTTTAACAAGTTATTTGGGTAAAAAATGGGAAACACCCTATTTTGAGGAGGGGTTTGAGTTGGAAAAAAATGGTAGAAACCTTCATCCTTCAGTTCTATGCTTGTAATCCTTTTCACAATATTCTATGTCATTTGATCAAGCTTTGACTACTTAATTTACAAAAAAATTAATCCAAAACATTGATGTAACATTGAAAGGTTATTATTCGATTCCATTGAGGATGTATTGAGAAGATTGGTGGTCTAACTGATAAATCCTAAGAACCCTTACAGAATAGATTACTTACTGCTCAAGTTTGAAATGGATCTTGTGTAGATAACCAAGGAACTATTGTAGTGGTTAATTTCCCTTACAAGACTGATGACTTTGGGAGGATTCTTCCTAAGTGAGAGGTGCAAGATTTTGAGGAAGATGATCCAAATGAGGTACCAAGTACGACTAGAAGAAAATCCATTCTAATAAGGATCATAGCTACAACCATGATACCCCAAGACAATGGTACCATATATCTATATGCAAATGAGGCTACAAAGAAAGCTTTCTAGAAGTTTAGATCAACCAAACCTCACACCAAGAACGATTTCTAGTGTATGAGTTTAAGGACCCAAATAATCCAAGAAAACCAACTTATCTAGACCATGACTTAGAGAGGATGTATGTAATCTCATAGTATAGTAAAAAAACCCATTTTTGGCAAGGTCAAAAGGTATTTCCCTTACAAAAACCTTCAATATCTCACATATAGATAGTCATAGGTCTGACCAACACTTTAGGTGCTAGAAAGAGAAATCAAGGGAATCCCTAGAGGTAAGTATTGCACATAACCTGGGAAGGGGTAGATCAGAATAACAAATGAGTAGGCCAGAGAGAGAGCAAAGTAAAGGACATAGAGCACATAGAGAAGATGATGAATTTCTCCTTCCAAGGCTAAGAGAACATTGTAGAATGTTGAGACCCTTACAAGTAGTGAAAACCATGAAGAACTATTTTGATGGCATAGGGGATTCATATGATCATGTGGATGAATTTAAGCAAGTACTGAGGGTTGAGTAGGTGGAATACATTCACTCAATATGAGACATTTGGGTTAACCTTGAAAGGTACAACCGTTGCATGGTTCCAACCATTAAATCAAGGAAATTGCCCAGAAATCTCATAGTTGATGGAAGCATTCATCATTGGGTCCTCTAAGAGTGGAATTAGACATAACACCTCATCTTTAATTCAGAGCTTCAAGAAGACTCCCCAAGAGATGGTGACATTGGAAAGATGGAGATTTAAGTAGTACATGGAGAGCTGTCCAACCCTAGAACTACCAACTCAAGCTTAAAAAGTGTCTTTGTTTTTGGATTGTCTTTTGAGTGGAAAACTTAGATCATTTGTGTATTTGAAAGAACCAAAAAATCTAGATCAATATGTTGGAATGTGCATCAACATTGAGGATAATCTAAAAGAAGAACTAGAATTCGCAAAACTCTACAAGGGTCGTTTAGAATGCTCTGCTAGCACTGCTTCAAAACCCTCATCATCAATGGAAGAACTAGCCAAGTTAGTCACTCAAAAGCTAGGAGGAAACCTTCATAATAGGCAAAAGTAGAAGGTGATTACATTCAAACATTGCTACTCTTGCAGAGGCGATCACATAGCCAATGCATGTCCCATGCAAGGTTATAACGCACCAGCTCGAGGATCATATTATTGCATTGTAGAGAGGAAGTATACCAGCCATGTAGCAAAGGATTGTCCATACAACAAGTAAGTAGTTAGGTAGAACTATCAACAACCTTATAGGTATCAATCTTAATACGAGCCTCAACCATACTACACGAATCAACACCCCTACCAACAGCCTTATCAACCTCAAGCTAGGCCCACCCCTTGCAAATGGGGTTTCATTTTAGTATGGAGCATCGAAAGATAATCAAGATAGGGCCTTAATATTGATGTCTCCTCTAATCATATAAAATGATCCTAATGCTAATATCTTTGACTCTTCACATGGTGATAATGTACATGCATACTAACAAACTCACTAGAGCACCCAAAGACCTATTATGAAGCCCTTGTATAGGAATAATTTGGAAACATGATGATGTAATGTAATGCATATAAATCCCAATCCTAGACCCTAGATGAGGCAATTAAGGGCACAAACTATTAGAGGACCATGTCTTAGATGTCAAGGAAATCATTTTATACAAGAATGCCCACAACTCCACATACAAGATGACCTCAATCTACACGGTTCAAGGCTTTTGATCTAATTTTGGCAAGAAACATCTCATCTGTGGTTGCCATAAGAACCAAGCCAATGCATCAAAAGTCACCCAAATCAATGTAGTGGGTATAGTCCAAAGTTCTAGTGGAAGCACAACTAGGTTAGTTCCGATCCAAGAAATCACTCAAGTGCAAGCTTTACAACAAGCCAAGCAAGTGAAGCATGAAAAAGAGTTAGATTCTAATGAAATTGGAGAACCCAATAAAAAGAAAGAGCATGGAAACATACTAGAGAGAGTGAAATGGAAGTGGACAAGGAAACTAGCTAAACTGGATGTTAGTCTAAAGGAACAAATCCAAACCCATGGAATTGATATCTCAAATTCACTCACATATCCCCCCACCCCCTCAAATCCCAACACCTACACCACCCATACCTAAGCCAAGTTCAATCCTAACATATCCATTCTAGAAAAGAAAGATATGATGTTCAAAGCTGTTGCAGAGCAAAGAAGAGCAAAAGGCAGAGAGAAAGAAGGGCCCCAAAATTTTTCCGATTTGGACACTCCATTGTAGTATTATAACCATTCTTGTAACATATTTTCCATTGTAAATGCACTAGAGGAGTCCTCTAGATGCATACCCATGAAGATTAGTAGCTTACCCATGTAAATTAGTAGGAAATTAACCTTTTAGTGAATAAAGTGCCAGTCTCTTATGTGAAAGGACCATTTTTAGGGCACATGTATATAAGTCAATTTGTGACTCTTTGTAGAGACTTTTTGCCATTGTGAGAATCAAGAGCACAGAATTTCGAATTTGTGTCTTCTCCTCTCTGTATCATCTTCTTTGTGAGCTTGTATGCATGTGTGTTGCTTGAAAAGAGTGTTAGGAAGTGTTTTCTATCCATGAAAATGTTTGTTTTCTGTTGTTAAGGTGTGTGTGAAGTGCAGGAAGTGCTGAAGTGTAGGAAGGTCATTCCCGTGACTCAGTATTTTGCTCATAACTTGAAGTAGAAGAGTCAAAATTGAGTGAAAATACCACCATTGAATGCGTCTTCTCGAGAGCTTCGAAAGTCATATGCTATTTGCTTTATTCGAAGTTCGGAGCTGAGAGAAAAGCTCAATTTATTGTTGGCTGCTGCTCCAAGTATCGTGACACCATGACTGACAGTTGAAGCTTGTTTGGATTAGTCTTTGCCTTGTTTGCACTCTTTGGAAAGCTCATTTGCATTGACCATCATTTGAATGCATGTCCTCATACACTCGGCTAGGTTTTGATACTCCTCGGATTGATAAATAAAGCGTGAATCCCCACTATATGCACTTGAGGGGGATTGAGGTATAGTCTCTTTCTCTGCAAGTCCCTAGGTTGGATCTTAGGTACACACGTTTTTTGGCGCCGTTGCCGGGGAATGTCGAATCAAACCGAGGCATTCGTGTGATGGTAAGTAGCTTTTTGCATTGAAGTGAGTGGAGGAGTGGCGATTTTTCTCTTCTTTGGTAAGTCACATTCATCCGCACTTACTACTTCTCACTCTTGAAGTGTGTGTAGTGAGTTATTAGTTTAGGGAAGTGAGTGGAGTGAGTAGAGTAGTGAGGAAGTTAGAGTAGCCATTAATTCTAGTCTTGTGAGTTTTTGTAGTTAGAAAGAATCTTTCAAAAGGAAAGAGTATAAAAACAAAAAACATTGTCTTTTCAAATCACTTGTTCCCAAACCAAGTATCGTGTGCGCACTCTATCGAGTATCGTGAGCTGAGACCAGGGATTTTTGGAGCCTTGCAGAGCGAGCCAGAGGGATAAGGAAGTTGGGAAAAGCTTCCAAGGTGAGCACACTACTAAATCTTTGTGCAAAACTACTTTTGAAACCAAGTTTTCAGAAAAACGATCTGCGGTAAGTATCGTGAAGGCCATACTGGGGTAGAGAAGAAGTAATTTTCTGATTCAGGCTAAGAGGGGAGGGTAGGTGCACTCAAAAAACATGTGTATGCACTCAAAAACCAAAGAAACACTTGCAAAAAATTGAAAAGTGTCAAGTATCGTTTTCTCCCGCGGTCGAGTATCGCGATACCTAAGTATCGTGATCTCCTGTGGTTAAGTATCGCGATACCTGACCTCGTTGAGTATCGTGTGTCGTGGAACTCTTTTCACGATACCTGTCAAGTATCAGGTATCGTCGAATCGGGCCCGGTGATACATGGTAAGTATCGAGTATCGTTGAGAATTTCTCACGATACTTGTCGCATATCGCATATCGTGTATCGTGACATTTCGATCGTGATACTCATCGAGTATCGTGTATCGTGAGTTTCAGATCGCGATACTTGCTGGATATCGTGTATTGCAGAGATAATTTTCCCGATACCTGATGAATATCGAGTATCGTCTTGAATTTCCTCGCGATACTTGTTGTGTATCGAGTATCGTGGACATTTTCCCATCGAGTATCGTGTATCATGTATCGCCAAATTTCTAGTCGCGATACCTGCCAAGTATTGTGTATCGAGTTCCTCAAGTATCGAGTATCGTGTCAATTCAAGTATCGTATATCGTTTTCGGTGAAGTATCGTGTATCGTCTCTATTCAAGCGGTTGAGTATCATGGTACCCCTTTTAGTGTGTCACATGTCGAGTATCGTGACCTACCCAGCTTGGGTCAGATATCGAGTATCGTGAACCTTTTTGGGGTCAAGTATCGTGACTTGAGGTTTCACAGTCAGTCCTTTCTCAACCAAATTTTTCTAGAATTCTTACCCTTAGTGAAGAACTCTAGAAGTTGGAGGTTGGCTAAGGCTAAACAGAACTTTAAAGTGAATGAACCTGAGATCTAGAAGAACCCTAGGAAGCCGAAGAAGTGTAATCTCTTCAGTGGGAAGTGTAGTCAAACCCAGTAGTCACTCACATTATTCTGAAAGCTCTAGTGAGTCAGAGAAAGAAATTCCCATGGCTTCCGAGGAGATGCAGAATACAGTACCAATGATTGGCATGATGTCAATTATTGAGGGAGAATATCGGACATCCTTAGAATATGTGACCACCAATCAAAGTGAGATACCCATATACCTAGATGGTCTAAACCGATCAGTGGCCAGACTGAAGAAAGCTTCAGATGCTTACATAGTGCCGAGGCCAGCGGTTAAGTATGTAGGAGGATTTTATATGGACAAAAGGGATATCCAGTATGTTGTTACAGAACACCCTGAAAACATCAATGAACTTGGGGAAGAGAACAATGCTGATAACCTTAATGAAGAAGGAAATGAAGAGCAAGTGACCACTCCTAGAGGGAGATCTACTGTTGTTAGGGTCTGGAAAGGAGACTTGGTTCCCCAAGATGACTCCTTGATGGATATGTATTTGATCAATGGAATGGAGCATCTCCTTAGAGCCCACTCTTCATTATGGGAAGTAGCCCCTAACCCAGTTACTTTCTATGAGTTACAAGACCCTGAATTCCCCACCATTATCACATATTTGGACAAAAATCATAGGAGATACTGGCCTCTAACAGAGTCAAAAAGAGCAGGGTTGAAATATCAGAACATTCTAGTATTCCCCCCTAGGGATCAAGCCACTACTTCACAAAACCCACATGGAACCTCTGAGAATAATTCATTCCATCAGTCAGGACAAACACAACAAACACATATTCTGGTCAGACCACATGTACAGTTTGCTATGCCGGCAAATAACCCTAACTATTGACCTCAAGCACCTATTGACCCAAGGAACGGAATTCCTGCTCCAGTCAGACCACCTGTGGTAAGAGGACCTGATATACCCATTGGAAGACCAGTTTTCCCAGTGATGCCTAGACCACCTGAAGCAAGAAGAAGATTGAGACCTATTCAAGGTGCCAAATGTATGAGAAACCATTATGATGTCTCTAGCGAACCTTACAATCATATAGCTGAATTTAAGCAAGTAATCAGAGCCGAACAAGTGGAAGACTTTTTGATCCAATATGAATCTTTCGGTCTAACATTGACAGACACAACTTTAGCTTGGTTCCAACCATTAGACCCAAATAATTTTCAAAACATGGAACAAGTCTATCAAGAAATGATTGAGGAATTCACTAAATCTAGGATTATAAACAACTCATCATCATTGATCCATAGTTTTAAGCAAGCTCCTACAGAATCTGTGAGATTGGCAGCAAGAAGATTTAAGCAGTATGTGGATAGATGCCCAGTGGAAGAGAGACCTACCCAAAACAAGATGATGTCTTTATTTTTGGAAGGGTTAGTGAACGGATCATTCAGATCTCTGGTATATGTGAAAAGAGTTCAAACTTTGCAAGAATGTATGAAAGAATGTATTGACCTAGAGGACAACCTAGCGGAAGACCTGAAAATACCTCAAGGTAGTGTAAAAAGTGAAGATTCTGCCAGCAATATATCAAACCCTAAGAACAATGTAGAGGGAATAGCCGATTTAGTAGCAAAGAAACTAAACGTTCAGGGATAGAGGAACTACCCCAATAATCCAATGAGAGTACCCATGCTCAGAAGATGCATGCATTGTGGAGGTGATCATCCATCTCATTTGTGCACTAGGGGAGTAGTCCCACCACCTGCTTATGCTTACAATAGACCACCTATTCCAGGCCCTCTACAATATTGCAGCATAGAACAAAAGTACACAAACCACAGTATAGAAAACTATCCTTACAATAGACAATCAAGACCACTACAACCTGTCATGAGACCTTATGGATACCCTCAGAGAGATCAAGGAGGAGAAGCTGTTAGATATCCCCCTTATCAACAGCAAGGACCGTACCACGGCCGTATGCTTATCAAGGGTATGCTCAACCACATTCGGTGTTAGGACAACAACCACCCCATCTTCAGAATGTTGTCCCAGTGAAAGTGGTCCAACCTGAAGAAAACTTAGAAAGATCAATCGTTCCAGCCACACCTTTGACTAGTAATGAACCATATGATTCATCCTATGACCATAGTCAAGGAAACTATCCCACTTATGAGAGCTCTATGATAGAATATGGACAAATGTATGACCCACATGCATATGGCATGGAAGCACCTGATCATTTTTACGGATATGAGTAGGATTATGTGTCATTGATGTACACAGCTCCCGAGCACCCATACCCCCCCGACCTATGAATAGATTGCCTATACCTAGAGGACCATGTTATAGATGCAGAGGTGATCATTATATCAGAGAATGTACATTACCAAACCCACCACCACCACATAGAGTTTGGGAAGGATACTGTAGTGATTGTGGTAAAGAACACCTTTTCAGAGATTGCCCCAAGAACCCCAGCAAGGTTAACTCTAACGTGCAGATTAACATGATAGAAGTGATAGAGTCATCAGGGAGTGATAAGCAGTACACCGTGCCATTGAAAGCAATAACAAGAGCTAAAGCTAGAGAGACCCCAGAAAAAATTGAAGAAAATAATCAAGGTGACAGAGGAATGAATATACCTATACCTCGAGTAGTTGAAGACTCGGAAGAGCCTGAAAAAAGTGTTACAAGTAAACGAACACAGAGATGGAAGAATCATAGCGACATCGTCGAGAGGGGAACAACCCGGATCACCAGCTGTTCTACGTCTGGTTGTTGTTCCACAGGGTGATGAAGGAAAAGAAATTACAACAACAGATGGAGAAGAAAAAAAATGAACCAAGTCAAAAAGAAAAACAAGAAGCTGAAGGAGAAAATCGGAAAGGAAAGTCTAAAAAAGAAGAGGTAGGATCAGTTTTAGTAGATCCCATGCCAGAGGAGTTAGCCATGTGGATTCAGGCATACAAGGCACGAATAAGAGCGGGACCAACCATTGAACAACATGAAAAAGAATATCCTAGAGGTGACTTAGAGAAAGAAAGGTTGGAGATATGCAAAAAGTTAATTGAAGTAGCTCAACAAACCTTAGAAAAACCTGCTCTTCAACTAACCAATTCCCGAATTTTCGAAAAAGAATTCCAAGAGTGTGTCATCCCTAATGACCTCGAGAAAACCGAAGCAGGTGAGACACATAATAGAAATTACTACCAGAATAAAATGGAAGGATCTATTGTTCCCGAAGTAGAAGGGGAATGGCCTAAGGATTTGTGGGCAAGATTCCAAGAAGACAGATGGAAGAAAGTGGAAAGAATTGAACCACGCTTTGAAGAACTAGAAGCAGAAGGTGGAATAGAAGATTCAATACCTGAAATGAATTCAGAAGGAATATTACCAATGGATCCAAGTGACAAAGAAAATGATGGCGTAAAGGCTTTGCCAATTACACAGGGGAATACGAATGTAACTCTGAGCTATACTACATCCCCTCAATAAGGAAAAAAGACCTAACCCATCAATCCAGGGGAATACGAATGTAATTCTGAGCTATACTACATCCCCTCAATAAGGAAAAAAGACCTAACCCATCAATCCAAACACCGGATATCATACAACATCTTAAAAAAGTAAAAATCCCTTGTACTCTAACATTGGAAGAACTTTTGAAGATCAAACCACATTTGAAGGAGAAATTAACCAGTCAATTGGAGATCAAGGCGGAAGAAAAGGAGATGTCTGAGGAAGTAAACACAGTAAAAATCCCAGTCGATAGGGTTGGAGATTTCAGTGAGGGAGATGAAGGAAACACTTGCCTTCCAATTACCTATAGGGGTTACACCACTAAAGCCATCTTAGATTCTCGAGCTGGAGTAGAAATAGAAACTAAAGAAATCTGGGAGAAATGGGGAAAACCAGCTTTAAGACCAACGCGCATGAAGATACAAATGGCAGACGGACACACTGAACGACCCTTGGGATTATTGGAACGAGTAATTTTTACCACTTGTGGGGTTGAATTCGAGCACACCTTAGCGATATGTCAATTTGAACGGGCTAGCAATTATGAGATGATACTTGGAAGACCCTTCATGAGACAGCTAAAGGTAGTGCAAGATTGGGAAAAAGATGCAGTATACTTACAGCATGAAGGAACCACCACAAGAATAAATCTCCACACATATATATATCAAGATGTTTCCCCCTTACAATGGAATCAAATTCATAAGGAGGAAGATAATCAATCGATTCATAGCATAGGTTCAAGAAACCAATCTTGGATGAACGAAGACACTCATCTATGGATATGCCAAGCTACGAAAAAGGAAGAGGATCGAAGGAAAGGATGGTAGCAAAGGCAAGGAGTAACTAGGTCTGTACAAGATCCAGCTTACATGCCTCACGTTTTCTTAGATGAAGAATTTGAACCTCACAGTTGGATGGAGATTTTAGCTACTCTAGATGTGTGTGTAAACGAAGAGGTAATAACCATGAATGAATGCATTGATGAGGAAGGAGATGATGTTATTCTATACGTGGTAGTTCTTCAGGAGGCTAAAGAAGGAGAAGTGATAGAAAAAGAATGGAAGGAGGACTATGAAAGCATTGAAATGGAGCAAGAGCAAATGGAACCCAAAAGTGGAAATCAAGGAGTAAGTGTCATGACTAATGAAATAAATCAAGAAATGACACAGGAAGAAGAGTTTAGATTAGATAAAGAACCAGAAGATGGAGAAAACAAGCCACAAGTTCAATTTGAAGTGCCTGCCCACTTCAAAAAATATGAAGTAGAAGAGAGGAAAATTGCTATTCAAATGCCTAAACGAGAAGCACAACTAGGAATAGCATATGACAACAAAGAACAAACCAAAAAAATAGTAGTAACTTTAGATAAAGGAGAAGAACTATGTACTTTTATAGGGCAAGATGTCTCTATGGAAGAAGAACAAGAGTTGATATGACTCATTCGAGAATACAGGGATGTCTTTGCTTGGACATATAAGGACTTGAAAGGAGTAGATCCTTCTATATGTGCCCATAGAATCCCTATGAAATTGGAAGCCAAACCTTCCAAACAAAGACCATACACCTATAACGATGTATATTCAACAAAGATCAAAGAAGAGATAGATAAGCTGTTAGATGCTGGATTCATTTACGAGATCGAACATACGGAATGGGTGTCACCTTTGGTGGTTGTACCGAAAAAGAATGGTAAGTTGAGAGTATGCATAAACCTGAAAAAAGTAAATGCTGCCACCATAAGGGATAGTTACCCATTACCCATCACGGATCATCTCCTGGAAAGAGTGGCAAGGAAGGAAGTTTATAGTTTTTTGGACGGCTTTTCAGGGTATAATCAGGTAGCCATTGCTCCCGAGGACCAACAAAAAACAGCCTTTGCAACTGAATGGGGAGTATACGCTTTAAGAGTCATGCCTTTTGGACTAACCAATGCCTCAGCCACCTTCCAAAGATTGATGTGCCATGTATTCAAGGAGTTCTTGAGAAAGAGTATGGAGGTATACGTGGATGATTTATGCACTTATTCAGCTGTACGATCAGAGCATATCCTTGAACTAGGAAAAATCTTTGCCAAATGTCGACAATATAGAGTATGCGTCAATCCAGAAAAGTGTGTCTTCATGGTGCGACAAGGAAAGATATTTTGTCTCTAAGAATGGAATCTCGACAGATGAAGATAAAATCAAAGTAATTCTGGATTTACTGAGACCAAAGACTGCTAAAGAAGTACAAGCATTTATGGGACATTGCGGACACTACCAAAGATTTATACATATGTATGCCATAATTGCTAGACCTCTTTATGCATTATTGTCTCAGTTTAACTGGACTAAAGAATGTGAAAAGGCCTTTAACAAATTAAAGAGTTGATTGAGTTCAGCCCCAATCCTTCGAGTACCTAATTGGAACAAACCATTTCACATTCATGTAGATGCATCCAAGTTTGCCATGGGTTGCATCCTAGCTCAACCCGCTGATACAGGAAAATTAGATCACCCTACAGCTTATGCCAGTAGACAATTGAATCAAGCAGAACGCAATTATACTACGACTGAAAGAGAAGGTCTAGGAATGGTGTACGCAGTGAAGAAGTTTCGACACTACTTATTGGAAAACAAATTCAAATTCTTCATTGATCATCAAGCCCTACCATACTTGGTCAATAAGCCCTGTAATACAGGATGACTAGTACGATGGTTTCTATTGTTGATGGAATTTGATTTTGAAGTAGTAGTCAAGAAAGGGAATACCCACATTAGAGCAGATCACTTATCAAGAATGACACATGGAGAACCACCTATAGGAGTACCGGGTGATCTGCCTGACACGTATCTGTTTAACCTCGAAGTATGTCCCCAATGGGCAGAAAAGTTGATCCCTCTAGTCACACATGGACCTAAACATGGGATCATACTGAATCGAAACCAAGACCTATGGAAGACTAAAAACCTTCATATCATTGCTGGAAGTCTATATCACCAAGACTCAGGTGGATTACTCATGAGATGTGTAGAAGAAGAGGAACAAGAAATGTGGCTTCAAAAAGCACATGTAAATAAATGGAAAACTCGTTTAAATGCGAACGGAACATGGCGAACACTGAAGAGATTAGGCATATATTGGCCAACCATGCAAAGGGATACATAGAACTATGTATCAACTTTCCCTACTTGTCGAGAACGAAATCCAGAAGAGAACTCTATTTTTTGCTACTCCACAGTGGCACCAAGATGGAGCATGCCTCTGGTGAAGTTCTTGAAGACCCAAGAGTACCTAGAAGGAGCCACTATAGCAAGGAAACGGGCACTTGTAGAACAAAGTAAGGACTATGCTCTAATAGGAAAACAACTCTTTAAGTGAGGAAGAGATAATCATCTACGAATGTGCGTTCATGAAGACGAATATCTGGCTGTCTTAGAGATGGCACATACAGGAGCCGCAGGAGGACATTTCTCTGCAGATAAAACTGCAAAAATGATTCTCTTTGCAGGAATGTGGTGGCCAACTCTACATCAGGATGCAGCCACATACGTTCAACGATGTGATACTTGTCAACGAACGAAGTATCCCATTAGAAGAGATGAAATGCCGCTAAAACCCATGATGAGTGCCAGAGCCTTTACTAAATGGGGAATAGATTTCATAGGACCTATTAGCCCACCAGCTAAAGGATCCCACGCCGAGTACACAATTGTTGCCACAGACTATCTCACCAAATGGGTTGAAGCCAAAGCTACCAAGAAAAACGATGCAAGGACTACGGCCAAGTTTCTCTTCGAGAACGTTTTCACTAGATTTGGACTACCTATAGAAATTGTGAGTGATAGAGGCACACACTTTGTGAATGAGGTAATAGAAGCCCTACTGAATGAATTCTTGGTAATTCACAAAAAATCAGCCCCATATCACCCGCAAGCCAATGGACAAGCTGAAAGTTCAAATAAAATCTTGTGTACAGTTCTCACTAAAATTTCTAACAATGGTAGATCGGATTGGGATAAACAATTACATCACGCTTTATGGGCATTCCGAGTAGCCTACAAGACCGCCATAGGAACTACTCCTTTTAACTTAGTGTATGGACATAATGCTATTTTGCCAATTGATTTCTTAATACCCACTCTCAGAGTAGCGACAACTTATGAGTGGACGGGACATGAACTATCAGCTCAATTGGATCAAATAGAAAAGTTACATGAAACTAGGTTACAAGCAGTAGCAGGGATTTATGCTGCAAAAAGGCGAGAGAAGGCATATTTTGACGCTCATATTAAAGATAAAAATTTGAAGGAAGGAGATTTAGTTTTGGTCTATACTTTGAAACAACATGCTAAAAACTGTAGAAAAGAGGATATGGCCCATTAATCATCAATTGCATATCCACCAGCGGAGCTATCAGTTTAGCAACTCTAAACTATATCCGTGGATGTAGAGTAAAAAGATATCTAGAGCCATTGACTGAAGAGATGATGTCATGACTAATAAAGGGTAAAAATAGACGCATCGAGGAAGAAAAGATACGAGAAGAAGCCAGACAGGAAGCACTAGAACGAATCAAGAGACGAAAAGAGTGGATGAGAGAGAGAGAGACGAGAGATATCGACTAGGAGAGGAACTCATACCGATGGCTAATTTTAGAGCCTCTGAAAACCTAGGTCAACAAAAGACACAACCCTATTTGAATTTGGGCATTGGAACAGAAGAGGACCACTTAATGGATGCTCTCATTGATACAAGAGCAGCTGTAAGCTATATTAAGTATTCATTGACACAAAAATTCAAAGCGAAATTACGCCCATCTAAGGCACAACTGATTGGAATAGGAGGAAAGATCACCAAGTGTATAGGAGAGATTACCTTACCTCTACACCTTGGGAACAACACTATGGAACATAAGCTTTTAGTATGTCACGACCAAGACTTATTAGAAGAACTCGTATTAGGTCAAGACTGGATATATGAATATGAAGTGACTATTCAATTGGCCCTAGGATACATCTCGGCTAGGATAGGACATCGTGAAGTGTTCAACATGTTAGACGAACGACCAATCAAAGCCAAGATTATAGAACCGAGAACTCACTTAAACGAACACAATGATGAATTTCTGTTCACTCGCACTATGGAAACTTCTTCATCGACTACTTCATGTGAGGATACCCCAAATCTCGAGTGCACACAATCTTCTAACCAAGTAAATCACATGATTAGTGCTCTATCCAATAACAGCCTCAGTCAGGAACTAAGCACAAGAGAGAATAGGCCACATGACTATCACAAGTCTGCATACATTCGAATATACCCTAATCCTCACACTCGACAAGCTTGGATAAGGAAGACCAAATGACTGCATGTCTTCAACAAAAGAAATACTTTCTACATCAGAAGAAAACACAGAACCAGTATGTAAATCGCTCTGGATATTCAGTTCCACAAAGAATTGCTAAAGTATGGATTCCGAAGAAGGTGGTAGCCGCTCAGTCAGACCGAACACAAATATGGATTCCCAAGTCATGTGCTCAAAGGACAATCATCAAGAAGGACGAGTCAAGGCACAATGAGAATCAGTATGATCTAAAGGCAAAACGACAGAAGCTAAACTGCTACAGTATAGAGCAGGATTCTACATACGATTCACACGTCATACCAAGATTCAAAAAGTAGACAAAGCAGACCAACCATATGAGAAGCACCACATTCACCAGGAATGTTGGGAACTCAATCTGTCCCAACATAATAAAACAGATTTGGATGCCGAGAGGAAAGACTAGCTGTATGCACCAACCAAATGATTCGAGTTGCACACATTTGGAGTTACGAGCATCCAAAGTATGCATAATAGAGCCACATTACAAGGCCAAGCATTCGGCACATTATTCTTCTACTTCAGGATAGTGAAGCACATTTTCCTCTTGGGAAATAGGAGAGCACTTGTACATAAGCTAAAGAAAATTACTCTAAAATTAATAACCGCTTCGGCTATGAACTAACTTTTCTGTTTTTCTTTCAGATGAAAATATAAAAATATCTGAAAGTATGAAAAATGCCAGATGGCATCTTCTAATTCCGAGGCTACGCAAGCGGAAGAGGTCCAACTTCTTCCCTTGGAATCAATAACGAAGGCAAGAGGGCATTGGTTTCTGGATGACCAACCGTTTCCAAACTCATTTTCATGGCGACCATCAAGATTATGGATAGGGATCATTATTTCCCTATTATGTCCCAAGATTTCCAGACAATAGTACAAGGATTAACGCGCATGACGGATGTCTGGACACAAGAAGGAATTGATGCATTCCTAAGACTGCCTATCTATCTGCCAGATTTTCAGAGATGTACACAAGTGATGAATACGCTACAGTCCGCATCGAATAAGGCATCAGCCCTTGAAGCCAGAGTGCTTGACAAAGTTGGAACTTTGAAAAGAATTCAATTCACTCATGAGTTGATCAACAACGCTTTTGGATGGAATCAAGAAGGAATGTCAAAGATGAATGTCATGAGCCAAAAAAGAGATCCTTTTTGGAAATCAACAGAACGGATATTGAAGACGCTGTTCGCTTAGTGCACCAGCACTTTTGTTTTCCAAGTATGCATAGATACACAACACCTCAAAAGATTGTTGTGCAATTACTCTCACATGCTATGAGGCAAATCAAAAATCAGGTAAATATGACTCCATATATCCAAGACGGCCTATTCAAAGTGAAGAACAAGTGGAGTCAAGAAATTTTTGAATGGGAGTTCGGCATTGACCTTACTCATTTATGAGGCACTTGAAATGAAGGATTGTTTACGCTTGATGCCAACCTCAACTGAGATGGCCAAATATGTAAAGTCAGCAACTGTTCCAAAGAAAAAGAAAACAGTTATCGATGTTGAAGAAGTAGGAACCAGTTCAAAGAAACCCATTAGGGGAACTAAATGCCTAAGAGAGGAAGAAGCTCAAGAGACACCACAATCAAAGAGGACCCATACACTACCAAAGATTTCCATGAAACAACAACCAATATCAAAAAGAGACGTCTCCACAACCCTAGAAGAAACGCATCAGTATATGCAAGGGCAAGTAAACTTAAATGTCCAAGGTCATCATTACAGACAGGCAAGCCAGGAAAAGAAACAGAAGGATAAAGAACATACTCATAAAGTACCTTCCAGATACAAAGAAATAGGTTTGGAAGATTCCAGCTCTAATGAGGAATCAAGCCCTGAGAAGGACACCCTCGATATTGACATAGGAACAGAAACACACAATGAGGATGGATGGAGATCAATCAAGTAGAAGTAACACCTGACAACCAACAGGCACAAGCAAAGAGTGTGGAAGAATCTACTGAACCAGTGCATGTAATTCAATTGAATGATAAGTCAAAGATAAGCATCAAGGAAGTTCCAATAACTAATAAAGATGGAGTGCCACCTATCAAAGAGGAAATACAAACTCTAGTGGAACGGGACTCCGGCCTACAACGAAGTAAGAAGCCCGTTGTGATTGAGGTACTGGATGATACACCTCAAGGTAAGAATGACCACATGGAGGCTGAGCCAAGGATCCAACTTCACATTAGGCAACCCCATGATACTACGTTACACGTGGCACAAGGGAAAGATGTGACAACAAGAGCAGAACCTAGCATCCCTACCACATGGCTAAATGTGGATGTAACTCAATTGAAACCTGTTGTCAAGCAAATGATACAAATGACCATGGATACACAAAAACAAATGATGGAAACAGATGCGGATTACTACAAGGCCATGAGGGAAAAGAATCAGTTTCAAATCATGAGTGAACAACTGTCTGCAAAGCTCATCAAGGCCCAGAAAGAGACTGCCGCCAAAGAAATGGAGTTACTCGCAGTCAAAACACAATGGATGCATTGATGAACCAACATCATCAGCTACAGACACAACTAACAAAATTACAAAGACATCATGAAGCCAGTGAAGCAGACAAAGAGAGAATGAAAGCTAGAAGTAATCTACTCGAAACAAAACTGAAAGTATACATGGAAGAAAACGATAGCTTACGTGGCCGCAATAAAGAATTGATGAAGGCATTGCTATATGACCAGCCTATAGAAAATCGGGAGACATCCGTCAATGACTAGAAGGAATTAAGCGATCAAAATGAGAAATATGCAGAGTTGCTAAAGCAAGAGCAAGCCCTCACAGAAGAATGGGAAAGAAAGTACATCCATGAAACCAATGAACTTAAAATGCAACTACAAAATGTGAATGCCAAACTTGTAAAAAGTTACAGCGAAAACATGGATCATGTAGCAGAAATTGGCAATGAGTTGCTTGCGACAAAAGAAGCATTAAGGGCAGCAATGCAAGAAGTGAAAGAGAAAACTCAACGTTTTGCACAACTAGAACCCAAAGCAGACAAGAAAGTATCCATCGGGACACCAGTAGAGCCAACGCAAGAAAATCCTACTGACGAGGTAGAGGTACGTCCTCTATCTCCCCCGATTTATAATTCTCCAATAAAAGAGCAGATGGTGGAACCACATGATGATCATCCAATGCCATACACTGAAAAAATAGGTCAGAAAGAACGGGCACTATTGGTGTCCCGGTTGACAGAAAATTTTGAAAATGAAGTCATCAAAGTCATGAAAGAAGCAAGGATTAAAGGTAAAGACTTAGAGACGGTCATGAAGCCTTTCAACATTCCGTATGGACTATTGAAAGAGAAAACAAGACAATACATAAAAAAGATCACACAGAAAAATCCAGACGAACAGTTGCAATTCAACAATGACGAGTTCAACTATACTCAAGAAGAATTTGAAGCAGCATAGCCTATTTGGAGGAGAAAATTTTTGGAGAAACATCCTACATTATGGGTGCACTGGCAAGCAGCCCCATACTTATTACAAGTAAATCCTTCTTTTTGTCCAACACCACGTCACCGAGAAGCCAGAGAATTTTTGGATATGCAAAAGAATGGTATTATCAATAAATAGTGGTTGAATTATCCACTACTCCCAAGTCCACCTCATAATTATCTACCGATGGAAGATTATATGGTCAAAACAATTGACTTTTGGCTGCAGAGTTATGCAACAGTACCCGATTTAACTATCAAGATGACCAATAAAATACTCAGTATGATACTTACGGTATTGAAAGTTTTCAAACACGCGGCGTACATATTTTTGAATTTCATTGGTATTAATCAAGGCACAGATATCCTCATTTTTGATCTGTTTGTTATGCCAAGTCGACCTACAATAATGGCATATTATTCGAGGCTCATGTTTCTACCAAGTACCTATATGCAAACATTTGAAGAAGCGTTTTTTACAGGGTTTTTTGAAATTGATTCAGAAATCTTCTTAAAAATGTCATCTAACTTGAATGACAGATTAGTGGCATATGAGCTAAGCTTCTTCGCAGATCATAGAAAACCACCACAGGATGGTGTGAAAGCAGAACAGTGGAAGCAGTTAATGATACGTGAAGCCAATCTACTTAATGAAACAGAGCAAAAAGTGTATAGAACATACTCCCGTCGACTTCGAAAGCCTGTCGGGGATGACAGAGTTCAAGAGGGGGGCAGTGTTGAGGGAGAGTCCATCAAAAAGAAGAAAAGAAGAAGACAAAGAAAGAAGCTTCACTAAAAAGATCATATCTGAAGATACATCTCTGCAAGAAGCCCCGCAGGGGTGCAACACCCATCTCTGCATAGAGCCCCGTAGGGGCACACATCAGGCAACAACATTAAACATCAAGGTCCTGAGGAGTGGAATTAAAGAACAATCAGAACCAGGACATTTCATGGGAAGGACGAACCAGGGCCAGGAAGCATACATGAAGAAGTGCAAGAAGATATTTGGCAGGTAACTATCCTTCCACTGAGAGCGTGCGTTGTCAACAAAGTAAACAGGCTTAGAACAATACAATAGGGTCAGATGTGTGCGACCAGGACAAATCAGAAGACCAAAAGTTAGAAAGGGGCAGAGGCGGAAAAGTTGAAGCGGGTGACTAAGAACAACACATTCCTAGCCACTAGTGGCGTGCGTGGCAGCCCGACTTAACACAGCCAACCCAATATATGAAAGAGCCTTAGACAAGCAGCAGACGGAAGCAAAGACTGTCAAGGGACGATAGAGACAAAGAGGGGGAGAGTGTTACAGAGCAAAGAAGAGCAAAAGGCAGAGAAAAAGAAGGGACCCAAAATTTTTCCGATTTGGACACTCCATTGTAGTATTATAACCATTCTTGTAACATATTTTCCATTGTAAATGCACTAGAGGAGTCCTCTAGATGCATACCCATGAAGATTAGTAGCTTACCCATGTAAATTAGTAGGAAATTAGCCTTTTAGTGAATAAAGTGCCGGTCTTTTATGTGAAAGGACCATTTTTAGGGCACATGTATATAAGTCAATTTGTGACTCTTTGTAAAGACTTTTTGCCATTGTGAGAATCAAGAGCACAGAATTTCGAATTTGTGTCCTCTCCTCTATATATCATCTTCTTTGTGAGCTTGTATGCATGTGTGTTGCTTGAAAAGAGTGTTAGGAAGTGTTTTCTATCCATGAAAATGTTTTTTTGTTGTTGTTAAGGTGTGTGTGAAGTGCAGGAAGTGCTGAAGTGTAGGAAGGTCATTCCCGTGACTCAGTATTTTGCTCATAAGTTGAAGTAGAAGCATCAAAATTGAGTGAAGATACCACCGTTGGATGCGTCTTCTTGAGAGCTTCGAAACTCTCATGCTACTTGCTATATTCGGAGTCCGAAGCTGAGAGAAAAGCTCAATTTATAGTTGGCTGCTGCTCCAAGTATCGTGACACCATGACTGACAGTTGAAGCTTGTTTGGATTAGTATTTGCCTTGTTTGCACTCTTTGGAAAGCTCATTTGCATTGAACATCATTTGAATGCATGTCCTCATACACTCGGCTAGGTTTTGATACTCCTCGGATTGATAAATAAAGCGTGAATCCCCACTATATGCACTTGAGGGGGATTGAGGCATAGTCTCTTTCTCTGCAAGTCCCTCGGTTGGATGTTAGGTACACAAAAGCATACCAAGCTTGTGTTAAAGAAGGACCAAATGCAGTTGAACGAGAAAAATCTCATCCCAGAGAGGATCTAGAGGTTGAGAGAATGAAGATATGCATCAAAATGGTAGATCTAACTCAATGTATGTTTGAGGATAGTCAACTCTTTAACTAAACCAACTTACTCAAACGAGAGTTGCATTTTCAAGGATTACTAGAACGATTAGAGCACGTGGGTGTTAACAAAAAGGAGATAAGATAGAGAGATCTCATCCATTCTCACATACAAAGAGAGGTTGACACACACATTAAGGCTAGCAAGAATGATCTTCTTCTTCTTCTTCTTCTTCTATTACATAAAGCAAATATACAAGAATGACCTAATACAACAATACACCCATTACAATATAAAGAATAGTACATAAAGAAATCCATAATGTTTGCAAATGAGTGAGTTGGCAAGAAAAAAAATGTGCCATCACTCTTGATAGACAAATCTAGTACAACTCACTAAAATTTTCCTTGACATATATCAACAGATCCACTACATGCCAAAGAGGTGTGTTGGCAGTAGTCAGGGGCACAGACGGCGAGGAAGTATGTGAAGGCAGATCATAATGAAGTAGTGGGGAGCCAAGCATATTATTTTTTCAAAGAAATATGTTTTATTTTTCAAATTCCAAATAGTGATTTTCATCACTCTTGTACCATATGTAACATAGAACAACCACTTTTGTAATTAGTAGATCCATTTTGTGCAAGCCGAGGAGTCCTCGAGCTTGAGGAGCTTAGTTAGAACGAGCCTACCAATTTTAGACCTCGTTTAGACCTTTAAATAGTACCTAGAACCTATTTTTGAACTATGCCGGTCACTAGATGTGAAATCGGTAACACTAGTCTAAAAACTATAAAGTGAGCTAGAGAGCTCATTTTTGAGGGTGGTGAGGGTTGGCTAGTGTGAGCTTAGAGCTATTTTGAGCTTCTAATTGAGATCTTGAGTAATAGAGTCTATTTTCCTACCTTCCATTGTGTCTTGTTTGTCACTTACATGTGTGTGTATGTGTGTCTGCATCTGTATGCTTCTCACCTTCACTCTCACTACATCTCACGTTCATGATCTTCATATCACTCCTATCTCTTCCGTGGATTGACATTAAGGAGGTGGAGGTTCTTAACGTCGTACTTACTATTGTGCTAGAGCAACACCAAATTTGGCACCATTGCCAAAGATCGAGTCTAGGATGAATGTGTGATGGTAAGAGCATAGCAAGAAGTGGCATTGGAAGGTAAAAATTTTATTTTCTGTTGTTGTTTTTAATTATTTTTTTGTGTTTTCATCTCCTCTACACTCCTTCACCACTGCATCATCTTCTCCCACTCCGAAAAAATAAAAAAATTCACCATATCCACCCATTCTCTTCATTTCCCCTCATTTGTGCATGCGAGAGAGAGAGAGTGAGAGAGAGAGAGAGATTTTGTGCTTGTTGTGATGTGTGTGTTTTTGAGTTTTCTTGCAGGTACATTGCTCCAAAGAAGCTTCCAAAAGGTAAGAAATTCACTTTCTGTCAGAAACTTCCATTGGAGTTGGACCCTCGCAATGGTCTGACAAAGTCGACACTTTTGGTAAGCGACCACACCACAAGGTAGGGCGACCCTTGGGCACACAGAATCCACAGTTGCATCTTGAAAATCATCATTTTGGTTGACAATCGTGACAGGCTCACGCCATCGCGATTGTGTCACACCATCACAATTGGCTCACGCCATCGCGACGGCTCGACCGGACCATCACGATGGTCTCACACCATCGCGATGGTTCACTTGAACCTCGCGATGGTCATTGATAATCGCTACGATCCCATCGACCCCATGCCATCGTGATGATCCCTTGTCATGTGGCAAACTAGACCCCCATGACAATACTAGGTACGCCCTCATGACGCTTCAAAATTGGACCATCCCGATTGGCTCAGGCCATCGTGCTTCATGACCATCGCGATGGGCTCATGCCATCATGACGGTTGCGTTGATCGTTGATCATCGCGACGGGCTTACGGCATCACAATTGCTAACAAATTAGACCATCACGATGCCTCGCGCCATCGAACCATCGCAATTGTACCACGCCATCGCGACGGTTCACTTGAGCCATTGCGACGGTCCCAGACCATCGTGATTGTCCCATGCCATCGCAATTGTCCACCTAAAATGCCAAATTTAGGGTTTAATTTTTTGGGCTAATTTGACAAAATTTTTGGGTGATTAAGCTCATTAGAGACCCCTTAGCTCATATTTGAAGAAAAACTTGTGTCTCAATTTGTACCCCTGTGGGCCTAAACGTTCATATCTTTCTCATTCGAAGTCCATTTTTTGAGCCATTGTTGGGACTAGGAAAGAAAGGGGGCATTCGAGGTTGACCCATTGTTGGGACTAGGAAAGAAAGGGGGCATTTGGAAAAAATTTGGCAAAAGAAAAGAAGGGACCTAAAAGGTGTATATATCAAAGTGCTTGATCATTGAGTTAAGAATTGGTCTAAATATTGAATTTTTACAGGTCTAGCAAGGGCTATCAAAGGCAATCAAGGCAAGGTAGTGAAGAACGCAAGGCTTGGGAAGTGCGACTTCTTGGGCATCAGAGCAATCAAAGGAGCTGACTTGGGGTTGGAAGAATACTCAACCCCCTAAATAAATTATTAGCTTAGGCTAAACGTTTAGCATTGTGGATTAAATTAGAACGACGATAGGAATGCATCAAGTTCAAGAGAATTAATTTTTCAAGTCCAAGACTAAGAAAAAAGTGTGCGATATGAAAACCTAAAGGCAAGAACTTAAGTTTGACGGAACGAGAACTTAAAAAATACAAAGGAAAGTCGATTCCTGACACATACAGTGAAAAGAAGACAAGAATTTAAAGGAATTAAAAAAGAGACAAGCAATAAAGGACAAAAGAGCCATTGACAATCAGAGAGTGCCAAGAAGTAAATTCATGAACCTTAGATTGGGCAAGCATATAGGTAAGTCAGACCGACGAAGCCTTAGATCATCAGAATCAAGTGTAGGAACTACTGCACGTTCCTGGGCATAGCAATTGAATAGTTATCCTTACGAGTTGGGATCAGATACCAGTGAATCAGAAATGGCTTTTAGCATGGAAAGACCAGAAGGAGGGTTAAACATAACATATTTGGAAAGACCCGAAGGACCCTATAGAACTCAATTAGAATATGTCCGAACTAACCATTTAGGTGCTCGCATCTATGAGGATGGTTTGCGAAGATCAGTGATGCAATTGCACAATCTGGACCAACCCATTGAACATCTAGTGGTGAAATTCAAGAGAGACACATACATAGACAAAGAAGGAACAATGTACATCATAAATACTTATCCAAATCATACCAACGAGTTTGGTGTAGTTCAATTAGATACAGAAGCGAGAACCTAAGGAAAATAACCACTAGGAGAAGAACCTAGGACACCTAGAGGGAAATCTGTACTAACAAGAGTACTAATCCCAGATTGGATCCCTCAAGATAATAGAAGCATAGAACTATTTTTGAATAAGAAAACCGATGAAGCATTTTGGAGATACAAAATGGAACAACGTAGTGAGGTAGGCTCCATCATGATTTATGAATTCAAGGACCCAGATACACCTGGAAAGGCCGTATACCTGGATGATACTTCAGAACGAGTATTTGTAGTACTAGACCACACGAGAAATACCTTCACATGGAGAGGTGAGTTAGTCTTCTCACCATCTCAAGCAAATGTAAACACGAGCCATCAGGGTGCTGGGACATCCTCAACCCATGGTACTCAAAGAGAGAACAGAAGTAAGTTTCACTCATCCCATAGGGAGAGATAGAACCACCATGGACACCGACAGAGTGGAAAGACAAAGGGAACCTAGAATACCAGGTGGTAGAGATGATTTTCATCTACCTAGACCACGTGAACACCCAAGAATATTAAGACCCACTCAATTAGTAAAGTCAATGAAGAACTACTTTGATGGGAAAGGGTACCCCTATGACCATGTTGCGGAATTTAAGCAAGTGCTGTGAGCAGAGCAAGTAGAAGACATGTTCACACAATATAATTCTTTTGGGCTAATGTTAAAGAACACGGCTTTAACTTGGTTCCAACCATTGCAACAAAGGCAATTTAGGGATACCCATCACTTGTTAGAGTCATTCATCACAGAATTCTCTAAAAGTGGAATCAGGCATGATACTTCCTCGTTGATTCATAGCTTCAAACAGACCCCCCAAGAAACAGTCAGACTTGTAGGATGTAGGTTTAGACAATACGTTGAAAGATGTTTGATGCAAGAGTTACCCTCATAGGCCAAGCAAGTTTCATTGTTTTTAGATGGCCTCTTGAGCTCTAAACTATGCTCCTACGTATACTTGAAGGAACCCAGAACATTAGAGCTATGTGTAAGAATTTGTATAGACATTGAGGACAACCTTGGAGACGAGTTGGAACTCTCAAAGGTCTATAAGGACTCAGATTGTTCATCTCTAGCATCCTCAAAACTTTCTAGCTCGATAGAGGACCTAGCAAAAAAAGTGGCCCAGAAGCTAGGAGTTTCTAGTAAACAGATGCCTAGGTTGACAACAAACAAGCGTTGTTACACCTGTGGTGGTGATCATATGGCAAATGTGTGTCCCAATGCAACACAACCACAAGCCAACCCTAGTGGCCAATACTGTACAATTGAGAGACGATACACGAATCACACAGCTCAGGACTGCCCATACAACAAACAAGTAGTATGACAGAACTACCCGCAAACATACCCCCAACCAGGTAGGTATCAAGGTCAATATAATGCTCAGCCTCACTACTATAGGCCTCCTCAAAACTATTCTTATCATGCACTACAGAGACCTCAACCTGTTTTAGCTCAGCAGCCACCCCCACCAGCTAATGTCATCCCAATGAAATATGCTATTGCAGAAGAGAACCTCAATAGGGCTTTAGTGCCTTCTTCACCCTTGATCACTGAAAGTGACCCTATTTCTAACAGTTTCGACTCTACTGATGTAGATAGTCCACTCGCATATTACACAGAGTCACCAGAACACGTGGAAACATATCAATATGATAGTCCACCATTGGAACCCAATTAGGAGCCCGACTATGCTAACATGATGTATACCAACCCTAATCCACGGCCCCAATTAAGAATGCAAAGACCACAAGGCCCTAGAGGACCATGCTTTAGGTGCCAAGGAGATCATTTCATAAAGGATTGTCCACATCCTCCGATAGTAGGACAATCACAATACTATAACATACAAGGTTTTTATGCCGAGTGTGGTAAAGAGCATGTCACCAAAGATTGTCCTAAGAAACGTGCTAATGCTTCAAAAGTGACACCGATCAACGTAATAGGTATTGTACACAACCCAGATGGATCCAACTCTACATACATGCCTATCCAAGCTATAACAAGAGCCCAAGGGCTCTTACAAATCAACAACTTAATCTTGAGAAAATAGTTGGAACTAGTGAAGCTGGAGAGTCTAGTAATAAAAAGACAAAATCTTGGAAGGATTCCAGAGAAAGAATTAAGAGGAAATGGAGTAAAAAGATAATTGAGTTGGAAGGTAGTTTAAAGGAATCCGGAGCCAAAATCCTAGAATTGATTTCTCAAAAATCTAATCAAGAGAACCTAGCTCAGTGTGACAACCTGTGGGCAAGAGCCCCCCCCCCCCCCTTGTATTTCTATCTAGCCCCTGTTCGTGCTTGTGTGGTTTGCCGATTGGCGCCAAATTGCAAGTACTTATAGGAGGACATAATGAGCCTCCAACCCAAGTGACCCAATCAAACCAAGCAATCCTTGCGCTCAACATGCGGTAGCCTTCGTGCTAGTCCCCTCCGCATGCACCTCTCGAAAGGGCTATTGTGCCATTGAGGGGCCGTTGTATGCGTTTGCCTGTGACGCTTAACATGGGCCGGCTCACTGTAACGCGTTTACCCGCGACGCTCAACGCGGGCCGGCTTAGGCCATTCCTTTTGTAATCGTTTTCTTTCTAATGCAAGCAAGCTTTTCATTCAACAAGTGATCTTCTGCTTTCAAGCAAGGGAACAAACACTCGACCAAGTCATCCTACCGACGGGCCGGTGCGAGTCGCCGAGCGAGCCCGGAGTGCTTGCTTCATTTTTATCACATTTGGTATCAGAGCCTCACTCGATCAAAGCGGCCTTGGAAAAGAGGACGGACTGATTGTCACACCAGTGCTAGGGGCCGAGTCTTAACGTCCTACTTAGTACACCGCGATGGAGGGTGAAGGTAATGACGTCTTTCCAAGCGATGTGGAGCCGCGCGGAGGCGGCCAAAGGGAAATAGGAAAAGAGAAACGGAGGAAAAAGGGGAAGCGACCGCAGACCCCGCCTCCCGTTCCACGAAATTATGAGTTCATGACCATGGAGAAAGAGAAAGAGGAGCCACTGGAGGTGGAGTGGATGATGGCTCAAGATAACCGTTTGGATCGTCTTGAGTCCACCATCGCCAATCTAGCTCAACTTCTGAAAGGCCAAGCGGAACCGAAGGAAGAAAGGAATAAGGATATGGGAAAGCAACCAGAGTTACAAGAGGGTGAGACCTCGGGATGGACATCTCGGCAGGGCCGTCGGCCACACACACGGTGACGCCGGCCCATCTCCTCCTCTGATGATGGAAGCGATTCAGACTCCTACGGAAAGTTCAAACCATGTCCACTAAAAAAGTTTCGGGATACACGCAACTCTCTCGCAGTCTCCAAATGGCTGCGAGATATGGAGCAATACCTCAACCTACAAAGGGTGGGCAAACGACATTGGGTAAAGATCGCCGCATCCTTCTTGGCCGACGATGCCGATGCATGGTTCTTGGCAGAGTCAGTGAGGGAGGAATTCAGTTCATGGAAGGATTTCAAGGAAGCATTTGAGGAGTACTTTATCCCTCAAAATGAATCCTTCAAGCTCAGGGACGAGTGGAGGGGCCTTAAGCAAGAAGGCCCGTTGTCTGAATATATACACAAGTATAGAAGACTCATGCTGCAGATAACGGAGATGCATGATCTCGATCGACTGCATGGGTTCCTATACGGGTGTAGCATTTGGACACGACGTGAAATAGAAAAACAATCGCCCAACACATGGGAAAAGGCGATTGTCATGGCAAAAAGGTACCAAGATGCTGAGAGCAATCGACAGCTCAAAGCCTATGCAAGACAGAAAATATATCACCACGAAGAAATCAGCAGGGTGCGGGAAGTGCCAACATGAATACCCGACCTGCAACGACTCAAAATACGGGCAATAATCAAGTTCAAAGGAACCCAAACAATCATGGAAATAATCAGTAGAGGGCGTTGCCAGCGCCCCAATGGCAGCAGAATGATCCCCGGCCGTTCTGTAGAGTATTCCATGGGAATCATTGGACTCATCAGTGCAGGTGCAATAACAATCAAACGCGAGTGCAAACGGCTCAAGTAGAAGAGGAACCACAAAGACGTAACACGAATGTGGTCTTGATAGAATTAGATGAAAATGAAGAAGAAGTACAAGCAAGTAACAACGCCCCTCATGTAGGTACCGTGGTTGCAATGCCAAGATGCTTTCCAATGACGTTACGCATGATTCAGAATATGTACTTCTAGGGAACTTTTGGGAACAAAAGAAAAGCAGTACTAGTAGATTCGGGCGCAATGCATAATTTCATGTCACCACGGTGTGGAGCAAATTTGCAGCTAGGTTTGAGTAAGCTTCCTAAGATTTTAGTTACTTTCGCTCAAGGCAGGGACGATAACGTGAAGATTGCACTCAACGTATGGATGATAGTAGGCGAATGGTCAACAAAACTAGATTTCCTGGTAGTCCCGCTAGAATCGTTTGACATCATAGTTGGGCTATCTTTCATGGACCGTTACATGGTGAGCATGCTAGGCAAGGGGATAGATAAACTCCTGCTTGACATGCAAGGGAACATTGTGGTGGTGGACTATCATAGAGTTCCAAGAAGGAACCCCGATGCAAGTGGAGACCCGCAACACAAGTCAGAAAATGTTGAGAACCCAGGATCAAAGTCACAACAAACGAACCACAAGACCGTCACTCCTCCTACGTCGAGAGAGGAGTTGGACCGACAGAGAAAAGGAAAGGCACCAATGCATCAAGAGAGTGTGCCATCGAGTAGTCAGGGTAAAGGGAACAAGGCAATGAATTTACCAGCAGGAAAAATGAGATCAGTAGCCGCAGTAACGAGAGCAGAGCGAAGAGAACAAACACAAGGGCCATTGACAGCCAAACAAGTAGAAAAAGTGATGAAGCAAGGGGCTGAGGCCCATTTGTGTGTGATAAAATGCAACCCCATTGACATAGATGAAAGGGAAAACGACAAGATGAAGGTCGGAGATAGAAGAATTCATGAAGTACTCAGAGAATTTGAAGATGTGCTGCCAAGCTAGTTACCAAGTGGGCTGCCACCCCTCAGGCAAGTTTAACATAGAATTGAAGTAACACCAGGCCAAGCTCCATTGGCCAAAGCTCCCTACAAAATGAATGAGTCAGATCTGAAAGAGTTGAAAAGGCAACTAGTAGAACTCAAGCAACAAGGTTTCATTCGACCCAGTAGTTCACCCTACGGCACTCCTGTCTTATTCGTCAAGAAGAAAGATGGCAGCATGCAGTTATGTGTGGATTATCGAGCCTTGAACAAGATTACTATCAAGACAAAGTATCCAGTGCCAGTCATGGATGAATTGATGCACCGATTGGATTAGGCAAAATTCTTTACACGAATAGATCTAAGATCCGGATATCATCAGATCTGCATAGCAGAACAGGACATTGAGAAGACGGTGTTCAGGACTCGCTATGGCAACTATGAGTGGTTGGTCATGGCTGTTGGACTCACAGGTGCTCTAGGCACGTTTTGTAGAGAGATAAATGATGGGTTCAGAGACATGTTAGATGAGTTCCTGATCATTTATATAGACGATCTCTTGATATACAGCGGCACTCTTGAAGAACACTTGGATCATGTAAGAGCCGTACTTCAACACCTAAGAGAAAGACAACTCTATGCTAAACCTGAGAAGTGCGAGTTTGCAATGACTTCAGTTAAATTTTTGGGCTTCATAGTTTCAGACAAAGGAGTGATGATAGATCCTCACAAAATCACTGCAGTTCCGCAATGGGCTCTGCCTCGAACAGTAAGGGAAGTAAGGGAATTCATAGGTTTCTGCCAGTTTCCAAGAAAGTTCATCAAAGATTTTAGTAAAGCGGCCGCTCCGCTCACAGAGTTAACCAAAGGAAAAGGGTGCTTTGTGTGGGGCCAAAGGAATAGGATGCATTCGAGCAACTCAAACAGGTGATGTGTGAAGCGCCGGTGTTGAAGTTGCCAGAATTTGATAAAGATTTCGAAATTCATATAGATGCGACGGACTAGCGATTGGAGGGGTCCTTATGCAAGAGGGACGCCCTGTGGCATATGAATCACACAAGTTTTTAGGTATAGAATTAAGATGGAGCACTCACAAGAAGGAGATGCTCGCGGTGATCCACTGTTTGCGAAAGTGGCGTCACTATGTTCAAGATAAACACACGAAGATCTACACAGATAACATTTCATTGAAGTATTTTTGCACGCAGCCCAAGTTATCTCCCAAGCAAGCAAGATGGCAAGATTTCTTGGATGAATTTGATATAGAGATAATACACAAACCGGGGAAGCAAAATGTTATGCAAGATGCCCTGAGTAGAAGACCGACATTGGCCGCAATTTCCATGACCGAGAGTAAGATGAAAGATCAAATCCGAAGATTACAACAAACGGACCTTGAGGTACAGAGGATCATCAAAGATGTGCATTTGGGATTAGACGACAAAGGAAAATACACGATTATGAACAACATGTTATATCGAAAAGGAAAAATTTATATACCAGACAACGCAGAATTACAAAGGATGTTGTTATGGGAAGCACATGACTGTCAGCTTGCAAGACATGGAGGACAACGGAGAAGTTATGAGCATCTAAAAGAGCATGTGTTTTGGCCGAAGATGAAAGAAGATGTAATTGAGTATGTACAAACGTGTCCAACTTGCCAGTTAGTAAGACAACAAAAGATAAAACCAGCAGGCTTACTTCAGCCAATGCTCGTCCCGAATAGACCTTGGGACATGGTAAGCATGGATTTCATAACAGATTTTCCAACATCAGACGGACATAATGCAATTCTTGCAGTGGTGGACTATTTTTCAAAGCAAGCACATTTTATACCTATAAAGCCACCCATGCCGGCAAAGGTGGTAGCACAGACATTCTTTCAAAAGGTATTCAAATATCGTGGCCTTCCATTGGCTATCGTTTCAGATCGGGATACCAGGTTTATGAGCGACTTATGGCGTGAATTATTCTCAATCTTGGGCACTCAACTTAGATATTCGTCAGCCTACCACCCCGAGACAGATGGGAAAACAGAAAGAATCAATCAAACAGTAGAGAATTACTTGCAAAGTTATGTACAAGCGGACCAGAAGGATTGGGCCAAGCACTTAGATATTTTAGAGTTCCATTATAACAACTCTATCCATTCAAGTACCTCTATGTCACTGTTCGAAGTGGCAATCGGCAAAAGTGTAATCACACCCATGGCACTCATGTCAGATGAAGTGCTAGTGGCAGCAGACCACGAGTGCGAGAACTTTTTAAGAGACTTGCAGTCCAAGCTTCGACAAGCAAAGGAAGCTCTCATCAAGAGAAAAGAAAGGATGGTTAGAATTGCCAATCAAAACCGTACAGAAGCTCCAGATTATCAAGTGGGCGACTTAGTTCTCGTGAATGCCAAGAATATCAGTTTGCCCAGGAATTTCACTCCAAAGTTCAATCACAGGTACTATGGGCCATACAAGATTAGTCACCGGTTCAATCAAGTTACATATCAGCTTGATCTTCCACCTGAGATTCATATACACAACTCTTTCCATGTAAGCCTATTAAAAGGCTTCCACCCAGATACTCGTTTCGGACGTCAAGTCACTTTGGTGGAAGATCCAATTGAACAGTGGCAAGCAGAGTTGATACTGAAAGAGAATAGCACTCAGTTTCTAGTCAAGTGGCATGGAAGACCTCTCAAAGAAGCCACATGGGTAAGTAAAAATAGTATGCCTCCGACAGCCCAAGCCCTTATTGAGGCATTTCAAACGACTCATCCTTCGACATCCCAGGCGAGAATTCCATAGATTTACGAGGATGCAAAGCTCTTCAAAGCGGGGAAGAATATGTGACAACCCGTGGGCAAGAGCCCCCCCCCCCTTGTATTTCTATCTAGCCCCTATTGGTGCTTTTTGTGGTTTTCCGACCGGTGCCAAATTGCAAGTACTTATAGGGCGACATAGTGAGCCTCCGACCCAAGTGACCCAACCGAACCAAGCGATCCTTGCGCTCAACATGCGGTAGCCTTCGTGCTAGTCCCCTCCGTACGCACCTCTTGAAAGCGTCGTTGTGCCATCGAGGGGCTGTTGTACGCGTTTGCCCGCGACGCTTAACGCGGGCCGGCTCACTGTAATGTGTTTACCCGCGACGCTCAATGCGGGCCGGTTTAGGCCGTTCCTTTTGTAATCGTTTTCTTTCTAATGCAAGCAAGCTTTTCATTCAACAAGTGATATTTTGCTTTCAAGCAAGGGAACAAACACTCGAGCAAGTCATCCTATCGACAGGCCGATGCGAGTCGTCGAGCGAGCCCGGGGTGCTTGCTTCATTTTTATCACACTCAAAAATCAGGATCAGTTTTAGCGGAACCCATACCAGAAAATTTAGACATGATGTTTTGTGCATATCAAGCTAGATTAAAGGAAGGATCCCAAATAGCTAAAATGAGTAAGAACTACCCTCAATCGGATTTAGAAATTGAGAGGACTAAACTTTGCATGAAGATGGTATAATTAGCACAAGCTATGTTCGAAGCCTCGCATTATCTTAATTGAAATAACATGGCAAAACCTAAATTACACTTTCAAGGACTACTGGAGAGGCTAGAATACTTGGTCAATAACAACGAGAAAATGAATCTGCATAGGAATCCAAATGACTTTGAGACCCATGAAAAGAATGCACCATCCCTGTCTCAAGTACCAAATAAAGAGGTTGAAGACAACCTCTCTTCCATACATAAGTATTCACATGATTTTTTAAGAGAAATCCAAGAAGAGAAGTGGAGAAAAGGACAAGAAACCCATCCTCCTATTCAAGAAATAGACGACTTGCAGGAACATTTTCCCCAAGACATACCCTCTATTTATGATGATGTAGGGGAAGAACAACTGAGTGAGCACACATATTTTGAATCCAATTCTTTGCAAGAATTACCTCAGTTCACAGGACATTGGGAAGCCAAGTCTATTAGCATGAGAGCACCCACTATAATAGTGAGGAATGAAGAATCAGTAATCCATAGAAACACGGAAGTGATAAAGAACACCAAGGTACAATGCCATCTCACTCTAGAGGAGTTGTTAAAGGTTAAACTAGAATTGTGGAAGCATGTAGCAAATCAATTCCCTTAGCTTGCTACTACTCCCTCCCAGATAGGATCACACAAGAAGGTACCAAAGATACTCGTAGAAAGAATCGAAGATGTAAGCGAGAGAGAGGAGGGCAACACTTATCTTCTAATAACCCATCAAGGCTACACCACCAAAGCCATCTTAGATTCAGGAGCCGGAGTAGCCATCGCTACCACTGCTTTATGGAAACGTTGGGGTAAGCCAGCATTAAGACCTACCAAGATGAAGCTACAAATGGTTGACGGACATATAGAAAAACCATTGGGCTTACTAGAAGGCATATCTCTCACCACTTGTGGTGTGGAGTTTGAACATACTTTTGCCATTTGTGATTTTGGGAAAAATCATGCTTACGAGATGATTTTAGGACGACCATTCATGTGTCAGTTGCAAATCGTACAAGATTGGGAAACTAATTCTTTGTACTTGCAACATTTAGGAGTGACTACTAAAGTCAACTTAAAGACTATTCCCATTGAGATGTACCCCCATTACAATGGAATACCATCCATAAGACACAAGAAGAAACAGAATGGGTACACTCATTGGAATCAGACCCATCATGGTTGCACGAGGATACTCATCTATGGATGTGTAAAGTAGCCAAACAAGAGGACGAACGGTTAGAAGCCAGGACTTTAGGTTCAGAACAACATCCACGAACCCTTCAAGATCTAGCTTATGTTCCTATAGTATTTCCAGAGGAGGAATTCAAGGCTCACGGTTGGGTAGAAATCTTAGCAATGATGGACATAGCAGTGAACGAAGAACAATGGACCCCTCATTGTGAAGAGGACGGGTATGACATTTCCATTTTCATGATTGAACCTGTTGAGGAAGAATTTATCCTAGAAGAATGCATGGAAGAGACCCAAGAGCCAGATGAGAGTGATGGTGAGGACCTAGAATCCATCATCATGGAACCCTTCTGTTCCACAGAAGAGGAATGTCTTTATTTTGTGGAAGCCAAAAACCCTAAAGAGGAAAAGGAAAGTCAAACGGAACAACGTGAGCCATTCATAAGAGATACAGAAAGCAAACAAAAGAAGAGAAAGAAATCACGTAAGACAGAAGAAGAAGAACCACTCATGGAAGTACCGGAGAACTTCAAGAAGTATGAAATAGAATATAGAAGAATAATGGTACGAATGAGTAAAAGAAAAGCTGATGTTGGAGAAGTATATGATAATCGAGAGAAAACCAAAAAAATCATAGTCACCATAGAAGGAGAAGAAGAAAAATGTACATACATAGGGCATGATTTGACGAATGAAGAAGAAGAAGAAGAGTTAATTGCCCTACTACGTGAATATAGAGATGTGTTCGCTTGGAGTTACAAAGACTTGAAAGGAGTAGACCTAGATATATGCTCCCATATAATCTTGATGAGTCCATATGCAAAGCCTATGAAACAGAAACCATACATGTACAATGATAACTACGTTGCTAAGATCAAAGAGGAAATAGATCGTTTGATAGAAGCAGGATTCATTTACAAAATTGAGCATACTGAATGGGTATCCCCCATTGTGGTTGTGCCCAAGAAGAATGGAAAATTGTGTGTGTGTATTAACCTTAAAAAAGTTAATGCTTTCACAATTAGAGACAATTATCCTCTTCCTGTCACGGAACATTTATTGGAAAGAGTTGCGGGCAAGGAATTTTATAGCTTTCTTGATGGTTTCTCAGGCTATGATCAAGTAGCCAATACTCCAGAAGATCAATACAAGATGGCTTTTGCCACAAAATGGGGCATATTTGCATTTCGTGTGATGCCATTTGGGCTAACAAATGCACCCACCACTTTTGAGGGACTTATATGTCATGTTTTTAAGGAATTCTTACACAAGAATTTGGAAGTTTATGTGGATGTGTTTTCATGGTCAGACAAGGCAAAATTCTAGAAGACATTGTGTCAAAGAACGGAATCTCTATGGATGAAGAAAAAGTGAAAGTAATTGCCAACCTACCTAGACCAAATAACGTAAAACAGTTAGAGGCATTTATGGGTCATTGCGATTATTAGAGACGATTCATACATATGTATGCAATCATAGCCAAGCCTCTGTACTCTCTTTTGACCAAGTTTGAATGGACAGATGAGTGTGAGAATTCAATCAATGAATTTAAACGATGTTTGTGCTCAACACCAATATTAACAACCCCATATTGGAGCAAGCCATTCCATGTACATGTGGATGCATCCAATTATGCCATAGGATGTGTGTTGGCACAACCCACAAATGAAGGTAATATAGATCTCTGTATAGCGTACGCAAGCAGACAGTTGAATATAGCAGAAAGAAATTACGCCACTACAGAACAAGAGGGATTAGGAATGATCTACGTAGTAAAGAAATTTAGGCATTATTTGTTGGCAACTAAGTTCAAATTCTTCACTGATCATCAAACATTATTGTACTTAGTCAATAAGCCATGTAACACAGGATGACTGATATGTTGGTTTCTATTACTCATGGAGTATGTTTGAAGTAGTAGTCAGGAAAGGAAAAACCCATCTTAGAGCTTACCACCTTTCAAGATTAACCACAGGAGAAGCTCCTCAAGGAATAGCGGATGAATTACCCAATGCATATTTGTTTAACCTTGAGATAGTACCTGAATGGGCTAAGCCGATTGTCCCTATCCTCACATATGGACCCAAGAATCCAAGGATTAGGACCAAAGAAGGAGAGATTACCAAGTCACAAAGATATCAAATAATAGGAGGAAGTATATATAAACAGGGTAATGAGAAGATTCTTGCTTGTTGTGTGGATGAATCAGAACATGCAAATTGGTTGCAATTAACACATGTAGGTGCATTAAAGCAACATCATTTGAAACATCGTACCTTGCAGATTCTGCATAGACTAGGAGTATATTGGCCTTCTATGGAAGCAGATTGCTACAAGTTGTGTAGAGAATGCCCTGTTTGTTGTGAAAGACCACCAGTAGAACATGCTATGTTATATCATATGTCTCTCACACCAGAATGGAGTGAACCTTTAGTGATGTACTTGAGGACAAAAACATTCCCTCAAGGAATGACCTTAGCACGACAACATAGTCTAGAGCAGGAAGCCCAAGACTATTTACTTCTTGGCGACAATCTATACAAAAGAGGACGAGATGGATACCTAAGACAATGTGTTCATGAGAGCAATTATTCGAATGTACTAGAGACTGCACACCAAGGTGTTGCAGGAGGTCATTTTGGTCGCGATAGGATAATCAAAGCCATACTATTTGTAGGATTATGGTGGCTCACTCTTCACATGGATGCACATACCTATGTTAAGAGATGTGATGTGTGCCAAAGAACTCAGTTTCCTACTCGCAGAGATGAAATGCCATTGAAAACCATGATGGAAGGACGTGCATTTTCTAAGTGGGGTATAGAATTTTTAGGACCCATTAATCCCCCTGCAAAAGGTTCTCAGGCAGAATACATTATTGTTGCGATAGATTATCTTACCAAATGGGTAGAGGCCAAGGCCACAAAAAAGAATGATGCACACATGACTGCAAAATTCTTATTTGAAAATGTATTTACAAGATATGGATTGCCTATAGAGTTAGTGAGCGATCCAGTAACTCACTTTCTAAACCAAATCATTGAATATTTGTTACAGGATTTTATGGTGATTCACAAGAAATCAGCACCATAGCATCCTCAGGCCAATGGTCAAGCTAAAAGCACTAACAAGATCCTTTGTAATGTACTAACAGAGCTCATAAACAACAAACGTTCAGATTGGGACAAACAATTACACCACACTATTTGGGCATATCGAGTGGCCTACAAGACTGTACTCAATGCAACTCCCGTTTAGATGGTTTTTGGTCAAAATGCGGTGCTTCTTTTGGACTTCTTGATACCGACCCTTAAGGTTGCACAAGAACATTAGTGAACCCGCCATGAATTATCATCAAGAATAATGTACTTGGAACGATTAGGAGAAACCAGGTTGAAAGCAGTAGCAGGTATATATGCAGCAAAGAAGCGACAGAAAGCCTATTTCGATGCACATGTGCATGTGAAAGAAACAGCATGCACGAAAACTAGAAAAGCAAGGTTATGGACCTATGATAATTAACATACTCTCGACAAGTGGAGAAGGACAATTAGCCACCCTAGAAGGAGACATAATGCCTAATTACATTAGTGGATGTAGAGTCAATCTTTATCAAGAACCTCTTATTGAGGATATGATTAGATGACTCACATTGGCGAAGAAGCGTAAGGAGCAAGAAAAAAGAATACGCACCGAAGCTCATGCAGAAGCTATAGAACACATTAAGAGAATGAAGCTAAGAAGACAAGGACTAGGGAGAGAACATTATAACCATCTCGAAACAACACCCAAATACCCCATGGCCATGTGTCAAGCAAAGTCAATCACTCATCCTAGCATAGTGGATAGGAGACCATTCATTACAGTCAGGGTAGAGCACGACAACCCTTGCCATGAGCTTAGGGCTTTAATTGATTCAGGTGCTACGACTAGTGCGATTAGATGGTCCCACTATAAGGACTCATGAATAGAAATGCGGCCAATTGAGGCATACCTCATAGAGCTAGGAGGCATGGAAACCCCTTGCATGGGTGAGGTGGACCTTCCTATCCTCATACATGACATGACCAAGACCGCGAAGCTACTAGTATGCCATGATGACAACCTGATAGAACCCCTAATCCTTGGCCAAGATTGGCTATATGATCACTCAATGGACCTAAATCTTAGACAAGGCTCCTTGCAAATTGAAACCTTAGACCAGCAGCGAGTGATACCATGTGACTTTCTTAACAACAATCCACCTGAGGTATGTAACCCTAGACCATATGAAACACATGCGACGGAGGACCGGAAGATCTTTGGCCAGATCCCTCGGCTAAGCACGCTCTTTCCAAAGTCAACCCATGAGAGCTTGGTGATGGATAGTGGCAAGACAAAATGATGTCAACAAATTTTCCCTTGGTCTTCCAGCAGTAGTCAGGTGGGTTACATCAGCGGTCAGGTGGACTGCATCAGTGAACAAATGGGCACTATACCCTGTAGTGCCCATCCTACCACACTTCTTGCAGACCGGCCTAAATTAATGATGCAAAATGCAGCACTTCCTAATGGGCAAGTTTTGCAAGTGTTGGACCTCCCTTCTTTTCCAAAGAAGAGTGTCCAACCTACCTCTCAAACCCAACCACAAAGGAGTCACCCACAACTGAGGAACCCAAACCAACGACCCTACCAGACGATGCAAAAAAAAAGCAATATCAGCATCACAAAACAAGGCACGAGAGAAATATGGGTGCCAAAAGGACAGAAAGCATCGATAGATTTCAACAATGCAGACAATGACAAGAAGACATTAAGGCAGAAGCAAAGTCAGCATCTGACATCTTCTCAACCTTCTTCTACAAGTACGAACAATCGACAGATTTGGATCGCCAAGAAGTACCTAACGAATCGACCCACATCCATGTAGATTTGGATACCCAAACAGTGTATTATAGCTCAACACTCAAGCCATGTAACATACACCCCTCAGAAATCTCTGCAAGAACTTGGAGAAGCTTGTCAAAGGTAGAAAAGTGTGTTTCGAAGCGACGAAGTTTGGTCAAGCCAACCGGCACAAGACCAGCCCTTGAGCTTATGGAGACTCAAATAGACCTTATAAGCATGCAATAAGTGCAAAGAAATGCACTATGTACTTTGGAGCATCAAGGAGAATGAGTCGATACAAAACAGATAGCTTCGCGGGTCGACTAGCTCAAAAAACTTACTATCTATGGAAGAGACAATGAACTTCAAATGCCCATAGCGACCAGCGTGATTACAATTAGAAAAAATACTTTTATGGGAGTGATACACATAGGGTTGAGTGTATGGAATGCACAAAATTATAAGGAATAATCAAAATATGCTATAGGAATGAATGCGACATTCACCGGTGGTACTTCCTATTTCTCAGGAATACGTGGAGATTGACCCTGAGACAGAAAAACTCAGATTTCTCCAAATCTGCTGAACCAAATGCTATGAAAATTTACAGGCATAAATAATACCTTTCCAATGAGTCATAGTGTACTCAATTTGAAGCTCTGGAGAGAGAACAGCAACCTCTGCAAGATTACTGTTGGTGAAGAAGATGATGTAGAGAATTGAAGGAGCAAGACAATGATGGTCACAAGTGTATGTATATTGCTTCCATGTAATGTACAAGTAATTCCAAGTCTTTATAGACTCTAGGAGTGTTCCACGGCTTTCAAAAGTTGAATTTGAATTCAAATGAAGGTGGTAATGGTTGTTGGAGGGAATCAATTCACTTCCCTACAATCTAGGAAAAGTGAAGATCTAGTTTGATCTACTTTTAGGTGATTTGATTTGCTTGAGTGAATGCAACTTCAACCACCACAAATTCGTGGGATTTGGGCTTATCTTTCTACTTTTACATGTGTAAAGCTCAAGGCTTTTACAATGGTAAATGAGCCATCAAAAATTTCTCAAAAAAATACGATAAATGAGCATATGAAAAAGAACTCTCCAACGGATATTCTTTCGACGCGAGAGCCTTTGATGTAGATCAAATCCACCTCAAGCATAGTGTAAGCTTGATGTTCCAACAATCTCTTCACCCATCGATACCATATATCCGAAATCACCTTTTGTCCCTCAGCAGAAACATAACACCCAATCAACCACCCTTAGGAAATGGATACCGAAATGTATCTTGAAGCCCTCTCATGACCAATTGTATAACACTAACCCCATCCCAAACAACCAACTCCCTTGTAATAATTCACTTACAACTGAACTTTGTATAAACTCATCTACACCAACCCAACATCACTTGTAATAACATCTCATCAAATGTATGCACTATCGAAAGCATATAGGTGTCTAGAGACCTGCATTAGTTTTGCGCAAAAAATTGGATAAACCACCTCACAACACTTGGCTACACGATTTACACATCGTTTATGGAAAGGGATTGAGGTCTCACTTAATGGGATCATGATTAATTTCCATACTAATGTGCTAATCTTCTGTAGTAGATCTTCTCCACATTTGCATCCATGATCATGCAGACACAAGGACCGTCTGAAGTTGGCCCCAGTGTACCGGTGGTCAATATTGGTGAATTACTGGCAGAACCACATCCTACATCACAATCACCCGAATTTCAAGGATTCCCAGGACCATTGCCGATTGATGATCCTCCTAGGGGATACACCAAAAAAGTTCACCATAATTCCCATTGGTTTCAAGGTTTAGCAAGACCTTTGGTATATGTAGACTTCATTTTTGATGCCACGTTGACCTTTGACAGTGTTAAGTGGGGCAAGTATCAATTTTTCTCCAGAGAATTTGAAGCGCTCCAAAATACAGAAGAGTTAAAGCACGTTTAGGCTAGCGCAAGTTTCACGAAATACTTCAGTGACCCATTACCCAAACCGGATTTTTATAGATGCTACTACCTGGTGACCACACTTACAGCCTCCGAGAACAAGAACTTGTTGGGCATGTTAATTTTGCCGTCTTTGGTAAATGACCCCCCGTTCAAGAAGTTCTATCTTTCAAAAGACCTCATTTGAGCAACAAGAAAGATCCACAGAAATCACATGCCAACAGAGCACGAAAGGCTTGTTCCAGAGCTGATGAAGTGTGGTGATGTTGTGAAATGGGAAGACATTTCGGCCATTACACGTGAATTATCTAAGCCATTACGTATATGTATGCAACATTTTGCATTCCCCGCTCAGGATCGTTTCACTATACCCCACAAGTGTATTTGGTTCGGACTATATTTAGCATGTATTGGGCCCCAAACAATAGATCTTGCAAGTTGGATCATTGATCAGGTTTACTTAGCTCAGCAGAGATGGGAAAGGAAAAAAGTCATCCATGGATGTTGCGCTCTTACTCGAATTATTTATATGTGTTTGGCATATGACTTAGCTATAGAACGTGCAATGACGAGTGAAGAATTGAAGGATTTCAAAGGAACCACCAAGAAAGCCAGAAAAGCTAGCAAGGGACGTGCAGGCAAGCGCATGCATGGATCCATCCTTTGCAAGTTCTAGAGTCCCTGTCACCTCAGCCCTTTCCAGAACAGTCACCTACGGAACCCCTTGCACCTATGCATCCCATTCGCATATGCCTGTCACAACCAATTATCATAGAAGCTACGACTAGTACTGTTACCTCTCAAGCAACCATAGTTCAGGAACCCACCACTACAGCTGCGAAAATTCCCACCTCCATTGGTGCGGAAGCATTTACTTTTCTTATATCCAACTTGGAAGCTAAACCAATGAATACCACTTTCGATTTTGAAATGCACGATGCTTTTTTCAAGTGAATTTTAATTTTCAGAAGAACAATTTTTCTCACAGGAGTATGAACATCTAAGTTACCCTACCACACCCCCTGATCAACCACAGGAGCAAGTAGTCTCTAGCTCTGAAGAAGAGAGGATAGAAACAGACAATGAAGACAGCGATGATGAAGCGAGTCAGACCAATCATGACTCTCAAGAGAATGTGCAGACGGATGCACAAGAACAGCATACTGACACTCAGGGTGACACAAGTACTTACCAAGACAAAACATTTGAAGTTGTTGCCTACACATTGGCAATCAAGAAGCTATACTACACCATGCAAGCAGTTTGGGCATGCAGAGAACTCTCAGAAGAAGAAAGCCAAGCTCTTGTGGAATAGGAACTTGCCACATGAGGCTTCGAATAAGCTTACATTTAGGGTTTCAGAGAATTGGTTAAGTCAATAGGAACTAATGAAGCATTACGCTATTTGCAGAGGAAACCACTACCACAGTTCGATCCACAATGAATACGCTTGCTATCAAAGCCCGGTCAATATATTCCTGTACCAACAGATGCCCAATCTTCACAACAAGCCAGGGAAGCACATCTCATTCCGAAATATTCTTTGGCAGAAGAAACGATTGTCATCGACCCCGTGCCTCGCACTTCTACTGTAAATAACCCTAACATCATCAAAGTACCCACCACACCGACTGCTCCTCTTTCACCCCTCGCCCCTCTAGTCTCTCCTGTACACCCTACCTCTCCCAAACCATCCACATCTTTTGACAGTGCGATTGCAGAAGCCTTTGGTGCCTCAATTCCTCTCACCCTTTCTGCACCCACACAACCTAACCTCCCTCCTAGGACTTCCACTCTTCCATCGAGTCCATTTCTCCATCCATCCGTCCCTTCCTTCCCCATCTCTTCAGGACCCCTATTCCCATTTCCCCCTCCATTGAACTTCTCCCCCGTCTCACCTCCCCGACCCACTGTATTTCCTCTCTCCCATCTCCACCAAGCCATACAAGAAACCCCATCTGTAAATTATTCAGCAACCTTTGTAAATCTTGTCTTCACACCCACTCAAGCACCCTCTATCACTCCACTCTTCACGATCACTGCACTCGACACAACATCCAGTGACATGGACATATCACCACCCACCGCACCACCACTCACCTCATCCATTTCACCACCACATTTACGCACATCACATTTCTCCACAATCACCATTGCATCCACTTTCCCATCCCTATTTCCCTTTCCCCTTGCATCCACACTCACACCCACAACATCTTCACTCACTCCACTGTTAATATTATCACCCACAATCGACACCGCATTCCGTCAAATGTTCGCATGTATGACACAAGTTAGAGATGAATTCGCATCTCTAGGCACCAGTTACCAGACGCTACAACAAACAACCGTAGAGTTACAGGTGCAACTAAACTCATTATCAATCGAGAACGCCTCCCTTAACACACACTACCAAGAGTTACGCTAGGCCTACCATACCCTTGAACTAGAAGGTGAACATAAGACAAAAGAGGCCATTATGGATATCGACAATTTGTTAAGGGCTCAAACCATTCGAAATGTGACACTCACTCGAAACATGGGACTACTAAGACGCCACCTTGTGGCCGCCAAAGAAGAGAATCAACGCTTGTAGGAACAGAATAGAGAGAGCCTTGAAGTTGCTTTAGATCAACCAGACAAACCTCTAAGTCCCAGCCGTTTTAAAGCCGTCCCCTCTGAATCTATGAAGATACTATTGGAAGACCATGTCAGACTACTAGAAGATTATGACAGTATGAATGAGGCATATCAGAAGCTCAAGGAAGACCATAAAATGCTACAGTTGCGAGCACATGCCCAACAAACACCACCAGCTCTTGAGGAAACACCTCCACAGGCCATAGAGGAACTAAATGCTTTATGCACTTAGGTCCTTACCCTTCAAGCAAAAATTACTACCTTTTCTGAACCCCCTAGGCCAGATTCCCCACCAAAACTCCCAATGGAGGAAGAAATTGTATCTATCCGGATGGGGGAAATGTATGAAGAAGCCTACGAACCACAACCCATCCCAGGCGGACGTGTCACGGCTGAAGGCCAGACCACCTTTGAACTCCCTACCCCTGCATGGATGAAGACCGTAGAAGAACTTGGCCAGACCCACTCAACACATGTGGAAGCTCAATTACACGCCATGGCTATGATAGAGGAACATATTTTACAATCCCCTTATTTTGCTCACTTCGCCCCTCGCAGGTATATATCTAGGCATGAGCTGCAATATAAGCCATATTTCATTGTAATAGCAGAGTACCAACTCACGATAAAAAAGGAGACAGGCAAGAAAACCTCACATGCAACTCAATTTGAGCCTGTTGACTTGCCATTGGAAGCGCTGAGCGGAGAAATTTTTCAACCAATGTGGCGCCAGGAATTACTACATCAATATCCAAAAATGATGAGCACATGGGTCAAGGCACCACTCCATTTGAAGTATAAGCCACGTTGGGGACCGATACCAAGACGCTGCTCCCGAAAGGCCATTGCAATCAAAGTGCAGAATAATAGGCAGTGCCAGGACTGGTTAAATTGTCCGTACTTCACTCCACCCCACGGACCGCCCACTGTTGGATATGATGGCAAATATTCACCACTGGATCCCCCGCTTACGCCGCATGGATGATGTAGCTGCCCATATGACGGTCAAAATATTTTACATGATGCAGATAGTATTCAAGGTCTTTCGTCGCTTCAAGGCACCGCATGTTAACACCCCGGGTTTCGAGCATGGTAATCAGGATTTAGCATATGATATGAGCACGACACCATTGCTCCGGGTATGTTATTTCTGGCACTATTGCATCAAATATTTACCGACATGCTATAAAATGACATTTGAAGAAATGTTTACTATCGATTTTTGGGAATACCATTCCGAGGTGTTCATAAGCAGTCCCACACACCTACTCCAATTATTTGCCTGTGAACAACTGGTGTACTCCATGCACTACAGACTCCCACCACCAGATGAACCTAAACCCATAGATTGGGAAAAACTCCAAGCAGATCTTGCAAGAGGCATTCACATTTCCGAACACACCCTCGCTCATGACCTCCTACAGAATTATATCCGATAAACCTTGCAACAAGGTTTTGTCGAGGAGGATAGAAGCGAGAGGGAGGGAGGTGTTGGCAGTAGCCAGAGGCACAGACGACGAGGAAGTATGTGAAAGCGGATCACAACGAAGTAGTGGGGAGCCAAGCATATTATTTTTTCAAAGAAATATGTTTTATATTACTTTTTCAAATTCCAAACAGTGATTTTCATCACTCTTGTACCATATGTAAAATAGAACAACCACTTTTGTAATTAGTCGCTCCATTTTGTGCAAGCCGAGGAGTCGTCGAGCTTGAGGAGCTTAGTTAGAATGAGCCTACCAATTTTGGTTATTTTTAGACCTCGTTTAGACCTTTAAATAGTATCTAGAACCTATTTTTTAACTATGCCAGTCACTATATGTGAAACCGGTCAAAACTAGTCTTCTAGCATAAAAACAAGATTTTGTGCTAATAGGATGTTTCTAAGATTATCACAATAAATGATGATAAGCTTTTGTACTTACACACCTAAATATGCAAGTAGCATCTCTAGCCATGACGCTTTACACGTTGTCATGGCATCACCTCTATACTTAGCCTCTGTAATCAACAAAGCAATAGTGGGTTGGTTATTATTGATCCATGTGATAGTTGCACTCCCTATTATAATTTATGGAATAATTGAAATGAAGGTTTAATGCCTTGAGGATTTTAATGTGTTTTGTGCTTTGATTTAGCAGGTGAAGATTCATGAGGTGTGAATGCGCATGGATTTATTCAAATAATTTTGGAGATATTTAGAAGAATATTTTTAGAAAATAGTTATTTTTAGAAAATAGTTATTTTTAGCTATTTGTGTAAATAAAGCAAAACCACGTTATTTAAAGTGTGGCCCTCATGTATCTTTAATTCAGGACATAATATGAATGACCTATAAATACGCATGCTCTGATACAGTTGTCCATCAAAGTATGTGGTGGGGATTGTACCCAATCTGGTGTTGTCTCTTGTCTCTTTCTATCTCTGAGTATTTTTGTGTGATTTCATTTTTGTATTATCATCTGCGTTCATGCATCTTTGTCTCTTTCTATCTCTGAGTATTTTTGTGTGATTGCATTTTTGTACTATCCTCTGCATTTGTGTGTCTGCGAGATCCGATCAAAGTCATTCTTTTGTATTGCCATAGCCAAGAGTTTTTCACATTAACCAATTAGCACTACATATACACTCTTTTGGTCATATCTTAGTCATCCAAGATCCAAATCAAGAAATTCTTTTTGCTCTAGATAGCTCTTTCAGAGATCTTTCCTTAGAGTGGATATAAGGCATAGTTTGAATTCAGTCCCTATCATCTTTAGAATTTTGACATTTGACATACCTCTTCAACAACCATCTTTCAAGCATTGTTTTGAAGTACAACCTATCAAGAGATATTTGGAATGCTATCATGACGAAGTGCGGACCATCTTCAGCACCTGGATACACCTTCAAATTACTTTTTGAGCATCTAGATAAGTTTCTTGTCAATTTATATACATCATTGCATTCTTTTTGCATGCAATTACATATTGGACATGCAACTTTGTATCGTACCTAGAGTATATGCAAACTTTAGACATGGTTTATATTGTGCGGTGCATGTATTCTTCTTATAGGGCCAGGTAAATATTTTCTCGTAGGTTAGCACGGAGAAAAATCTAAAGTTTTTAGGGTGTGTAATCCCCTTTCGGTCTCTTTTGTAGATGGATTGTGCCTGTCAGCACCATCATTACGGAAATCGCTTGTCATAATTTTTCCAGTTTTCAAAATTACGTCATTATGCTGCCGAAATTTTTAGAAAAAATCTACACATATGCATTCAAGTACAAACTGCATAGTTTTCCAAAAGTTATTTTATCCCATCGAGATATTTATTTTTCAGTCACTTTTGGATTGCATTTAGGTTCCAAAATAGACTTTAACCATGCTTATCATTCGCATTCACATTAAATTCCAATTTTCCAATTCCATGCATGTGTTTTTACATGGAACATGCTTATGATTGTTCAGTGATGGGACATGTGACTGGCCATCCATGTCTATTTTATTCTTATCAACAGAGGTTTAATGCCTTGAGGACTTTGATGTGTTTTGTGCTTTGATTTAGCAAGTGAAGATTCATGAGGTGTGAACATGCATGGATTTATTCAAATACTTTTGGACATATTTAGAAGAATATTTTTAGAAGATAGTTATTTTTAGCTATTTTTGTAAGTAAATCAAAAGCACATTATTTAAAGCATGGCCCTCATGTAACTTCAATTCAAGACATAATATGAATTACCTATGAATACGCATGCTCTGATAGAGTTGTCCATCAGAGTATGTGGGGAGAGATTGTACCCAATCTGGTGTCGTCTCTTGTCTCTTTCTATCTCGGAGCATTTTTGTGTGATTGTGTTTTTGTACTATCCTCTGCATTTGTGCATCTTTTTCTCTTTCTATCTCTGGGTATTTTTGTGTGATTGCATTTTTGTACTATGCTCTGCATTCGTGCATCTGCGGGATCCGATCGTCAACACTCCCAACTAAGAGTATAAAGGCACTAGTAGATCTTCTATCTGGAATATTACCAATGCAATTTGCATCAGTATATGCATGAACTTGCAATCCTGCACCAATTTCATAAAACAATGTGTAATCCAAAGTAGCACTCACATAGAGTATACTGCATCTCAAAGCATTTAAATGTGGTTTCCTAGGAACCTGCATAAACTAACTTTGAAGTCCTATAGTGAAACTTAGATCAAGTCTCGTAATTATGAGATATATCAAACCTCCCACAATTTTCATGTGCATAGTAGCATTTTCCAATGCTTCACCTGATGTAGTATCCAACTTCAAATTTTGATCTAATGGCATAGAAATTGGCTTACAATCAACTAGACCATACTGTTGCAGCATACTCAAGGCATATTTCCTTTGGGACATCCATATACCTTTTTTTGTATGTATAAACTCAATGCCCAAAAAATAACACAACACACCAAGATCTTTCATGTCAAATTCCTGCATAAGGAGTCACATTATCTCTTTAATGCTTTCTTCATTATCACCAACTACAATTGAATTGTCAACATAAATAGCCATATTTGTGATACCATCATCAACCTTCCTTGCATATAACGAGTGATCAGAATCACACATAGAAAATCCAATGGTGGTTAAATAATTTGCAATCTTTGCATGCCAAGCACGAGGGGCTTGTTTAAGCCCATACAAAGCCTTTTGCAACTTGCAAACATATTGCGGGTGCTTTGAATCTGCATATCCTTCTAACTGGTCCATGTATACTTCTTCCTACAACTCACCATGTAAGAAATAATTCTTCACATTCACTTAATATAAAATCCATCCTTTAGTTGTAACCAATGCAACAAGTGCTCTGGCAATAGCCATTTTAGCTAGAGGGCTGAAAGTTTCCTCATAATCAATGCCATATGTCTATGAATATCCTTCTTCTACCAATCATGCTTTATACCTACTTATGCTACCATCAGAATTATTATTTACCTTGTAAACCCACTTGAAACATATGGATTTTTTTCCTTGTGGCAAGGGAACTAGCTTCAGTGTTTCATTTCCATAAACTACATCCGTCTCCTCATTCATAGTTCTCCCAATCTACATGTCAAGATTCAACATCTTATATTACCTTAGTCATGTAGGCACAATGACAATCCATTTAACTATCATATGCTAATCATTGCATTGAATTCTACATCCTCCCAGATCTTCTTGGTTTTGGATCACTTCTTCTTGTTGTATCATCTTCCTATGCCTTTCTTAATCTTGGAGCCTTCATAGAGGGAAATGCAAGTTCCTCGTCAAGGCTCTTTTCCAAACCACTTGATTCTCCATCAATGTCTTCAAAACTTGTAGATGTTTTATTACCAGTAGAAACATTTTCTTTACCTTTCTTGGATGTAGACAATGGATTTGTTGGACTGAAATCGCCATGCAATCTTCCAATCCATGGGTTTGAGTTGGAACTATTGCTTGGTGACATATCAGATCCACTTCGAACTTGAGATTCTACACTTGAGTTTTCAATATGTCCTTTGTCATTTGAGTCAAGATTAAGTCGTTTTTTGGCAACTGTATAGAAGCTTGACATTTCATCAAACACCACATCTCATGTCATGTGATTGGGTTGTGACATTTATATCCCTTTTGCTCATGGGAATACCCAATGAGGATACATTTTTCTACTTTTGAATCAAGTTTCATCCTCAACTCATCTAGACCATGTACATATGCAATGCGCACTATGAGAATGACCTAAAACAAAAATACAACAAGTGCATAAGGAAAATCCTAATGTCCACGAATGAGTGAGCTGGCAAGAAATGAATGTGCCATCACTCTCGGTAGATGAACCTAGTAAAGCTCAATGAAGTATCCCTGACATATACCGACAGGACCACTATACATGCCAAAAAAATGAAAAAGTGATACGCATCATCCTGAATCATCACATGTTGAGCTTGATATCTCAACTTAGATGTGGTCTTTGTAGGACCCCAAACATCTGTATGTACTATTTCTAGCACATTCTCACTAACATGTTTGTCATGCAGAAATGATGACCTTGAGTGTTTATCGAATTGGCATGCTTCACATACCTTCTACATCTTTGCAACCTTGAAATTCGGTAGTCCATCGACAACCTCCTTTGACAACATCAACTTTACCCTCTGCAAATTTGCATGTTCAATTTGCTTATGCCAAATCTCTATGTCAGCAATAAGACCTGCATCTTTTGCAAACATGGATGTATTTATTTCAAGAATTTTGACATTCAAGATGAACATCCTACCCACTTTGTTTCCTTTAGCAATTAACCTTCCATTTTGTTTGTACTCTTTTACATATAAACCATCAACATTGAACTTGTAATCCTTGGTCATCATTTCTCCAATAGAAAATAGGTTCTTTATTATATTCGGAACATGTAGTACATCAGCAAGATGTTTTACCTTCCCATCCTCCATGGATAGTGATATGTTTCCTGTATGCTCAATAGGATGTCATGTATCATCACCTGTTTCAACAAATCCAATGGGATTTAATGAAATAGCATATTTCTTGTCACAAATCAATCATGGTGAAGCCCCTACTAGAGTGGATGATTCCTCTCTTGCAATTATAGTGCTCAACCTAGTACTTCTTTGGTCACATGGGATTTAATGACTTCCTAGTATGATACCATATTGACCTTCTTAACTACATGTTGCCCCCTAATTCTCTCTCCATTTTTGCTCGATAAAAAATGGCTCTATATAGCCTCCAATTTTTTATCATTGTGGGACAACTCTCTTACTCTAATCCATCGAGAGCCTGGCTTTGATGTATACCAACCCATGAGGTTCCCTTTGTTTTAGTCTTGACTCATTCAGACTCTATTGGTGGACATTTGTTAGTTGAGTTAACTTACAAGAAGCTACTCCAGAGTGGATTGTGGTGGCCGACTATGCAAAGGGACTCCCACCATTACGTTCAGGCATGTGATCCCTGCTAGAGAATCGATCAACCCGTGCCAAGTTCTCATTTCCCCCTCCAACTCTTTCTACCTTTGGAACCCTTCCAAACGTGGGGACTTAGATTTTATTGTGCCCATCACTCCACCTACCATCCTTAACAATAATAAGTACATACTCACCTTGCTAGCTATGACACTTGTTGGGTGGAAGTCTGGGTTGTCAAATTGCCTATTTCTTCGATGGTTGCTCAATGTTTGACACACAATGTTTTTCTGCATTTTGGTCTCCCCTTACAGATTTTCTTTGACAATGGCACCCATTTCGCAAATGATTCAATCACTAACCTCACTCAGTTGTTCCAAATTATACATAAGTTCAGTACTACATATTAACCCCATGCCAATGGTGTGACATAAAGTACCAACAAAACCCTATTAGCTATCCTAAAAAAAAATTGATTGTGGAAAGTCCAAAGCACTAGGATTTGTTACTACTTGTTGTATTTTGGGCCTATCATGCTACTTATAAGGTTGCAACAGGTTGTACTCCCTTCAAACTCACCTATGGTTTGGAAGTTATTGCCCTATGGAAATTATGGTTCCGACTTATCGTGTGGCTATTTGAACAGAAGCTCCTTTTAGAGGACTCCCTATATACTCAATTTGATTAACTCCATACCTTGGATGAGGATCATTTTGAAAGCTTCTTACTCATGCACAAAGTTCATATTCGACAAGCTCACACCCATGACTATTTCCTCAAAACCTTGACCTTTACTAAAGGAAAACTGGTACTCTTCTATAATTTGAAATCGGATCGAGCTTTAAGAAAAAATAAAGTTTGCTAGTCCGATCCCTACCAAATTTTGGCTCAACTCAATCTGAAAACTTTCCAGTTGTAGAATCTTGTCGGAGTACTGATTAAAAATTTGGTCAATGGATCAAAGTTATGGACTTTTTTGCCACTTGCCACATGTAGAAATTTTTAATCCACCTCCCATGACAACATGCTTTTTCATGATGATTAATCCACCATCTCTCTTATCCCACATATCATTTCCTTTTTCCTTTCCCCCTATGATGCCATTATTTCTCTCTTGTGCTTACATACCATAGTGCTACACTCTTCCACTATTTGTTTTTCCATGTTCTTGCATGCATCTTGTTGCAGCCTTTAGCTAGCTATTGTGTTCTTGCAACCATGGAATCTTTGGCTCCTATCAAACCCCTATCTACTATATTCTCAGACCCCATCCTTCAATACATGAATCTCTGCTCCCTCATACTTTTGTGCTCCTCTAGTTGGATGCCACCAGTGTGCACCCTATAGCAAAGAGCATAGGCCAGTCCATCATTGTTGAACCCTCCTCCCTAGTGGTTTGCACCGTCCCACTAAATGTTACTGAGATACGCACCACCATCACTGACGTAGTTCAATGTTTCCATCTCCCTACTAAGGGCATCACCCATGTCGAGCCTCTCTCCTATGCCGCTATTGAGCAACTCTTTCCTCGACACATCTCAAATGCATTTGACATTAGTTACTGGCCTGAATCAGACCGTTCCATCATCCAATTCTTTGTCATGGCCATGAACCTGCAACATCACACCTATGCTATATCTAGGCAATTTTATTGTCTCATCATCACCTCTACCCAACAGGCAATCAACTAGGCTAACTTTCTCTTCAACTGCCTTCGTCAAGAATGCTTGTTGACTATTAAATAGTTACAGCAAATCGACACCATCTATACGCGTCTCTCATACCTATTATCCATCCTCTACCCTGACAAATCCCTTATCTAGGTTCCCCGCATCCTTCCACCTCTCACCTCCCTGACTACTTACGATAAGAGAGCGTCGGGCTCATATTCTGATGAGCCAAACATCCTTGCCAAGTGCACAACTCTAGTTTCTCATACACCAAACATACATGCAACAATGTGGTTTCCAACCCTTCTGCTCCTATCCCTTTGATTGATGAATCAAGTCGGACTCCAACCAAGGTGATCCTGATCCCGTCGTCCTCTAATGAGTCCTTCCACTCTCCTTCCAAGTCAACACAACAATCTCCCGATTCCCCAGTTTTGATGGTCCCTCTTCCACCCCTAGATCATCCAATGTTGAATGCCTCGCTATCAACTCCTGCATCCTCTCCTTCTCAACCTGCTGGTGTTGCTCCTGAAGTTAATAATCCTTCTCCATCATCCCTAGGATCCTCTTCTCCCTTGTCACCTAATTACTATCTCAACGGCACTCCTCTTCTTGAGAGCCCTATTTGGTCCCCCATCATCCCTCACTATCAACCCTCGTGTGCTCCCAATTCTTTTGAAGTACCCAAGATTCCTCCTGTTCCTGAACCATAGGAAGAGTACTAGTCTTTTGGTGCTAATTCCGATTGCAATTTTAATGAATTTTCTTGCCTAAGCACATATTTAGCCCATATGCAGGAATTGATTAGTTGGGATATGGAGAACTATCATTGCACTTGCAAGCATCTTCAACGGGATAACCACCACCTCTAGCATCAACTCCATGAACTTCAAGAATATCTTTCCACTTGCATAAAAGAGTCCTACACATTCATTGAGTAATGTTATCGGGAGTCGAAATAGACTCAATATTTTAAAGGACTTCTTGAGGAATCCATCAAAGAGAAAGATCTCGCTGCCAAGCAGGCATGCAATCTACAAGAAGCTAACACCCACCACCTCCAATGGATCACTAAGCTAGAACATGAGACCACTGTAATAAAGTAAGTCTCTGATCCAAGGATCCGATCGGTTCAAACAGATCTGAAATCGAACATCATTTGGTCATCCATGTGTATGATCAAAGATCTCGATTTTAGACGTACTAGGAGGTCATCTGCTCTTGTGAACAAGTGATCCACGTAGCCTAGTGGTTAAGACTCAAGGATGTGAAGGAAGAGGTCTTAGATTCAACCCCCATGGGGTACATGGGGAGAGAGTTTAGGCCAAAGAGCTCTAGAGCCTTCTAGAAGCATCCACTTGAGTTAACTTTGGTTAACTGGGACACTTGGCGCACATGTAGTTACATGGCTGACACATGGATGGTTAGTATCCACCTGCCCAAGAAGGTAGTCCCTTGGAGAGAGCTATATATAGAGGTATTTGGTTGGGAGGAGAGTCATCTCTCTAGGAAGTGGTGGTCGTAATTCTCGTTCTCTTGCATTGGTATCAGAGCACTAGGCAAGCTTTCATGGTGACCTTGGTGGTTCATCATCATCTTCTCTGATGTAGAGCTTCCATGGAGATCTTCACACGATCATCATCTCATTAGTTGGAAAAGTTTTGTTTTCACTATCTGCTTATGAACGATTTGCTTTTGGCGATTTTCTTTTGGCGAATCATGATTGTAACCCCGAATTCTCGCGAATTCGGGTGCAAAAAGACTGCAAAGATTGAATCCATACAGAATTTGCAGGACTTGGGCATCAAACCCAAGATGTTGGAGAAGCGTGGAGCCTTTATTCCATTACACTATGATGCAGTCGCTATATCACAAAAAAACTTTTACATAGAATCCAGATCGTCTAAATCAAAACAAAATACGTGCGCGGACGGAGACACCTAGGATTCGAACTTGTAGTTCTGCATTCCAGAATTCTTCCGATCTCTCGTAACCCATGAGAGTAACACGATCTGGATGCGCAAAGAATCTAAAAGATATATTATAGCTTTATGTTCGTAGAACGCCGCCCATAGCCAAAAGCATATTGCTCCTAGAATCAACTTTTCACACGAGCATAGGAGCTTCTACTTCGTTGCTTTATCCACGTGAGCATCCAAGATGATGCAAAAGGAAGCTTTAGTCAGGCACTTGCGAGCTGGGTTTGAGCCCATGGCGTGAAGAGTGCTTATATCAAGATTTGAAGCCGGATCTACTCTATGGTAGGGATGTACGCTTCCCCTAAAGTATACTGGGTTGCTGATTATGAATGCTAATTATATTACCTACACTGTGTAATTTAAATCAGCCAGTCCAGATGGCCAGAATCAAAAGGAATTTAATTCCAGAGCGTTGCCTCACGATTTTGAGCCCGCGACCTTGTTTATAGAGGCTTTTGCACTATCCAACAGAGCAAGAACAGTTTATAGGGTGGTGCTTAGTACTTGTTTATTACAATTTGGCCGTCAAGCTTTGAAAACAAAAGCAAGTCTGGTGGCAGAAGTCAGGGATCGCACCAAGGACTCTGGCTCTAGAAGATGGCCAAGCTAGCCACGTGGTTAAGCACGCTTGACTGGAAATCTTGGCATTTGTTGTATAAGTGTTAATATCACTACACCATACAAGCTTTCAAGGCACAGAAGGACATGAGGAAGCAAAGCGTTTCGAAGAGGATTATACGGCTCTTCTCATAGATCAAAGGATTGAAGTCAATTGTGAGCATGGCTATGAAGGTTGGCTCTTCCGAAGGATCAGGGGAAGGACGTAGCTAATTGGGAGATAAGTATTTCCAAATTAATGATTTGTTTCAATATTTGATTTTGCTCTTTGGTTTCATATAGGACGCATTTTTATCATTGAAGTATGGTAGTAAAATTCATTCTTGATAATCTTGATGCAAATTATTGAAACCTACATGAAAGAGCATAAATATATTGACACGCTCATTAAGCACAAGCATGCGTATATGAAATAATGTTTTCATGCACAATTTCTATTTTCTTCTTGCTTGCAAAAGGAATAGGATGCACTCAAGCATGTGCGCATGTATATTTATAATGTTTTGTAAGGAAGAAGATAGATTGTTTGTGCATAGATGATTGGACATGGATGATTGGATGCACACATGTCATGGCCTAGTATGGATCTCTAGTCATTGAAGAATAATGTTCTCCCAAGTAGTGAGAAGGAAATTCTTCAAACTCTTTAGTTAGTAAGTAGTTCCCTAGCAGTCCCAAACCACCAAAAGTGGTACTTAAAGTCCAAATCTTTAGAATCTGAAAGGCATTAGTACGTGCTTGGACTTGAGTAGGGGAAAGATCTCTAAAAGATCCTGCAGGTAAGCCAAAAAGCTTAGAAAATCTCAAGAGATCTTAATGATAAAGACCAAATTCTTTATTCTATCGCATGATCAACAAGAATTGATTAATCTTGGCCATGGTTGTCCAGGAATTGTGGTTGGAACTACTATGAAGTTTGCCCAAGTATTGGCAATCAAAATAGTAAGTTGTTCCAAAGTTTGAACAGAGTAGATATTCCAAGTATGTAGTCTGTAGTCGTGTCAACGGTAAATAATTATGTGGAAGGTGTAACTTCAAAGTTTACCTATCCTTAAAGGGATTTTTGGTACAAATCCAGAAAGCATGAGCGGATGCCTAGATTTATGCAACGGAGAGATTCCTGTAAGACCTGGCCAGGTAGGTACCTAAAGCATTAGAATAGAAAGGAATCTAAAGACAAGAATTCACAAGCTCTTGTCACTACAAATTCATCAAGGATAAACCAATTGAACTTGAATTTGTGAAAATTTAAGTACTTAGAATTTTTATTGGTTTTTATTTGAAAACCCTAGCAAAGAGGAATAGATGTTCCATCAAAAGGTTTTCAAGTTCCCAAAGGAAAGCACAAGATCGTGAAAGGATCATGTGAAGGGATCAAAACCTAGAATATTAAGTTAGAGATAATGCCTGAAACTTCCAAGAGTTGAAGTGAAAAGGTACTCCATCAAGAGATGTTTAGACTTTAGGATAAATATCACCCACACATTAATGTGAATATAAAATAGGGTGGTATGGGATGCCAGATTTTATATTCACATTGATGTAGGAAAGATGGTATGGGACATCGGACCGTGCGATGGTACCCTGTTGAAACAGATCTTTGAGAAGTTAAAGTCTTGAGTCATCTAGACTTTGACTCATAGCAAGTCTACGTATCTTCAAATTTTGAGTTGGTTGAACAAAGTTTAGTTCTCTCTTTCCGCTTTCCGAATCTTTTGGATTTAACTCAGATATGTATCTCATTCTTTTCATAAAAGTCAAGGGTCAACCGCATAGAATTAGGTAACTAAATTAAACATCTTAGATAGAGGTTTTGTACAAGAACCTTTTCAAACATCGAAAGATAATAAGTTCAAGTTTGATTTATTCATTTGAGTTTGCTTCAAGTTATAGCATAAATGATGTCCTAGAGTCCAATATACTCTAGAAAAGAGAAGTTAGGAATTGCTCAACAGATTGACAATTCCCAAGAACTTTTAGCTCAAGTCATTGAGAAAAGTGTCCTAAGTTGGACAATTTTCATTTTGAATTTGAATTGGTCAAGATATAGTATCACTCAAAGAAAATGGTAAAATTTCTCCTACAGTTTTCATAGGATTTTTAAACTCATTAGGACAAAGTAGTCCTCTAGTCGGGTGAACAAATCAAGTAACTATTGGATAAGAGTAAACCATTGCACAAACATCCAAGTTAGATGTTTGGGACAACCAGACTTCAAGTTTTCCAAACCAAATTCAAGTGAATCAAGAGTTCTCAAAGTTTTACGAGGGATAACAATCCTGCCTTCATTACTAAGTCCATGCATCAGTCATGCCCAGAAATGGACTAGTAATTTGAATCCACCCAATTCACATGTTTGTGCCTAGATCGCACATCGAGAAACTGCAAATTGGCCAGGGATGTTTTTAGATCCACCCTTATTATTCTTTCACTAGTTTGTGCTTTGTTCAGTTCATCAAAGTGCAAAATGAGACAGTGTTTTGAATCATTTGGGCAGGGATGCCACCATAGAGATGAGACATGTTCTTCCAGTTCTAGAACATGACCATGTTCTTTCAGCTTTAGAACATGAGGCTCGGGGGTTGCCTACAGTAGATGTATAGTTCTATTTTTTAGGACAAAAATATTTTTCCAAGGGAGGAAGAATGTAATAAAGTAAGTCTCGGATCCAAGGATCCGGTCGATTCAGACAGATCTGAAATCGGACATCATTTGGTCATCAGTGTGTATGATCAAAGATCTCGAGTTTTTTTGTAGGAGACCAACACCCGGCTCTCTACAAAAGTTTCTCAATTGACATTCACTACTTCCCCTCACTAGGCCAAGCTCCTACACCTCCGGCAATGGTTGGAACAAGATGAGGCCGACAAAGCTCAAGCCCTTCAACGAGCACAAGTAGAGTAGAAAGGCATAAACATAACCTCAAGCAAGATTTTTACTTGCAAGGAGTTTGGTCTTCAACTAGTCGAAGTATAGAGCCAAGCTATCCTATCAAATGTTGTTTCTAGTATCAATCCTCAGCTACTACAGTCCTTCTGGATCCCCATGAAGTCTAGAAGTTGGTGAAAACAATGTTAAAGAAAATATATTAGACCTTCCATGATGCCAAGGAATCCTTCAAGATGGATATCCATTCGCTCTTCTACTAAAAGAGCGCTTGAGTTATCTTTTATGATAGAGGAGGTATGCTCTTCGGCTGAAGATTCAAGAACAGATGACTTATTTATGTTGGATAGTGGTTCCTCTTGTCACATGACGAGCAAAAAAGACCTTTATAGTTCCTTGCAACCTCTAAAGGAACCCATCACAATAAAGGTAGGCAACAGTGCACGATGTCCTGTCGAGGGCAAATTACGGTTTCTTTCATTAACTCTAATGGGGATGTCAAAAAGCTTTCAAATGTCTTGTATGTTCCACAAATCAAATGAAATCTATTTTTAGTAGCTTCGATAACTGATCAAGGTCATCATGTATCTTTTAGTAGGACAAGAGCTAAGATTATGGATAATAACAACAACATTATTTCCATTGGCATTAGGAAGAATGGCATGTATGAGTTGTTTGCTCTTACAACCACTACAAGTGTGGGCACAAGTAAGCTATGGCATGAGAAATTTGTCCACATCGGATACTCTCTAAAGGAGACGCATCGAAGGGGTTTGGTTGCACACCTACAATCGATTGCAAAAATGAAGGAACCATGTGAAGCTTATGTTCTGAGGAAGGAGATAAGGAAGAGAGCTCACACACACAGATTGAGGCTAGGAAGAATGATCTTCTTCTTCTTCTTCTTCTTCTATTACATAAAAAGAATATACAAGAATGACCTAAAACAACAATAAAACGAGTGCAATATATAAAGAACAATACATAAAGAAAATCCTAATGTCTGTGAATGAGTGAGCTGTTGATATATTTAGGTAGTGATGTGTGTGAACACACTAGGACCGTCGGGGCATTTTTTTCCCTCTTTAGGAGGTTTTTTCCCCCGGCTTGTATATACGCCTATTGCCCTAATGGGCTACTTATCTTTGTACATTCTCTAGTAATACATTCAGTATTGTGTGTTTGTACTCCAAGCTTCTTCTTCTTCCTTGCGTTGTTCGCGTGCTTCCGCAGACGTCTAACTCCAATAATTGGTATCAGAGCACATCGTCGCTTCATCTAGGGCGCCATCGACACTCCTCCGTTTGCAGTCTCAGATTCGCATGAAATTTGGTGAGCATACTCAACGTGTTTTTGAGATCAAAACTGCTTCGCTTTGTGGTGCCGAAATCGCGATCTGAGCTCGTTTCGGCCTCCGAACGCACTATCACAGCGCTTATGCAGGCTATTTTGTCTTTTTGTGCCAAAGGTATATACTAGTTTCTGTTCGCCGGTTTAAGCGTCTCGAAGTCTGCTACAGGTCTAGCAGAACTCGTCTGGGCAGTTCTGTTCAACTTTTTGAGATACAGTCAATTTTCTGCATCAAGGTATTTTAGTCACCGGCCATGGCTGAAAGCAGTGATGTATTCCGTATGTTGGCTGTTGAAGATAAGTTGGATGCTAGCAGCTACCCATTATGGGCTTATATGATGCGACATGTTTTGGTTGCAAAAGGATTGTGGAACATTGTGCAAGGTGTTGAAAGACGTCCTGTTACACCTGTAACGACAAGTACTACAAATACAGGTGCTGGAGCTGATGAAGATGGTGTCGAAGATGATATTCCACAGATTCCTGTTCGTGCTGTTGTTTCTGTTGCACCTACTACAGAGCAAATTTGTTGGGATGGCAGAGATGCCCAGGCACATGCATTGATAGCTTTTTCTGTCAAACGTGCCATTATTCCTCATATTCGCTCTTGCAAAACAACTAGGGATGCTTGTGATACACTTACCACATTGTACCAAGCTAGGAATGAGGCTCGTATTGCTTACCTCCGAAAACAGTTGGAGAGTGAGCACATGAATGAAGGTGATTCTATGGACAGTTTCCTAACGAAGATCAAAGGCTTGAGCGAACAGTTGATTTCTGCTGATGAGGTTATACTAGATAGCTCACTTGTGCAGACCGTTCTGAATGGTCTTCCTGATTCATATCAGAGTTTTGCTTCTACTCTTCGGTTGATGATGAAAGGCAATCCGAATGCCTTATCATTTGAGGAGTTAGTCTCTGTTCTGTTGCAGGAAGATCAGTCGAGGCAGAACAGGTTCATTATGTGTGTTGCAGATCAAGCTTTCCTGGCTAGTCAGAAGGGCAAAGGAAAATGGAGCTCTTCTACTAGTAAGCAGAAATCTGTAAATGCTGCACATTCGAAGAACCAGGATAAAGATGAGAAGAAATCAGAAAAGCAGAAATTGTTTTGCAAGTATTGTAAAGAGAATGATCATATCATAAAGAACTGTCCAAAACTGGCTGCAAAAGAGGCAAAGAAAAAGAAGGCTGGAATGGTTGTTGTAGAAGCCTCTATACCAAAAACAGAGTCTGCTAATCTTCTGCAGGAGGAAGATTGGGCGTTCACTACTATTTGCAGTTTTGACCCATCTTCTCATGAGCAGTGCATGTCTACAGTGGACTCAGATGTTTGGTACTTTGTCAGTGGGGCGACTAAACATATTACCTCGCAGCACAGTTTCTTCTCTTCACTCGAGCCTACCCCTACATGGAATACTGTCACATGCACCAACAACTCCTCTTATCTTGTTATGGGAGTTGGTAAGATCATTCTGACTACTGCTGATGGTAGTTCTTTCACCTTGTCAGATGCCTTATTTGTGCCAGGGATCAAGAAGAATCTGTTATCAGTTTCTGCATTAGCCAAGATTGGCTTGGTTGTGAAATTTGTTGATGACAGATGTACAGTTCATGATTTGTCAAATGGAGATGTTATTATTGCTTCTGGCATTTTATGTCGTAGGCTGTATAAACTCATAGACTATGAGAGATCTGTGAATGATTCGGCATGTGTAGTTCATGATTCTCAGGCTATCTCAGATGCAAAGCTTTGGCATGCACGCTTTGGTCATCTGAATTTTGCTAGTTTGCTACGCCTGCAGAAATCTGATATGGTGTCTTCTTTGCCCAAGCTTGAGACACTTGGAAAACATGTATGTGAAGGCTCTATTTTGGGAAAAATGCAGCATTCCTCCTTTCCAAAAGATGGTTCAGTTCGGGCTACGCAGAAATTGCAGCTTGTACATAGTGATGTCTGTGGTCCTATGCAGACACCCTCTTTTGGAAATTACCTTTACTTCGTGACTTTCATTGATGATTTTTCCAGGCATGCATGGGTATATCCACTCAAAGCAAAGTCCCAAGTGTTCATGTGCTTCAAACAGTTTTTGGTTTTGGCTGAAAATCTGTCAGCATGTAAAATGGGCACCCTCCGTTCTGATCGAGGGGGGGAATATATGTCTTCTGATTTTAATGCATTTCTGGCTGAACGTGGGGGTTTTTTTGGAAAGCAAGTGGGGTTTCTCTCGCGGAACGCCTCCCCTCCACACAAACATCCCCCCCCTCCCTCTCTCTCCCTGGATAAAACACCAGTGTACAGTGTCGTATACACCTCAACAGAATGGAGTTGCTGAACAAAAGAACAGGTCTCTCATGGAGATGGTGTATGGTCAAGAGTCAAGCTTTACCTCATAGTTTCTGGCTTGAGGTTGTCATGTGTGCAGCATATGTATTGAAAAGGTGTCCCACTAAAGCGCTGCAGTCTATCACTCCATATGAGGCTTGGCATGACCACAAGCCATTTGTTGCTCATCTGCGTGTTTTTGGTTGTTTGGCATATGCACTAGTGCCTGAACAACATCGCAGAAAATTGGATGATAAGTCAGTAAAATGTATTTTTGTTGGGTACAGTTCTGAAAGTAAAGGCTATCGTCTGTATCATCCACACACTAAACACATTTTGGTTAGCCGTGATGTTGTCTTTGTGGAAGATGCTATTCAGCCATTGCTTTCATGTACTAAGGAGACATCTGTTAGCTCCAAAGACATGTATGATACTTTGATGCCTCTTTTTACAGGTGGACAGTCTAGTGTTGGTCCTAATGAGGCAACTTCTCTGCCTTTGCAGGTTTCATATGATGATGCAGATCATTCCATTTCTGATGCAGATTTACATGATGCACTTGTTGATGAGAGAGCTAATATTGAGCAGGCAAAAACTATGCCAAAATGGCTTGTGTAGACTTTGCATGACAGCAAATTAGATGCACCTTTGTCATATTGTACTCGTTCAGGCTCTCATAGTGCCTCCTTTGGATTAGATTGCTATGTTATGGCTGCATCTAGTCTCTGTGATGAGAATGAGCCTGTTTCTTTTGATGAAGCACAGAATTCAGAAAATTGGATGGCTGTTATGCAATCTGAATATGATGCTATAATGAAGAATGGTACATGGTCTTTATGTGACTTTCCTCCTGGCAAGAAAGCCATTGGCACTAACTGGGTATACAAGCTGAAGCGTAAACCTGATGGTACAATTGACAGATATAAGGCTAGGCTTGTTGCAAAGGGTTATGCGCAGGAAAGAGGCATTGATTTTGATGAGACCTTTGCACCTACATGCCCTATGACCACTGTTCGGAGTATTTGTGCACTTGCAGCCCATCATGGTTGGAATGTACATCAGCTGGAGATTAAAACAGCATTTTTGAATGGTGACTTGCATGAAGAAGTGTATTTTTCAGCCCCGTGGCTTTGTGCAGAAAGGGCATGAAAACCAGGTGTGCAAGTTAAAGAAGGCATTTTATGGTTTAAAGCAAGCACCATGTGCTTGGTATGAGAAGATACATGCCTATCTGATTGCACATGGTTTTGAGAACCGTCCAACGGAAAGCACCTTCTATGTTAAGCGTGCTAATGATGTGCTTCTGATCATTGTTGTCTATGTTGACGACATGCTGCTCACTGGTCCTATTGAGAAGCATATTGCTGATTTTAAGGCTGATTTGCATGCCTCATTTGAGATGCCTAATTTGGGGCATTTGCATCACTATTTGGGCATTCAGTTTATGCAAGTTGATGGTGGAATGGCTTTGTGTCAAACGAAATATATAGACACATTATTGCAGCATTTTTGCAGGCTTGAAGACTGTAAGCCTATTGCCACTCCTATGGACACGTTTACGATTGAGTCTTCATGATGTTGGAGATGCATTTGATGTTGTTCTCTATCAGTAGGCTGTTGGATGCTTGATTTACTTATGCATTACTCGGCCAGATATTCAGTTTGCTCTCTCACAGATGAGCATGTTTATGCATTGCCCAGGAGTCACGCATTGGAAGGCGGTTAAGCGCATCTTTCGCTACTTGAGTGGTACTCGGCTACTTGGGTTGTTTTATCCCAAGGGGGGATCACTACCACCAGATTTGCATGCTTTTTCTGACTCAGATTGGGCTGGTTGCTATGACACTCGTGTGTCCACCAGTGGTTTTTGCTTCATGCTTGGTAGCTCATGTATATCTTGGTTGAGCAAGAAGCAGCCTACTGTGGCCACTTCCAGTTGTGACGCTGAGTATAGGGCAGCTTTCATAGCGACTGTTGAGTGTGTGTGGCTCACACGCCTTATGGCTGATTTGGGTGTTGGCCAGTCTTCTGCCACCACCATCTTCACTGACAGTCAGAGCGCATTAGCAGTTGCGAGAAACCCTGTGTTCCATGCTCGCACTAAGCACATTGAGGTGCATTATCACTATGTCAGGGAGAGGTTCTCTGCTGGGGAGATCAGCTTGGCATATGTGCCCACGCAGGAGAACATTGCAGACCTTTTCACAAAGGCTCTGCCTAGGGAGAAGTTTGAAGCTTTCTGCAAAGCTTTGGGCTTACTTCCTTTTGTGGAGTGATTTCCACATAGCTTGGCACTTCCTTATACATGAGTGCCAGCTCCTTGTTCACCGCATCACTCCCAGGAGGGATTTGTTGATATATTTAGGTAGTGATGTGTGTGAACACACTAGGACTGTCGGGGCATTTTTTTCCCTCTTTAGGAGGTTTTTTCCCCCCGTCTTGTATATACGCCTATTGCCCTAATGGGCTACTTATCTTTGTACATTCTCTAGTAATACATTCAGTATTGTGTGTTTGTACTCCAAGCTTCTTCTTCTTCCTTGCGTTGTTCGCGTGCTTCCGCAGACGTCTAACTCCAACATGAGCTGACAAGAAACAAATGTGCCATCACTCTTGGCAGATAAATCTAGTGAAGCTCAATGAAGTATCCCTAATATATACCGGCGTGACCACTATACATATTAGAGAAATGAGAAAGTGATCTGTGTCATCCTGAATCATCACATGTTGAGCTTGATATATCAACACTTCCCTTCAACCTCAATGTCATGTCCTGTAATCCAAGCATCTTTTAAAAATTCTTCAATTTCTCAACTCCAAATGCTTTAGTGAAAATATGAGCAACCTACTCATTTGTCCTCACATAAACAAGTTCAATACCACTTGCTAAAACCTTTTCCCATATGAAATGATAATCTACCTCGATATGCTTTGTTCTCGCATGAAAAATAGGGTTATGTGCTAATTGTATGCTACTAACATTAGCACAATAAATGGTGATAGGATTTTGCACTTCCACACCTAAATTTGCAAATAGCATCTCTAACTAGGATGCTTCACATGCTACCATTATAGCACCTCTATACTCAGCATCTATACTTGACAAAGCAATGGTGGGTTGCTTCTTGCTACTCCATGTAATTGTTGCACTTCCAAGTGAGAATAGAAAGACACTAGTAGATCTTCTATCTCGAATACTACCAGCCCAATCTGCATTGGTGTATCCATGAACCTTCAAATCTATAAACTTCATAAAGCAATGCATAATACAAAGTAGCACTCACATAATGTAGAGTGCACCTCAGAGCATCTAGATGTGGCTTCTTGGTAGCCTACATAAATTGACTTTCAAGTACAATAGTGTAGCTTAGATCAAGCCTTTTAATTGTGAGATATATCAAACTTCCCACAATTTTCTTGTACATAGTAGCAATTTCCAATGCTTCACCTGATGGAGTATCCAACTTCAAATTCTAATCTAATGGCATAGAGATTGGCTTACAATCAGCCATACCATACTTTTGCAACATACTCAAGGCATATTGCCTTTGTGACATCCATGTACTTGTTTCTGTATGTATAAACTCAATGCCCAAGAAGTAGTGCAACACACCAAGATCTTTCATGTCAAAGTCCTACATAAGGATTTGCTTTACCTCTTTAATGCTTGCTTCATTGTCACCTCCTACAATCAAGTCATCAACACAAATATCCACATAGGCCATCATCAGCCTTCCTTGCATATAATTAATTATCTACATCACACATAGAAAATCCAATGGTGGCCAAATAATCAGCAATCCTTGCATGCCAAGCATGAGGGGCTTGTTTAAGTCCAACAAAGTCCTTCGCAACCTCCAAACATATTCTGGGTGCTTTGAATCGTCATATCCTTGTGATTGGTCCATGTATACTTCTTCTTGTAACTCACCATGTATGAAAGCATTCTTCACATCCATTTGATGCAAAGTCCATCCTTTTGTTGTAGCTACTACAATAAGTGTTTTGATAGTACACATCTTAGCTGCATAGCTAAATGTTTCCTCATAATCAATGCCATATGTTTGTGCATATCCTTTTGCTACCAATCATGATTTGTACTTGCTTGTGCTACCATCAACATTGTGCTTTACCTTGTAAATCCACTTGCAACCTATGGGTTTCTTTCCTTGTGGCAATGGAACTAGCTTCCATGTATCATTTCCATAAAGTCCTACATCCATAGCTTTCGTCCAATCTGCATTTCCAATTGCATCTTCAAAACAAGAGGGTTCAGCATCTTGTACTACCTTTGTCATGTAGGCACAATGTCGAGCCATGTAATTTTCATATGTCAATGGTTGCACTGAATTCCGCATCCTTCCCGATCTTCTTGGTCCTAGGTCACTTCTCCTTGTATCATCTACATGTGCCTTTCTTACTCATGGAGTCTTCAACGAGGTCAATCAAAGTTCCTCACTAAGACTCTTTTCTGAGCCGCTTGAATCGCCATCAATGTCTCCAAAACCTATATATGTTTTACTATCAGCAAAAAGCTTTTCTTTACCTTTCTTGGATGTATTTGATGAATTTGCTAGATTGAAATTTCTATGCAATCTTCCACTCCATGGATTTGAGTTGGAACTATTGCTTGGTGATGCATCTAGTCCACTCAAAACTTGAGATTCTGCAATTGATTTTTTAGCATTTTCTTTTTCATTTGAGTCAAGATTAAGTCCTTCTTTGGCATCTGCATAGGAGCTTGACATTTCATCAAACACCACATCTCTGCTTACCTTCACTTGTCATTTGAGTGGGATATAATATTTCTATCCCTTTTGCTCAAGGGAATATCCAATGAAGATATATTTCTCTGCATTTGAATCAAGATTCATCCTCAATTCATCTAGAAGTTGTATATATGCAATACAACCAAAAGCTTTCATATGTGATAAGTTTGGCTTTTTATCTGTGAACTTCTCTTTAGGTGTAACTTGATGTACAACAGTAGTCGCAGTTCTCTTCATGGTGTATATAATAGTGTGCACAATTTTTGCCCAATAACAATGAGGCATATTCTTCTTAGCCATCAAGGCTCTTACTATTTCTGTAATATGTCTATTTTTGTGTTTAGCAATGCACACATCTCACAAACACAATTGTAATGAAATTTGTGCTTCATGTATAGTCTATCCACCTCTTACTTGGAAGGGCCTTGATACACCATGTGTACCCCCTCCAAATCTTTCGATTTTATTATCCCCTGCCATTTTATTATCCCCTAGAGTTATCTTTGATGATGATAGCTCTTCAACTAAGAAACAAAAGACTAGTACTTAGTTGCAAATGATTGTATGAACTTTGTTATACTTATCTAAATAAAACGTTCCTTGGAATTACTTGAAGAGCATGTGTAATGTGTTGTCAATCTTGTTTGCGAGTAATCGATCAATCAAAGGTTCTTGTTTATCTATCCCTCATCACATAAAGCACAACACAAACACCTTGCATGATCACATATAGGCACAATAGTAAGACTAACCTGATCTTCCCGATCGTCTCCATCACGACAAGAATGACCTACTTTGATACCAATTGTTGGAGATCAAGGTTTACAGAAGGTCATGAACAACACAAGGAAGAAGCTTTGAGAACAACACAATAGAGAATATATTACCAAGTGAGTATACAAGGATAAGTGACTCGTTAGGGTTATAATTGTATATACAAGCCGGGGCTAAAAAGCCTCTTAAAGAGGGAAAAAATTACCCCGTCGATCTTAAGTGTGTTCACATACATCGGTACCAAAATATATCAACAAATTTCAGCTCTTGACTTCCTATTCAATATCTAAATAACATAAGCACTATGCTATTTTCATTTATTCATCGCAATAGATTTTACATGTAATACATATGTAAAAGAAAATCTTTGCTGAGATTTCCAAAATCTTAATATCTTCAAGAAGTAGATCGCTTGCACAAATTTTAGCATCATACATTACAAACATGCCTCCAATTTTTTCGAAGTCAATTTGATTCCAATTACAAAGAGATACATTGTTGTACATGAAAAACCAACAAATTATGTTATGTTCAAGAGATTACTTGCACACAAAGGTGAACCATATTCATTGAATTGTGATACTAAACGATCAACATGAAGCAAAGTTATGAAGGCAATCTTTTCTTAGTGAATAGGAAGTCTCGATGACAACAATCACTTTGGCACAAGTCCAAGTATCTTCCTCTTGCACATCATGTCTTCTAACACACCCCAAACGTGATCATCATGGGATTGAATCTTGAAGCGTAGTGATTCTTACCATGTGAAATTTTGCACAATTGCAAACCTCATTATAGTGGAAAAACGATGTCACCACCAAGTTATCATGTGATTCATATGTCTTATGAAATATCACAATATAAGGTAAGCATACGAAAATCAAGGTAAAATATGAATAATCATCAACAAAAAAGGCCACTTAAGCTCATTGCTCAACTACCCTTTCCTAAATATTTATCTTGCACTTTCATAATTTATAACCCAAGCTCAACAAACAACGGTCAAAGCTTTGGTATATGCTTGGAATTGTGCGATATAAGGAGAAAAATGCAACCCAAATAGATCATCTAACAACTTTCTTTCACAACTAGGAAAGAGTTCGAGTCAAACTAAAACTATCATTAACATTGTCACAAATGACATCATGGATAGAGTAGCTTGAATTCATAATGCGCCTTTTTGCTAAATGTGCATGAAACATGTTGCTATCAAGACATTCTAGTTGAAGAAAACCAAGATTGAGGTTGACAATCACGGCCAACATGATTACCAGTTGTCTAAGCTGTAAGCTTGAAGAAACCACTTCATCCACAAATTACACTAATCACTAATGAATAAAAATTGCACCCTGTTTAAGACCATGGAAGTTAGGAATTGAGGTTAAATGGCCCCTCTTCAATATACGAATCAAGAAATGCTTGGATCTATTAAGATCCGAATTGAGGACTTAATGTATGACTTGGTTCATATCCACATCAAGGCACATGACTCAAGCAATACGAAATCAAATATCCAAATCAAATGTTCAATCAAGAGCACCAAATCAAATGGCACAAACAAAAAAAAGGGAAAACTAAATCCAATTTACAACTTTGCCACACTTGAGCTTAGGATGGTTCACAAATTGTAACATCCAACATAGTAAAATTCCAAGACATTGATACAAGAAATCAAGGAAGGTCAAGGATGAGAGCAGATATTGATGATTAAAAACCAATTTTTACAATGATATTTGTGTTCAATCCATTAGCCATTATTTTTATTTACTAATCTTTCATGAAGGGTTATTGTATTTTCCCCTTCTTATTTCATCTTTTTTTACTAATGCTAAGCTCAAGGTGACGTGGTTGAAGTCATGGAAACCAAGGATTGAGAGGAAAGATCAACAATGCAAAACAAATCCTTGTAGTAATATGTTTGTGTTCAAGCCATTACCAATAATTGATTTATAAAAAATTTATCAATCTTACATGAAGATTTGTTTCTTTCCTTATTCATTCCATTCCTGTTGTTTTTATTTCTTTTATTCAAAGTAGTTGATGCTAATGTTAGATGTTGGTGTTGTATCATAACTCACATCCGTCGTTCACTGTGGCATCATGAGCACAATAAAGTTTGCTCCTATGCTCAAAGTCAAGAGGTGAGACCAATGCCTGAATAATAAAGAATTATCTCATTTTCCCCTAGCTACATTTCTATAGAAGCCGATTTCTGTCTTTTGAGTATGCATAATTTTATGATAGACACCGCACCACAAATTGTGCATTTTTCTTTTTTTCTTTTTGCATGTTTTCTGATGTAGATCGCTCTTACACTTTTTGATACAAACATTATAGGTTATTTTCATACAAGTGAGGTCATCTTTTTTTCTCATGGAAACGTCTAGTTTTGTCATCATCTAAAATTCATGGTCTTGATAATTCCATGCTTCTTCATATCTAGTTGATTGCGATAATCTCTTGCTACTACCTGTTGGAAGTATTGTTGATTCTTTTTTGTCACATTCAAAAAGGTGGTGGATCAATAAAATACAATGAAGTACACTTCCCATTTTTTGGCTTCATCATGAGCTAGGTCATGTTCTAGGTGTTACTTTATACCTAATCTTCATTGGCAATATATGTTCAACCCGTATCATCTTTTAATTTTGGGGTTCAACATCGTATGCTTTTTGCCACCATATGTTCATGATCACTTCTGTCCAAATTTTTTAAACTTTAATTGATACGAGATTCTCAATCTCCATCGCTTTGGATCAATAAAGCGCACTCGCCACTCGAACCATTAGACCCAACACATTCTATCTTGACGTGTGGACTATTCCACTGTGATGACCCATTACAAAGTTCATAAGATGAAAGGGCATGACTCATGGCCTGCGTGTCATCAAGATAATATGACAGATTTGTCTTCGGCTACAAGGCCAACGAAGCATAGCGTATCCAGAAGGGCTTTGGCGGAACAGACAAAGTTTGAGAAGGTTCATGGAATTGAGACTAAAGCTCATGGAAAGGAATGCTCAAGCGATTTCAAAACTAACAACCGAGAGAACCTAATTAGTAAAAGGATTCTATCACGGAAAAGAGTTCAGGCTTTTAGAGAGTCATCAATCTATACATGGGAACAATTCCATTTGGAAGAGTGACACGAAGCTTTAGAAATTGTCAGGTAATATTGAATGTCAAGAGGCAGCAACTCTGATTCCAAAGCTTATGGCATCTAGTGATAAAAGATAAATTAGCAATCACCATGTAGCATGTTCTTCATTGAGGCATTCATACCAGTGCTTGAGCAGATAGATTTATAGGACCTAAATTTATTCCATCCATTTCCGATGCCAATTTGGATAAAAATAAAAACCCCTTTCTAGGCAAGAGACATCATACAGGAACCTTCTAGGGGAGGAAACTGGATGCTCAGCTATGAAAGGAGAAGATAGCTAGACAACATGAAGCCATACCTGTTCAGTGATGGGGTTTCCATACGTCCAATGTCCTGCTAGAAGAGCCTACTGATGGAGCTTCCATCCCTGCAATGATCCTCGTAGAAATAGCTGCCAAATGACATATCTTATAATTATGTCCATCTCTCATAAAAATACAAGTGACATATCTTATAATCTTTCTCTTAAATTCAAAGGCTCTTCTTTCCATAAAGGGGGGAACATGTTGGAACACCAGCTGAGTCTCTTTGCCAATGCCATACTTAGCTTATAGGCTGCTTGAAACATCTGAATCTCAAGGCGCAAAGAACTACAGTGATGCACGAATCATAGAGCACTTGAAATGGCAGAAGAGCACACTATTTTTAGGGGCTATTTCTAGCTTAGGTAGTAATGCTTAATCTGGCAGTTCTCATGCTCAAAGAAATCTGACTCCCTAAGACAATGAATTACTTTGCTTGTGCATCATCGACGAGCTTGAGAAAATCATTCAACTTCTTTTGTATTTACCCACGGTTCTGATTATTGATTAAAAACTACCTAAAAGGCTTCAAGGATGCCATTTCACCACTGTTGAGTTCTTCAAGATAAAAGGACCAATGCTTCTGTTCCCTCAAAAAAATTATTCTTTTCATGAAGTATTGGCAGAAGCTCTATTTTCTCCTATGCTCTAGGACATCTAGTTTCGTATGGACCTCGAATGCCATTCAAATAATATGAATCATGTGCCTGTTCAAGAGATTCATTCACATATACTGATGTTTGAATGATAATATTGTTTGTTCCTAAATGTAAAAATCTCAAAAGATCTGAAATTCAATTGTTCATGTTCTCTTTGATGTCCTAATAAATCAACTCATGTCCCTATTTCTCTCTTCGAGAAATGCATTCTTTTTCTATTGTATTTAACTAAGATCATGTCTGAATCTCTGATGCAAATAAATTGACTTACTCAAGGAAAAGTGTAGCCTGTAAACTGATTCTAGCACTGTTGTATTAATTATTGATTTTGTTTGTTACTTGACTGTAACACTCTTGTAGGTTCCATCCATCAGTGACTTGTGATCCCCTTTGTTTCTCCAATATAGTCGTCCTTTTCCTGTTATATTAACCCAGGATGGTCTTTGTTCGTCCTGATTGTGCTACTATCTAATAAAGCGTCTGCATATTTTGCATTTACTTCATGATTTTTCTAGATGTCTTAGAAATAATGCAGCTATTTATTTATATTCTGATGCACAAGTCCATGAATCTGTGTGTAACTCTTGCTAAGATAGAAGAGTTCATGTAGATACTATTTAATCCTGGTCATCATTCGTTGTATCTTAGAAGCAATCCATCCATGTCTCCTGCCTACTTCCCTTCACTACAAAACGAAATGCTAAACTCCAGATGCTGATTTTAACCTCATTCTAATACAATAAAAATAATCAACCACTTCAAAAACATTTTTTAAGTCTCCCCAAATCCTACCTTGCCCTTATGGTTTTCCTCGATAGCTCCCTCTTTTCTTTTTTTGAAATTGCAATGAATCGGATATACACACACAACCTCGGAAGGTAGAGGCACCCATCGACTTGGGATTCGAATGGATACGATACGTCCAGCCAGATTTGAACCTGGCACATTCTCCCACAGAGTTCAGTGGCCGCATGAAACATTAGGCCATGCCCACTGGACATTGATAACAAAATTTAAGAATACAATCCCTACATCGAAAGATTTATCTCACAATTTTTCTCAACTTGCAGCCAGAGAAGATGAAAACATCTGCAACAGCAACCAAAAACATGTTTAACTCCTTTTGCAGGCTGGTTGATGAATTGTCTGCCATCTCAGTTCTGTGCTTCCTAGATTGAAAATGCTACCACACAGTTGCTACATTTCATTCTGATACAGCTTGACAGAGAAGCACATTAACCATCTGCAATGCCAAAATTAACACCAGATGATACCAATGGTCCAATCATGCATAGCATCACAAATGATCATGATGCTGCACATTAACCACTAGAACATTCTTCATCACTTCCAGATGCATCGTTCTATGATGAAATCACCAGATGAAACATGTACAGCATTCCTGAGATCAAACATACCATGAGAAAAAGAATATTTTGTGCCATCCAAATGCGGTACTAAATCATAACATCACTTAGACACACCTCGAAACTCAATTAGGTTTACTGAGGGCCTATCCACTAAGAAGAGAGACTTCACTTACAGGTTGTATACTTCAGGTGTTGACAAGGCTACCTTATTCATGTACAGAGAGCTTGAGCTTTAAAGACCACAAACCTCCAGTAATTCACATCACAGAAGCTCAATACAACACCAATCAGACGACAAATACAATGATTGGCAAAGAAGCCACTGTTAACTTGGGATGTGTTAACAAGGAATAAATTCGAGCCTCTGGAACTTTACAAGGGTGGAAGCACCCAGTCTCATGGTAGATAGAACTACTCAAATTTTATATCAGTGACGTACTTGGCAGAAAAAACTGGATATCATGATAAGTACACATGGCACTCTATGTACATTCTACCAGGCAAAAAGTTATGGCCACAACATTTGCACTTGGAATCCAAGCCTTTTACTTCATAGTCATCTGTTGATGGAAGAAAGCCACTGCTACTGCAAATGCCTGAAGAGGAGAAAATTGTGCTTGGAAGCTTAATGAAAACAACCCTGCTTCCATGACCTCCAACACCAGTACCATCTTGCGCTTGTAGCCCTGCCCAAATCAATTGATGGGAGGGAGAATTAATTAGAGTACCAATTAACAGTGCTACAATAAAAACTTAAAAAGGTGGGAAATAGTAATCATTTGACAAATTCAAAATTCTAAGCACAGTTCTATCCCCCATACTAAGCACAGTTCTATCCCCCATATAGAGGAATAAACATCAGCTTCTGTTAACGGACGCTATCTTGAAAGCAAAAGATTGAAAAAAATATGCCCAGGCTGTGACTCACTGTCAGCTCCCCAACTCAAGTGGTACCTGGCTCAAGAATTATGGCAGATCATCCAACAAGTTATTGACTTGTAACATCAAGGTGAGATGAAGGAGGGTATGTTTACTTCCATTAGAATTTATACGAATCCTTCATTACAACTCTCCAGGATGCTTCACCAACAATTGGCCTAGTTGTAACCATTTCTTTTATCAGTCTCCAGGTTCAAAGATTTAATTCTGAATTTAGCAGCAACCTATGGGCAATCCTATGTAGCACATGTGTTTTTCCTGCACAGCAGCTTCAATTCACTATGTTTAGCCCTTTAGCAATCCTGCAACTAAATATTTTGCAATGTTCACTAGCAACTAATGACAAAACTATCAATGCATAAGAACCCAACCCTAGATATTCTCAACAATGTGGTTGAGAAGAAGCATTTCTGCTAAGAACCGATGAATCAAGGAGGAAGAACCAAATTATTGACCTCAGAATAAACTTTCAGCATAAATATCTGTGAGATGGTTACATAGTGTAAAGGGCTGCAAACTTGAAAGGTTTCACCATTCACAAGTCTCTGTCATGACGTATACGTAATTCACAATACACATGTTCAACATTCGAGCACTGCCAGATCATTGTGAAGTCCTACTTGATCGATAGAAAGATACTCCACCAGGTGATACTATTCATTCAATTGCTGTCAAATGACAGGCTCGCTAGCCAGATTATATACATATAAAATATCTAGAACTATACATACTACAACTCATAATTCTAGGACATTACCTTTACCAATATAATGCAGCTTCTAATAAATTATACAAGCTCACTGGTATTTTTGATATCCAATACTTGGATCACCAGGTTTAATTTACTGATCTGTTCCCAAACAGAGGACAGGTTGAAAGGAAAATTGAGATATTATACCTGTGTAAAGAGCTTGAAAGGGCAGCGAGGAGAGAGCCAATTCATACAGTCATCCCGTGTGAGAGCTACATTCATTGATTTCCTGGACAAGGAAAATGCATCTGCATTGAAAACAGATAAGCCACACCCCAGGTCCCATCCACCACATTCACAATTGCCACCTGATGCCCAACGGTCAAGTAGTGGAGTTGGACCGTTTGAGGAGGTTGACTTGTCTTGAAGGACATCGGCACCATCAACATCAGGTAGACCATGAATCCCAGCAGGTAAAATAACAGTCAGATCAACCTGTATTCGGTTTCTACATCTTCTTGCTTTTCTCAGTGTCTTCGGAGACACATTAGGGCCAGCATTCTCACCAACACTAGTCGTGCCCTTAGGCAACCCTTTCAGACAGCTTCCATCCAGCGCTGTACTGGAATCATGTAGCTCCGTTGTTGCCTTATCAGCATCAATGTCCCCTGCACCCCTTGTATTACTTGATAATCTCTCCAACAATCTCAAGCCCCACCCACTCTGTGTACGATTCTCCAGAAACTTCATGCCCCAACCAGCAGCATCTTTAGCAACAACTTGATTTCCCGGTTTCCTAGGTTTTACTTTCTCCTTGCTAGAAGTGGTAATGATTATGGCAGCAAGCTCAGTTTGCTGAGAGCCTTCTGAGCTCAGACTCTTTGTCCTAATCTCTTTGTGACCTGATTCCCCTTTTACGTAGTCTGGTTGGTTACATTCATTCTTACTCTGCTGCAAATTATATGGAGTCACATTTTCAGAATCCCCCTCAGGACTCGAAATCAACATGCGGGATTGATGCCCGCCCTTGATGTGTCCCGCTCCAGAAACCAGCGAGTTATTGAACTTTGGCCTCAGAGGCTGTCCGTTCATCTTGTTGTTAGCGCCAGTTTCATGAAGCACAAAGCGTACCTCCTTGTCAAACACATACTTACCACCCCCGTCTTTGGTGTGCCGAAAAGTGGAAACTGTCATGTTCGCTACAAGGTCAGAAGAGGTATTCTCCGTCTTTGGCAAACTTCTTCTTGGTGCCCTGGCCTTCCCCATGACCCGTTTGGAGTGAAAGGAATACAACCATTGCCAATTCTCTTTGTTGGACATTTCATATTTCGATGGTCTTGCGAAAAGCACTTCATCTGAGTCATCAAGAGACAAACTGTAGCACGAAGAATCATCTTGTGTTGCAACTCTAAAGCAACCGTGCAAGGTTGATGATGTGAATCTCTCTTCTACTGCTGCAGAATAGGCGGTTTTGCTGTTTGCCTTCTTCGGTTGCGCAGCAGGAGGGAGTAAATCACTTTTCGAACAACAGGGTGAAGCGCGCCTATACGAATTATCTGACAACTTTTTTACATTACTAGACCCTGATGCAACCTCCAAATCTCGATAAGCATGTTCATAATGAACATTTGATGAATGGCAACTTGTCTCGAACTGCTCATTAAGAGTTGCATACTGTCTCTCGATGGCATCCAGAACATCAGGATAGGAATCAATGAGGCATGCGTCGGTTCTACCTTTGTTCTGAAGGTGCGAAGTATCAAAGATAGAAGCACATCTCCTGTTGCACATATTTTCCCTCAGACGGTAAGCGAAGGGAACATCTATTGATCCTTCAACACATTTAGAATAATCTGTCATATTTGAAATGTTAAACTCGCTTTGGGCTCCTGCATCACAAATTTCACCAGGTCTACTATATGGGGCACTTCTGTGTAATTCTCTAGATGGAGAACTTGCCCAAGATGCAGAATCACTGACGTTGCTCCCCCAACTATTCTCCTCCACGCTGTCCAAATCCACATTGGTCGCACCACCATCCACTCCGTGTGCTACATCTATTGATACTTGATTGTTGACATGCCTACGCAAATCGAACTGACTGAGTCCAACCCGTCCGTCTTCTGCACCAGCTCCGTGAAAAAGATAGTCATCTCGATCTTTACCCGTACTGTGCAGACTTCCACTTTGAGAAGCATGCCTGCAAGAAATTTTCGGGTGACCACACGGTGACGCCATAGAGGAGAAACCGCTAACCCACTTGATGGGCATATCGGGGGAGCAAAGTGCCTGCTTCGCTCCACCATAACTAGCTTCGCTCCTAGAGAAAATAGAAGAATCCCTGGTATAAAACGATGAAGGAGAATCACTCGTAGGTGGAGGTGAATCGCAGCTGTACGAAGAAGTCTGGTCCTCTATACTAGCTTGCGCACTCAGATTTGCCCAGTCTTTCGTGAGAGATGGCCATTGGGCCTGCCAAAATTTATCGTCTGTTCCCTCATCGAAAACGCTATGTGGTTGAGGTTTGGGAGAAGAAGAGAAAGTCCGCCCAGACTCAAGATGCGCTTCATGCTCGGGAGAAGAACCAGAATCCATGGCTTTGACAAGTGTTAGGTCGTTAAAATAGGAGGAACCATTCGTCCAAATCAGGGCTAAGCCGCTATGGCTGTCGAGTAGGCCAGTCCCGCTTCATCGTATATATCAGCACACAACAATCCAAGTAAGGTTTAGGCAGAGAAGGCAGAACCTATTATACTACTGAAGGAGTTGCATGTGCATGAGATGGCGCAGAAGGAGAGTGCGCGCAGAGAGGGCGTAAAGAGAAGTAATCGGAAGCATCTATGGAGACGGTAGATGTTTAAGACTTCACATTGTCCCATACGCAATCAACTTCATCTTTAGGAAAAGGATTGCTTGCTGTTGGGACAAGAAAAATCAACATAGCCCGGAGAAATAGAGAATGGAGGAGAGAGAACTTAGAAGGGCTTTAGAGCAGACAAGGAGAGACGTTCACGTCGTAGTAATGGATCAATCCCCCGGCCAAAAGAAGGAGCTCAAAGGGAACGCCAGATAGTGACGGACGTTCTGTTCACCTGGCTTTTTCCTCATCTGCTTGCTGATGCCGGCCAACTTCCAAGTCTCAAGAGGTTAGCCCCAGCGTCCAGGTCCAGGCTCTCTGATGAAGCCAGGGCAACTGGCTCGCGTTTATACTCCGGAAGGAGAATGTCAGTGAAGTACCTGACTTAAAGTTTGCCTGCTTCTAGCGTAAAATGAGGATGTGTAGCTACTGATGCAGATCAGATAGCTACTTGAGGCTTGTATAGCTACAGCGTGAAGTCCCGCGTCTGTCTGTCCCCTACAAAACATCGCGCGAAGTTCAAGGTGCGAGGCCCTTCGTGCATCCGAATTCCAATTTCCAACTGCTCTCACTCACCTATCATTGTATCAACACCATTCAAACCGGAGTGATGACAAGATGTTATGGAAAGGGGTTAGGCGAATTGTAATTCATGATGATGGGTTGAAGATATACAGGTCGGCGACTCGCCATGGATAGAACGAAGGGAGTGAGTGTCCGGGGGGAGAGCGAGGAGATCACCTTATGTGGTCAGTGGTCACTGGTACGTACTGGGAAGCGGAGCCAATTCTCAACGCTGAAAGCCATGGAACTTGCAAATGAGAAAGTATACCGACAAACATCATGCGTATCTGATCTCGAGAGGAAAGAAACTACACCTTCATCGTCACATACAGGATTTCCCACATGTAGAATATGTAATCTAAGAGTGGTTTCAGACGCAGGCGGTGGAACTAACAGAGAAAAAACATGATTCCAGGTGGAAGAATGTAGGGTATCAAAGAGTCGTCCGACTCTGTATTCACACAAGGGTGAAAGAGAAAAAGTGAACGTGACTCTATCGATCTGACTTGGGTGAATGAAATTCTTTGAAACAGATTGTAATGAGTATTTGATGACGAGCATATCAATTATTTTACTGTTAAAATTGCCACGTAGGGTAGAACATCTCTTGGGGCGGAGGAGGAGGGTCGGAACAAAGTACCTTAAAATGTACCACTTATTCAGCATTATACAACAGCCTACGTGAAGATTGCAGTCGAGCGATGCCGCCGAGCTGTGTGAAATGGCCCTAAGCGAATAAATTTTCTTCATAACACATGTAACTTTGTATCAACTTTGTTGCAATGGTCTTCATATTTTTTGTATTTTCTTTTTTTTCTCTTCTTTACACAAGATCTCTATACAATTCTGTCAATGTCTTACTACTTGCATAGTCTAGTGGTTAATGCTTTGAATCTCTAAGAGGAAGTCCTAAATTTTAATTCAAAATATTCAAGCTGTACAAACTTGCATAGTCTAGTGGTTGATGCTTTGAATCTCTGAGAGAAAGTCCTAAATTTAAATTCCGATTAAACATATCCAAAAATTTCTCAAGATAGGTGTCCATGAGTTCCCCAAAATAAGTGCCTCTACCTTACGAGGTCGGGTGTGTGTCTTTCCAATTCATTGTACTCTCAATAAAAAAAACAAAATATGAAGGCCATTAAAATGCAAACTTGATGTCAATTTTCTACCAAAAAAAAATCGCTTCAATGCTTTATTGAACACATTGGAGATAACGATAGAGCATGCCTTTCATGATTTCAAATATAGGATCGTGGCTTTAGATTTCTTCAAGGGATGACTTGTGAGTTGCTCATATCTCTTTGTACCATTTATCCTCTCTTCCTTGTTTCAGAGAAATATCAAGTGATATTCTTGTAAAAAGAGACGTATTTATACTCAGAATCAACGGCAATGAAAATCGAACATGGAGAGTTTAAAAACAACACTGCAATTATATAGGAGCTCGGACAATGTGATGTGATTATTTTATATTTTATCTATCAAATATGAAATTTTTTTTTTTGAGAGTACAATGAATTTGAAAAGACACACACCCGACTTCGTAAGGTAAAGGCGCCCATCTTGGGGAACTCTGAGGTATCCAGCCTTGGGTGGAACTTGAACCCTAGCCATCTACCGAGGAGTACAAGGCACATCTGCTACACCACACCGCTGCATAACACGAAACAATTTTTTGAACCTTTTCTTCACATACTTTAATCATTGAAATCTAATTTAATCATTGACATATAATTTTTGAGCTTACGAATTTGTGACAAACAGAATTCGAACTTTTGACCAATTAGTGTGCTAATCTTTAAACCATAACCCGTGACACAATCTCCAAAGTTTCAGAGTTCAATCCTCAGGCTGAACATATAATATTTTGATCAATTTAAACCAATTGTTATCCAAGTTATCTTTTGTAACTCTTGCTTGTGACATATGAAAAGCCCATTCACTTATGCAATTATACTTTCAAAATTAAAGCCTAAAAGAATAGACACTTGCCGAACCTCCATTATAAAAAAAACTTGTTGACACAATCCCTTAAACATTGAATGTTTTGCTTGAAATACACTTCTTCTCACTCGATCTTTGTTACTCTCTCTCTCTTACTCACACACAATATGACTATTCTTTTCTCATACACTTGTGTCTTTCCTTCTTTCGTTCTCTATTCTTTCTTGTTCACTTTGTCGCTTAGTCTTTCCTTCTATAAACCTTCTGACTGTTTCTTTTCAATATATCTTCCTTTTCCGCCCCCCTTCCCTCTTTCTCTTACACAATTTCATTTGACCTTTCAATGTCCATGTATGTGCATTGTGCAACTTTTCAAGAAGAAAAAAGAGGGTAGGCAAGAGAGTGCATGCGTACACATTGAATATTACAAAAAGATTTTTTAATTGTAAAATTTTGACTCTCTCACTTTATTTCTCTTTCACATTTTTCTCTAAAGTGCTAAAGGCGTTTGTGCATGTAATCTCTTAAAAATTTTCCCCCAATTTAATTTTAACTCTTTTCCTTAGAATTGTAGCCTCAAAATTTTTAGAAAGAGTGTTCAAATGAGTGTGATGTAGCGATATGTTTTGAACATTGTGGGGTCAATTTTGAAGGTCGTGGGTTAGAATGCTTAAATTCAAGTCTCACTCAATAGATATTTCAAATTTTTTGTACTTAAAACAAATAAAATAAGGGAATCAATTTTTTTTTCATTCGTAAGGCGTTACATGTTTATTTCATTCAAAAAAGAAGTCTAAAATTTTAGTTCTATGTCCAACCATCCTTTCAACTTTTCTCAAGCTGTTATGTGATCAACCATCCATTTAGAGTGTCAATAGCAAGTTTCATTACTTGGCTTTAACACCAAAGATTTATTTTTCATGTGCTATTTGTTGTGTGTGTGCTTCGGATGTAAAAAAAAATGTCGGAAGGACAAGTGATTCATTTTTTACTACTCCTTTTGTGCATAGTCTACTGATAAAAGTATCATAAGAAAAGTGTCAAGGAGTACTTGAGTAGGAGTACTTGAGTTGCATAGTCTACTGATAAAAGTATCATAAGAAAAGTGTCAAGGAGTACTTGAGTCTTTAGATTTTGAGTATTGGTGGAAAAGGTAAAGAGCATTTTTAGTCCATTGTAATTCCAATAAAGCAACGAGTTGTTCATAATTTAATTCATACATAGAAATTATATGTACTACCTTCCTTGCACAGTTACAATTAAACGTGTTACATTTTAAGTGCATTTCACTTTGTGGCAAAGGAATGGTCTTGATAAGATGGATTTCTATATTTAGTGCACTGTCAATTTGTGATTGAACTTAAGAAAACACATTTTGTGTACCAAAAGGAATGATCTTTATAGGATGGATTCATGTATTTTTTTAAAGAGGAAGTTCGTAAAAAGCCTAATATCCCTTGGGTTGAATATATTGAAAGAAAAAGTGTACAAGTGAAGGACATAATAACCATGGGATCTCTCATACTCCACGAAGCACGGGATAGACTATCAAAACAACACTGGGAAAGAGCTACCCAAAGGCATTACAATTGGATGGATAAACTCACCAAGTTGGCCCATACATGTCCTGCAACCTATAGGGGGGTTGAACTCGCAACCTCATCCTCAAGAAATAGGATGAGGTTGTGAGTTCATACTCCACAAAGCAGGGGATAGACTACCAAAACAACACTAGGAAAGAGCTACCCAAAGGCATTACAATTGGATGGATAAACTGACCAAGTTGGCCCGTACATGTCCTGCAATCTATAGGGGGGTTGAACTCACAACCTCATCCTCAAGAAATAGGAATTCAATCAGCCTACCAATAGTGCACGAACAATTCCTATATTTTTGCAAAAATAATAACATAATTCTCTTAAATCTCACTTTTACTTCTCTCTGAAAATGATCACATAATTTTCCATTTTCAATATCGTTTCAAACATGGTTCTAAGTTTATGTGCAGGACAAAAGATTGGCAAAAAAAAGAGGAAGAGAGTGATTAAATATATAAAGCAACAAGACCCAACAAGTGTAAACGTAACTATAAACACATTGAGTACTTGTACTAGAATTAAACCACATCAATTGTACACCCAAAGATCCAGATATGCCTTTGGCAAGTAATATGAGAAGGCACTACAGAAATTAGTTATGCATTGAAAAGGTAAAATATTGCAAAAAAGAAAATAGTAAAAAAAAAAACAATAACAAGAACTTTTCTTCATCCTTTCCACTCCTTATTTGTACATGCCTTGAATGACCAAACAAAAAATTAATAATTCGACAAAATAAAACAAGAATAAAAATTTAAAGACATTAAAAATAAAAATTGCCAAAAAGGAAAAACTCTTCTTCCTCTTCAATTCTTCTACATGTCTTCGATGGCCAAAAAAATAAGTAGAAAACATTAAAATGATAAAATATATAAAATATAAAATATAATTAATTAAAAAAATCAATCGATCTCCAAATTTTGGATGAAAGTGTAGGGGTAGTCGAATTGGGCTTCAACCCATTGTTGAAGTCAATTTTCTCAAATTCAACACCTAATTAAAGATAATGCAAAAGACAAGATTTGAAAAACTAAATGGACCATATCTGAAAATCTAAAAAACTGCTCAACCCAACAAGATAATGCATTCTCAACAACTCAAGGGACATGTCCGAAGGTACCAAATCCATAGTAGAAGGAGCATTTATATAAAAACTTCTTAAGAGAGGAGGAGATTCAGCTTTTGGGCATGTTAAGATCTAAATTTCCGTATCCATCCTACATACATGAGAGATCAATAGAACGAACATGCAAGGATCAAATACCACGATGGTGTGAAAACATACACCCATTAGCCTCATATGAGTTAAGTAAATCTCAAATTCTACCTTATTCTAGGTTTTATATATCTCCCAAAAAAATTACTAGACATCAATATTTCGATGCCCATAAATTTGGATACAGGAGTCTATCTTGGAAGACTCTTGCACACCTAAAAACATAAAGCTTATTGGCTTCAAATGATGAGGATAAATTTCAATTGTAAACCCATGTGCCTAATCCCAATCGAGTGTATGAAGACACCTCTTCGAAGGAATAGGTCTAGATGACCAACACATGCATAAGAAAAATAAAGAGAATCAAGCATGATAATCATCCAAACAAGCTCCTAATGGTTGGAGACGGCCTTGGGACAACTCAAGAGTACCACGAAACCTTCAAATGAAGAAGGAGATAAGAGAAAAATGTTCAAGAACCAAGATGCATGAGATTTCATTCAAATAACTCCAAAAATGTTGGAGTTCGAGGTATATGGAAACACACAAACAACACAAGGAAGAAGAAGAAGCTTGGATCACAATAGAACACACACAATGTATTACTAAGTGAATGTGCAAAAAACCATCGGGGTTATAGACATAAATACAAGCTAGGGGAATAAAACCTTCTAAAGAGGGGAAAAAAGTGCCTCACAATCCTAAGTGTGTTCACACACATCCCTACCAAAATATATCAACAAATGCCCCTAGGCGTGATGCAATGAACAAGAAAATGGCACTCATGTATAAGGGACTGCCAAGCTATATGGAAAGAGATCAATCCACAAAAGTAAGAAAGCCCAAAGCGTTGTGAAAAGTGTCAAACTTCTCCCTAGGTAGAGCCTTCGTGAAAAGGTCTGCAACATTAAATTGTGTGGGCACATAAGCCAAATTGATCTCTTCAACAGAGAACCTCTCCCTCACATAATGATGGAGCACCTCAATGTGGTTCATGCGAGCATGCAACATAGGTTTCCTCGCAATTTCCAATGCACTCCGAGTTTCAATGAAGATGGTGGTGAAGACTCACCAACACCCACAATGCACTCTAACTGTCAGTGAAGATGGTCAGACACAAGGCATCTAAGCCACACACACTCAACAATCACTGGGAAAGTTGCCCTATGCTTAGCCTCAAAACTAGAACTGTCCACAATAGGCTGCTTCTTGCTCAACCAAGATATGCATGAGCTACCAAGCATGAAGCAAAAACCACTCATGGACACATGAGTGTCTAAGCAACTTGAGCATAACCTTTGGCAACAAGCCTCGCCTTATACCAGTCAATAGCTCCGTCACACTTATGTTTTAGCTTGTATGCCCATTTAGTGCCAATGGCTTTTTTGCCTGGAGGCAATTCACATTTATTCCAAGTACCATTCTTCATAATAGCATCATATTCTAGTTGCATAATAGCCATCCAATTTTCTGAAACAAAGCAAGCTTTGTTCGGTGAAGCGATCGGATGTTGTTCCACTCTATGGAATGCTATTGGGAGTGACTCACTGTAAAATACACAGAAGAAAATATGTCCAACCAAATTTTAAGTCTCTTAGAGAGTGATCGACAAAGAAATCCTTTATGTGCGCTAGGTGAAAGGATTCATGACTCTACGAAGACCTGCCTTTAGGCACCTTAGGTTGTTCATCCTAGAAGACAACAAGTCGCAAAACAAGTGGCTCTCTCACGACAATGAAGACTTCGAATGATATGTAAGCGACATTGTAAGTGTCCATATATCTTTCTCGTAGGGCCCTTGTTGTTGATAAGCTATCATTTGTCTTTTCCTGTTGAAACGAGAAGCTAGGTATGTGGTCTTCTCTCATAAATTTATATTTTCATTCACTTATAAATGTTAACATGATGAGTTGGAACAGAATACAATAGCAGCTAATCAAGTTGAAGTTGGAACACAATACAATAGCAGCTAGGTATGTGATCTTCTCTCATAAATTTATATTTTCATTCACTTATAAGCATAGTAGGCTAATATAACATGAGATGGTTCTAGTGGATGTACAAGGGATCCCCCACAATGTTATTGACGTAGTAGACATGCCATTGTGCAATTATATTATTAAATCTCTCTTAGTGAAAGTTGTAAAGTTTTAGAAAAAATGCATCAATGACATCAACATAGAGACTATAAATGATGGAGGATACAACGCCATGCTCGAGAACATGGAAATAAGTATGAAAATCCACTAATATTTATGTTAAGAAAAAGGCAAAGAATAAGACACATGTTCTCGTTTGAATGAGAAAGTACTAAGGAGAAGGAAGCAAATAATACAATACAAACGAAAGCAAAGGATACAATACAAACAAATTGAAGGAATATTATTGTAATATAGAAGGCACAAAAAAATGCCTTGAAAACCTTAACTTTTTTTATTTGTTTCATAAGGTAGATATGTAGCTTTTTTTTCTTTGTTTTTCTTACTGGAGTCAAGGTCTATAGAGGCACACGAATAAGATAAGGAAGAAGAAGAAGCTCGGGGCACAACACAATACATAATTTTTTTACCAAGTGAATGTACAAAGATAAGTGACTCCTAATTAGGGTTATAGGTATATATACAAGTCGAGGGAAAGAAACCTCCTAAAGAGAGAGAAAAGTGCTTTGTGGTTCTAAGTGTGTTCAAACACGTCACTACCAAAATAATATACAAATCCTCTCTAGTAGTGATGTGATGAACAAGGAGCTAGCACTCATGTATAAGGAAATGCTAAGATATTTGAAAAGAGATCAATCCACGAAAGAAAGTAAGCCCAATGCTTTGCGAAAAGCTTCAAATTTATCCCTAGGCAAAGCATTTGTGAAAAGGTCTACAACATTATCCTTTGTGGAAATAAGCCAAACTGATCTCTTGTACAAAGAACCTCTCCCTAACATAATGATAGTGCACCTCAATGTGCTTTGTGTGAGCATGAAACACATGGTTCCTCACAACTGCCAATGCACTCTGATTATCAGTGAAGGTTGTGACGACAGAAGACTCACCAACACCCAAATCAGCCAAAAGGTGTGTGAGCCACACACAATCAACAATCACTATGAAAGCTGCCCTAAAAGTGGCCATAGTAGGCTTCTTCTTTCTCAACCAAGATATGCATGAGCTACCAAACATGAATAAAAAAACACTAGTGGACACAGGAGTGTCATAGAAACCAAACCAGTCTGAGTCAAAAGAAGCATTTAAATTTGGCGGTGATGATCCCCCCTCAGGATAAAACAATCCATGTAGCGGGGTGCCACTCAAGGAGCAAAAGATGCACTTAACCACCTACCAATGGTTGACACCTTTGCAATGCATAAACCGGCTCATCTAAGAGACAACAAACTGAAGATTAGGCCACATCATGCACAAATAAATTAAGCATCCAATAGCCTGCTCATAAAGAACAACATTAAATGCTTCTCCAACATCATGAGGACTCAACCGTAATCCTGTTTCCATGGGGTTGGCATTAGGTTCGCAATCTTCAATGCCAAAACACTAGAATAATGTATCAATATATTTTGTTTGACACAAAGCTATTCCTTCATCGACTTGTGTAAATTGAATGCCCAAATAATGATGCAAATGCCCCAAATCTCACATCTTAAAAGGCACATGTAAATCAGCCTTAAATTCATCCATATGGTTCTCATTAGGACCACTGAGCAGCATGGCATCGACATGTACAAGGATGACCAAAATACATCATCATCCACATTCTTAATATACAAGGTTCTCTTAGTTAGATTGTTCTCAAAGCCATGTTCTAGCAAAAAGGCATGTATCTTCTCATACCAAGCACCTAGTGCTTGCTTCAAACCATGTAATGCCTTTTTTAGCATGCATACCTTGTTTTCATACCATTTTTGCACAAAACTATGGGTCTGAAATACATACACTTCTTTATGTAAGTCACCATTATTAAGTGCAGTTTTAATGTCTAATTGATGCACATTCCAACCATAATGAGCTGCAAGTGCACAAATGCTGCCAACAGTGGTCATTCCACATATGGGAGCAAATGTCTCATCAAAATCAATGACTCTTTATTGAGCATAACCTTTGGAAACAAGCCTTGCCTTATACTTGTCAACTGTTTCATCAGGTTTATGTTTCATCTTGTATACCCATTTATTGCCAATGGCCTTTTTCATTGGAGGCAAATAAAAACCAAGTACCATTCTTCATAATAGCCTTTGGAAACAAGCCTTGCCTTATACTTCTCAACTGTTTCATCAGGTTTATGTTTCATCTTGTATACCCATTTATTGCCAATGGCCTTTTTCCTTGGAGGCAAATCACATAAAAGCCAAGTACCATTCTGATTGTGTAGTAGTCATCCAATTTTTTGAGTTTTATGCCTCATCAAATGAAATAGGCTCATTCTAATCACAAAGCTAGATATAGAAATTGCATAGCAATTTGATGCAAAGGAAGCACTATGAGAGGATAAATGAGCACAATATGTCAATGATGCATCTAATTTTCTCTCTCAAAAGGTTTGCACCAAACCATTTAGGCATAGTTTTTGCCTCCTCTATGCCAACCCTCTCATCAACAAATGCATCATGTAAATTTGCATCAGAAATGAAATGATTTGAATCACTATTTGAAACATGTAAAGGCTAAATTTTTGCCTCATTTGGACTAGCACTTGACTATCCAACTGTAAAAAGAGGTAGCAAAGTGTCATGCACATCACTGACTCAAAAGTCATGGCATCTAGATTGACATTAATTAGCAAACAAAGAGTGGAAGCAAAACTTTGATAAGAATCTAGAAGACCATTAAGGACAGTTTGCACAAGTGAACTATCTTGCAAGATTTCATCTACACTAATGAATTTCTCTTTCAAATCATTGATCTTTTTAGAAAGTATCCATTGAATCTGCTTCATTCATATGCTCACTCTCCAATTGTTATCACAGATAAGCAACAAGAACCTCATTTCTTTCCTAATATAGTGTGTCAAGATTATGCATAACATCTTTGGCTATTTTGCGTGAGAGAATGTGGGGGAGAATGACACATTTGACATACAAAGATATTAATGCATGTGTATATGCATATATGTCATCCCAACAAAGCTCATCTGTAGTATTTGCAATAGCAACCACTGTAGGACTTGGAAGATGAAGATCAGCATCTCCAATAGTACTTGCATCACCTATTGTCACATTATTTGTAGGTATAGGAGGAGATATTTTGACACCTTGCACAAATTTCCTCAACTATTTTGCTTCCAATGCATGATACACTTATCCTTAACAGCCATCACCTCTTTCAACTATGTGCATTGATAGTAACTTGATGCAAAAAATTGGTTGTTTCTTAAAAAAGTTGAATAGAAAATTCCAATCAAGCTCCTAGATTGGTCAAAGACTTTGAGATTCTTGTATTATCAAATAAAAGATTAATATATATATATATATATATATATATATATATATATATATATATATATATATATATATATATATATATATATATATATATATATATATATATATATATATATATATATATATATATATATATATATATATATATATATATATATTATATATATGTATGTATGTATATATGTATGTATGTATGTATGTATGTACGTACGTATGTATGTATGTATGTATGTATGTATGTATGTATGTATGTATGTATGTATGTATGTATGTATGTATGTATGGATGTGTGTATGTATGTATGTGTGTGTTTATGTGTTTTGCATTGAAAGATGAGCATGCACAATTTTTGTTATACTACTAATGAACCCAAGTATGCTTACCATATTCTATGCAATTCTAAAAGAGTGATGAGAGGGGTATCAACAATTCCTTGTAGAAAGTGGCAACTTGCATTGATACTAGTTGTTGGAGTTTGGGGACTAGAGAAGCATGCAAACAACATGAGAAAGAGATGAAGCTTGGAGCCCAACAGTAGCCACAACTATTAATACCCTTATGCTTTTCATTTTTGCCATTGGACTGAAGTTTTTCTTTTAACCAATCCCATAGGGTTGAATAAATCCCTTTGTTACCAATCTATCCTTGTATCTTTCTATGCTCCTATCTGCATTCCTTTCACATATATATGCCCATTCGTCTCCAATGACTTCCATACCTTCTTGCTTGGGTACCATGTTTTGTTATCTTCGAATGTTTTTACCTCCTCTTGCATAGCATCCTTCAAAGCATGCTCTTCTTCTGCCTCTTCAAATGATGTAAGCTCCTTGCCTTTTTTCACCTTACACATGCATGAGTAATGCCTAGAAATGAAATTATCATATGTAAGCTTTTGCAGTAGATGTCTTGCCCTTTTATACTTTCTCTCTTCATCCCTATGAGGTATGAATCCCTTTTTCCTTGGAAATGTTACTATTGGCTTTGATGTGGCACCTCTTTCTGCTATAGGGTCTTCATGTTCTTCCCTTTCATGAACTTTAGCATTTAATTCCACAAATTTTTCTTTACTTCTATTTGAATCACTTCATGTTTCACTTCCTTTCCATGGAGATGTATCTGAATCTTCTTTACTTGTTGAAATAGATGGAGTAATATTATAATTGGTCATTATTTGTGTGAATCTACTTATGACTATTGAGGTGCTCTTTTTCCTCTTTAGAAGTTATTTTCCACCTAGCTTGTATGTATGCCTATAACCCTAATTGGCTACTTGTCATTTGTACATTCACTTGATAATACATTCAATTTTGTCAGTAGCTGTGAAAGCTGCCCTATACTCAGCCTCACAACTGGAAGTGGCCACAGTAGGCTGCTTCTTGCTCAACCAGGATATACATGAGCTACCAAGAATGAAGCAAAAGCCACTAGTGGACACACGAGTGTCATAGCAACCGGCCCAATCAGAGTCAGAAAAAGCATGCAAATCTGGCGGTAGTGATCCCCCCTTGGGATAAAACAACCCAAGTAGCCGAGTACCACTCAAGTAGCGAAAGATGCGCTTAACCCCCTGCCAATGCTTGACTCTTGGGCAATGCATAAACCTGCTCATCTGTGAGACAGCAAACTGAATATTTGGCCGAGTAATGCATAAGTAAATCAAGCATCCAATAGCTTGCTGATAGAGAACAACATCAAATGCATCTCTAGCATCATGAAGACTCAATCGTAAGCCTGTCTCCATAGGAGTGGCAATAGGCTTACAGTCTTCAAGGCCAAAACGCTACAATAATGTGTCAATATATTTCGTTTGACACAAAGCCATTCCACCATCAACGTGCATAAACTCAATGCCCAAATAATGATGCAAATGCCCCAAATCAGACATCTCAAATTAGGCATGCAAATCAGCCTTAAAATCAGCAATATGTCTCTCATGAGGACCAGTGAGCAGCATGTCATCAACCACAATGATCAGAAGTACATCATTAGCACGCTTAACATATAAGGTGCTTTCAGTTGGACTGTTCTCAAAACCATGTGCAATCAGATAGGCATGTATCTTCTCATACCAAGCACGTGGTGCCTGCTTTAAACCATATAATGCCTTCTTTAACCTGCACACCTGGTTTTCATGCCCTTCCTGCACAAAGCCACGGGGCTGAAAAACATACACTTCTTCATGCAAGTCATTATTTAGAAATGCAGTTTTAATGTCCAATTGATGTACATTCCAATCATGATGGGTTGCAAGTGCACAAATGCTCCGAACAGTAGTCATATGGCATGTAGGTGCAAAGGTCTCATCAAAATCAATGCCTCTTTCCTGTGCATAACCCTTTGCAACAAGCCTAGCCTTATACCTGTCAACTGCACCATCAGGTTTACGCTTCAGTTTGTATACCCACTTAGTGCCAATGGCCTTCTTGCCAAGACGCAAGTCACATAAAGACCATGTACCATTCTTCATTATAGCATCATATTCAGATTGCATAGCAGCCATCCAATTTTCTGAATTCTATGCTTCATCAAAAGAAACAGGCTCATTCTCATCACAGAGACTAGACGCAGCCATAACATAGCAATCTGATGCAAAGGAGGAACTATGAGAGCCCAAATGAATACGATATGACAAAGGTGCATCTAATTTGCTATCACGCAAAGTCCGCACCAGCCACTTTGGCATAGTTTTTGCATGCTCAATATCAGCTCTCTCATCAACAAGTGCATCATGTAAATCTGCATCAGAAATGGAATGATCTGCATCATCATATGAAACCTGCAAAGGCAGAGAAGTTTCCTCATTAGGACCAGCACTAGACTGTCCACCTATAAAAAGAGGCATCAAAGTATCATACATGTCTTTGGAGCTAACAGATGTCTCCTTAGTACATGAAAGCAATGGCTGAATAGCATCTTCCACAAAGACAACATCACGGCTAATCAGAATGCATTTAGTTTGTGGATGATACAGACGATAGCCTTTACTTTGAGAACTCTACCCAACAAAAATACATTTTACTGCCTTATCATCCAATTTTCTACGATGTTGTTCATGCACTAGTGCATATGCCAAACAACCAAAAACACGCAGATGAGCAACAGATGGCTTGCAGTCATGCCAAGCCTCATATGGAGTGATAGACTGCAGTGCTTTAGTGGGACACCTATTCAGTACATATGCTGCACACATGACAGCCTCAAGCCAGAAACTATGTGGTCAAGCCTGACTCTTGACCATACACCTCGCCATCTCCATGAGAGACTTGTTCTTCCGTTCAGCAACTCCATTCTGTTGAGGTGTATACGGCACTGTACACTGGTGTTTTATCCCACGTTCAGCCAGAAATGCATTAAAATCAGAAGACATATATTCCCCCCTCGATCAGAACAGAGGGTGCCCATTTTACATGCTGACAGATTTTCAGCCAAAACCAAAAACTGTTTGAAGCACATGAACACTTCGGACTTTGCTTTGAGTGGATATACCCATGCATGCCTGGAAAAATCATCAATGAAAGTCACGAAGTAAAGGTAATTTCCAAAAGAGGCTGTCTACATAGAACCACAGAGATCACTATGTACAAGCTGCAATTTCTGTGTAGCCCGAACTAAACCATCTTTTGGAAAGGAGGAATGCTGCATTTTGCCCAAAATACAGCCTTCACATACATGTTTTCCAGGTGCCTCAAGCTTGGGCAAACAAGACACCATATCAGATTTCTACAGGTGTAGCAAACTAGCAAAATTTAGATAACCAAAACGTGCATGCCAAAGCTTTGCATCTTACATAGCCTGAGAATCATGTACTACACATGCCAAATCATTCAGAGATCTTTCATAGTCTATGAGCTTATACAGCCCACGACATAAAATGCCAGAAGCAATAATGACATCGCCATTTGACAGATCATGAACTGTACATCTGTCATCAACAAATTTCACAACCAAGCCAATCTTGGCTAATGTAGAAACTAATAACAGATTCTTCTTGATCCCTGGAACAAATAGAGCATCTGACAAGGTGAAAGAACTACCATCAGAAGTAGTCAGAATGATCTTACCAACTCCCATAACAGGATAAGAGGAGTTGTTGGCGCATGTGATAGTATTCCCTATAGGGGCAGGCTCGAGTGAAGAGAAGAAACTGCGCTGCGAGGTAATATGTTTGGTCGCCCCACTGTCAAAGTACCAAACATCTGAGTCTACTGCAGACATGCACTGCTCATGAGAAGATGAGTCAAAACTGCAAACAGTAGTAAACGCCCATTCTTCTTCCTGCACAAGATTAGCAGACTCTGTTTTTGGTGTAGAGGCTTCTGCAACAACCATTCCAGCCTCCTTTTTCTTTGCCTCTTTTTTTTTTTATATAAAGGAAGTTCGGCAATAGCCTACTCTCCCGGACTTGAATTAAATTAAGAAACAAAGGTACAATAGAAGGGGACTAGTGCCCACGGGACCCCCCAAATCCCACAAAGCAGGGGAAGCTTGATTGATTCCTAGGTTGCATTACAGAGAAGGTTAATCACCCTCTCATCGCCCTCATGCGGGGCCCACTTGGGTTTGAGCTTGTTGTTGATCAAAAGGAGGACTTGATGGTGCCTGAAGGGGGGGGATTTCTTACTGTTAACAATCCTTTTGCCAAGGAGGAATAGTGATTTCTCAATCGACCACTCCCTGGGGGGATCGCCGAAGTTGAGAGCACACCTCTCCCGCCATATTTTCCACAGGACTTCCCCTCTGATGGCGTTCCAGAGTGTCGCTGAGCAGCCGATCGCTTCTCCCAAAAGGACTTGTTTCCAACTAAGCTGTTTTTGAAGTCTGATTTTCATTCCAACCGTCTGCCAGATTCTGTAGGAGTTGGGGCAAGTAAGGAAGACGTGTGGGACATCTTCAATAGCCCGGTGGCAGCGTTTGCACCAAGGAGGGATCCCACAAAGTTTGCTAGCCTTATGGTTGGTCCAAATTCCTCGATGAAGAATTTGCCATAAGAGGACAGACTTCTTAATCTCTATGAGGGGGTGCCAGATACCCATGAATTTCATGTCCCACCGAAGCCGCGTCCAAGACAGGCACCACTTCTTGTTGAGGCTGATCTGGTGGTCAGCCGTTTCTTTGATGTTCGGGATTTTGAGTAGGCTATTTCCATTGTGCCATTTGAGACCAAGCGAGTTCGGTGTGTCGTGTCCCATGAGAAGGCGAGTCTTGTGACGATCCCATGCGAGGCATCTGCTTTGCAAAGTGTTCCATTCTTCGTAGGAGATGTTTATGCGAGGGTCAATATCCTCCAAGTTGATCCAGCTGTTGGTGTCTTGTTTCCAGAGGTGTTTCCATTTTTTGAATCCTTTGTTCCATAGCTTCTTGGCATTTCGAATGTTCCACGACTCCACACTCTGGATGCCATGTATCGAAAACCAGATAGAGTCGTTTTGTCTGATTCTGGCCGCCCACTTCCAGTCCTCACTAATTCCTGTGAAGCTTTTGACTTTATTCCAACCCTTCCAAAGGGAGCACACGAGATTCGAGCCTTTCGGGAAGACGGGGATCGGGGAGAATAGCAGTGTCATGATGTCAAGATTCTTCCAGTTTGGGAACCCCATGAGGGCCACTTTTGCAGCCAGTTTTGGACAATTCTTTATGATATGATCATTCCCTTTACAATACTTACAAAACAATTTCTGCTTTTCTGATTTTTTCTCATCTTTGTCTTGGTCCTTTGAATGTGCAGCATTTGCAGATTTCTGCTTACTAGTAGAAGAGCTCCATTTTCCTTTGCCCTTCTGACTAGCCAGGAAAGCTTGATCTGCAACACACATAATGGACCTATTCTGCCTGGACTAATCTTCCTGCAACAGAACAGAGACTAACTCCTCAAATGACAAGGCATTTGGATTGCCTTTCATCATTAACCGAAGAGTAGAAGCAAAACTCTGATATGAATCAGGAAGACAATTTAGAACGGTCTGCATAAGTGAGCTATCTGGTATAACCTTATCAGCAGAAATCAACTGTTCCTTCAAGTCTTTGATCTTTGTTAGGAAACTGTCCATAGAATCACCTTCATTCATGTGATCGCTCTCCAACTGTTTTCGGAGGTAAGCAACACGAGGCTCATTCCTAACGTGGTACAATGTGGTAAGTGTATCCCAAGCATCCTTAGCTGTTCTACAAGAGCGAATGTGAGGAATAATGGCACGTTTGACAGACAAAGCTATCAATCCATGAGCCTGGGCATCTCTGCCATCCCAGCAAATCTGCTCTGTAGTAGGTGCAGCAGAAACAGTAGCACGAACAAGAATCTGCGGAATATCATCTTCGACACCATCTTCATCAGCTCCAGCACCTGTATTTGTAGTACCTATAGTCAGAGGTGTAATAGGACGTCTTTCAACACCCTGCACAATGTTCCACAATCCTTTTGCAACCAATACATGTCGCATCATATAAGCCCATAATGGGTAGTTGGTACCATCCAACTTATTCTCAACAGCTAACATACGGAATACATCACTGCTTTTAGCCATGGCCGGTGACTAAAATACCTTGATGCAGAAAATTGACTGTATCTCAAAAGGTTGAACAGAACTGCCCCAACGAATTCTGCTAGATCTATAGCAGACTTTGAGACTCTTATACTGGCGAACAGAAATTGGTATATATCTTTGGCACAAAAAGACGAAATAGCCTGCACAAGCGCTGTGATAGTGCGTTCGAAGGCCGAAACGAGCTCTGATCTTGGGAACATGCTGAGTATGCTCACCAAATTTCATGCGATTCTGAGACTGCAAACGGAGGAGTGTCAACGGCGCCCTAGATGAAGCGACGACCTGCTCTAATACCAATTGTTGGAGTTAGACGTCTGCGGAAGCACGCGAACAACACAAGAAAGAAGAAGAAGCTTGGAGCACAACACACAATACTGAATGTATTACTAGAGAATGTACAAAGATAAGTAGCCCATTAAGGCAATAGGCGTATATACAAGCCGAGGGAAAAAAAACCTCCTAAAGAGGGAAGAAAGTGCCCCGGCGGTCCTAGTGTGTTCACACACATCACTACCTAAATATATCAACAGCTACATCAAGGAGCTTCTATTTAAATGTAACGAATGCATTTTTAAATGTTGATTTACAAGAGGTTGTATATGATACAACCATTAGGGTTTAAAGATAAATGACATCGAGCATGTGCTTGAATACTTATGCAAGTGTGGACACAAAGCTAGTGATGCAGATCCATCATTATGTGTCAAGAAGAAAGATGAAAAGGAAGTGTACATATGCACCTATGTGGATGACCTTATAATCATAGTAATGATGATGTAGTCATTAAAGACATTAAGGAAAAACTTTTAAAGGAGTTCAAGATCTTAGACCTTGGGATCTCAAATTATTTCTTATGAATTGAATCTATAAATATATAGGATGGAGTGTACATCATAAAAAGGAAGTATCTATTACATGTGATATGTAGATTTGGTATGATTCAATGTAAGCCACTCTTAAAGCCCTTATATACAAAGCTATGTGTAGGTGTTGGTGAACTCATTGATGACATTACATTGTACAAAAGATTAATTGAATCTTTTGTATATGTAGATATTACAAGGCTAGATTGATCATATATTGTAGGGGTGCTTTCTCAATTTCTATAAGAACCTACCATTGATCGTATAAATGCAGCTAGGAAAGTATTGAGATACATGAAGCACATTATAAATTATGACCTTTTCTATGCTCGTGGTGATTCTTTAGATGTTAAAGGATTCAAGCAGATTGGGTTGTTTCAAAGGAGGATAAATCAAGAACATCAAGTTGTGCGTTTCTATTTGGAATCAAAGAAATCTCTTGGAAGCCTAAGAAGCAACCCAAAATTGCTTTAGCACGCCAAAGATTTTCACTCTATGGAGACAAAATTTCAAGTATAGGCCTAGCCAACATTAATCCCATATTTAATGCTAGGAGTACACATATATAAGTTCATTACCATTTTGTTAGGGAGAAGGTCTCAAAAAAGGAGGTGGACATCAAGCACAAGGATCAAATTGCACATATAATGAAAAATTCTGTTGATGGATCAAACCTTATGAATTTCATGGAAGACATGAGTATGTAGGACATGGGATGAAGCAACTCAAGGACTTGAACTTTGGGGGGAGTGTTAGAAATTAAGTGCAAGATCAAGCATTCAATTGGGAATCTTTTACCACATCATCCATTTGCCGAAGGGAGAAAAAGAATATGCAAAACAAATTCATACCAAACTTAATTCCAATTACCAAAGTCTTAGAGAAAAAATAGGAACACTTTTTGGTGACATCAAACCAAATAAATCTCACCAAATCTAGCAAGGAGTTAAATATGAAGGTGATGGGGCATTCTCGATGATTATCCAAGAAAGGAATTATTATTAGTTACTCTCTACTTTCTTACTCTACATATCGTGCAAAGATATTTATCTCCACACCTACCCTATATGATGCTCACATAGAGTAGTCTATTTTGTTCTAATTGTTTAGGCAAGCATTATTAATAATTTTGGTTAGTTTATATGCCATTATTCTCATAGTTTATCAATCAAGATTCATTTAAGTCTCAAGTCATACTATGGAGTGGCTTGGGAGAAGTGAAGTATTTCTATTAGGCATCAAGTTTGGTCATAGTCAAATATCTAATTAGTTTGCCATGCAGAAATAGTTGTGTGAACTACCAAAAACTATTTGTAGCAATTCATAGTTCATTTGAAAGATACACAAGTCGTCTGAGTCTGTAGAAACTCTCATGCTCATAAAGTGATCCATTTCTGAGTAACATGGATCTTCATTGAACGTGGTAGCCTAGATTTGTACCTTGAGAGAAGTAGATCGACTTCTAGTTGTGATTAGGAGTGGAAATAATCGTTAAAACCAAATATTTTCCATCTATTTGATAAAATAATAATACCGTGCCAGTCTTATCCCATTAAGGATGTACAATCCTTCTTTGTGTTATGAGGATAAAATATTTCCTATTTATATACGTCATGGCCCCTCTTTGCTCAAAGTTCTCAAGCTCCTAATGTTTACATTAACTAAGCAAGAGAGGAGTCTATGCGTTCCATCAGGATAGAAAATGTGGGGCAATGTGTATACAAACCATGGAGCTCCTTGCAAACTTAGGTTTTATCCTCAAGCACCGATTGACTAGTGTATGCACTGTTCAATATGAGCTTTGTGCCTCTCTCTATATCATTTGTGGACGACTTACTCTAGCTAAGCTCAACTGACCATTGTGAGATTCTCTCTCTCTCTCTCTCTCTCTACGTGTGTGTGTGCCCATTTGGGGTGGGGTGTGGTGATTGAGACTAAACAAGGCAGCGGTGGCGACGATTGACTAGTGTACGCACTATTCAATATGAGCTTTGTGCCTCTTTCTATATCATTTGTAGACGATTGACTGGTGTATGCACTATTCAATATGAGCTTTTTGCCTCTCTCTCTCTATATCATTTGTAGACGACTTACTCTAGCTCAGCTCAACTAAGCTCAACGGACCATTGTGAGATTCTCTCTCTCTCTCTCTCTCTCTCTCTCTCTCTCGTGCCCATTTGAGGTGGTGGTGTGGTGATTGAAATTTGAGACTAAACAAGGCAGCGGTGGCGACGCTTATCTCCCTCATGATGTGGATGAAGGAACCGCTCCGCTATGGAAATAAAGGATTGTGGTCGTGCAAGAAAGTCTTGTGAGTGATGATGACGCAAAAAGGCTCGTGGGCGGCTGCCCTTTTTTTAATTACGGGTGGAGTGTGTCGGGTATATATTCTCTTGTCCCAAAACCGTATATGAAATGTTATATGCAAGTGAGAATGCTTAGGGACGTTTGTGAATAGTTTAAGGTTTTGTGACTTTTTTTAGAGGAGAGAAGTGGACTTGGTGTTCCAATTCTAAATTTCCATTGATGACCGAATACTTCTCTCATTTTAGTAGGAAGATCGAACTTTAACTTGCATTGCTCCACTTTTGGGATTTGGAAAGCATGTTAGACTTTTTCTTAATTGATGAAGTGCACCCAACTATAGTTAGAGTAAGTCGTCTACAAATGTGGCAAACTAAGAGGCCGTTGGACTCAAGTGGGTGCACAATTTTCAGTGTACCTTGAGTTCTCCTAATCGTGGGAGACCTTTGCCTAGATGTGAGGGTTCAATCTTGGAAAAAAAAAGAAGTATGGTTGGACAATGTAGTGGCACGTGCCATTGTGTGAAGTTTTTGGAGTCGTTTCTCACGAGATCTTGAAGTGAAAATATGATTTACAAATTCAGCACTTTCACTTTCTTGGATTATGAGAAGGCTTCCCTTTTTTTTGGTCATAGACAAGGCAAGAAGAAAAAAGAGCAAGAAAACCATAAGTCAAGGAAACAAGGCAATGGCCAAAAAGTTGAAGTGCCGTGATTCTATTACATTGGTTTTCTAAAATAACATTCACTTTAAATTTAATAAAAAGGAAAATTTAAGAGCGTTAAAGAGAATTACAAAGAAGGTTCATTTTTTGTAATAAAATGCACTTAAAATTACATTAAAAAAGGAGAATACAAGAGGGTTAGAGAGAATTGTAAAGAAGGTTCAAGACCTTTTCGTCCCCCTCATGGGTGGCTAATTGAAGTCCTCATCCTTACATACAAGAAAATTGGCATCCATATATGAATTCCTTATATACAAGGGTTGTTGTACTTCACCACCCATTTTATATGTCAGCTTTGATAGCCTCCATGTATCCCTTCAGCTCTTATGCAATGGATGGGGAAATGGTATTCAAGGTTGCACTATGTATCAATGAGAGCTTATAAAATATGTATTTCCTTCCATCATAGGCCTATGTTCAGAAATTACGTTCATCTATCTATGATATTCTCCTTAGTGGTTGCATAGAGTAGCTATGGCAATAGACCCTCGATAGGTTTTAGGGCTAGGACTTTCATCCACCTATCTTTGCTATAATTTCTTTCTCTATATCCTTCATAAAGCTTGTAATCTAACCTCTTCTTTTAGGTAACGGTCTTCCTATCGTCTTAACCAAGCAAGCATACCTTCCATGATAGGTTGCTAATATAAACTAATGCAGCATCCACCTGCACAATTTAGAGAAATTTCTCCATCCATCTTGTGGTTGTGGATATTTGATTGATCATGAATAGTTACGATCCTCTCTTTTTAACTTTCTTTGCAATTTGTTTTAAGGTATGTATTAGTGTTTGGTATCCTTATTGAACTCCCTTGTCTTAATGTGGTGATCAATTTATCATTGTTCTACAACACAAATTCCTATATCTATTGAGCTTGATTTCTTGGAGACTTTCATCCATTCGCAAGTTTTTGCAACTTTAGGTCTATGGGATAGGTTGCTTCTTTTTCTATAGAACATGTTGAATGAAATGGTTTACAATGGAGTTTTATAAGCTATTCCATATTCCTAAGAAACAATATGAACTATTTTTCTCAATCAAATATTCCATTGTCTGCTAATTTTTGTAGCACTTTGCAAATAAATTTCTTTGATATTTCTCCAGGACTGTTAGCTTGCGAGTGATGAAGGCTTGATTTTCTATAAAGAATAAGAAATTCCCCATCACTAACCACCTCTATAGGTGATTTGAATCATGTCAGAGTTTATTCTAAAAGGATTGTTTTGGTTCATGTGTCATTTTTCATAATAAATCAAGCTCTACCCATGTGGTCAAGTAGTACCTTTTCCTATCATATATTCTACATGAAATAATTTTTATGGATGTTACACATTGTGGCATGCACACAAAAAATTTCAAGTTTTCCCAAAGCATTTTTGTAGACATATAGAGTTGTATATAGTTGCATAATATTTTCTTGTAGAGGTAAGATTCTTCCCTCAAAAATCTACAAGAGAGGAGCCTTTTAGAGTAGCTTCCTTTATTCCTTAGGGAATTTTCAAAATAAAAACGAAAGGATCTTGGGAAAGCCCTATAAAGATGGCAAGACCTCATTTGTAAAAGAAAATTTGGTTGAGTAAAGTGTGAGCTCTCTCTTCTTGAAAAAATCATGTTTTTGCTCTCTTGCATTTTGAGTGAGTCCGTTGCTTGATTTTGGGTGTGATGCTTGTTTTAGAGTTTTGGAAGTATTATCTAACATGATTGCATTATTTTGAAATGTTTTTGTATGAGTAAACACTTATTTAGGTGATCTGAGTGAGTAAAGAAGGATTTATTGCATGTTTGTTTTTAATTTTTGCCTATTGCAAATTTTAGCATTTATTAAGAGCTTTCAAACAAGCCATAGCATGTGCAAAATGCGTCAATAGTGAGGGAGATACAATAATTTTGGCGATTAATCCATGTGACACCATTAGATACTTAGGGCCTCACACCATTAGGTAGTAAGGACCTGACACCATTAGATAGTGAGGACCAAAAACCATCGTATAGTGAGCACCTAACACCATTAGATAGTTGGGACTTGATACCATTAGATATTGAGGACCCAACACCATTGTATCATGAGCACCTGACACCATCATATAGTGATGTCTTGATAACATCCAGATGTGTGGACTTGACACTATCATAGGTTATCTAGTTGATACTATTGAAGGTGCCTTAGTTAAGACTGTTGGATGAGATTTGGACTTGATACCATCATGAATGCAAGTACTCTACGCCATTGTGTAGAGGCTATCATGAGCATGTATTTTTATTACTCAACTTGACACTCTTCCATCCCATCTACTTATGTGTGCAGCTCATGTATTGCACCTAGGTGCCTTATGTGATGGATATCACAATCATACAAATGCATCACTCAAATGGTTTGCACCACTTTGCTTGAAAAATGCACTCTTCTCCCCCTCAATCAAATGACAAATTTGTTAGTTAAGACTTTGACAGATAACAAGCTAGATGCATCTTTTCCATTTCATAGACATTCATGCTCTCCTAGTTCTTCTTTTGCATCAGTTTGTTATGCAATGGTTACCTTGGTCCATCTCTTTGCACCACTAGTGCATGGATCTAGCAAAATAGATGAATGCTACTTAAGGATTTCCTTATCAGATTCATCTCTCGAGTTAGAATCCAACTTGTTCTAAAAGGAAGATGAAGCTTACATAATCCCTTCCCAAATCACTCTCGTTTAGTGAAATGGGTGTATTTTATTGTTTGCAATTCGTCTCCATTAAATCTAACTAGAGGGGAATTTCGTTATGTAATCCCAACCTAACTAATAGAATGGTAAAGGTGGATTATCTAGTTTTTACAAGGATATAACATCCTCTTTATCCTCAGAGAGAATTTGAATAGCTTACCAAAGGTGGATTCAATGTTCTTTCAGAACTTTATATAGTTTTGAGAATCCACTTTAAGGGACTAGAATCCATAGGGATTAATCTAACTATTGTAGATTCCAATTGATTGAAACCTATTTTACTTGTTCTTCCAAAAAGATTAAGATCTTTATAACTACGTCCCAAAATGGGAACTCATAGTGTACAAGATCATGTTATCTTTAAAGTCATAAGTAGAAATAGATTATTCCAATCATTTCTTTACTGCTTAATCCTTACGGATGTTTAGTTGGATCTTAAACCTTAAAGGTCTTATTAATCCTTCCAAAATTCTCTCCTTTATATCCTAGATCTATTAAAGATGTCCTATGTTGACACCGTAACTAGATCTTTCTTATTCTTCAATTGACTTGAAATATCAAGATCTTTTTTGAGCTTTCTTTCAAGTTGTTTAAGTTTCTTGAATTTCAAGTAATGCTTTTGGATGAAGCTTTTAGATCTTCATCCTTTGGAGTTTACCTTCAAATTCAAAGAAGTTGATCCTCCCTTAATTTCTAACTCTCTATGAGAGATAGATTCTTTTGTATCTTGTTGGAAGAATTGTTCTTCCCTTTGAGAGGATAACTGAAGAAGATGCCTATTGTCTTCTTGATGTTTTTCATTGGATCATGAGTCCCTTTTTCTTCTTTCCATCAAGAAAAAGTACTCAACAGGATTCAGTACCCGCTGTCCCATACCAGTGGGTTCTTCATCCAATCCACATAACTATGCCTCTATATCTTTTCACCTTCTCTGTCCTTTCAAATGCCCTTCATACTATGGTACCAAATTATAAGGGCAAGGACTAAGGTGCTTAGATACACCACTACTAATCTTACTTAAATAATTGGTTAACCATTTAATGTGGTGTGACTCATCTTATCAAACTTAAAGTTTGACTTGACCTTTGCCCTACTTGGGTCTTTTGGCTTTCTTCTCTTCTTTAGCCAAAATAAGAGATAAGACTAGGTCTTTCTCAAATAGATCCCTTCATGTTCAATGCTTTACCGATGGGTTTTACTTGGGGATCTAGCTATTATGCTTTATACAAGAAGCCATTTTCCTTAGGTCTATAATATTGGAATCTATAATGTATGTTATGTTATCCCCATGAAGCATCAAACTTTATAGATCATCCAACTTCTTTTCCAAACCCACTTAGGATTTATACAATCCTTATGGTGTATGCAAGCCTTCTCTTGTATTGGGGTTCTTTGAGAATTCCCAATCTTTGAGAACTTCATTTTATTGGAAGATGTAATTAAAGATATATGAAGTACTAGAATATGAGGAAGTACTTAAACTCTATCTATTTCTTGCATATATTTTACCTTGCAACACCCTATTTGCTCTTTTCAAGGCATAAGATACAAGTTCTTAGGGACTTTCTCCCTTCCTTTAGAGTTTCCATCCTCGAAAACTACCTGAAAGTAAATTGAAAATTGTGCTCTTTCGGAAGTATTTGAAAGATTTTATTTTCAATGTTTTATTGTCCTTCCTAGTTAAAAGAACTATTCAGAGCTTTTTTGCTTTCTCTTCTCCAAGCGTACAGAACAAATGTCCCAAAGTTCAAGTTGAGATTACCCACAAATTCGATGTCACATACCACCGAATTTACTTCAGTAGTAGTGTAAGCCTAGATTTCCCATACCATCCAGCTTACACTTCCACTTTAGTAAAGGTAACTTTAGCTTGAGTCTTGAGATTAAACCTTCTTTTAGTCTAATCAATTAGGAGCTATTACTTCTATAGACTTGTAAGTGTAATTTCCATATGAAACTTTAAACTTACCAACTCTTACAAGTAATTGACAAGAGTTAATGTCAAAGATTGCTTCGTTTAGATGTAATCTAAAAGATCATTGTTATGTCACTTGATAATAGAGTTAGTTTATATCTCAACTAGATATTATCCTTTTTGACATAATGAGTAATCTAAACAAGGAATAGTTGATATGCCAATCAAATCTTTGTGTTTGAAGTAGATGAAAATACCATTTACTATATAGACCTTTATTTCTAGGACATTAGAAAATGGTATTTAGGGTTTATTAAAACCCTCGAGTTTCACCTTCTCTTCATGCCTTGCATTTGCTTGGAAGAATAATGTAAAGCTCCAAATAGTTCTGTAGTTCTTTCAAACAAAGAACTTTCTTGAGCAAAAACACTAATACTTTCATCTTCCAAAACTAAGATTCTGTTATATCCTATTTTCTCTTTCTTAGAGCTTGAGAGTAGATGCTCTAAGTTACCACCAATGTATCATGGTTCTAAGAGAGAGAATGATTTACTATTACCTTAAGTCTATGGCCTTGCTGATCAGGCATGCCATGGGTTTTTATGGAATTTAAAATTCCATAAGAGGGATTTTAAGCTTAAGGCATTTCAAGAAGTTAGGATTATTTGGTTTTTAATTACTAAGCCAAACATAAAGGAATTAAATGGTTTGTAGTGGCCAATTGGCCTCATCACCATTCTTCCTAGAAACTAATAAAATCAAATCCTACTTAAGCTTAACTTCAAGAACTTAATCTCCCTCTCAACTCGAAAACCCATTTAATGTATTCCAAATGCATACTTTGGTGTATGACAAGACTTTTAAAGTTCAATATTAAAGTTCTCCTTGCGCATTTTGATACTTACTTGTGTGCCCATATGTGTGCATCTTAAAATCATGCATGGGGTATAATGAAAACTAAAAAGAAACTTTAATGAAAGACCTAGTCAAACCTCGTTGTTTCTTTCAATCTTGGTGACGAGCTTTCCCAAACTTATGGGTGCCCCATAGTGCATTGATGTATGCATTCTATTTGAGCAACCTATAGCTAATGGATGTCACACATATATCCCTTACTATTGGAAAAGAAAATTTTGCAAAAAGTGCCATGCTTCTAAATACGTATTGGCATTTTGCACAGACGAGATTTCTGTATGAGGACAACACACATGGAAATACTTATCCTAACCACCACCATGTTCCTTGAGTGCTCCGTGGAATGAATATCTCTTGTTTTTGTGTTTTTCTCGTAGTGCATAGCTTATGAAAAGGATGTCCTCTACCACAAGAACACTTGCCTTTAGTGTTATGAATGAAGAGAAAAATAAAAGATAGTCTCCCAAATTTTCATTGGCAAAACTCTTCTAATCTTCCTTGATCTAATTATTTCCCTTCTTATTAAAAAAGTTGCTCTCTAATTATTTCCCTTCTTATTAATAGAGGTGTTACTAATTTATTCCTCCTCACAATACTTAAGGCTACGTATAATATATAGAAAACACTTTACAAGTAAAAACTCTCCAAGTTGTAGATTGATAATTGTGGAGAGCCACTTATCTTATAGAGAAAAACGAAGCCACTTACCCTTGTAACATACAAATCCATGGGTAGATGGACAGTCTCACAAGCATAAGTTTCTGGTTCCAATCCATTAACCTTCTACCCCCCAACTTGGGGTGGTGAAAGGTTAAACAAATGGCCTCATGTCAAGATGCAAGAGGAAAGGGGGACATGCACATGACAAGCACGAGACCATCCCTGCACCTATTGTTCAACTAACTGACAGCCCCAACCCGAACCTCATTCACTATCATTTGGTTCCAAATAAAACACAATGCTAATTACATTCACTTATGTAATTAAATTAATGAGATATGTGAAGACCCAAAAAAAATACTTCCCCAACATCTTTGCTCATGCTCATCCATTTGCAAGTGTGCTCGTCTTGTTAAAGCCATAGTCCTCCTTTGATTCTCCATACATTGCATTTTCCCAATTTGTGCTCAAAGAAGACCCTTGCATTCATTCATCTATGAATTTGTGAGGTCGCGAGCCCTCTATGTGCATCCTTTTGATCATGAAATGTTGAAGAGCACAAAAAAGATGCGTGGTTGAGGTAGGAATCGTCACATGAGGAAAACATATCCCATATAGAGGATACGTCTGCGAACAAAACTCTACATATAGGAAGTTCGGGCGTCCGTCTGTTACATCGAGAGAATGAGCGTGCATTGAGCTTATCTTCTCACGTAGATTTGGGAATAGGCACGTGTACGTATTGCCTGATGAGTCTGCCTGTTGTAGCATTTAGACAGGCCCATCGCGTGGATGTAGCATTCAGACAAGAAGAAGGTCGCGGTGGCTATAGCCATAAGGGGGTGATCATGCGAAGTCGTTTTACCTCCTTCAAGAAGAAGGAGCGCTCAGCATCTACGAGTCACGAACAAACCATCCACTCAGAACCTCAAAATTGAGAGTTGAAAATTTAAGATCTCAAATGGAGATGAAGTTCAAGAGTCCTAGCTCTGATACCACTGTTGTTGAAGGACTCCATAGCCTCCACAACACAACAATTAATCAACTATGAAATCTAAGAGAATTAACTAGCAATGGCACACACTAGGAAGAGAGATATGTTTCCACCCAACCAACCCCTCCAATATATAGCTCCAAGTCCAAGGGGGTAAGTCCCTCTCAAGGGGACATGTGTACCTTCCATCACATGGGTCCCTAAGGTGTTCACATGGTTTCCAAGCTTAGGAAATCACATGAAATCACATGGCTTCGAAAAGAAGACTCTCCAAGCTCTCACGTACAATCCAAGTGGCTAGGAGAAGCTTCCAATCAAGCCTAAGGTACTCAACCTTAGAGAATTAGCCCTAAGGTTCAAGACCCATCTAAAAGGGGTAAATAAACCATAAATCCAAAGGGTTTCACACCTAGAAACCCAAGGGTTCTACCCCTTAGACCCATGTAATTATACAACATTCTCCCCCCCTTAAAAGCATTTCCATCCTCAAAAATGAGTGGAGATATATACCTTGGGGTATTCCCCCATGCTCCATGATCAATCTCAAAGACCATGGCCTTCATCTCTCTAGTTCGCCTCTTAGTTCAAACGTGTGATTTCTATCGTGAATGAATTTTTAAAGAGGAGAATGCATGTGTGGTCTGATTCCCTCCCCCAATCATTCAAAGTTCCATCTAGTTTTGCATACAAAAAAGAACCAGTCGAATGCAAAGTATGGAAAGAATGAAAAGGGTGGAAGAAAATATCCCTGCCTATTTCCTTTGTTTAAGCCATGTGTCATCTAGGTCTCCAAAGCTCAAACACGTGGACTAGGTGGAGTCATAGTGATTTTAGCTAAATTGCTACCTTGGTCCATCTCTTTGCACCACTAGTGCATGGATCTAGCAAAATAGATGAATGCTACTTAAGGCTTTCCTTATCAGATTCATCTCTCGAGTTAGAATCCAACTTGTTCTAAAAGGAAGATGAATCTTACATAATCCCTACCCAAATCACTCTCGTTTAGTGAAATGGGTGTATTTTATTGTTTGCAATTCGCCTCCAATAAATCTAACTAGAGGGGAATTTCATTATGTAATCCCAATCTAACCAATAGAATTAACTAGTTTTTACAAGGATATAACATCCTCTTTATCCTCAGAGAGAATTTGAATAGCTTACCAAAAGTGGATTCAATGTTCTTTCAAAACTTACATAGTTTTGAGAATCCACTTTAAGGGACTAGAATCCATAGGGATTAATCTAACTATTGTAGATTCCAATTGATTGAAACCTATTTTACTTGTTCTTCCAAAAAGATTAAGATCTTTATAACTACGTCCCAAGATGGGAACTCATAGTGTAAAAGATCGTGTTATCTTTAAGGTCATAAGTAGAAATAGATTATTCCAATCATTTCTTTACTGCTTAATCCTTACGGATGTTTAGTTGGATCTTAAACCTTAAAGGTCTTCTTAATCCTTCCAAAATTCTCTCCTTTATATCCTAGATCTATTAAAGATGTCCTATGTTGACATCGTAACTAGATCTTTCTTATTCTTCAATTGACTTGAAATATCAAGATCTTTTTTTAGCTTTCTTTCAAGCTGTTTATGTTTCTTGAATTTCAAGTTATGCTTTTGGATGAAGCTTTTAGAGCTTCATCCTTTGGAGTTTACATTCAAACTCAAAGAAGTTGATCCTCCCTTTATTTCTAACTCTCTATGAGAGATAAATTCTTTTGTATCTTGTTGGAAGAATTGTTCTTCCCTTTGAGAGGACAACTAAAGAAGATGCCTATTGTCTTCCTGATGTTTTTCATTGGATCATGAGCCCCTTTTTCTTCTGGCCATCAAGAAAAAGTACTCAACGGGATTTAATACCCACTGTCCCTTACTAGTGGGTCCTTCATCCAATCCACATAATTATGCCTCTATATCTTTTCACCTTCGTTGTTCTTTTAAATGCCCTTCATACTATGGTACCAAATTATAAGGGCAAGGACTAAGGTGCTTAGATACACCACTACTAATCTTACTTAAATAATTGGTTAGCCATTTAATGTGGTGTGACTCATCTTATCAAACTTAAAGTTTGACTTGACCTTTGCCCTACTTGGGTCTTTTGGCTTTCTTCTCTTCTTTAGCAAAAATAAGAGATAAGACTAGGTCTTTCTCAAATAAATCCCTTCATGTTCAATGCTTTACCGATTGGTTTTACTTCGAGATCTAGCTATTATGCTTCATACAAGAAGCCATTTTCCTTAGGTCTATAATATTGGAATCTATAACGTATATTATGTTATCCCCATGAAGCATCAAGCTTTATAGATCATCCAACTTCTTTTCCAAACCCACTTAGGATTTATACAATCCTTATGGTGTATGCAAGCCTTCTCTTGTATTGGGGTTCTTTGAGAATTCCCAATCTTTGAGAGCTTCATTTTATTGGAAGATGTAATGAAAGATATATGAAGTACTAGAATATGAGGAAGTACTTCAACTTTATCTATTTCTTGCATATATTTTACCTTGCAACACGCTATTTGGTCTTTTCAAGGCATAAGATACAAGTTCTTAAGGAGTTTCTCCCTTCCTTAAGAGTCGTCGTCCTCGAAAAGTACCTGAAAGTAAATTGAAAATTGTGCTCTTTCAGAAGTATTTGAAAGAGTTATTTTCAATCTTTTATTGTCCTTCCTAGTTAAAAGAACTATTCAGAGCTTTTTTCTTTCTCTTCTCCAAGCGTACAGAACAAATGTCCCAAAGTTCAAGTTGAGATTACCCACAAATTCGATGTCCCATACCACCAAATTTACTTCAGTAGTAGTGTAAGCCTAGATGTCCCATACCATCTGGCTTACACTTCCACTTTAGTAAAGGTAACTTTAGCTTGAGTCTTGAGATTAAACCTTCTTTTAGTCTAATCAATTAGGAGCTATTACTTCTATAGACTTGTAAGTGTAATTTCCATATAAAACTTTAAACTTAATCCTTTTTGACATAATGAGTAATCTAAACGAGGAATAGTTGACATGCCAATCAAATCTTTGTATTTGAAGTAGATGGAAATACCATTTACTATATAGAACTTTATTTCTAGGACATTAGAATATGGTATTTACGGTTTATTAAAACCCTCGAGCTTTACCTTCTCTTCATGCCTTGCATTTGCTTGGAAGAATAATGTAAAGCTCCAAATAGTTCTGCAGTTCTTTCAAACAAAGAACTTTCTTGAGCAAAAACACTAATACTTTCATCTTCCAAAACTAAGATTCTGTTATATCATATTTTCTCTTTCTTAGAGCTTGAGAGTAGATGCTCTAAGTTACCACCAATGTATCATGTTTCATAGAGAGAGAATGATGTACTATTACCTTAAGTCTATGGCCTTGCTGATCAGGCATGCCATGGGTTTTTATGAAATTTAAAATTCCATAAGAGGGATTTTAAGCTTAAGGCATTTCAAGAAGTTAGGATTATTTGGCTTTTAATTACTAAGCCAAACATAAAGGAATTAAATGGTTTGTAGTGGCCAATTGGCCTCATCACCATTCTTCCTAGAAACTAATAAAATCAAATATAACTTAAGCTTAACTTCAAGAACTTAATCTCCTTCTCAACTCGAAAACCCATTTAATGTATGTCAAATGCATACTTTGGTGTATGACAAGACTTTTACACCTTTATTGCATGCATAAGGTTCAGAAGTTGAACCCCTCCTTAAAGCATGCAAAAGTTCCAAATTGGAACTTTGTTCATTCAAAGGATGGTGCATTTCCATGCAACTTTGGATATGCAAGTTGCAATAATGCATTTGATGCATTCTTCCTAATCATGACCATCTTTATGCACCTCTGATCTTTCTTTTCAAAGCAATGAACTTGATGCATAGTGCAAATCATTTCTATGGCTTAATTGTATAGGTGATCCAACAAATAGGACCAACTGAATCTATGCATCCACTTCATAGTCATGTCTATTATGACATGCACTGTATGTTCTTTAATTTGCAAGAAAAAGAAAGAGGTGCAAATACTTACGTGGAAATTAGGCTTCGTCCGTCCCTTGACTATATTTTAGTGCTCTCAAAGTGATGAAATAGGCTTGGGCCATCGCACTCCTTCCCTTCCATCTTGGCACTTCATGCATACTTGAGTGTTCTCATGGTGATGAAGTAGGCTTGGGCCATCCCATCTCATCCAATATTAAAGTTCTCCTTGGGCATTTTGATACTTGTGTGCCCATATGTGTGTATCTTAAAATCATGCATGGGATATTATGAAAACTAAAAAGAAACTTTAATGAAAGACTTACTCAAACCTCGTTGTTTCTTTCAATCTTGGTGACGAGCTTTCCCAAACTTATGGGTGCCCCATAGTGCATTGATGTATGCATTCTATTTGAGCAACCGATAGCTAATGGATGTCACACATATATCCCTTACTATTGGAAAAGAAAATTTTGCAAAAAGTGCCATGCTTCTAAATAAGTATTGGCATTTTGCACAGAGGAGATTTCTGTATGAGGACAACACACATCGAAATACTTATCCTAACCACCACCATGTTCCTTGAGTGCTCCATGGAATGAATATCTCTTGTTTATGGGTTTTTCTCGTAGTGCATAGCTTATGAAAAGGATGTGCTCTACCACAAGACCACTTGCCTTTAGTGTTATGAATGAAGAGAAAAATAAAAGATAGTCTCCCAAATTTTCATTGGCAAAACTCTTCTAATCTTCTTTGATCTAATTATTTCCCTTCTTATTAAAAAAAATGCTCTCTATATTCTCTAAGAGAGGTGTTACTAATTTATTCCTCCTCACAATACTTAAGGCTATGTATAATAGATAGAAAACACTTTACAAGTAAAAACTCTCCAAATCGTAGGTTGATAATTGTGGAGAGCATCCCCTTATCTTATAGAGAAAAACGAAGCTAGTTATCCTTGTAACATGCAAATCTATGGGTAGATGGAGAGTCTCACAAGCATAAGTTTCTGGTTCCAATCCATTAACCTTCTACCCCCGAACTTGGGGTGGTGAAAGGTTAAACAAATGGCCTCATGTCAAGATGCAAGAGGAAAGGGGGACATGCACACGACAAGAACGAGACCATCCCTGCACCTATTGTTCAACTAACAAACAACCGCAACCCGAACACCATTCACTATCATTTGGTTCCAAATAAAACACAATGCTAATTACATTCACTTATGTGATTAAATTAATGAGATATGTGAGGACCCAAAAAAAATACTTCCCCAACATCTTTGCTGATGTTCATCCATTTGCAAGCGTGCTCGTCTTGTTAAAGCCATAGTCCTCGTTTGATTCTCCATACATTGCATTGTCCCAAGTTGCGCTCAAAGAAGACCCTTGCATTAATTCTTCTATTGATTTGTGAGGACGGGAGCCCTCTATGTGCATCCTTTTGATCATGAAATGTTGAAGAGCACAGAAAATATGTGTGGTTGAGGTAGGAATCGTCACCTTAGGAAAACATATCCCATATAGAGGATACGTCCGCGAACAAAACTCTACATATAGGTAGCTAGAGTGTCCATCTGTTACATCGAGAGAATGAGCACGCGTTGAGCTTATCTTCTCACGCAGATTTGGGAATAGGCACGTGTACGTATTGCGTGATGAGTCTATCCATAAATTGAGAATTGAAAATTCAAGATCTCAAATGGAGATGAAGTTCAAGAGTCCTAGCTCTGATACCACTGTTGTGGAAAGACTCCATAGCCTCCACAACTCAACAACTATTCAACTAAGAAATCTAAGAGAATTAACTAGCAATGGCACACACTAGGAAGAGAGATATGTTTCCACCCAACCAACCCCTCCAATATATAGCTCCAAGTCCAAGGGGGTAAGTCCCTCTCAAGGGGACATGTGTACCTTCCATCACATGGGTCCCTAAGGTGTTCACATGGTTTTCAAGCTTAGGAACTCACATGAAATCACATGGCTTCTAAAAAAAGACTCTCCAAGCTCTCACGTACAATCCAAGTGGCTAGGAGAAGCTTCCAATCAAGCCTAAGGTACTCAACCTTAGAGAACTAGCCCTAAGGTTCAAGACCCATCTAAAAGGGATAAATAAACCATAAATCCAAAGGGTTTCACACCTAGAAACCCAAGGTTTCTACCTCCTAGACCCATGTAATTATACAACATTCTCCCCCCCTTAAAAGCATTTTCGTCCTCGAAAATGAGTGGAGATATATACCTTGGGGTATTCCCCCGTGCTCCATGATCAATCTCAAACATCATGGCCTTCATGTATCTAATTGGCCTCTTAATTCAAAAGGGTGATTTCTATCTTGAATGAATTTTTAAAGAGGAGAATCCATGTGTGGTCTGATTCCCTGCCCCAATCATTCAAAGTTCCATCTAGTTTTGCATACAAAAAAGAACCAGTCGAATGCAAAGTATGGAAAGAATGAAAAGGGTGGAAGAAAACATCCCTGCCTATTTCCTTTGTTTAAGCCATGTGTCATCTAGGTCTCCAAAGCTCAAACACGTGGATTAGGTGGAGTCATAGTGATTTCGGCTAAATTGCTACCTTGGTCCATCTCTTTGCACCACTAGTGCATGGATCTAGCAAAATAGATGAATGCTACTTAAGGCTTTTCTTATCAGATTCATCTCTTGAGTTAGAATCCAACTTGTTCTAAAAGGAAGATGAATCTTACATAATGCCTGCCCAAATCACTCTCATTTAGTGAAATGGGTGTATTTTATTGTTTGCACTTCGCCTCCAATAAATCTAACTAGACGGGAATTTCATTATGTAATCCCAACCTAACCAATAGAATGGTAAAGGTGGATTATCTAGTTTTTACAAGGATATAACATCCTCTTTATCCTCAGAGAGAATTTGAATAGCTTACCAAAAGTGGATTCAATGTTCTTTCAAAACTTTACATAGTTTTGAGAATCCACTTTAAGGGACTAGAATCCATAGGGATTAATCTAACTATTGTAGATTCCAATTGATTGAGACCTATTTTACTTGTTCTTCCAAAAAGATTAAGATCTTTATAACTATGTCCCAAGATGGGAACTCATAGTGTAAAAGATCGTGTTATCTTTAAGGTCATAAGTAGAAATAGATTATTCCAATCATTTCTTTACTGCTTAATCCTTACAGATGTTTAGTTGGAACTTAAACCTTAAAGGTCTTCTTAATCCTTCCAAAATTCTCTCCTTTATGTCCTAGATCTATTAAAGATATCCTATGTTGACATTGTAACTAGATCTTTCTTATTCTTCAATTGACTTGAAATATCAAGATCTTTTTTGAGCTTTCTTTCAAGCTGTTTATGTTTCTTGAATTTCAAGTTATGCTTTTGGATGAAGCTTTTAGAGCGTCATCCTTTGGAGTTTACCTTCAAGCTCAAAGAAGTTGATCCTCCCTTTATTTCTAACTCTCTATGAGAGATAGATTCTTTTGTATCTTGTTGGAAGAATTGTTCTTCCCTTTGAGAGGATAACTAAAGAAGATGCCTATTGTCTTCCTGATGTTTTTCATTGGATCATGCGTCCCTTTTTCTTCTGGCCATCAAGAAAAAGTACTCAACGGGATTCAGTACCCACTCTCCCATACCAGTGTGTTCTTCATCCAATCCACATAACTATGCCTCTATATCTTTTCACCTTCTCTATCCTTTTAAATGCCCTTCATACTATGGTACCAAATTATAAGGGCAAGGACTAAGGTGCTTAGACACACCACTACTAATCTTACTTAATTTATTGGTTAACCATTTAATGTGGTGTGACTCATCTTATCAAACTTAAAGTTTGACTTGACCCTTGCACTACTTGGGTCTTTGGGCTTTCTTCTCTTCTTTAGCCAAAATAAGAGATAAGACTAGGTCTTTCTCAAATAGATCCCTTCATGTTCAATGGTTTATCGATGGCTTTTACTTGGGGATCTAGCTATTATGCTTCATACAAGAAGCCATTTTCCTTAGGTCTATAATATTGGAATCTATAATGTATGTTATGTTATCCCCATGAAGCATCAAGCTTCATAGATCATCCAACTTCTTTTCCAAACCCACTTAGGATTTATACAATCCTTATGGTGTATGCAAGCCTTCTCTTGTATTGGGGTTCTTTGAGAATTCCCAATCTTTGAGAACTTCATTTTATTGGAAGATGTAATGAAAGATATATGAAGTACTAGAATATGCGGAAGTAATTCAACTTTATCTATTTCTTGCATATCTTTTACCTTGCAACACCCTATTTGGTCTTCTCAAGGCATAAGATACAAGTTCTTAGGGACTTTCTCCCTTCCGAATAGTTTTCGTCCTCGGAAACTACCTGAAGTAAATTGAAAATTGTGCTCTTTCAGAAGTATTTGAAAGAGTTTGTTTTCAATCTTTTATTGTCCTTCCTGGTTAAAAGAACTATTTAGAGCTTTTTGCTTTCTCTTCTCCAAGCGTACAGAACATATGTCCCAAAGTTCAAGTTGAGATTACCCACAAATTCGATGTCCCATACCACCGAATTTACTTCAGTAGTAGTGTAAGCCTAGATGTCCCATACCATCCGGCTTACACTTCCACTTTAGTAAAGGAAACTTTAGCTTAAGTCTTGAGATTAAACCTCCTTTTAGTCTAATCAATTAGGAGCTATTACGTCTATATACTTGTAAGTGTAATTTCCATATGAAACTTTAAACTTACCAAGTCTTAGAAGTAATTGACAAGAGTTAATGTCAAAGATTCCTTCGTTTAAATGTAATCTAAAAGATCATTGTTATGTCACTTGATAATAGAGTTGGTTTATATCTCAACTAGATATTATCCTTTTTGACATAATGAGTAATCTAAACAAGGAATAGTTGACATGCCAATCAAATCTTTGTATATGAAGTAGATGGTAATACCATTTACTATGTAAACCTTTATTTCTAGGACATTAGAAAATGGTATTTAGGGTTTATTAAAACCCTCGAGTTTTACCTTCTCTTCATGCCTTGCATTTGCTTGGAAGAATAATGTAAAGCTCCAAATAGTTCTGTAGTTCTTTCAAACAAAGAACTTTCTTGATAAAAAACACTAATACTTTCATCTTCCAAAACTAAGATTCTATTATATCATATTTTCTCTTTCTTAGAGCTTGAGAGTAGATGCTCTAAGTTACCACCAATGTATCATGGTTCTGAGAGAGAGAATGATGTACTATTAGCTTAAGTCTATGGCCTTGCTGATCAGGCATGCCATGGGTTTTTATGAAATTTAAAATTCCATAAGAGGGATTTTAAGCTTAAGGCATTTCAAGAAGTAAGGATTATTTGGCTTTTAATTACTAAGCCAAACATAAAAGAATTAAATGGTTTGTAGTGGACCATTCTTCCTAGAAACTAATAAAATCAAATCCTACTTAAGCTTAACTTCAAGAACTTAATCTCCCTCTCAACTCGAAAACCCATTTAATGTATTCCAAATGCATACTTTGGTGTATGACACGACTTTTACACCTTTATTGGAAAAGGTATTGCATGCATAAGGTTCAAAAGTTGAGCCCCTCCTTAAAGCATGCAAAAGTTTCGAATTGGAACTTTGTTCATTCAAAGGATGGTGCAAAATTTCCATGCAACTTTGGATATGCAAGTTGCAATAATGCATTTGATGCATTCTTCCTAAGCATGACCATTTTTATGAACCTCTGATCTTTCTTTTCAAAGCAATGAACTTGATGCATAGTGCAAATCATTTCTATGGCTTAATCGTATAGGTGATCCAACAAATAGGACCAGCTGAATCTATGCATCCACTTCATAGTCATGTCTATTATGACATGCACTGTATGTTCTTTAATTTGCAAGAAAAAGAAAGAGGTGCAAATACTTATCTGGAAATTAAGCTTCGTCCATCCCTTGACTATATTTTAGTGGTCTCAAAGTGATGAAGTAGGCTTGGGCCATTGCACTTCTTCCCTTCCATCTTGGCACTTCATGCGTACTTGAGTGTTCTCATGGTGATGAAGTAGGCTTGGGCCATCCCATCTCATCCAATATTAAAGTTCTCCTTGGGCATTTTGACACTTACTTGTGTGCCCATATGTGTGCATCTTAAAATCATGCATGGGATATAATGAAAACTAAAAAGAAACTTTAATGAAAGACTTACTGAAACCTCGTTGTTTCTTTCAATCTTGATGACGAGCTTTCCCAAACTTATGGGTGCCCCATAGTGCATTGATTTATGCATTCTATTTGAGCAACCTATAGCTAATGGATGTCACACATATATTCCTTTCTATAGGAAAAGAAAATTTCGAAAAAAGTGCCATGCTTCTAAATAAGTATTGGCATTTTGCACTGAGGAGATTTATGTATGAGGACAACACACATGGAAATACTTATCCTAACCACCACCATGTTCCTTGAGTGCTCCATGGAATGAATATCTCTTGCTTTTGTGTTTTTCTCGTAGTGCATAGCTTATGAAAAGGATGTCCTCTACCACAAGAACACTTGCCTTTAGTGTTATGAATGAAGAGAAAAATAAAAGATAGTCTCCCAAATTTTCATTGGCAAAACTCTTATAATCTTCCTTATCTAATTATTTCCCTTCTTATTAAGAAAAATGCTCTCTTTATTCTCTAAGAGAGGTGTTACTAATTTATTCCTCCTCACAATACTTAAGGCTACGTCTAATATATAGAAAACACTTTACAAGAGAAAACTCTCCAAGTCGTAGGTTGATAATTGTGGAGAGCATCCACTTATCTTATAGAGAAAAACGAAGCTAGTTATCCTTGTAACATGCAAATCCACGGGTAGATGGACAATCTCACAAGCATAAGTTTTTGGTTCCAATCGATTAACCTTCTACGCCTCAACTTGGGGTGGTGAAAGGTTAAACAAATGGCCTCATGTCAAGATGCAAGAGGAAAGGGGGACATGCACACGACAAGCACGAGACCATCCTTGCACCTATTGTTCAACTAACGGACAGGCCCAACCCGAACCTCATTCACTATTATTTGGTTCCAAATAAAACACAATGCTAATTACATTCACTTATGTAATTAAATTAATGAGATATGTGAGGACAAGAAAAATACTTCCCCAACATCTTTGCTGATGTTCATCCATTTGCAAGCGTGCTCGTCTTGTTAAAGCCATAGTCCTCCTTTGATTCTCCATACATTGCATTTTCCCAAGTTGCGCTCAAAGAAGACCCCTCACATGGCATAGTTACTCAAATACATGAACTCTTTACATTATCCATCAATAAAATCAATATAGAAAAGTTGAGACAAGAATGAATTTTATATGTATTTTATGTCATCTAAACGAGAAGAAAATTCAAACATATCTTACTTTTTATACACAAACCCTCTCTTCCCCTCTGATATCTTACTTTTTATACACAAACCCTCTCTTCCCCTCTGATAGACAGACAGACACACATATATGCATGCATGTGTGTCCACATACGCAAATAGAGAAACATAATATATATATATATATATATATATATATATATATATATATATATATATATATATATATATATATATATATATATATATATATGTGTGTGTGTGTGTGTGTGTATGTATGTATATGCTTGAGAAGAGAAATTGCCAACCATGGAAGTTTAGAATCTCAAACTTCCTTAAGGAGAAAGGTCTATGGGGGTTGGTTAGCAGTATAGAGGTTAAGCCTTATCTAGATTCTCAAGGCCAAGCAAATTTTAGATGCACTTGGATCAATAAAGGGTGTAGTAGATGATGATGATTTAGTTTCCCACAATTTAGATGGGTTTCGAGAAGATGAACAATGGAAGGCATTTACCACCTCTATCTATGTAAGGGATTATTAGTAGATTTTGAGAAATTCACCTCTCTTATGGTAACTAAAGAGCTCAACCATGGATGCAACAATTCAAAAGGTAGCCACAAGCAACTCTTCTATGCAAGAAGAGGACGAAGATGCAAAGGCCACAAAAGGTTGATGAAGAGGAGGAGGTGGAAGCAACCACTAACAAGGAAACCAAAGAAATCAAGGGAGCCAACCAATTCAAGATGAAGGTCCATCCTCAAGAGAAAGAGCAAGAGGAAGAGGTAGAGGAGACAGATATGGAGGCACAAGCTACTCAAATTCAAGTGAATATCACGATTAAAGAAAGCAAGGACATTGTGCGAAAGATTGCTATCAAAGGCAAGGAGTAAACAACTATAGAGGTCAAGGTAACTATGCTAACTCATCCAACACATTAGAAAATGAACACTTGTTAGCTATGAGGCAAAGTAATGAAGGTAAAGCACATGATGAAGTATGGTATATTGTAATAGGCCTCTTTTCTAGTGAAATAATTCATTTTGAACTTTCTGAATTTCATTGTGGGGATAGTGCTTAGAACGAATAATTAGGTCATTTTATGCATGTAGGAAAAATTTTGGGTTGACAAGTTTCATATTCTCTCTCTAGACCTTAATTGCATCATGTTTTCCAGTGGGATTTTGAAGGTGAAGATGAAAGAATTAAGGAAAACTCTGTATGAGGGAAAGGTAGAGCAAGTAGAAGAGAATAAAAGTGCCTGTGTGAGATTTTTGTGAATCATGTACTAAGTACCTCGTTCAAGGTCGTACGTTTATTTCATTGTAAGAAAATGCCTTGATTTTACTCTCTCTAGAATTTTAAACCTTGCAGGGCTCAAAAGTGGCATTTGGAGGTGGATTTGGACCTCGGACGTCTCTAACACTATTGTGCAAATCAAAAAATTGAGTAAAAGTGTCTCTCACAAGCTTAACCTAATTCCTTATTGTTTTTGAGTTACAGGGCTTTGAAAAGTGCCATTTTTTTCAACACTTAAAAAAAAAAAAAAAACGAGGGCCTGTCTAATTCTATTCGAATCCGTGATTCTCATGCTCACGTGTCACCATGTCTAATTATGTATGTTTTCGGATATGTCTTCTTGGTGTTTTTCTGCTATTTTTGACAGGTATGCTAAAGAAAGGAAGTACACTACGATCGCATGGCTTTTTGCGAAAGTTTTGGAGAAACTCGACTTTTTCTAAATTTGGTGGATCGCACACTTCTTTGGGGAGCACGGCTGCGATCAAATGGAAAAAGATAAGAAGGCCTGCGCATCAACACGGAGGACACACAGAAATCTGAGAATTACCTTGTGATTGAGAGTGTGATTGAGAGTGAGAGTGAGAGTGAGAGTGTGATTGAGAGTGCGAGTGAGAATGCGATTGTGATAGCTCGGGGGTGGTCGGGAGGTAGAGGCTTCGTCAAGAAGCTATTGTCCAAAGCTACTGTAACCATTGATTCACATCTATAATATCAGAATTCTTCCTTCTCTGCGTCATATTTGTTCTACTCTTCCGCATCAGATTTTCTTTTACCTTGTGCAATCTCTGCGTTCTTCTCTCCACTGTTATTTCTGAGTAATCGAAAGATTGTGATTGGGGATAGATTGTGATTGAGGAAACGCTACATATATAGATAGTGGATGTAGAAACCAGATGTCATGAAGGGAATAGTTATTTAGCAACCTTCAAACACCCCAACAAAGAGGATTTGTGGAGATATGTGAAAACTCAAATGATGAGATACAACAAAAGGGAGATGTGAAGGTTGAAGGCAACCACAAAGCAAAGAAATTATACGTGCTATTGCATGTTTCCACCATTAGAAAGAATACATTCTCTATTGAGAAAATGGTAGAAGAGGATATCAAGTGAAGTTCAATCATAAGGGATGCTTCATATAAGATGGAAGGAATATCTATGATGTGATAGCCAAATATTAGAAGGAAGAAAGAATGCTTACACTTGATATGTGTAAAGGAAAAAGCAAGAAACCCATGGTCTTCACCTATGGAAACAAGAAGATTGAAGATTTGACTCTATGGAACAATAGGTGTAGAGAAAGAAACATTCAAAGGCTCAATGACATGGAGAAGAGGCAACTAGTAAGAGGACTACCTCATTTTTCATTACAGATATTGCATGAGATGTGTGAAGCATGCCAACTTGGCAACTCAACTAGGCATCCATTCAAGAAGAGTGGAAAATAATAATTCCAAGCTTTGGTCACCTTTGAATTTGATATATCTTCGCTCACTTATCATAAATTTGGAAAAATTTGTACTTGTACAAGTAGGCAAACTAAGGATTTGAAAGGCTTAATAGAATGAGAGTACCGCCCTCCTTGCACAAACATGTCTTTTTCACCATGAATGAGATCAATTGCACTTTAGATATGCATCTTATATAGGGCCACATTACAAGCCCTTTCATTGGAGAGTATTGTGATTCCTCATGCATGTTGGTTTAGATCAATCACGAAATGATGTTTAAGAAGGCCTAATGAAGTCAAGCAAGTGCATGAATAAAGTCAAAGAAACAATTTGTTGTAGATAATGATCAAGAAGAATGAAGATGGTCATAAATGAAGAGCTCTAGATATGTTTGTACATATGTTCACTTAAATGGGTCCTAATTAGTCCACTATAGTTAGAAGGTAAGTTAGGAAATCAAATAGAAGTGAACATCAATGTATAGTCATGATCTAATTATGGAATGGTGGCTATATAAGACAATCAATGACATTTGGAAAGATAGAGATCATTATCAATGTGAAGAAAGAAGTTTTGAAGGAAGACAATAGATTTAAAGTTCATTCTATTTCTCATTTCCCTTAGGATGATCATGTGGATAAAAAAACCTTTGTACACACATCTAATTCTACAGTAAACCAAGTTATGGTTAAATCTTTGTGTCCTAATTATTTACATAATGTGTGCATGATGTTGATATATTTAGGTAGTGATTGTGCGAACACACTAGGACCACCGGGGCACCTTTTTCCCTCTTTAGGAGGTTTTTCCCCCTGGCCTGTATATACACCTATAGCCCTAATGGGTAATGTATTTTTGTACATTTTAGTGGCAATACAGTTAGTATTGTGTGTTGTGCTTCAAGCTTGTTCTTCTTGCTTGTGCTGTTTGCGTGCTTCCGCAGACGTCTATTTCCAACAATTGGTATCAGAGCAGGTCGCCGCTTTTTCTAGGACATCTTCGACACCTCTCTAGTTGTAGTCTCAGAATCATAGCAATTGTGTAGGCTATTTTGTCCTTTTGTGCCAAATATGTATACAGGTTTTGGTTCGACAGTGTAAGTGTATGGAAGTCTGCTACATGTTTAGCAAAACTCGTGAGGGTAGTTCTATTCAACTTTTTCAGATACAATCATTTTTTTTGCATGAGGGTATTTCGGTCAATGGCCATGGCTAAAAGTAGTGATGTATTCCATATGTTGAGGATAAATTGGAGGAAAGGGGACTGTGGAACATTGTGCAGGGTGTTGAAAAACGTCCTATTACACCTGCAAATACAGCTATTGAAGCTGATGTAGATGGCATTGAAGATGTTGATATTCTTCAGATTCCTATTCGTGTTAAGGTTCCTGCTGCACCTACTGTAGAGCGAATTCCTTGGGATGGAAGAGATGCTCAAGCACATGCATTGATAGTGTTGTCTATCAAACATGTCATTATCCCTCACATTCGCTCTTGCAGATAGCTAAGGATGCTTGGGATACACTTACCACATTGTACTAAGCTAGGAATGAGGCTCATGTTGCTTACCTCCGAAAACAGTTGTGAGCACATGAATGAAGGTGATTCTATGGACAATTTTCTGACAAAGATTAAGGATTTGAAGGAACGATTGATTTCTGCTGATGAAGTCCTTCCTGACAGTTCACTTGTGTAGACTGTTCTAAATGGTCTTCCTGACTCATATAAGAGTTTTGCTTCTACTCTTCGGTTGATGATGAAAGGCAATCCAAATACCTTAACATTTGAAGAGTTAGTTTCTGTTCTATTGAAAGAAGATCGGTCCAGGCAGAGTTAGTTTCTGTTCTATTTCCTGGCTAGTCAGAGGGCAAATGAAAACAGAGGTCTTCCATTAGTAAGCAAAAATCTGCTAATACTGCACAATCGAACAAGGAAGACAAAGATGAGAAGAAATAAAAAAAATAGAATTGTTTTGCAAATATTGTAAAGAAAATGATCATGTCATTAAGAGCTATCCAAAACTGGCTGCTAAAGAGGCAAAGAAGAAAGAGGCCCGAATGGTTGTTGCAGAGGCCTCTACACCGAAAATAGAGTCAGCTAATCTTGTGCAGGATGAAGAATGAGAATTTACTACTTTTTGCACTTTTGACCAATCTTCTCATGAGCAATGCATGTCTGTAGTAGACTCAGATGTTTGGTACTTTGATAGTGGGGTAACCAAACATATTACCTCACAACATAATTTCTTCTCTTCACTCGAGCCTGCCCTTATAGGGAATACTATTACATGCACCAAAAACTCCTCTTATCCTATTATGGGAGTTGGTAAGATCATTCTGACTACTAATGATGGTAGTTCTTTTATATTGTTAGATGCTTTATTTGTGTCAGGGATTAAGAAGAGTTTGTTATCAGTTTCAACTTTAGCCAAGATTGGCTTGGTTGTGAAATTTGTTGATGATAGATGTATAGTTCATGGTCTATCAAATGGCGATGTGATTATTGCTTCTGGCATCTTATCTCATTGGTTGTATAAGCTCATAGATTATGAAAAATCTGTGAACGATTTAGCATGTGTAGTACATGATTCTCAGGCTATGTCAGATGCAAAGCTTTGGCATGCTCGCTTTGGTCATTTAAATTTCACTGGTTCGCTATGCCTGTAGAAATCTAAAATGGTATCCTCTTTGCCCAAACTTGAGACAGCCGATAAACATGTTTTTGAAGGATGTATTTTGGGCAAAATGCAGTGTTTCTCCTTTCCAAAAGGGGTTCAGCTCAGGCTACTCAAAAATTGCAGCTTGTACATAGTGATGTCTGTGGTCCTATGCAGATACCTTCTTTTGGAAACTATCTTTACTTTGTGACTTTCATTGATGATTTTTCCATACATGCATGGGTAAATCCACTCAAAGAAAAGTGCAAAGTGTTCATGTGCTTCAAACAGTTTTTGGTTTTGGTTGAAAATCTATCAGCATGTAAAATGGGCACCCTCCATTCTGATCTAGGGGGGAATATATGTCTTCTGACTTTAAGGCATTTTTGCCTAAACATGGGATTAAACATTAGTGTACAATGCCATATACACCTCAACAAAATGGAGTTGCTGAACGGAAAAACAGTTCACTCATGGAGATGGCGAGGTGTATGGTCAAGAGTCATGCTTTACCACATAGTTTTTGGCTTGATTTTGTTATGTGTGCAGCATATGTACTTAACAGGTATCCCATTAAAACACTAGATTCTATCACTCCATATGAGGCTTGACATGGTCGCAAGCCATTTGTTGCTGATCTGCATGTTTTTGGTTGTCTGGCATATGCATTAGTGCGTGAAAAACATCACACAAAATTGGATGATAAAGCAATAAAATGTATTTTTATTGGGTATAGTTCTGAAAGCAAAGGCTATTGTCTGTATCATCCATAGACTAAATGCATTTTGGTTAGCCGTGATGTTTTTTTTGTGGAATATGCTATTCAGCCTTTACTTTCATGTACGAAGGAGATATCTATTAGCTCCAAAGACATGTATGATAGTTTGCTGCCTCTTGTTACAGGTGGACACTCTAGTATTGGTCCTAATAAGGCAACTTCTCAGCCATTGCAGGTTTCATGTGATCATCTAGATCATTCCATTTCTAATGTAGATTTGCATGATGCACTTATTGATGAAAGAGGTGATATTAAGGATGCAAAAACTATGCCAAAATGGCTAGTGTAGACTTTGTGTGACATTAAATTAGATGCAGCTCTGTCATACCATACTCGTTTAGGCTCTCATAGTGCCTCTTTTGCATCAGATTGCTATGCTATGGTTGCATGTAGCCTCTGTGATGAAACTAAACTTGTTTCATTTGATGAAGCACAAAACTCTGAACATTGGATGGCTACAATGCAATCTGAATATGATGCTATCATGCCAAATGGTCTTTATGTGACTTGCCTCCTAGCAAGAAGGCTAGTGGCACGAAGTGGGTATAGAAGCTGAAGCGTAAATGTGATGGAATAGTTGACAGATATAAGGCTAGGCTTGTTGCAAAGGGTCATGCGTAAGAAAGATGCATTGACTTTGATGAAACCTTTTTCTCCTAGTTGCCAAATGACTACTGTTCATAGCATTTGTGCACTTGCAGCTCATCATGGTTGGAATGTACATCAGTTGGACATTAAAACAACATTTCTGAATGGTGACTTGCATGAAGAAGTGCATGTTTTTTAGTCCCGTGGCTGTGCAGAAAGGGCATGAAACCAAGCGTGCAGATTAAAGAAGGCATTATATGGTTTAAAGCAAGCATAACGTGCTTGATATGAAAAGATACATGCCTATCTGATTACAAATGGTTTTGAGAACAGTCAAACTGAAAGCACCTTATCTATTAAGCGTGCTAATGATGTGCTTTTGATCATTGTTGTGTATGTTGATGACATGCTGCTCACTGGTCCTCATGACAAGCATATTGCTGATTTCAAGGCTGATTTCCACACCTCATTTGAGATGTATGATTTGGGGCATTTGCATCATTATTTGGGCATTCAATTTATGCATGTTGATGGTGGAATGGCTCTGTGTCAAACGAAATATATTGACACGTTATTGAAGCGTTTTGGCTTTGAAGACTATAAATCTATTTCCACTCCTATGGGGACAAGTTTAAAATTGAGTCTTCATGATGCTGGAGATGCATTTGATGTTGTTCTCTATCAGCAGCTGTTGGATGCTTGATTTAATTATGCATTACTTGACTAGATATTTAGTTTTCTATTTCATAGATGAGAAGGTTTATGCATTGCCCAGATGTCAAGCATTGGCAAGCGGTTAAGAGCATCTTTCGGTACTTGAGTGGTACTCAGATACTTGGATTGTTTTATCCCGAGGGGGGATCACTACCGCTAGATTTGCATGATTTTTCTCACTCTGATTGGGCTAGTTTCTATGACACTCATGTGTCCACTAGTGGTTTTTCTTCATGCTTGGTAGCTCGTGCATATCTTGGTTGAGCAACAAGTAGCCTACTATGGCCACTTCTAGTTGTGAGGCTAAGTATAGGGCAACTTTCACTACGACTATTGAGTGTGTGTGGCTCAGATGCCTTATGGCTGATTTGGGTGTTGGTCAGTCTTCTACCACCACCATCTTCACTGATAGTCAGAGCGAATTGCCAGTTGCAAGGAACCCTATGTTCCATGCTCGCACTAAGCACATTGAGGTGCATTATCATTATGTCAGGGAGAGGTTATTTGCTGGAGAGATCAGCTTGGCATATGTGCCCATGTAGGAGAGCATTGCAGACCTTTTCATGAAGGCTCTACTTAGGGAGAAGTTTGAAGCTTTTCGCAAAGCTTTGGGCTTACTTCCTTTTGTGGATTGATTCCACATAGCTTGGTGCTTCCTTATACATGAGTGCCAGCTCCTTACTCACTACATCACTCCCAGGGGGATTTTTTGATATATTTAGGTAGTGATGTGTGTGAACACACTAGGACCACCGGGGCACTTTTTTCCCTCTTTAGGAGGTTTTTTCCCCCGTCTTGTTTATACACAATAGCCCTAATGGGTAATGTATTCTTGTACATTCTAGTGGCAATACATCCAGTATTGTGTGTTGTGCTTCAAGCTTCTTCTTCCTTGTGTTGTTCGCATGCTTCTGCAGACGTCTATTTCCAACACATGATTCAGAGGAACATTCACATGTTGATTCTTAGAAGTGAAGTTGCAGAAATGGTGCAACTTGTTGAATCAATGGTTTGCTTAGATCTCAGTGATATGTGTAATTTTTTTTATTATTCAAGATTAAAAATTTAAGTTGAGAGATAACGAAGGTACGGCTAAAACCATTTTGCTAAACGAGTTAGATCCTAGGAGAAATCTGCATTAAAAGTTACCTATGTGAACGTAGACACCTATTTTAGATAGGATTTTGATCTTTATGATCGCACAAAGATGTGAAAAGGATACTTAAGTGCTCATAACCATAAGGTTGGACAAGGATCATAAAAGTTCATTGGATTATGCAAGTTATGTTGTCAAGTCTTTAAGCAAGCTTCATGAAGTAAAATAGGAAGTCTAGAATTGAAGGACATAAATTTCATCTTCAAAGTGGAACACTTTAAAGTATTTGTTGAAATTTTGGTCTATAATTGATATAGAAGTGTTCTCAAATCAATTAAGGGTTAACATTGGAGAATCAAAAGGTCTCCATAAGTGGTATCAAAGCAAAAGGAGTAGAATACTCCAAGGGATTGAAGAAAAGGTCTCCACTACTGTAGATTTTCAAATCAAAGTTAAAGAAAGCACTAGAATGCTAAACTTTTGCAAAGGAACATTAAAAGGGCATGATAGAAATTCAGAAGGATTAAGGAATTGCTTCAGAGCTTACAAATTTGAAGAGATTCTCAAGCAAGGAGTATTATCTACATGGCTATTAATGATTATCTCTTTCCACACATTAGAGGACTAGAGAGTCAACTAATATATGAAATACTTTGGAAAGGCATTTCCAAAATACAAAAAGGCTAGGAATTCATCACTATGAGCAAAATTTACAACACTAAAAAAGAAAGCTTCACAATCAATTTCTAACTATGTAACAAAGACAAAGGATATTGCAGATCGATTAGGATGAGTTGATGAAGACATTGAAGAATATAAATTTGTAAGGCAAATCCTAACACGTTTGGGAGGTGATGAAAGATGGAAAACTTACATATTGTCAAGTGAGTTACCTTGGATCATTTCACTCCATATCTAAATAAAATGCTAGAACACATTTTAACAAAGTGCATGTCAAGCTATGTATTCAAAGGATAAGAAGAAGAATGCAAAAGGCAAAAAACAATCAAATGAATATGAAGGTGCCTGGAATCAAGGTAAGTTTACTAAAGGTAAAGGAAACAAAAGAGGTAAAGGAAACAAAAGAGGTAAAGTAAGAGGTGGTAAAAGCAAAGACAATGGTAGAGTGTTGGATTTGTGGCAAAATAAATCCTTTGGCAAATGATTGTTGGAACAACACTCAAAACAACGAAAACTACAATCAAAACTTCAATCATAGAGGAAGAATTCAAAGAGGTAACTTCAGAGGAAGAGGTGCTAGGACTACATATGATAGAGGAGGTGGAAGAAACTTCCAAAATGAATCCTATAACAACACCTGTTACAATTATGCATCAGATTAATAGGAGGACTCAACCCTAATCGTGAATGTTACATATGAAGTAGCAAGTGAAGACAAAAGAATCTTCTATATTGATTCATGATGTAGCAATCACCTTAGTGGTAATATTGATTTGATGACAAATATGGAAGAAAAGGTACATGTACACACAATGCAAACTAGAAACAACACCAAACACAAAGTGGAGAACATTTGATTAGTAAAAAACACTTCTAAGTAAGGTACTCTATGTTCCTACAATTCCAAAGAATTTAATTAGTGTGGGATAGATTGTTGAAAAAGGATATGAAGTTAGATTCACTAATGATGGAGTTTATGTGGAAGATCCAAATCAAGGATATACAATTATTGTTGTAGGTAAAAAATAAGGAAGAATGTTTACTCTCAAGGTACAAGGTAATGTGGGACATGCCTTGTTCAATTATGGAAACCAAAAAGTGACTCAATTGGACCTATCACACAAAAGGCTAGGTCATTTTAATGAAAGAGGTATAAAAGACATGGCAAAGAATGGATCAATTTTAGGTTTACCTAATATTCAAAGTCAACACATGAAATACAAGTGTGAGGCTTGTCAATTAGGTAAAGCACATAAGTAATCATATAATAAGCAAGGTTTCATGCATACAAACATGCATGAATTGGTACACACACGTTTGGGGCCCTTCAAAGGACTATAACATAAATGGTCCAGATATTATGTTTTGTTTGTGGATGATGCAACAAGGTGCATTAAAATGTATGTAATCAAGTATAAAGCATAAGTGTTTAATACATTCAAATACTATCATGCTTATGTAGAAGGGATTACATGCAAAAAGCTCAAAAGATTGAGATCAGATGGAGGTGGAGAGTATTTACCCAAAGAATTTGATGATTTCTTCTTGAATGTAGGCATAAAAAGGGAAGTAATGTGCATGTAATCTCCACAACAAAATGGAGATGTAGAAGAGAAATAGAACTCTTGTGGAGTTTGCAAGCTCCCTGATGACAAAAAAGAATTATCCAAATTAATTATGGGTAGACACTATCAACACTGCAAACTATCTTGTGAATAGATTACCTTGCAAAGTTTTGGATGGTATGACCCCTTATGGAGCATGGTGGGGTAAGAGACCTACTCTTGATCATTAAAAAATATTTGGATGTTTGACATATGCTTATGTTCATTCTCAATTGAGACATAAGCTAGAACCCAAGGTAAAAAGTATGTCTTCATAGGGTATGATGATAAAAAAATGGGTTACATGTTGTGGAGTCCATACCAAAACCAATTTCTTGTTTCTAAGGATGTGGCATTTGATGAACAAAGTACATGGTATAAAGTTTCAAATAATACTTATGCAGATTTTGAAGAAGCCATGAAGACAAGGAAAGGAAAATCAAAGATGCAAGTGTGAGATAAAGAAAGTGATGATGATAGACATATAAATGAAATGCATATTGGAGAAGAAAATAGACCAAGATTTGATCTAGAGCATAATGATGTAGAGACTTCAAGAAGTGTAGAGATAACAAGGTCATCAAGAGGAAGAAAGAAACCTATAAGGTATGGCTATGACACTTCTTATATTAAAACCAAAGACTATGTTTACATATTACAAATAGATGAATATCCATCAACATATGCAAAAGCTAAAGGTAAAGAGAATTGGGAAAAATTAATGAAGGAAGAGCATGATTTTGTACTTGAAAATGATACATAGCACTTGGTACCTAGAGCAAGGAATCAAAAAGTGATTGGATGTAGATGGGTATATAAAACAAAAATATTTGTAGATGGAAAGGTGTCTAGATACAAAGCTAGAATATTAGCCAAAGAATATGCTCAAACACAAGGTGTGAACTATGATGAAACTTATATTCCAGTGGCTAAAATGTCTACCATTAGAACATTGATAGCTATTGCATCTTGCAAAGGATGGAAGTCATAATTGGATGTAAAAAATGTTTTTCTAAATGGGTACTGTAAGGAATTGAACTCACAACCTCTTGGTTAGGAATGTGATGGGCTAACCACTTGCCCCAAAAGCCATGGTTGAGGATTACTTCCTAATCCTCTCTCTTAGGGTGTGGTTCAACCATCTCCTACCAGGATTATGTTACATTCTTCCCCCCTTGGTCGATCATTGTCCTCAATGATCTACTCTTGTATCCCTCTAGCCTCGGTGATCAGTCCCTTGAACCCCTAGGTGCCCTTGAATTGAGGTCCCTCAACCTCGCATAGTTTCTTGAACCTTGTTCGCAACCTTGGTCTCTTGAACCCTTGCTCTCAACCTCGGTGTCTTGAACCTTCTTGTTCGCAACCTCGGTGTCTCGAGCCCTTGTTCTCAACCTCAGTCTTGAACCTTGTTCTCACCCATGCTTAGTATCTTGAACACTCAATCAAGTGCCACCCAAGGATTCCCAAGGAATTCACACTTCCAAGCTATCTCATTGGAAAGTTCGTTCCGAGAGCTTTCCAACGGTATATTACATGCCTCAATCCGACATACGGATTGAGAGATACACCCCAATCATTGTAAGGTCCATCCTTGAAGCCGACGCGCGCCTTCCACAAATCCTACCCTTTCACATGGAGGATGCCCAAGCGCCTTTTTTAGAGGCCATTGGATCATTCCACCTTTCCCAAGCCTACTTCCTAGGCTCTCATACCAATGTAAGGAATTGAACTCACAACCTCTTGGTTAGGAATGTGATGGGCTAACCACTTGCCCCAAAAGCCATGGTTGAGGATTACTTCCTAATCCTCTCTCTTAGGGTGTGGTTCAACCATCTCCTACCAGGATTATGTTACAGGTACATTGCAGATGAAGTATACATGGAGCAACAAGAGGGATTCAAAGATCCAATGAACCAAATTGTGTGTTTAAGCTCAAAAGAGCTTTGTATGGATTGAAGCACACCCCAAGGGCTTGGAACTAAAGACTTGTGAATTTCTTAAATGAACTTGGATATCAAGCTTCAAAGGCAGATAGTAGCTTGCTAGTGAAAGCAAACGAAGATGGGTAGGTCCAATAAAAAGGCTTTATAAAAGGGAGGTATATTCTTGATGTTATCATCCCCCTTTGGCAAGGTTTTGAGTATGCTAAGGAAATGTGTCAAGACTGTTATTTCTTCAAGTTTGATTTTGATAAGGCTTATGAAAAGATCGAGTGGTACTTTGTTCTCCAATCTCTGCACGACTTGAAGCTAGCAAAGGCTTCATCAAGTATGTTAGTGTGCTATTTGGGAATGCTTTTTCCAAGGTTTCCATCAATGGCTCCTTGTCTAAATCTTTGAAGTTTATTAGATCTATTAGACAAGGTTTCCCTTTAGCTCCTCTGTTGTTTGCAATAGCTAGTGATGCCTTGGCCTAGTTGGTTGAAGTTGTCCTCAATCAAGAAATTTTAGGACTTCCTATTCCCAACGCTCCTTCCCCTTTGTGCCTGCAAATGTTTGTTGATGATACTAACATGGTCATGAAAGCTGATTCTAATTCTATTGAAAAGTTTTTTAACTATCTTGAGGGTCTTTTGTTTGGCAATCGATTCTCAAATAAATCATAAAAAAAATTCTTTAGGGCTTCTAATAACTATATCCCAGATTGTATTAAAAAGTGGGCTATGAGATTATTAAAGAAGGTGAGGTGTTCAGGCTCCTTGGTACTCCCATGGGCTTTAACATATCCTTTAATCGAAGGTGGGACTAGATGCTCAATAAGTTCAGGAATAAGCTCTGCAAAAGGTATGCTTATCAAGGCTCTCTTTCTCATAAAGTATTTGTTCTCAATAAATTTATTCTCCCTTGCCTCACTTACTTTCTTGCCTGTTGGGTTCCTTCTAAAAGAATTTTGTGCATGTCATTGCCTTTCCTAGAAGATTTCTTTGGGGTGAGATGCTCAAATTTGTAAAATCCCTAAGCTTCCTGGGATATATGTTGTTTGCCCAAATTGGAAGGTCGCCTAGGTATCATTTTTCCTAAAAAAAGTCTCAAAATCTTGTTGCCAAATGGATAACTAGAGCTTTCTTTTCCTTTGATATTTGGGCTTTTCTAATAAGAAGGAACATCCATAAATTTTATCTGTATACTCAGCCCCCTTGGAAAAATCCCTCACTCTAGGATCTGATGATCTTTCCTCACGAATTCATGCCGGTTGGATCTCAATTTTGCTCCAAGATGTGGACTAGTTGGATGTAGGAAAAAAAAATCTAATGTTTTAGATCTTGCCTTGTTGACTAACCTTGAATTTATTCTTTAGGATTCTATCTGGTTGGCTTGCTATCAAGGTATGCTAATCTTCATTTTGGCATTATGGAACATAAATGTAAAAAGTTGGGATACTCTTGTTGGAGAGGCCGTACTTCCAATGGTAATGTATTTAGTGATGATTTTATTCACTCCAATACTAACATGTTTGCTAGTTATCTCCATGTGTTGAAGCTTCATAGAAACATCCTAGATAACCACCTTTAGAGCTGCCAAACCATTTGTGTTGTTGTGCTTAAAGACATTGAAAGGCTTTGGTGTGCATAGCAAGAGGAGAAAGGAGGAGATGGAGGGCGAGAGAAGAAGAGAAGAGACGCACACAGATGCGTGGGAGCCTTGAAACCCACATAATGATATCTCTTGAGGCAATGCTCTATATATGATGTATATATATGAATATGGGAGTAAGGTCACATGACCCTTACATCCCCAACAATCTCCCACTTAAGGGTCAATGTGACCATAAGTGAAAAATATACAAAGAATGATGTAGGACTATACAAGAATGTACAGGAAGAGTCCGGATCCCAACCCATACGGATCAGCCTACACCAATTGCCTCGAACAAGGTGTACCCATGCACCACAAACTGCTCCAGACTCATATCGATAAGAGTCGAGCTCACATCTGACTGATGCAAGAACTGATGAAGTTCTTGCAAAGCTCCCACTCGCTCTATGCCTATGTCAATCATCAAACAACTGAAAACTCTAAGTGCAAATGCTCCAATAGCAACTAAAATATCTTGTCTGAAGCATAAAAACTCATATATCAGACTCTTGAATGTTGACGAAACATGTGCTTTCCTGACTAACCTAAGCATGTCAGCCATGCCTATATCCAAGGAATCCAAAGCACCATCATCAAGACCAACATGTCATGACATATCTATGTCAACATCTGGCATGAGTAAATCCAAGAATGACTGCATGATCGCTAACTCATCAACATCTAGATCAGTCATCCTATCAACCAAGGATGTGCCGGGTTGTGCACCGTGAGAGCTAGTATGCTCTGGCATACACTGTGTACCATGAGAGCAATCATGCTCTACCATACCAAGTGTATGATCATGGTCCACATGAGCTAATTGCAAAACATCAACACCAAGATCAAACTAATAGTCAAACTCTAACTGAGTATCATCACAATGCTCTACATGAGCATCTATGTCATGCTCTAAAGCATCCAACTAATCATCCAAAGTATGCTCCACAACAACATCCATATGATCAATAAAATCATGCTCTATATAAGCATCACGAGCATCCAAAACATGCTCTACATATGCATCCATCTGAGCATCTGAATGATGCCATACATGTGCATCAAGAATGTCAATAGACATATGTGTAAGTAGACAAAATGACACATGACGAGTCTCACATCGCACATAAGGCTGAACTCCCACTGAGACGAGACTATCTCTCACATGAAGTACCTGCAAAGGATACGTGTGCCCAATCCTAGCACCTCTAACAAGCATAAGGTGCCCCAACTGCAACTAAAAATGATGCTCACCAAGGAATGCATAACATCTGCTCTCTTGTAAATGGCTAACTAAAATCAAGCTCATAGGGAACGAAGGCACATAGCATACATGTTTGAGTATAAGTGATGCTCAACTAGGTAGCATAAGGTATATATCTCCTGCACCCTTAATGTCATATGACATACCATCACGCATGTGCACACATCCATGACTCTCACTTGAGAATCGATGAAACCACGCACGATGTGTAGTAACATGAAAAATGGCTAATGCATCAAGCAACCAAGCCATATGTGTGCTATCCAATGAACAAGAGGAATCCTGAGATGAACCATAGGAGAAAGTGATATCACTATCACTAGCATAATCAACTGCCATAGACTCTCCTGAAATCACTACCTGACCTGCATTATGTGCATATCTTTGACGTCATCGTCGCATCCGCCTGAAGCAACATCGGCGAATATGACCCACACGACCACAATACCAACATCGAAGTTGTCGATGTGATCTATGTCTCACATGAGTCAATGGACTCGCATACATATCATGTAGTCTCTGCCATAATGCACTACTCGTCTCCTCATACATAACAAAATCATATATAGAATCCACGAGCTGTAACCAGATAGTGGAGCTGGCCAATGCATCCATATCCATCCATACATGGTCGGGCATGTCACGAGGCCTTTGTGCATCTCTATGCACATACATGTGTAACCTTGCACGAACCAATGTATGCCACATCTGAGCTTTCCATGTCAGAAAGTCAGTGCCATCAAATCGAGAAGATATCATGCTGGCAATCCAAGAGACTAGCAATGTAATAAGAGACTAGAAACAATACTCTATCCTCAATAGGATCACACCTACATATCCATATGAATAACTCCCATCACAAATGTCTCGCTGGAGAAGAAACCATGTGAACCACCTATCACATAACCATGCATCTAGCATGCACATAAGACCATGAGCATAAGCCTGCTCACCAAGTCTTCAAACTAATAAAGTGGATGTGAAAGAATCTTGGAAAGATTTCGACAGAGTATCCCTTATAAATTGAGCAATCAAACAAGATAACCAATATCAAAAGAACAATGAGTAACCTGTCATCACTTGTCATTGATCCAATCAAAAGATAATGGCAAACACATATACCAAAAATTGATGGTAATATATGCCAATGCAATGGCAATACACCTCCCATTCAAGAATAAATCCTAGAAGATAGTCCAACCTATCACAAATAACCTGTGAGCAAGTCCAAATGAACGGAGATAAGCAATGATCCAAAGCTATCACACAAGCTTCAAGATCCACTAGAGTTTTCTTCTAGCATAAAAGCTATCAAAATTTCAGCAGCATCTCCTTTGTAAAATGGACTGTGAACCAAATAAACCATGTCGAAATCACCATCCACATATTCCAAGAATCACATTGGCAAATACATATCAATCAATGACCAAATGCTAATACTTGTGACAAACGAATGTGTAACTTAGGCTCTAATGTGGATCATGTACCTGCAAAGAAAACAAAGATACAAGTACCAACCAAGATCCACAATCAACGCTCATAGAATTGTGTGCAACCGGTAACCAAATCCATAACCAAGTGGCATAAGCAAGATATAGACCACAATGCCACTATACATCCATGATCGAACTCATGATGACATAAACCTCAAAAAAGAGTATACCACAATGTCATCTTACATGCCAAACACGTGGCAAGATCATGCTCTACTCTCATATGGAGGAGCTACCACAGTGATCATACATGTACAATGCCTTCAAGCTCTAAGAATAAGAGTTTGCACACCAAAAATTCTCTCTTGAAGATGTTCCAAAGCAAATTCAACCTCCAAGAGCAATTAGGGTTCTTATGGTGAAAATATGCTGCTCTTTATTTTGTTGTTTTAGAGGTGATAACCACTATGCCTGAACTTTTGCTCTTCAGCAAAATTCAAGATCTTATTCTTCTGTAATATCCCTAGGTCAAAAATGGAGAGACTCCCTCTTAGCTCTATACTCCTCCAATCGGTTCCAAATGGTCCTTTCATGTATGTGATTTTCACTACTCTGAGGTTTTGTATCATTATTGCTAAGGAGATCTTGCACATATGTACATTTGTCCCTTATAATCAATTCCTCTCTTTTTTGTTGTCTTCAAGAAAAAAAACCGACCACACTATCACCACATCCTCTGATGTAGGAGATGATGATCCAATTATGAAGAGAGGCGATAGTTTGAAGCCTTTTGAGAAGTTCCCCATCAATTTTGGCCACTTGAAGATAAATAAAATTTTGCTTGATGGTCTTTCCATGAAGTCATCAGCCAATAGTGGCACCTTTGAAGAGACTCGACAAGCCTCGATTGTTGAAAGAAACAACTTTTATTTTTGATTAATTTGGTCTTTTGTGATCGAGGTCTTGTCCCTCTTTTTTTTTTTCATGGAGATTCGACGGAGGCCTACTCCCCCAGGCTTTAACTTTGAAATTGCAACTATACAAGGAAGGGCATACTACCCATGGGACCCCGTTATCCCACAATTAGAACAAGGGTTTACAAAGCTGGGTTAAACTACAGTCACAACTACCACAGGGTAGAACAAGCGGTGACATAGCCACATGATACATCATTCCATGTTAAACATTTCCCTTACATGTTACCGACGAAGGTTGAACCCTCACCCCCGCCTCAAAAGACGAGCGATCCAACCACCTGGACAACGGCCTGAGACTACCCTCTTTTTTTTGTTGTTTTCTTCTCTTTTTTTCGATGTAGTAGCACATTGACATGTGAACCTGCCTTTAATGGAGCTTTTTCATGGGAATTCCATAAGAAGCTTACCCTTCGAAATATTATCTTTCTTGGTAAACTAGAGTGGTATTGTGTACCAATGATCCAACTTTCATTTTCACGGTTATGTTCTTTAATGGTGATGTAATCATCTTCTTCATTGATGCTCACTTTGAGGAGTGACCGACTCCTCTTATAATTGTCAAAAATCAGTTTCAAGATCGCAAATGATGAACTAAAGAAGAATCGTCCTTACAAGCTATGGGATGTCCTCCGCAATAGACTTTATCGCGAGACATGCAGGACGCCATAGTCGAGCAGGAGAATATAGTTGGAGAATGAAAGGAATGCTACATCACTTCATTCTCAGCGCAAAACATGGAATGCCAGCGCGCGGGGTGAGTTATGACCTCCTCTGCACACGGCCACGCATGAGCGACAAGGATGAATTGATGAATGGCTGCTTTGATACCTCTGATAAATTCGTTGCATGCACCTACTGCATCACAGACCCTAGCTCCTCCATAGCCAACTGTGTGTGCGTGAGTGAGAGAGACATAGGCGACGTGCCGCGCGGCGCGGGGAGGCAGATGACCAACTGGTGGCAGCTCCAGCTATTCCGCTGCCGTACAAGTTCACTTACACAAGGTTTCCTAAAAAGCGCCGCCCTGAAAAGGAAATGATCCACGGGACAAAGGCGCACGGAAGGATCAGTAACAGTTGATGTAAGTGGCAATGGAAGACCTGTTCACTATAGCTGTTTGTCGCCGTAGGAGTGAAGGAAAAAGCTGCAACGCTCCTGTCTGCTAAAAATCAAATGAGGATTCTAGTGGCTTTGATGGAAATCGAGAAGGCGACAATCGTTTTCGCAAGATCGCTGGCATACAAGAGGCATACTCTCGTCACAATTCTCGCGATCTTCTTTGAAAGCACGCTGACCAGCTGCGACAATCAGCTTCCGTACTTGGATATGGCTGCCAGATGCTTTTCTTCTTTCGCGGGGTGACACCGTGACGCCGCTGCTCCGTTATCGTCGTCCCAGACTCTGAGGCAGGGCTCACAAAAAACCTTATTATGAACCAATCAAAATACCTACTACTTTACATCTTAGCAGGGATTTTTACATACCAATCGGTCTCAAAAGGTAAAGAGCAGTCTCTTCCTTTTTTTTAAAGACGAAGGAATAAGAATGTCGGTTTTTTAAACCCATAACTAATAAATAAATGAACATTATCTTCAATCAGTCAATCTTAAGTTTTGTCTGTGAGAATGGAAATACACCTCTACTGCTTACAGAGAAAAATACACGTAGACTACATACGGAGAAAAATACACATGTACTGAATCTCGATCTAATAACCAGCCAACCCTAGTACACCTAAACTGCTTATAGAGACAATACACATGTACTGATTCCTGAATCTTGATCTAATAATCAATCAATCGTAATCTCTGTTTGTTGGATTAATGGAAATACACTTAGACTGCTTACGGAGAACAATACACATGTACTTCATATCCGTACTCTCTCATCCGTTAATGCACAAAGAAGCACGCTTGAAAGTTGACACCTTGTATGATGAGAGAAAGACAAAGAGAGCAGTTTAAAGAGTGTACAATGCAAACAGTTTAAAGAGAGATTTTGTATAGACATATTGCAAAAATAAGAGAAAATGAAGTGTAAACATTATCCTTTTCAACATACTTACAGATACATCATGGCGCAACTCTATTATTTACAATCGAACTAAGAGCATTCTCTATTATGTTTGATCATATTTCTTTTATGGACTTCCATGTGACAAATTCAACTACTAGATAGTGCATACTGCACATGCATAGTATGTACATGCCAATGCAAACAACTGAAATGACTTGGAAATATACCTGGTGGTTGGAGAATGGAGTGGAGTGAGTATCCCAGTGAAAAATACCAAGTTTCAAGTATCTTTTCCGTATTAGCCTTCAAGATGTCAATGCTCAACAACTCGCGAGTCCCGACCTTCAGCGCATGACATCATCGATGTTGGTATCCCATTGCTTGACTCCTCGCATTTACCTCACGAACAATATGACATTAGTCTGCTGCTCAAGCCTCTGTGCTCACGAACAGTTTGATGAAGTTCCAACTTTCAACTGTGCACACTGCCCACTGCGCTAGAATGGTTCAGCCTAGGAGGTTGAAGCCATGTAGTAGTAAATACTACAATACATGTACACGACTCAAAACAAACTTCGAACTTCGAAATTTCAAGTTTGAACAATGCCCAGCATGTGTATGCGCGCAGCTCGAGTGAAGTTCAAGGTTGAATCCTGAAACTACATAGTACAGAGATGATAGAGGGCTAAGGGCTTGTAGGTGAATCACGACTCAGGAGTCACTTAGCACCACTGCAGCCTGCTCCTCGCTCAAGAGTTAGGCCCGCCATCCTAGAGTAGTACTGTTACCTGTACTACTGTGTAGTGTGTACATACATGATAGTAGATACTACGAATTTCGAAATTCCAATCCTCAGAGTCAGGACTGAGGAGTCAGAAGTCGACTCTGGAGATCTTATATAAGAAGTCACTTTATAAGTTATAACAATTAACTCGTGAAACGTGGTAGTAGTAGGTACCAACCAGTGACCGTACATTAACTGTAGGTGGTGGGATTTAAATCTTAACCTCACTAATTTAAAAATGGTCCTCGAATCAAGTTTCAACTACGCTATGGCCTAGAGGCTATCATGATATGGCATAATATTAAATACAAGTTCTGAAATTTTCATATATACTTACTTACAAGTTTTCGAATGAACCTTTATTTTAAGGGCTTTTTTTACATATAGCCTTTAGATAACGGATATTCACATGGAACAACCGGTAAAATAAAGAATCATGCAAAATTTTAGACGGTGCAAAATAAAGGCATCAAATGAGGAAAGTCGGTTTTTATCAATTTCAACCAGTACAATTACATTATAAGGGCGGTTTTTGTGAGCACTGCTCTGAGGCATGAAGTCCGAGTGAAGGATTGTCAAGGAAAGTATGGCCATTGGCTGCGTGAGTCACGATCATACTGTGAGTCGCGACTGTCTGAATCATTTTAATGTGAGTCGCGACTCGTGAGTTGTGACTAAGGCTGAACCATCGTTTTGTCGGTGGTACCATTCTTCTAATATCCTCACTTTTTTTTTAAAACAACAAATATAAAAATTGAATATTAATGGAGTGTTACAAACTATGCAGGGCAGGCCCTCATCTATCATACAAGAGCTCATTTTATTCTATTATCTTTTTGTTGTGTTTTTCCCCTCTTTTGAAAAGAGTACCCTTACAAAAAAAGCAGAAAACTTTTCACTTCCATAAATCGTCCAAAATTTCAAGAAAATTCAAGAATATAGTAAAACGTGGATGACGTTGAATCAATAAGGAAACATAGCATGATTTCATTGTAGAATAAGTTAATAAGTTGTTTATGTAGAATAATATAGCCAATGAACTTTAATGATATTTCTCTTGTCTATTGAATTGTTTCAATTGTTTCAAGATCTCATGTTGTACTCTCTCTCTCTTTTTCTCTGTCCTCTCTTTTTACATTTCTCTATCGTGTGCTCTATTTTCTATCTTTTTGTCATTTTCCCTCTATTTTTCTTCTTGGACTTTCTCATGATTTCTCTTATTACGAAAATTTTCTACAGTTTCTCATGTAAATCTTTAAATCTTTTGTTGACTTAATCTCCTGTAGACAAATAATGTTAAGAAAACATGTTCAAATCCTTAACATCTTGTCTAACTCCTTGTAACTCAAGCGTAAGCACCACCTCCTTTACTTGTCAATCCGCGGAGACTGAGGACTGGTATAAAGACCATGCGCAAGCCCTGAGGTGGGTTCTACCTTTCCTAACAACAACTTCAAAGTCATATTCCATTAGTAAGAGGAACCATCTTACTAAGCATCCTATATTGCAAGGTTTATTGACCAAATATAATAAAGCTTGATGATCAGTGAAAAACTTGAACTTGTTGGCCAATAGATAGTGTCTAAACTTCTTCAGAGCATACACCATGCCTAAGCCTTCTCTTTCAGTTATTGTGTAGTTTTGTTCAATTGAGTTTGGCTGTCTACTAGCATATGCTATGGGCAAATCTAAATTTCCTTCACCTGTAGGTTGTGCTAGCACACATCCTATTGCATGATTGGATGCATCTACATGGACATGGAATGGTTTATTCCAATGAGGAGTGGTCCGTGTTGGTGCTCTGCACAAACATCTCTTCAGTTCATTGAAGGAATTTTCACATTCATCATTCCACTCAAAATTTGTTAGCAAAGCATAATGAGGTTTATCTATGATTGCATACATGTGGATAAATCTATGGTAATATCCACAATGGCCCATAAAGGCTTGTACCTCTTTAACATTCCTTGGCCTCGACAACTCTGCCATGGCTCTTACTTTGTCCTCATCTGTAGATATGCCATTTTTAAAAACAATGTGACCTATAATTTTACCTTGTTGTACCATGAACACACACTTCTCTAGGTTCAGACACACTCGATATTCTGTACAATTGTTGAAGATCTGTCTGAGCTCAGGGATGTGGTATCTTCTTTCTTGGGAATGAGCACATAAATCATGCACATATACTTCTAAGCTCTTTCGCAAGAACTCTTTGAAGACATGACACATGGGCCTTTGGAATGTTGCAGGTGCATTGGTGAGACCAAATGGCATCACACGAAATGCAAAGATTCCCCATTCGGTGGCAAAAACAGTTTTATGTTGATCTTCTGGGGCAATGGCTACTTGGTTGTAACCTAAAAATCCATCAAGAAAGCTATAAACTTCCTTGTCTGCAACGTGCTCTAATAAGTTCGGTGATTGGAAGCGGATAGCTATCTCTTATTATAGCTTCATTAACTTTTTAAGGTTAAAACACACTCGTAGCTTTCCATTCTTCTTTGGCACCACTATAATGCGGGACACCCATTTAGTATGCTCAATCTCATAGATAAATCCGGATTCAATCAATCTATCTATTTCTTCTTTTATTTTAGCTACATAAGTGTCATTATAGGTGTAACTTTTAGAATGCATAGAGATAGAAACTTCTTCTGCTTTATGGATAGGATTCCACTGTAGGGGTGGTACATCTTTGAAGTGTTGATGTGTGAAACATCACAATAAACGAATTACTGTGACACTAGACAACCGCTATGGTCACCATTAACTCATTGCCACTCCAAACTTTGAGAAATGATAGCCAAAACCAAAAATTTTACTTCTTCAAAACTTTCCAGTCACTAAAATGACATACCTTCACTATTTTGCTAATTTATCTTAGCAAAAATATTATTTCTCCAAGATATTTTGGTGAATGAAAGTACAAGAGTAGAGCTTTCCAAAAAGCTATCATATGCAAGAAATGGATCTCTAGAACTCAAGATATAGCCTTCACAAGATGACCCTGTATAACTTCCAAAAGTGGAAATTTTGCCTGTTTTAGTAAGTTTGACTATCTAAAAAGGAAAATTCGATGCCTAGCGTCAACTTGCAACCAAAAGTCGATGCCAGGCATTGACTTTGAGCTTTTTTAGCCACTTTTTTAGCGCTTGAAATGGTCGCTTAAACACAAGAACTGAGTAAAGCACTTTTATGCTAGAAGTCGATGCCAGGCATCGACTTTATGTTGAAACTCGATGCCAGGCATCGACTTGCTCTACAAACTTCATGTTTTTAGAAGATTCAACAACAGGTAGCACTCAAAGAATGAAAACAATGACTTATCAGCTCAAACTCGATGCCGGGCATCGAGTTGCTTGGAAAACTTGAACTTTTGAACTCATCACACAGTACACAAACATGGAGATGATGGAGAGAGTCTCATACACAAAAATTTACTTAGTTCTTCTCATAGCTATGAAAAACTCAGAAACTTTACAGATGCTTTCTCACTCGGAGAAGCCCGACTATACTCAGTCATACAAAATGAACTCCTTCTCACATTCTATCACTCTCTTCCACTTCTTCTCTCATCGCGTCAATTGATACAAACTAACTTATATAGATTTTCTCATTCTCGTGATTTTAAAAAACTTCTAGAACTAAAGTGAACTAACTTTATAAATATCATACACTTGTGAGTTTTTCCCTTCACATAGGCATGTGATTTTCTTCTAAAGCTTTGACCTTCAAATATATGTCCAATTAGTGAGTCTTTCTCCAACAGCTCGCCCTCAATCACTAATTGACATTTTCTGTTTCTTCATATCATCTTCTTTCTTTTACTCCTGCCATGCTTTTGAATCTGCTGGTCTTCACACCATCCAAGCTCTTTGTCATTATGTCTGCTATTTGATCTTTTGTAGAAATGTACTCCACTTCAATTTCTTTCTCCATTACCTTTTCTCTTAGGAAATGATAATGTATCTCTATATGTTTTGTTCTTGCATGAAATACTGGATTTCCTGCTAGATAAAGTGAACTCATATTATCTCCATGTATTGTAGGTATACCTTGATCAATGCCCAAGCTTTTGAACAGTGTTTGCATCCATATGACCTCCTTAGCTACTTCCACAAGTCCTTTGTACTCAGCTTCAGTTGATGATAATGCTATTGTATGTTGTTTCTCTAAACACCAACTTACAAGCTTATCACCAATGTATATCATGTAACCATGAGTTGATCTTCTGTCATCTTGATTACTTGCACAGTCTGAATCACTATATGCTCTCAAATTCAAATATGATGTAAAAGGATAATATAATCCTTCCTTTATAGTTCCTTTGATATATCTGAGAACTCTTTGACCTACAATCCAATGTGGGTCCTTTGGACAATGCATGAATTGTGACAAAACTCCCACTACATAACTAAGATCAGGTCTTGTTAGTGTAGCATAAATCAAACTACCCACAGGAGATTGATACTTCCTCATATCTTTGTATTCTGCACCATCATATTTACTAAGATTATGATTAACTTCAAGTGGAGTTGAAGCGTCTCTGCAATTTTCCATATCAAACTTCTTCAGTAGATTCAGAATTTACCTTTCTTGTGATACATATATGCCATGATCTGTATAAGTGACTTCCATTCCAAGAAAGTATGATAACTTTCCTAGATCACTGATCTTGAATTCTTTTTCAAGTAATCTCTTTACCTCTTTGATTCCTTCATCTGAAGTACTTGTGATTATAATGCCATCTACATAAATACAAATGTAGATTGTACCTTCCTCTGCTCTTTTGATGAGTAGACTTGGATCTGCTTTTGAACTTTGATATCCAAGTTCAGTTAGATACTTCACCAGTCTATAGTTCCATGCTCTTGGAGCTTGCTTCAATCCATACAATGCTCTTGTCAACCTGCAAACAAAATTTGGATACCTGGAATCTATAAACCCTTGAGGTTGTTCCATGTATACCTCATTTGATATGTATCCATTCAAGAATGCATTCTTTATATCCAATTGACTTAGGGTCCATCCTTTTGAAGCTGCAATAGCAATGATTGTCCTTATAGTTGACATCTTAGCTACATGACTGAATGTCTCATCATAATCTATGCCATAGGTTTGGGCATAGCCTTTCACCACCAGTCTAGCTTTGTATCTGGATATACTTCCATCTGCAAGCTTCTTCACTTTATAAACCCATTTATTTCCAATTACTTTCTTACCATTTGGTTTAGGAACAAGTTCCCATGTCTTGTTCTCCTCTAATGCATTGAAGTCTTCTTTCATTGCTTCTTCCCATTGCTTCATCATAGTTCTGAGGTTCTTCATCATCTTTGACCATATATGCATAGTTCTTTTGAGTTATGTAAGAAGTATCATAAGAATACCTTTCTGGTTGCCTTCTAGTCCTGCTTGACCTTCTTGGTTCACATTCTTCATAAGTGTCTGGATACACTTCTTCATCAAATATAGGAGCTTCTTCATTTCTTCTTGCCAATACACTTCTGGAAGTACTTGCTTGCATATAACCTTCATCTTCATTTACATGCACAATTGATTTTCCATTCTCACATCTTCTTACCTCTTCTTCAAATTCTTCAGCTGTGTGACTTTGATCTGCATACCAACTTTTCTGTTCATCAAATGTAACATCTCTAGAAACAAGACATTGTTTGGTTAAAGGATTCCACAACCTGTAACCCATCTGCTTTTCATCATAACCAATGAACACATATTTTTCTACCTTTGGTTCAAGTTTATGTCTAAGTTGTGATGGAACATAAGCATGTGCAATTGATCCAAACACTTTACAATGATCTAGTATTGGTTTCTTACCCCACCAAGCTTCATATGGAGTCATTACATTTAGAGCTGCACATGGTAATCTATTCACAAGATATGTAGCTGTATTTACAGCCTCAACCCAAAGATAATTTGGACAATTCTTCTCCTTCAGCATAGCTCTAGCAAACTCAACCAAAGTCCTGTTCCTTCTTTCTGCTACACCATTTTGTTGTGGTGTATACATGCAAGTTATTTCTCTCTTAATTCTTGCATTCCAAAGATAATCATTGAACTCTTGGGAGAAGTATTCTCCCCCTCCATCAGACCTCAGTATTTTAAGCTTTTGACCTGTGACTCTCTCGGCATATGCATGAAAATGCTTGAAGGCTCCAAACACTTCTGATCTTTCCTTCAAAACATATAAAGTTATCCATCTTGTAGCATCATAAATTAAAAGAACATAGTACCTTGAGCCACTAATAGATCCTTCTTTTGTTGGTCCCCATACATCTGTATGAATGAGCTCAAGTACTCCATCATGTTTGAATCCTTTCTTCTGAAATGGTAACCTGTGTGCTTTACCCATTTGACATGCTTCACATTTATAAACCATATGTTGACTCTGCACATTTGGTAATCCTAGTATAGACTGATTTGCAATCATAGCTTTAATTCCTCTTTCATTGAAGTGACCTAATCTCTTATGCCAGAGATCAAGTTCTGTAATCACTACTTCACCATGTGTGAGCAAAGCTTGACCAATGTTCCCTTGTACTCTTAAATTAAAGAGTCTACCTTCTTTCTTACCAGAGACAATCTGATTATATCCATTCTCTAGATCTTCAACAAATACTCCTTCATTTGTAAACCTGACTTGAAAACCTTTTTCAACTATCTGTTCCACACTAATCAAGTTTTTAGGTATTGTAGGAACATACAAAACATTGGTTAGCAAATCTGATCCACTCTTGCATTTCACTTTTCCAATTGAATGTACACTATGTCTTGTATTATCACCTGTTTGAACTATATGACTAGAAATGCCTTTTTCCAATTCTGACATCAATTCTATGTTTCCTGACAAATGATTAGAACATCCAGAGTCAATGTAAAATACCTTTAGATCTTTTTTCTCTAATGTGCTGATTGAATTCATCATCAATGATGTATGACTTTCATTCTGTGTGTCATTTGCATAATTGTAATAGGTGGTGTTGTAGGATTGATTCTGTCCCCAACTTCTTCCTCCACCTCTACCATAGCCTGCTCTTTGACTTTGTCTACCTCTTTGAAATTTACTTTGATATCTTGCACCTTTGCCTCTGCTATTGTTATTCTATTTTTGATTTGATCCTTGCTGATTGTACCAACAGTCATGAGCCAAATGATTACTCAATCCACAAATCCAGCAAGCCTTCTTATTATTAGTCTGATTACCTCTTCCTCTTCCGAAACCTCTTGCTCTTCCTCTACCAGTGCCTTTACCTCTTCCATAATAAACTTGAGAAGTTGACTCTTCTTCATCCTTTGCTTTACATTTATCTCCTTTCTTCTTGTTCTTCATGTACATTGTAGAATTTTGTCCTTTATCTCCATCTCCCTTCAAGTCTTACAAATATGTGAGCATCAAACCAAGTAATTGATTCAAGTCTGGAACAAGATGATTCAAAGAAAGTTCTGTAGACAACACAAAAGGTTTCCACCTTTCATCTCCTCTCAAACCTGCAAGTAGTTGAGCAATCAATCTGTGATCTTCAACATCTTCATCTATGGATTCAAGACTATCTTCTAGATCCTTCATCTTAGTGACATAATCACTAATACTTTGACTTGGCTTCTTCTTGAATGTTGTAAACTCTGACCATAGACTTGCTTTCCTTGCTTTGGTAGTGCTTTGGAAATGATACTCCAATGCATTCCATATATCTTCAGATGATTCCAATCCTCTGAGGGTGTGGTAGCAAATGATTAGAGATTGTATTGTAGATGTAGGCTTTTGCACTTGCATCTTTCTTCTGCCAATGCTTTAAAAGTTCCTCTTTCTTTGGTCGGCTTTCATCTTCAAATACTGGCTTATCTTCTTCACCTATTACATATATCATGTGATCCTTACTCATAAGTAAGGCTTCCATTCTCATTACCCATGCGGGGTAATTATCTTTGTCCAGTTTGTCAATGGAGATATGATCTGCCATACACCTTTCCTTCTGCTACAACCTATGAGCTTAAATGATAAAGGATAATACCTTTTGGAGTTCTTTGTGTATGAAGACACTTTTGAAGTAACCTTTTGATGCCTTGTGTCTTCAAATGCTTCACCTTTCAACTTTAATGAAAAACTTTTCAAAACTTCTCGTACCTTTGCCGCCTTATGCTCTTTAGGACCTTTCTCCTCTGATACCACTTGTTGATGTGTGAAACATCACAAGAAATGAATTAATGTGACACTAGGCAACCACTATGGTCACCATTAACTCATTGCCACTCCAAACTTTGAGAAATGATAGCCAAAACCAAAAATTTTACTTCTTCAGAACTTTACAGTCACTAAAATGACATACCTTCAGTATTTTGCTAATTTTGCTTAGCACAAATATTATTTCTCCACGATCTTTTAGTGGATCAAATTAGAAGAGTAGAGCTTTGCAAGAAGCTATCATATGCAAGAAATGGATCTCTAGAACTCAAGATATAGCCTTCACAAGATGACCCCGTATGACTTCCAAAAGTGGAAATTTTACCTATTTTAGTAAGTCTCACTGTCTAAAAATGAAAATTCGATGCCTAGCATGGAATTGCAACCAAAAGTCAATGCCAAGCATCGACTTTGAGCTTTTTTAGCCACTTTTTCAGCGCCTAAAATGACCGCTTAAACACAAGAACTGAGTAAAGCACTTTTATGCTAGAAGTCGATGCCAGGCATCGACTTTATGTTGAAACTCGATGCCAGGCATCGACTTGCTCTACAAACTTCATGTTTTTAGAAGATTCAACAACAAGTAGCACTCAAAGAATGAAAACACTGACTTATCAGCACAAACTCGATGCCAGGCATCGAGTTGCTTGGAAAACTTGAACTTTTGAACTCATCACACAATAGACAAACATGGAGATGATGGAGAGAGTCTCATACACAAAACTTTACTTAGTTCTTCTCATAGCTATGAAAAACTCAGAAACTTTACAGATGCTTTCTCACTCGGAGAAGCACGACTATACTCAGTCATACAAAATGAACTCCTTCTCACATTCTATCACTCTCTTCCGCTTCTTCTCTCATCGCGTCAGTTGATACAAACTAAGTTATATAGATTTTCTCATTCTCGTGATTTTAAAAAACTTCTAGAACTAAAGTGAAGTAACTTTACAAATATAATTTGTCCCTTCACATAGGCATGTGATTTTCTTCTAAAGCTTTGACCTTCAAATATATGTCCAATTAGTGGGTGTTTCTCCAACATGAAGGTATAGTCCTTTAGATTGACCTTGGTGGTGACCCCTAAGTGCTGTAAGTACAAGGAGTTGGCTCCCCAATCATGTACTATTTGTAGCTATCGTAGGAAGGGCCTTCCTAAGATCATCTCATAGATGCTATTTTTGTCAAAGTCACATATAGCAAGGGTGTGTTCAAACTCTACCCCACAAGTGGTTAGAGGGTCTTTCAACATGGCCGTCAGCCATTTGAAGCTTCATTCTAATTGGTCTTAATGTGGGTTTGCCCCATTGCTTCCACAATGAGGTGGTCACAATCGCCATGCCTACACCCGAATCTTTGATCGCTTTGGTTGTGTAACCTTGGTAGGTGATTGGAAGATAAGCATAACCTTCTTCACCTTCACTCATATCCCCTATTTTGTCTAGAGGTATCTCTAGGACTTTTTGCTTAGAGCCTGATTTTGACACATTGGAATCAAGTTTTGGAACTTGATTTGCCACATGTTTCCATAACTCTGGTTGTACTTTGAGCATCTCTTCTACGATGAGATGACATTGAAGCTTAGTGTTCTTACATGACATCAGTGTTTCTTGGACCCACTGAGTCTTCATTTCTTACCAAGATGGTGGGAGGTCTTATTTGGAGATATTGAGATTACCATGGGCCTGTGAATTGTGGCAACTCTTGTAAAAAATTAGATTCAAAATCTAATCTTTTATCTTCTTGTTGGTCTGGTTGGTCTCCATAAATTGATGGAATGTCTTAGGGAAATTGATCATGAAGGTCATCAATCTTAGGAATAGGAGGGGGATTACCCTTCTCCTTGGCCCATTTCTCTTCTTGTATTTCCCGCAAGAACTCTTGAAAGTACTATTGAATTGAAAGAGGTGTTTCCCCATCCATGGAATCAAGGACATAAACTCTCTTCAGTGGTGAGTTTTCTCTTTCAGAAGTTGGTTGACCCTGTGGAGGTAAAGAAATCTGCGGCTTGTTTACCAACTGCTCTAATCTATCTAGTAAGCCCTGGAAATGCAAATCCAGTTTGATAGAGTTTTTTTGATTGAACATTTGGTTGGCCTCCAGCATAGCTTTAGCTAGTTCTACCATTTTTATGCACATTTTTGTCTGTTCAATTCTAAATCTGCTCTAAGGTAACTCTTGTCTAGGTTTGGAGCTATTGACCCTTCTTGAAGTCAAGCTTGGTAGGCCTTGAACATCATGTCCAAGTCTTCCAGGGTTGGATCTACGAGAACAAACCCTGATTGGTCTACTCTCTAGTATCTTTCCATGTTCTTTTTTCCGCTTACTAGGCTCTCGTGATTCACTTGACTCTGATCATTTAGTGGGCTTATCCTGTTTTAAGGTTTGTGCTCTAGTGACTGCTTGTATAGGGGCCACATTATTGCTACTATCACTTAAATCCACCACTAAGCCTACCACATTAATGGGTGTAACTTTGGGCGCATTAAAGGGGTTTTTAGGAAAATATATCAAAAGATGTTCTTTGCCACACTCATAACAAAAACCTTGGATTGTGATGTTTTATCCTTGTCCGAGAGTGGGTGAGTGGGGACATTCACGAATGAAATGGTCGCCCTGACATCTAAAGCATGGTCCTCTAGGGGCTTGTGGTCTCATTTGTCTCAATTGGGGTGTAGGGTTAGGATTTGTGTACATGACATTGGAGTATTCTAGCTCCCAATTTTATTCCATAGGCGGTGCCTCATATTGATACGAGTAAATCTCACTATGCTCAAGTGACTTTGTGTAATAAGCTTGGGGACTATCTTCATGGGAGTAGTCAGAATTCTGAGCATGATGGTCGTTCTCTGATACCAATGGGGTCACTGGCACCAATGCTCTATTAAGGTTCTCTTCTGCCCTTGCATACTTAATTGGAATCACATTGGTAGGAGTTGGTGGTTGGTTTCCTAGGACTCGAGTGGCCTATATGGTGCCTGATATTGTTGTTGTGGTCTATATTATGGATATTGGTATTGGTTCTGATACCTACCTTGTTGGTAAGGTTGTTGACAAGTGTGTTTAATAGCTTGCCTATTGTAAGGACAATCTTGAGCCATGTGGTTCATGTATTTCCTCTCAATAATGCCATATGGAGCATTCCTTTCTCTTATGTTCGGGTTTTGCATTGGGCATACATTAGCCATGTGGTCCCCTCCACGAGTATAACACTAGTTCAATGACGTGACTCTTTGTGTTCGTCTATTTTGGAATCCTAGCTTCTTGGCAACTTGCTCAGCTATCTCATCTATTTCCGTGGAGATTCTCAAAGTATGACTAGTAGAACTATCAGAATCCTTATAGAGTTTGGACAATCCTAACTCCTCACCCAAGTTATCTTCTATGTCAATACACATCCGCACACACTCTTCTATGGATCTAGGCTCTTTAAAGTACACATATGATCTTAACTTTGTGCTTAGTAAGCCATCTAAAAACAAAGCCACTTGTTTGGTCGGTGTGGGTAGTTCTGAAATAGGGCATCTTTCTATGTATTGTTTGAACCTTCTTCTTGCTAGTCACATTGTTTCTTGGGGTGTCTGCTTGAAGCTGTGGATGAAGGATAATGTGTTATGCATGATACAAATCTTGGAAAATTCTACAATGAATTCTTCTAGCAGTTGAACTATATCTTGATAGTTGCAACTGTTTAGTGGTTGAAACCAAGCTAAGGCAGTGCCCTTGAGAGCCAAACCAAGTGCCTCGAATTGGGTGAACAAGTCCACAACCTGTTCAACTCTTAACACTTCTTTAAACTCGGCCACATGATCATAAAGATCTCCTGTCCCGTCAAAATAGTTCTTCATTGCCTTGACCACTTAAGAGGGTCTAAGGGTTCTTGGGTTCTTGGGTTCTTGGGGGGTCGAGGCAATGGAAAATCATGTTCGGTTCTTTGATGCCTATGTGCTTGTTGTCTTTCTCTTTCAAGTCTTTCACCTTCCCATCTTGATCTGTCTCTACCCACATTGTGGGTAAAGCTTAGCTCATGTCTCTCTGTAGTTCTTTCCCTCTGGGCTTCATGAGCTTGGGATGATCCTACTCCTTGGAGGCCATGGGAAATATTAGATCTTGGTGGAGGAAAAATCAATTTGCCTTGCCAAGTGTATGCATGCTTTCCATGCTTTGATACCAAGAACATTTTCTCTGATGTGTTATCCAGGTAGACAACTTTGCCTCGCATCTCTGGATCCTTGAACTCGTAAATGGTGACTATTGGGCTAGGTTGATCTGGCTTGAATCTTCAAAAGGCGTCCTCTATTTCTCTATTCAAGAATAGTTCTATGCCTTTGTTGTCTTGAGGGATCCAATATGGAGTGATCACTTTGGTCAAAACTGACTTACCTCTAGGAGTCTTGGGTTCTCGTCCTACATCTCCTTGCTCTAGGTTTCCTATCTCATTCTCAAGAATAATATTTCCAAACTCATCTATCCTATCTGGTAAGTTAGTAACCACATACATAGTTCCTTCCTTATCAATGTATGAACCCTCTTCGAACTTGACTACTGGGTATTCAAGTCCAAAGGGTTGATCTGGATTTTTGAGTTGGACCACTGATCACCTCAGGACATCCTCATAGATGCAAGCACCTAATCGGTTGGTCTGAATATATTCCAATTGTGTCTTATAGGGACCTTCTAGTGTTTGTAAATAGACAGTTCCTTAGCCACCTGTAGGTTTCCCCATGCTAAAAGACATTTCTGAATCACTTGTGTTTGAACTTAGTACGTAAGGGTAACCACTTGGTTGTTGTGCCCACGACCTAGCTGTATGGTTGACACTATCCTTAGAAGATCTAATGCTTTGTCTATCCTTGCCTAGGTGTCTACCAGATCTGACGTTCATATGCCTTGGTTAAGAGTCCAAAATTCCCCTTTGTATTGCTCAAAATCCTTTGGAGTCCCCTTAGTTTTCTAAATCCCACTTGAGGGTCAAATTCAAATTATTCTATCTAAAAATTAACACATTATTCTTACAAAAAATAGTCACGGCCATGTGGGATTCGAAACCAGCTCTCCAACGAGCTATAGAGCTAAAAAAATGGACTTTTGATGAAAAGGTTATGTCAAATCAAGCTCCTAGGGGGTTAAAAGAGGGAAATAGGATCTTATGAGAAAATCATGATTTTGACTGAAAATTGCGATCTTGGACAACCTTGCAAATCATGATTTTGAGTGAGAATCGTGATCTTAAGCAATCCCCAAAAAACGTGATTTTGATTGAAAATCATGGTTTATGAAAATCGCGATTTCGAGAATGAGCAAAAAATCGTGATTTTGACAGAAAATCATGTTTTGTCAAAATCTTGTTTTTGGCCTGAAAATCACGATTTTTAGAATGACCAAAAAATCAAGATTTTGATTGAGAATCATCTTTTATGAAAATTGAGATTTTGAGAATGAGCAAAAAATCGCGATTTTGACAGAAAATCGTGTTTTTGGCCTAAAAATCATGATTTTGAGAATGACAAAAAAATTGCGATTTTGATTGAAAATCGTGTTTTATGAAAATCACGATTTTGAGAATGAGCAGAAAATCGTGATTTTCACTGAAATCCGTGTTTTCTCAAGATCGTGTTTTTGACATGAAAATCGCGATTTTGACTAAAAATCCTGTTTTTTGCTCAGAATCGTGTTTTGACCTAAAAATCGCGACTTTGGTTGAAAAATCATGTTTTATGAAAATCACGATTTTGAGAATGGCAAAAAATCGCAATTTTGAATGAAAATTGCATTTTCTTAAAATCGTGTTTTTGACATGAAAATCACGATTTTGACTGACAAATCGTATTTTTGCTCAGATCGTGTTTTGACTTAAAAATCGTGATTTTGACTGAAAATCGTGTTCTCTTGTTCAGAATCATGTTTTTTTTTAAAACTTAGATGATCACGATTTTGAGCACAACTTGAGAATCGCGATTCTGGAATGAACTCAGAATCGTTTTCTTTCCAGAAAGCTTTTAGGCGAAAAAAAGAAAATCGCAATTTTCAAGAAAATTGATTTTTTCACAGAATCGTGATTTTCATCACAGAATCACAATTTTCTGAGATTTTTGGTGAGAACTTCGAATTTCAGCGCCGAGGCCTACACATTGAGCTTAGAATTCATGGAAATCACAAAAACTTGCACACACAAACATTTTGCCTCTCCCTCTCTCCTTATTGCACACACACGAATGAAAAATGAGGTGAAAATGTGGAAAATCGAGTGAAAAACAAAAAAATTCAGTGAAGATGAAGATGGAACAAGATGGAGATGGTGATGATGATGAAGATGAAGAAGAAAAATCAAAAAAATAATAGAAAATAACTATTTTTTACCTTTCAATTCGGCAAATCTACGATCTTACTGTCACAATGCTTGTCCTTGAAGCTCTCTCCTTGGCAACAACGCCAAACATTGGTGTAGCTCAAGCATAAGCACCACCTCCTTTACTTGCCAATCCACGGAGATGTGAGGACTGGTATGAAGACCATGAGCAAGTGAAGCCATAAGTGCATGAGTGAAAACACACAAGCATGCACACATGGTAAGAGCAAAGAGAGGAACAATGGAAAGCTTCTATTACAAAAGAGTTCTATTACAAAAGCTCAAATCTACAACAAGCTCACTCTCTAACAAGCTAACCTCCAAAATGAGCTCTCTAGATCTTTTCATAGTTTTTTGAGTAGTTTTCATCTTGTCCAGCACTAGTGTCCAGCCTAGTTAAAAATTAGGTTCCAAGGCTTATTTGAGGGCTCAAACGGAGTCTATAAATTATGAAAATTGGTAGGTAACTACTTGTAATACTCCTCAAGCTTTAGGACTCCTCGGCTTGAACAAAATGGAGCTACAAAAATATGAAATGGTATTTACAATGGCTTTTAGTGATGAAAATCACTATTTTTATAGGGATTCCTTCTGAAAATTTGACATGTACTTCTTGGAGCTCTCTACATGCTCCTCCTTCTTGTATGTCCACTTCTTTGATGTGCTTCCATGCTTTGTGCTTGACCTTGAGTGTCAACACTCCTTAACACCTTTTTCAAATCCTTAATCTCTTATTCCTAGTTTCATACTAATAATGATAATTGTAAAGGTGGCTATATTGTAGCCTTCCTTAAGGAGGTACTTAGACTGCCACCAATGTATCACATACTCCACCCACCTCCGCCCATTATTTATCTCAATCCCTTGAACCTGACCTGTGTTAGTCTTTATGCTTCCAATTTTAGTGTTGAAAGATCAAAGTGTTGGGAGGAGCTTTTTAATCTTAATGGGGATCTTCTCATTCTTAGAGATTTCAACATGCTGGTTGACTCAAAAGACACAATTGGTAATAAAAATAATATCATTTGTGGTAAAGAAAATATTGCATGGATAAATCTATTTAACCACAAGAACTTGGTTGATTTCACTTCTAGATCTAATTATACTTGGACCAATAGGAACAACATCCATTTCTTGGCTGTAGACTTGATAGAGGCTATATGAATGTTGACAAGGTTCAAGAATTTTGGCAAATCAAGAGTAACCTTGATCTCTCCTTTAGTTTGTCTAACCATGCCCCTCTGATTATTAGATTATACAAGAACAACCCTAATTATAGGGCTAGCTTGCCCCACCTTGATGCCTCCTTGTTGAAGATCCCCTCTATTGTCACCAAAACCAAAATCATATTTAACCACCACTTCAGTAGTAACACCTCTCTCCTCTCTACTTTGGAAAGAGCCATTGTGGATGTTCAAAGTCTGTTTACTCACTACAAGAGGCCAAAAGAAGAATGATGATTTTGAAGGATAAAAGACGAGTTTTGGTGGTCATGCTATCAACATTGAGGAGAATTTGCTAGAGGTTGTGTGTTTCTTTACCAATGTTTTCTCTCAGTGCCTCCAAGTGGGGGGAGGATATCTAGAGAGCCATAGCTCATATTGCTCTTAAATGAAAAAATTACTCTTAAAAAGTCTCAACTCTATTTGAGACCTTCCCCTCACTCTCAGTGAGGTCAGAGAAACCATTTGTAAATTGAAACCCTATAAATCTCGTGGTCTTGATGGGATACCTAATGAGTTCTTCTTTAATTTGATGGATTTTATGAGTCCCATTATTGTCTTGGTGTTGCAAGATGCTATGAAAAGAGGTGCTCTTTCTGCTTCCATCAACACTGGAATGATTAAGTTTATTCATAGAAAGGGACCCAAGTGTGACTTGAATAATTGGAGACCCATTTCCTGTCTGACTTCTATTTATAAGATATTTTCTTGCACCTTGGCTAGAAGACTAGCCCCATCATGAACAAGTTATGCTTCCTAAGCAGAAAGGCTTCATAAAAGGTAGATTTATCTTGCATGTTATTATCTCTCTCTAGGAGGGAATGGAGTATGCTAGTGAAAGTGATCACGCTTTCTTTTTCTTCAAGGTATCAAGTTTTGCAATTACCCTGTTTGGTAATGCTTTCTCAAAAGTGTCTATGAATGGTTTTGTCTCCTCCCCCTTCAAGCTTCAAAGATCTATAAGGTAGGGATGTCCTTTAGCTCCCTTAATCTTTGCTATTAGTAGTGATGCTTTAGGGTGGCTGGTTAAAGATTGTATGCCAAATGACCAAACCAAGGTGGCATTGATATTCCTTATGCCACTTCCCACTTGGCTTGCAAATGTTTGCTGATGAAACTAACATGATAACTAGAGCTAATGGTGTGTATGCTTCAAATTTCTTAAAGTTTTTGGAGTTGTTTTGTCTTGCTAGTGGCTCTCAAGTTAATCACAAAAAGACTTCCTTCATATCTTCTAATCATTACATTCCTCAGTGATATTTTCAGATTACTTGATATCCCTATGGAATTTTAGGTTTCCTTCTCCCAAAGGTGGGACTAGGTTGCAAATAGATTCAAAACTAAAATCTTCAAGTGGATTTCTATGCAAAAGTCTTTCTCATAGAGTTTTTGTTTTGAACCACTACTTCATTCCCTCCATAATTTAGTTTATGAATTGTTGGATGCTTACTAAGAAAGAGTTACAACAAGTGATTGGTTTATATAGAAGATTCTTGTGGAATGGTGATTGTCAGGTATCAACATCCCTAAGGTTGTTTGGAATGTGTGTCATATGAAGAAAGAGGAAGGGCGATTGGGCCTTTTGTGTCCAAACAAGCTCGCTAAGTAATTGTCCGCTAAATGGATTCTTAGAGCTCTTAATTTTGATGACTTTTGAATGTGTCTGACCAAAAGAAATATTCATAATTTTTATATGGATGGTTATAAATCTTGGACTATCAATGGCTTTTGGGATATAATCTTCTCTCCTCAGATGTATGTTCCTATAGGTAGTATAATCACATGTAATATGTGGAGGGCTTGGATGGAAACTAAAAGAAGTTACCCTTTAAACCCTCTTTTTGCTACTAATACCTATTTTTATTTACACAAGGCTATATGGACGGATTGGATTGCTCATGGGAATCATAAAGTACTCAATATTGTTAAAAATAATGTAGAAAAGCAAGCTTCAATAACTAGAAAATCCTGATGCAAGATGGGAGTATTCTAGAAGATGCTATAATTACTAACTTGAATTTTCTTTTTGCCTCTTGTAAATAGACCTTATTGTGTTGCAGAAAGATTATGGCTGACAAGATTGATAAATCTTCCAACTAGACAAATATCAATGTCTCTAAGGTGGCTGTAGATATGTATAAGAAGTACAAAAAACATATTGTTGATATCTCTCTTAATTCTGGTAAGCTCAACCAAAGATGGAAGATGAGGTGGTCTCCAAAGCAATGGGGATATAAATTTCAAGCCAAATAGTCCTCTCCCATTTCTCAAAAGCACTCTAGGCTACATTGGTTGACCCTTCATAATGTATTGTGGATTGGGAAGCAAGGCTAAGAAATGCAATAAAGGTAATGGAGAATGGTGCTTCTCTGGCAAGGAGGAGGACCTTGCCCACCTCTTCATCAACTGCACCTTCTCAATAATCATTGTCATAATGTTAACATTCCTTATTTGGGAGTCAAGAGAATTTTGCTAGGGAATTGTAGAAAAATGGAAATTGTTCTTTGGAACTTATGGAGAGCCCAGATATTGTGGCATATCTGCCTAACTGAAAATCAAAATCTTTTCAAAAGTCGCAAAAAGGATTTTCTTCCCTCTTATAGGAGAGATCTTGAAAAAGCCTTTGAATTTTGCATCAATTCTATCAATAATGTTGTTGATAGATCTACCAAAACTAATGATCTTCTATATATGGATAAGTTGAATAAGTGGAGATCTATTCTCCTACCTCTGTACTCTGATTTGAGACTTTTGTATATGGTTAAGTTTAATAAGTGGAGACTTCTTTGACTTCTATATATGGTTAAGTTTAATAAGTGGAGATCTTCTCCTGCCTCTATACTCTAATTTGAGACTCGTTATGGCTCAATCCCTATGATCTTTTATTGTTTAGCTTGATGCTCTATTGTATTTGGACATGAATGGGTTTTTTTGATGAGGTGGGGGCTTGCCCCTTGCTTAGTTGTAACCTTCTTCATTAATTCATTTCTTATCTTTGTTCTCATAAAATATATATATATATATATATAAATAAATAAATATTTTGTGAACTCTCAAAATTTAAGCTTGTGAAATGTAGGTATATTCTTAAAAGAGCTCCAAGTGAACAGGTGGACCTTTGAAGGAGTCATGGCCTCCCAGATCCTTGGAAGCTTTCACAACATAACTATATAATAACCTAAATATGAGACTTAATATTTATTTATTTGAACTTCTTGATGCTCTCTCCGTATTACATGGTTCGTTTTCCACATAGAGAAGCCAACAGCCGTGTGTGCCAGCAGGTCTTGTACTCCAGGCTCGAGAAGTCGACCTCCCTGCATAGTTCTCCCAAGAAAAGAAATTTTTAGATAAAAGAAATGTATATTAATGTAAACACGAGAACGTGATACGTCCCTTCCCAATGACAGAAACCTTCCTCTGTTTAAATGAGGGATTAGTCGTGATTTCTGATTCTCTTCCCAAAGCAATGTAGGAATTTATAGTAGACCGCTGGTTGGGCGAATCATCAGAGTTCACAGCACATCTTTTCTTCAAGTCTTTCGAGAGAGCCTCCCCTCTAATGAGAGAGAAAAAGGGATAGTCATTCCTTCTCCAATAAGAGAGAAAAAAAGTTAGCTGAGGGACCACGAACGTGTTGATCCACATGTCTTTCGTAGCCACATTCAAATGCATGCCCTTCCAAGAATGGATTTTAGACTCTAATGTTTTTTAACACCCAATCCTAAGATTGATCCACTAAAACTTCAAATCCCATTGGGATACCCAAGGTTCTTAAAATTTGAAATCTTGAAATTCTAAAACATTAAAAGTTGCGCAGTGGAATTAAATAAGGCCTTAAATTCACTCTTCTTGTGGTTGAACTTTGAGCTGGAGGTGAAGTAAAAGGCTTCAAGGAGATTCTAAAATTGAGTGGTACATTTTGGTATTTCTAAGAATGAACACATTTATGTTATTGATCCATCCCTTGAATAAGAAAGAAAACATTGATATGGAGTGGAGTTCATTCCCAGTTACCAATAAAGGTGTCCAACCTCGACCACCCCTTCATGATTTCTCCATAGCAAGATTATCGATCTCTAGTTAAGAATGCAATTTTTGTTCCCTTGTTATGAATCACCCCTACACAGAGGAATCTTGTCAAGGCACCAAAATCTTATATCCTCAAGCGAGAACATGTTGAGGGGACCCACAAGGCAATATCTAAATGCTTTCAAAAACTCATTAGCAAGTACATCAAGGGCCAGAAGCTTCCCTATAGGAAGGAAGTGATTGGCTCCTCAAAACATTGATCAAGAAGGAAACTTCATTGTTTGGACCCTCAATAAGAAACCCACAAAATCGCTTTGGAATAGTTGACAATGAATTCGATTTTTTTGTTCTCTCTTGAGGCCAAGGAGTTCCAATTCTTAACCATATCTTGCTTCATGTTGGGAGCAGACCTAAAGAACATGACAAATTTATGAGAGCCTAAAGAGCCCTTTGAATAGATTGGACAAGATTTTGAACAATACTTTTGACTACAAGATCATCCACATAGGGGAATTAATACAAGAATATTGAAATATTACAAGAAGTCCCACAACACAGGATAGATACGTATGTATAATTGGAATAGAGATGATACAAGAGATCCCACAACCTGGAACCATAGCTATGAAGTAAGATATCTAGGTTACAAGAAATCCCTTCAGTGAGATCATCTAGATACAAGAAATAACTCGACAAGATCTCCTACAACAATATGACATTAGGACAATGTAGGATGTTTGTGATACTAGACGAGACAAGACTTGAACACAGAACAAGACTATAACTCAAACTCAAACTTGGAAAGTATTTACTTTGAGATCCCGACTCCTTGAGCTCCTAGGATTGGTATTAGCAAGATTGAAGCTGTATGTGGCCAAGCCTCATTATATAGGTGTTCAAGGGTTTTTACAAATTGATGATATCCACAATCTAAGAAAAGAAATTGGGATGTCAGAATCAAGCAAGTAGTCAATCGATCTTAGTTGTTTTGTAATTCAGGATGAAGTGGAAGAATCAATTTCTCCAAATTTTGAACCAATCATGAGATATAGAAAGTCACATGAAATATAAGATGCATGATGGTTTCCTTTGTGTCCATGACATCACTTCCCCCTCAATCCATGAGTTCCACAAGGGGCAATTATGTGACTATGAGATCTTTTAGAACTTGAATCTTCATAATAGTTGGTCTTTGTAGAGTTCTTTATATGTGGTTCAAGAACACGATGACGATGACTAGCCATGATGAAATTGGAAAGGATTTGTAGTATATCTAGGTGCAGTATCAACAACATGATTCACATGATGGGATGTGTTTATCTAATGACTCCGGTGATGATTCCTTTGATATGGGATGGTGATTGTGGAAGTCCTGATTCCAACTTGTTTCTTCTTCTTAGTGCATTTGAATGCCATAGGATAGTTATCTTGGAAGAAAAAGTGTCCATACACATATAAGAGAAAAGCCCAATTTATCACACTCCAAATGACTTCAGTGAGATAGAAATAGCCCAAATGAACAATACAATGGGTTAGCATGGCATTCCATAGGCTAAAAGAAATAAACACAAGAAGTATTGTAACAATCAAAAAATCTCTACAAGAGAAATGCAATAGAATGCAATAGACTCAGAATAAGAGGCAATAGCCAAGGCTACTCAATTTAGTAATGGTAATAGCCAACTCCACTAGGAACAGAACACCTTGTACAGTCAACACAAAGTGGCCTCAACAAAGAGTGGGCAAGTTGCGATAGAATGCAAAGAGTAGCAAAGAAATATCCCTATCTAGTTGGAGAATAGCAACATGAGGTCCAAGACTTCGATCGTACAACATGCCCCAAATTGAATGCCAAACATCTATTCATATAGACTTAAGAGGCCAAGAGAGTGGCCTTGCTAAATCCCAACCCTAACTATTGCATGCGCCAAAGTGGTGGAGTGGAGTAATTATGGATCTAGTAGCCAACCACTTTTAGGCTGCAATTATAGCTTCTGACACTACTAGAGCTTGATAACGATATTCCCTATACTAAACTACATTGTAATATTAACTCTGGAGCACTCTCTAGGAAGTATTGGGTAAAGTCTTCATAAAAATGTGGATACTTTGGGTTGGGGAGGCATCCATCTAGGGACCCTTACTCTTAATGGGCTTGGGTTCACTTCTTGCGTTGATGCCTAGTCATAAAGTAAAATCAGAAGCAAGCACATCGTTTTAAGCAGGATTGAAGCATAGGTACTTACAAAAGCATATTACAAGAATGAAGGAAGGACATATCACATGGATGAAAGGCAGGCATTAAGTAAGCTAAGGATAATGTGAAGCTATGGAATCAAGGCATTGAGTAGGAGAATGGCACAATAAATGTAGATGAGTGAGTGACTTGTGGTTTGAATGGCATACTCCTGACTTCCTCCAATTTATGGGACACCTCCACCAAGTTGTCCTTCTACACAAGATATGGGTGATGCTCTATTTTTTCACTCCTCACCAAGTGGGCGACCCCTTGGCTTCTACCTTGCAAAAACAAATGGGCAACGCCTATTATATGCTCCACCTATTTGGGTGATGCCAAATTGCCTCTCTGGTCACTACACTTCATCAAGACGATGCTAAAAATGGTAGGCTTCATCTATGTGACGCCAAAAATGACACTTATAGCAATTGGAAACTACTTCCATGGCTACCATGGGTGACTCAATCTTTGAGTTGTATAAAGAGATCTCTCCTAAGGTGACTACCACCCTGGGCAACCCATCACGCTCCATAATAAGGGCAAGGTAGTCTCCATATTGCACTCTTCACATAGTAGGGTGAGGGATTCACTCTTATGACATTATCTTAGGTGACTCTACTTGGACTTCTTCATATCCCAAGGTAAACCCTATGATCTCCTTACTTAGGAAACTATTTCTTGGAGCTCTCTTACCATATCCCAATTGGGTGACATCCTTTTCCTCGACACTTCATATAGGGAGACATCTAAACTTCTCTTCATCATATATAAGAGCGACCCTCTAAATTGATTTTTTCAATTATAGGGCGACTGCCATTCTTATATATATGCAAACAACAACTCGGACGTCTACCTCTTGGCATCTTTACAAAACTTGGGAGTGTACCTCTTCAGCCCCATGGTGAATACTTATTGCAAGGTATTTTGGTGACTGCCCCTTCTCTCCAACAAGGGCAACTACAATCAATTGAGTTGGGATTCACTATAGGGCAACAAGTGATGGACTACTTTTTGTGTCAAAGAGGTGTGCTTGAAGACAACGCCCCGAAGATGCCAAGTACTCATGCCATAATCCACAAAAAATATAAGAGGTCAACCACAAAATAGCTTCAATATACTAGAGAGAATCTATTCCCATGTTCGAAGAAGGTTGTTATGATCTACAACATTACATACCCCCACCTCAAGTCTTTGCACCATCTGAGTGCAAATCCTCCTTTATTGCTTATTCAAAACAAAATGAGCTATCGAAATGAAATGAGCTGAACTATGGTGTGTACAATGAGTGATTTTCTTCCGAGTGCAAATCCTCCTTTATTGCTTATTCAAAACAAAATGAGCTATCGAAATGAAATGAGCTGAACTATGGTGTGTACAATGAGTGATTTTCTTCCTTCTTAATTCACATATAATTGGATTCCACCCTAAAGTGCTATCAAAGGGTTTCTTGGCCTCATCATATTCTTCCACCTCCAAAGATCCCCAAAACATCTCTTCCTTGGCTCTTGAGTGTTGGCCATAAGTCCTCTTTATTTCTCTCCTTACATCATTGAATATGTTTAGAGATGTAATGTTTCTATTCCTGGTTCTCTTTAGGGCCATAGTGTCCGTCTTCTAGTTTTGATAGGTTGCTTTTATCTTTATATTTATCCTCTTGTTAAGAGTAGTAGCAGTACCCCTCAAGGGAGACTCTCTCCTCCAATAACATTCTGTAGCTCTAGGGTTGCCTCTTGCATCATTTCTTCCACGTCCAAGCTTCCTTATGATCTGAATTTATTCTTACCTTTGGAATGTGTATACATGATACCATAATAATTTTCTTTTGTGGGTTGCTCAATTGATGATTTGGATTCTCTTCAAGATGTATGTCTTGCATGAATTCTTCTTCTTCATTAATAGGAGTAGTACTTATCTCATGCTCTATGATTGACTCATTGGTCCATTCTGATGAAATTTCTAGAAATAGGACATCCTTTGGTACCATTGAGTCATAGGGTGTAGCTTGAGGTGCATGAACATGTTTTGCATATTTTAAAACAACATCCAAATAATTATTTACTTTGTTTTGTTCATCTAGAGAAAGCAGAGTAGTTATCCCTTTTGGTAAAAAGTAACTAGTGAGGTCAAGTGGCCAAGTGTGTGATTTCTGCCTCCTTGGAGATGCGTGCAAAAAAAAAAGCTTGACCACCTTGCTCCAGAGAAGAAGTTAGTTACACAGAGAGAATTAGCCCATTTTGACCCAGGGAAGGTTCCTTGTCTACTTGGCCACTACCTGCTAGGTGCCCACTTTGGGCCTCGAGACACCCACTTAGCCCACCCTAGGAGAGGTGCCCAACTTTGGCTTCATGATGCCAATTCGAGAGAGGTGCCAAACTTGGGCTTCATGGCACCCTATTCAAGAGACGTGCCCAAGTTGGCCTTCATGGTGCCCAATTTTTGCTTCTTCATCTAGTTTCCTCTAATCACATACCTTACCATTTTCCTTACTGTTTAAGTGCAAACTATTAAATTTTTCATCTTTTTGGCCTCCCTATGCTTCTTCTACAGAATCCTCATCTATCTCACATATTTCAACTATGCAACATTTTGCACTACTTATCATCCAATTTATTAGTGTATCATCTTCATGAGGTAAAGAAGGCATTACCTAAGTGTCCACTATATACCCAATAGTCTTGCTAGTTTCACATTCTTCCTCCAAGTGTATCTACATTTGATTATTTGCGTTTGTACAAATCTACAAATTGTTCCTTCTCCACTCTTACAATGATTCTGCTTGCCTTAGGGAAGACCTTTGCAAAAGTAGAGGATACGAGGTCTGCAGTGGTAGGGAAATAACAACAAAATCTTAGAGAAACTGGCAACCCTGCACTATCATGAATAATTTTTCAATGATGCTCTCTGGTGTAACCCAATGTTGATCTCCTAATGTAATGGTAAAGGGTGCCACATTAGTGAGGTCCAAATTTAATTTCTTCATAGTAAAATTGGGCATCAGAGTGATGTGAGAGCCTCCATCTACAATAACACCTATAAAAAATGTTGATGACATGATTTCTCCTACATCATCTCCATTTATATCCGCACAAGTGCATGTTCATTTTGTATCCAGGAGGCACTCCATTTCCAGTTTATTTCCATTTTATATTGCATCACTTTTGTTTTTGGGTACCTTGCCATTTGCTTCATCCATTCTCCTTTGAGGGGAATTATCCCACATGAGATGTACTTTGGAGAGCCCCTCCCAAATCTATATAAGGATGGCCTCTCCCCCCATTTGTACTTGGTTAGAAGCTTGAGGAGCCTACTCCATGCTCTTGGCAAGCTCATTTCTAATATATGTGAGTGTACCCATTTCTTGGTCTACTCACTTTTAGTCTCTCACACTCTTTCTTTTGTGAGTACACTCTTCTTTTGATTTTGCTTCCACGCATGTACTCTCTACATGGTATCACAACACTAGTTGGAGGTCTTGGTGGTGTATTTGATGGTCAATTTGGTGGTGGTGGTGTTGCTCTCTTACCATTTGGAGAAGCCATTTGCCATCACTTTACACTCTTTCGGGTTTCATCTTGCCCATTTTCCCACCCTCCCACCCTTCTTCATAATCATTTTGTTCACTTTTATTCCATTTTCCCCTCCCTCTGATCCTCATTGTGATCATTTTAATAGAGTTTTTGTTGCACCTACTTTTCCTTGAAGTCTTTCTAAATACTTTGGTGATATGTGATGTCACTTTTGTTGTCATTTTGTCAAATCGTTTGCTAAACTCAAGCAGTTAAAGTCTTTGTGATCAATTAGTGATGAAAACATATCATTTTGGTATGCCACCATAGTTTATCGTGATCATCAATTCATATCATGTTTTTATTTTTTTTAGCAATTGAGAATCACATGTTCTTGTTGCGCTACTCTACTCTGTTCATGCCAGACACAATTCACAAGCGATTACAAATAATCAAGTGCATGTTTTCTTCGTACATAATTACTTCATGTTGCATATGTTATCTTGTTGCTGAGTCCACAGCGAAGTAATTGCTACATATGTTCTCTTACCAGTGGAGTCCATAGCAATTGAAGCTTTCATCCATATTTCACTTCATGTCACGAGATTGTACTTGTTGAGCTCATCAAAAGCATGATATTCACACTATCTGAAGGTGACTTGATTCCGTAGCAAAGCACCTCCCCGTCACTATTTAGCACTGAAGGTTGACAAGAGCGAGCATCAAATGTACATCCTTTTTCACTAGCAAAACAGCTCCTACAAGAGCAATTAACTTGAGAACTCTTATGCAAGTATTCTCCTCGTTTGACAATCGATGGAGCTCACAAAAGCTTTGCAAACAATGATGGATGTGACGAATCATGAGGTCATGAATGTGCATGGACTTATTCAGATATTTTTAATGATAGTTAAAAGATAGTATTTTAGATATTTTTGGTAAAAATAGTACATCGCTTAGAAAACACTTTTGTAAAAATGGAAGATCACTTAGAGAGCAAAGATTTTATAAATAAAGTATATTCTCATGTTTCTGTAAAAAGTCTACCTTCCTTTTTACCATGGACAATTTGATTGTATCCATTCTCTGGATCTTCAACAAATACTCCTTCATTTGTAAATCTGACTTGAAAACCTTTTTCTACTATCTATCCCACACTGATGAGATTCTTTGGGATTGTTGGAACATACAAAACATTTGTTAGTAGGTCAGCTCCATTCTTACACTTTACTTTTCCAATTGACCTTACATTATGTTTTGTGTTATCACCTGTCTGTACTGTATGATTTGAAATACCTCCTTCAAGTTCTCATAACAATTCTATATTTCCTGACAAATGATTTGAACAACCAGAGTCAATATAGAATACCTTGAGGTCTTCATTCTTTGATATACTTATCGAGTTCATCATCAACATTGTATGACTATCATTCTGCGTATCATTCGCATAGTTGTAGTAGGTAGTGTTGTAAGACTGATTCTCTCCCCAACTTCTTGCTCCACCTCTACCATATCCGCGTCTTTGGCTTTGTCTTCCTCTTTGATATCTTCCGCTTCTTCCTCTACTGTTATTGTTCTGATTCTGACTTGATCCTTGAGAATTATGCCCGCAATCATGAGCCAAATGATTGCTTAATCCACAGATCCAACAAGTTTTCTTGTTGTTAATGTGATTACCTCTTCCTTTGCCTCTACTTTTACTTATGGCATTACCTCTTCCTCTTGCATAATTTGCTTTAGTCATCTCTTCTTCATCTTTTTCTTTACCTTTATCACCTTTCTTCTTATTCTTTGCATACATAGCCGAACTATGTCCTTTATCTCCGTCTGTCTTCAAATCTTTCTCAAACGTTAGCATTAGTCCAAGCAACTGATTTAAATATTGTACAAAATGATTTAAAGAAAGTTCAGTTGAGAGTACGAAAGGTTTCCACCTTTCATCTCCTCTTAGTCCTGCAAGCACTTGTGCTATCAACCTGTGATCTTCGATATTTTCATCAATAGATCGAAGACTATCCGTCAACTCTTTCATCTTAGTGACATAATCACTAATGCTTTGACTTTGCTTTTTCTTGAACGTTGTAAACTCTGACCATAAGCTAGCCTTCCTAGCTTTCGTCGTATTTTGGAAATGATCTTCCAATGCACTCCATATGTCTTCCGCTTTCTCCAGACCTCTAATGTGCGGTAGTAGATGATCTGTAATGGTATTGTAGATATAAGCTCTTGTCGTTGCATCTTTCTTCTATCAGAGCTTCAAGGCTTCTAACTCTTCTTTCTTTGGTTGACTGTCGTCTTCGAAATTCGGCTTCTTTCTTCTCCTGTCACATATATCATTAAGTCTTTACTCATAAGTAAAGCTTCCATGCGCATTACCCATGCGGGATAATTATCTCTGTCCAATTTGTCAATAGAGATATGATCTACCATAATCTTCTTGTTTCTGTTACATCCAGTGAGTGTAATGTTAAAAGGTTTTACCTTTACAAACCTTTACTTTGAGAATTACTTCGGAACGTTTCTTGATGCCGTTTGTTGTTGATCATCTCGGCTTTCACCTTTCTTGTGGAAGTTCTTCGAATTCTCTTGTATCTTTACTTCCGTTTCTACTTCTGAGAAACCTTTCCTGCTCTTCAAAACCTTTTGCTCTGATACCACTGTTGATTTCATGACAAAAGCTTGTTCACTAACAAAACTGCGAAAAATTTCCACGCCTCAGCTAGAACTAAGCTAGAGTGATATTAGAACACCTCTATAATCATCAGTAGCTTAGCAACCTTTCTGAAACTGAAAACTTTATACTACTGTGTTTGCTTATAGTTAGATAATCTTTCCATTACTTAACTGTGTCAAAACTATGTTTTGAATCCACCGAAATTTCACCGGAACTCCACTGGAATGTTACCGGACTGTCACCCTAATCTTACCGGAATCTTACCGAAATCAATTGCAATTCTGTTTGTAGTTACTTCAAATGATTGTTGATGAACTAAGGAAGTAATACCTGAGCTTCCTTCAGTAAATGAACTCTTTCTGAAGTTTAAGGAAAAACTTCACCAGTTCTGGATGTCCTTTACGGTTAGACTTTGTACTGTGTACTTGTCCCGTTTCATAGAAGTCTTTTGATCAGTTTATAGTTGAAAATCCTAGCTTCAAGATGAGCTATGATTCATGAAAATCTTTACACTGTATTGCAAAATCTAACTCTCAGAAGTACTGGAAAATGTTTACGGAGAAAACTGTAACTGTTAACTAACTTTCACAGTAACATGAAATTACTCAGATTTCTTCACATACGAAGAATGTGCTCAAACTTCCACATGAACATGTGTTTTCTATTAGAGAAGATGTGTACAAAAATAGCTTGGCTTCACTTTGCTCATAGCTATGGAAAACTCTCCTACTCTGAGTAGTTATTCCTTACCATCTCTCTTAGATGAATACCCAATAGTTCAGGTTCTATTATTCATCTCTACATACGCAATCTCTGGCATCTTCTATATCTCTCATCTCAATTCTATATGTGTTATTCTATTCTGGTTCTACGAGCACACTACTCTCACTTCTTTTTCTATCTCATCTCATATATATACAGTTTGTTCCAAGATTCAAAACTCATATTTCTGGAATTTTCTATGATCTATATTACAGTCGTGAATTTGTCCCTTCACTAAGGCTTCATTTTTCTGACTGACTTTGTTTCTGCTTCTCTTTGTCTTTCTTCGTCTTTATGTCTGTCTGTATGTCAAATTTGTGAGTGATTCTTCAACAAGATGGACGTTAAATTTGCATTTATAACAATTGCAAATGGCAAGGCCGCAACATACCCATGTTCAAGATCAAAGGCAAATGGCATGGATGAGATGCAAGATCAAAAGCCACACTTGAGATCATTTATGAGATGCAATTCACAAAATGCACGGAGAAGTTGTTGCATTTTCATGCATGACTGAAAGAAAACATGAATGATGGATCAATGTGTGAATGTAGGAAAATGGAGAAGCTCACCAAATTTGCAGAAAATGGCCCATGCCATAGTAAAACTTTAAGCAATCCAGAAAACGTCAATCAACCTACCTTTACTTCTAGTTTTTTCTCATCATCTGTTTCTAGAGTTTTGTCTATGGTCGTAAGCCTGATGATTGGTGCCCGCACCCACATACTTCCTTAGCCATACAAAACTTTTTTTTTTTTTTGAGACAACAAGAAAGGAAGATTAAATTAATGGTAAAAGTACATTGTGTACAAGTACGCAGTGATGCCACAAATCACAAAGAAGAGGGCAAAAAAGTGCACCCACACACAACGTACAACATAGTCACATGTCTTTAATACCAAAAACCATCAAAAATCTATCTTTAGAATACAAAGACAAGAGGATATTTCTCCATTTGTTTGGAGGATTGTCTCTAAGAACAAGCATGGCATTCTCTGAGAGTCTACTAATAGCCAAAAGGATCTTATGATGAGAGATTAACAAAGCTATCCTATGGGGAATCAAAAATTCTTTTTCCACTTTTAAATTGCATCTCATTCTTGCTTATCCAAATGTGCCAGAGGATGAGACCTCTCTAGATATTCCAGAGCACCAGGTCCAGCTCGTTACAACATCCTAGAATGATTTCATTGATCCACAATTGAGGTAGATTCTTGAACTTCAGGATAGGTTCCAATAATTTCCAAAACATCTTGGCATGCCAGCAACTAACAAATAAGTGGGGCAAATCCTCTTCCTTGCTACACATTGCACATTTAGCATTACTAGCATTAATCTTCCTAGCCCATGTTGCTAGTCCATAGCCCATTGTGAAGAATAAGCCATTCCAAGTAGGAATGTTTGATGTTGTAGGGGAATGGCCATATGTCATTAAATCTATATCTCCACTTGTAGGCAGACCATGGCGCTTCCATCTGGAATTTAGTTTGTGAACAATGCTATAAATGGAGCCTCTATTTTGTTTAAATCTATTCCACATGTCCTTGGCAACATCTTCTACATATAGATTAGCAGTCTTGCACTCCAGCATCTTTTCCTTCGCAATATTCTTGAGGTCCAAAATACCCTACACATAAGAAGATGACAGGTTTGTAAGTTCAATGAACTCATCATCAGCTATGATCTCACCTAATTGAAGAAATCAACTCCTGTTCTTGATTCCATTTTTGAAATATTTATGTTCCTTAATGTCGAAAATTTTATTATGCCAAAGATCTAACCACCCATGCCAAGGAGACTCCTAAAGAAAGAAGTTCAGATTAGATGTAAATCATGGTTACGAGAGTAAAAAGATTTAACTTTCATCCAAGCTCTCACGAATTTGCAAGACAAAACACTACCAATAGGTCAAAAAGTTTGTGGGAGCAACAATGTCCCAAAGATGGTTATTCTTCCAAGAATTATAGTTTTTGAGAAAAAACTTGTATCCCTTTTTAGAAGCAAAACCAGATATCAGTGGAGTTAATTCATCTCAAAATCCACTTAGTAGAAAGGTTTTGAGCCATTTTTACTAGGTTGATAATACCAAGACCTTCCTCTTTTTTGGGAAGACAACACATGTGCCAGGAAACCTTAGGGACTTTAGAATTCTACTAATTTCCACCCCATAAGAACCTTCTAAGAAGAGCTATCACGTGTTTGTGTAGGTGCAAATGAGCCCAAGCCTACATACTTGGAGAATTAGCATTTATTCATCTAGTCACATATGACTATTCCCTTGTAAAAGTCAATTTACTTTTATCCTTGTAAAATTGCATATGTTAATTGCACTACACTCACGTGGAGTTAGGAGGAATCAAATCTCGAATTACTTGGTACTAGATTGATGAGAAAGTAAGTCCTATAGTTTAGGATTCACTTTACGGTGAGATCTTGAATTTGAACTAAATAATGGCTCCAGCTCCAAGCTATAAAAGTGAGTCAAAATCTCATGTGTATTAAGCCCCGACTTTGAGATCATTTTGAGAGGGAGCCAACCATAACAAAAATCCTAATCAGTGTTGGGTAGAGTGTTGAGAAAGGCTTACAAGTTAGATTCACAAGGCATCGAGCATATGTGGAGGATCCTCAACAAGGCTTCAAGAGCATAGCAAAAGGTGAGAAATTTGGTAGACTTTGTACATTTGAAGTTGAAGATACCAGAAACATTGCACTCTTCAATCACAAAGATCAAACCCTATCTGAACTAGAGATATGGCATAAAAGGCTAGGTCATATAGGTGAAAGAACACTAAACCAAATATGCAGGGATCAAAGTGTGCTTGGCATTCCAAATGTGACCAAGCAAACCATGATTTAAAAATGTGGAGCATGCCAATTTGGCAAATCACAGAGGCAACCATTCAATAGAAAAGGATACATGTATGAAGATTACTTCGAGCTTGTGCACATAGATGTGTGGGGTCCTAGCAGAGAGCCATCAATCTCAGGATCAAGGTACTATGTTTCATTCATAGATGATTATAGTAGATGGACAATTCTTTACTTCATGAAGCATAAAGATGAAGTCTTCACTTGTTTCAAGAAGTATTTGGCATTGGTTGAGAAACAAATAGGTAGAATCTTGAAGAGGATCATATCTGATGGAGGTGGTGAGTATTTCTCAAATGAATTTGACTCATTCTTATAGGACAGAGGTATAAAGAGAGAGATCACAACAAGATACACTCGTAAACAGAATGGAGTGGCAGAGAGGAGTAATAAACTAATAGTAGAAGCTGCAAGACCAATGTTGAATGAAAAGAAACTTCCAAACTATTTATGGGTTGAGGCTCTTTCCATAGCCATATACTTAATTAATAGGCTTCCATCCAAATCCTTGGATGGAATGACACCTTATGAAGCTTGGAAAGGCAAGAGACCTTCCCTAGACCATTGTAAAATCTTTGGGCGCATAGCTCATGCACATATATCCGCAGAGATTAGAGGGAAGCTTGATTCAAAAGCTGAAAAGCTTATGTTCATTGGTTATGAGCAAAACCAGAAAGGATATAGGTTGTACAAAACCACTAAGAAAGGATTTATAGTTAGTAGGGATGTGGTGTTTGATGAAAATAATTCATGGTTTGAATATGATTGTAGGAAAATAAAGCTACCCTATGACTTGGAAATTGATTTTTCAACTCTGACTCAAGAACACTCACAAATATCAGAATATATCAATGCAGAAGATGAAGAGCAGATTGACTTCAAAGCTTGGAAGTCCAAGGGCAAGACAAAATTCGAGAAATTGGAATACATTACAGAGTCATCCGATCAACCACTCAGAAGATCTCAAAGGGGGAGTAAAAACCCCATAAGGTATGGCTATGACACATCAGTAGTCACCAAGCACTCTATTTACATGACCAAAGATTCTATGTTAGAAGAGCCTTCTGCATTTGAAGAAGCCAATGAGAAGGAAGGATGGAGAGAAGGTATGCAGGAAGAAATTGAAGAACTTTAGGAGAAAAACACTTAGGATTTGGTCCCCAAGAAACCAAGCATGAAGGTAATAGGATCCATGTGGATTTACAAAGTAAAGTAAAATTCAGATGGTTCAATCAACATGTATAAAGCAAGGGTAGTAGCGAAAGGGTTTGCTAAAACCCATGGAGTGGATTATGAGGAGACCTTCTCATCTATGGCTAAGATGCCACAAAGAATTGGAACTTGTATCAAAATAGATGTTAAAAATGCAGTCTTGAATGGATGGATCTCAGAAGAAGTTTACATGGTTCAACCACCAGGGTATAAACCAGATTATCTATGCAAGCTAAGAAAAGCACTCTATGGTTTAAAGAAAGCTCCTAGAGCTTGGAACCATAGGTTTGTCACATATTTGCAGGATCAAGGATTTGTTGCTAGCAAAGTAGATTCTTCTTTATTCATAAAGAAGACTAACTCAAAAGTTATTTATCTGTGTTTATGTGGATGACATTATCATTACAGGGAATGATGCCAATGGCATCAAGCAAATCAAATCTCAGATGATGGAAGAGTTTAAAATCAGTGACCTTGGTTTGTTAACATGCTTTCTTGGATTAGAACTTGTATAATCAGATTTTGGAGTCTTTATTACTCAGAGGAAGTTTATTCATGATATGTTAGTTAAATTCAAGATGAACAAAACTAAAGTTGCAGGTACACCCATGGAACTCAATCACAAACTTAGTTCTCATGAGGGAGAATCCTTGAAGATATTATGGGTTATCAAAGGCTTGTTGGGAGTCTCGATTATGCCACCCTAACAAGAGTGGGAAAATGTTATGGAATAAGTACATTAAGCCAATTTATGCATACACCAAGAAAACCTCACATGGAAGTTTCCAAGAGGATCTTAAAATATGATGATCTTAAAATATCTAAAAGGGTACTATAAATGAAGGACTATTTTTTCCATTCACATCTGATTTGGAGATCAAGATATATTCTGATGCAGATTGGGCTGGCTCAAAAGATGATAGGAGGAGCACTTTTGGCTACTTATCTTTTGTAGGTTCAAATCTAATATCATGGTCATCAAAAAAACAACCAATTGTAGCATTGTCATCAACTGAAGCAGAATATGGAGGCTTAGCAAATGCAACATAGGAGGCTATGTGGCTCAAACTACTTTCCACAGATTTGGGACTACATTCTTATACTCCAATGATTTTTGGAGATAACACTAGCTCACTTCATTTGGCTGCTAATCTTGTATATCATGCAAGGTCTAAGCACATTGAAGTGCACTATCATTATGTGAGAGAGAAGCTACTCAGCAAGGACATCCAATCATCCTATGTTTCCACAAATATGCAATGTACAAATATGCTAACAAAATATTTGGATGGAACTGAGATGAACAAGTTCAAGATGACGATTGATCTACAGGAAACCAAAAAGAAATGAAGATCAAGCATGTTAGGCTTGAGGGGGAGCTATTGGTGCAAACGAGCCCAAGCCTACATACTTAAAGAATTCGCATTTATCTCATCTACATGTGACTATTCCCTTGTAAAATTCAATTTACTTTTATCCTTATAAAAGTGCATATGTTAATTGCACTACACTCACGTGGATTTAGGAGGAATCAAATCTTGAATTACTTGGTAATTGATTGATGAGAAAGTAAGTCCTATAGTTTAGGATTCACTTTATGGTGAGATCTTGAATATGAATTCAAAAATGGCTCCAACTCCAAGCTATAAAAGTGAGTCAAAATCTCACGTGTATTAAGCCCCAAATCTGAGATCATCTTGAGAGGGATTTGTTTGATTAGTGAGCTCATTCTGTAGCCACTTCACTAGTCTCACATTGTGCAATTATACATTGCCGATGTCATTGTATTTCTATGGGATTTAATACATATACATTGATCATATCTCTACTTCTCTTCTCATCTCAGAATAGTGAACTTCTCAGAGCTTGTTCTTAGTGCATACTTGATCAATGAATGTGATTCAAAGTGATATAGATTCAGCATACTCTCTATTTCATAGCTACAAATTTTCATTGTCATTGCGATCTCGAGAAATCTTCACATCTTTGCTCACTAGTCTGCATACTATAGCACCTCAAAAATGTTGGGCTAGTCTTCCAACTTGCTAAGCATCATTCTTAGTGTACACTTGATTATTTTTATTGAAATAACTCATTATTGGTAGTTATCTATATATGTGGGTGGCATATGTCCTTGAATGAGTACATCACACCTTCATAAATGAATTCCCCAATGACTTCTCTAGAGCCAAGAGGACCTCTAACGGGCAACAAAATCTCCCTATTAAAGTAAGTAGGGAAGGCTAGGGAGGTCTACCAAGAGTGGGTAGTGAAGTGGCTTAGACATATTAGGAAGTAAGTCCAAGAAGTATTTATTAAGAACAAATTTGTGTTTCAAACCTATCAAATGCCTATTTTCAAAGTTTGAAGGGCCATTTCATCATTCTCAAAAACCAAAAGAAAATGGTTTGCCGATAGAAATTGGAATTTGCCATGAAGAAAGCACTCCTTCAAAATCACTATTAATAGGGACTATAAAGGAGGCTTATGATTAATCATCTCTCTGATGAGGCAAACCTCCTTCACTTTTTCTTGCTTCCTCAAGTTGTACGCACTAGGAAGGGTGATGACTCGACTTTATCCTCAAAACGTTTTAGAGATGCACTTGATCCCTTGGCTTCCATAGTTTGCCCTAATTTACTAGTCATGAAAGAGGGGGCAAACCCCACCACGAATTCGTGCAAGAGAGTTGGATAAAAAAGAAATAGAGTTGGATTGAGTTTTCTCAAATTAATTAAGTATTTTTTGGTACCCCCTCTAATTAGATCTATCTTGACCTAGCCACTCGTGATGAGTGGATGACCATACGCTAGAATTCTAATTGGAACTAATGTGATTCCTTTCTTACTCATATTGAGTGTATTGAGGCTGTCAAAGACAACATAGCTAGCTCATATGTATGTCATTTGAAGTACTAGCTACTCGTGGTGAGTGTATCATGTAGCCAACTCTTGCCTATCCTACTTAAGGTAGTTGGATTGATTGTCCTTGATGACGTGCACCTTGAGTGTGTCCACTTATGATGAACAGATTAGCTAAAATCACCAAAGCAACAAGTTTTAGACTCACTCTTATGCATTTCAATTGATTTGTTCTCATAAGAAGAAGTATGTCGGAGTCCTAATATTCCTTGCATGAATTAATTGCAAGAACAACTACTCAAGTGAAGGGCATAGTTCCCATGGGATCCCCCTTATCCCAAAAAGTAGGGTTAGGACAACATGAAGGTGAAATAACAGTGAGGGCTCGAAGGGTGTAGGATAACTAAGCCTAAGACTAGACCTAACAAATGGTAGGAAAGTCAAAGTACCAACAAAAAAAAACTATGATAGAGAATTACAAAGAAATTTAATAGTTTCTTTGTCCTCCTCATAGGGGGCCCATTTAGTTTGGATTTTGTTGTTCTTCAAGACAAACACCCTATGGTGTTTGAAGGGAGGGACTTTTCATCGTTACAAAATCTACTACCTAAAAGGCTAAGGGATTTTTCAATAGAGCACATGGTGACCATATCTTGTTGATGCACATATGCACAGATAGTACAAAAATGATATCTCACAAAAACATAAAAATAATAGAGAGAGACAAGAGACTCGACACGAGATTGAAATGGATGAGTCTATCAGAGTATGCATATTTATAGGTATTTTTCATTAGGTCTAAAGGAGGGAATGTTGGTCAAGCCTTGATCACACATGGTGATGAGGTATTCACAGAGTTAGACCTCTGGCATAAGAGGTTAGGACATTTTAATGAAAGACGAATCAAAACTATGGTGGAGAAACAATCCGTGAGAGGATTACCAAATATGAAGAATCAACTTATGATTCACAAGTGTGAAGCCTGTCAGATGGGAAAAGCCCATAGGTTACCATTTCAGAAGAAAGGGTACAAACACGATGGTGTGTTAGAACTCAAACATACAGATGTATGGGGACCAACAAAAGAAGGATCTATCAGCGGCTCAAGGTATTACGTTCTTTTTATTGATGATGCAACAAGATGGATAACTCTTTATGTTTTGAAAGAGAAGTCAGAAGTATTTGAAGCTTTCAGGCATTTTCATGCATATGCTGAAAGACTTACAGGACAGAAACTCAAAAGACTAAGGTCTGATGGAGGAGGAGAATATTTTTCTCGAGAGTTCAATGATTATCTGTGGAATGCAGGTATCAAAAGAGAAATAACTTGCAGGTATACACCGCAACAAAATGGAGTAGCAGAAAGAAGAAACCGAACTCTAGTTGAGTTTGCAAGAGCAATGCTAAAGGAGAAGAATTGTCCAAATTATCTTTGGGATGAGGCTGTAAATACAGCTACATATCTAGTAAATAGATTACCACGTACAACTTTAAATGGGATGACCCCTTATGAAGCTTGGTGGGGTAAGAAACCAACACTTGATCATTGTAAAGTGTTTGGATCAGTTGCTTATGCTTCTGTACCATCACAACTGAGACATAAGCTTGAAACAAAAGCTGAAAAATATGTGTTCATCGGATATGATGAAAAGCAGATGGGTTATAAGTTATGGAGTCCTCTAACCAAACAGTTTACTGTTTCCAGAGATGTGACATTTGATGAAGGAAAGAGCTAGTATATAGATAAAGAGCATAGTGTTGAAACCCTTGAAGAAGAGATAAGAAGGAAAGAAAAAGGAAAATCACATATGCAAGTGAATGGAGATGAAGATCATATGCAGGCAAGTACGTCCAGGATCGGATCAGGTATGAGAAACGAAGATGAACCAAGATTTGATGAAGATGTGTATTCAGATACACATGAAGAATATGAGCTAAGAAGGTCAAACAGAGTAAGGAACAACCAACAAGGTATTCCTATGACACTTCTTATTTGACTCAGAAAAACTATGCTTACTTAGTAAAGGAAGATGAAGAACCTCATAATTACAGTGCAACAAAAGGTAAGAAACAATGGGAAGAAGCAATGAAGGAAGAGTTCAATGCTCTTGAAGAGAACAAGACTTGGGAACTTGTTCCAAAACCAAACGGTAAGAAAGTGATTGGAAATAAATGGGTTTACAAAGTTAAGAAACTTGCAGATGGAAGGATAGCCAGATACAAAACTATACTGGTGGTCAAAGGCTATGCTGAGACACATGGCATAGATTATGATGAGACATTTAGTCCGATGGCAAAGATGTCAACCATAAGGACATTGATTGCTATAACAACATCAAAAGGATGGAAGCTAAGTCAGCTAGATATAAATAATGCATTCCTGAATGGATATATATCAGATGAGGTTTACATGGAACAAACTGAAGGGTTTGTAAGTTCCAGTTACCCAGATCATGTTTGCAGATTAAGAAGATCTCTCTATGGATTGAAGCAAGCTCGAAGAGCTTGGAATTATAGACTTGTGAAGTATCTCAATGACCTTGGATACCAAAGCTCAAAGGCTGATGCAAGTCTACTCGTTAAGAGAAAAGATGAAGGTATGATCTACATTTGTATTTATGTAGATGACATAACAATCACAGGAACCTCAAATGAAGGAATCAAGGAGGTAAAAAGATTGCTTGAAAAGAGTTCAAGATCAGTGATCTAGGAAAGTTATCATACTTTCTTGGAATGGAAGTTACATATACAGATCATGGCATATATGTTTCACAAGAAAGGTATCTCCTAAACTTACTGAAGAAGTTTAACATGGAGAATTGCAGAGAAGCTTCAACATCGCTTGAAGTAAATCATAAACTCAACAAATATGGTGGTGCCGAGTTTAAAGATATGAGGAAGTATCAATCGTTAGTGGGAAGTTTAATTTATGCTACACTAACAAGACTGGATCTCAGTTATGTAGTGGGAGTTCTCTGACTGTTCCTGCATTGTCCGAAGGATCAACATTGGGTTGCAGGACAAAGAGTTCTTAGATATATAAAAAGAACTATAAAAGAGCGATTATATTATCCTTTTATGTCAGATATAAAGCTGAGAGCATACAGTGACTCAGATTGGGCAGGAAGTCAAGATGACAGAAGATCGACACATGGGTATATGATATACCTAGGAGATAAGCTTATAAGCTGGTGTTCAAAGAAGCAACACACAGTGGCTTTATCGTCAACAGAAGCAGAATATAAAGGACTTGTAGAAGCAGCTAAAGAAGTGATATGGATGCAGACCTTGTTCAAAAGCATGGGTATTGATCAAGGTATAGCTATCATACATGGAGATAATATGAGCTCGTTGTATCTTGCAGCAAATCCAGTATTTCATGCAAGAACAAAACACATAGAGATTCTATATCATTTCCTGAGGGAAAAGGTAATGGAAAAAGAGATTGAAATAGTATACACATCTACAAAAGATCAGATAGCAGATATTCTGACAAAGAGCTTAGATGGAGTAAAGACAAGCAGATTCAAAGAAATGGCAGGTATAAAAGAAAAGAAGAATATATGAAAGATTAGAGAATGCAAATTAGTGGTTGAGGGGGAGCTGTTGAAGAATCACTCACAAATTTGACATACAGACAGACATAAAGACAAAGAAAGACAAAGAGAAGCAGAAACAAAGTCAGTCAGAAAAATTAAGCCTTAGTGAAGGGACAAATTCACGACTATAATATAGATCATAGAAACTTCCAGAAATATGAGTTTTGAATCTCGGAACAAACTGTATATATATGAGATGAGATAGAAAAAGAAGTGAGAGTAGTGTGCTCATAGAACTGGAATAGAATAGCGCATATAGAATTGAGATGAGAGATATAGAAGACGCCATAGATTGCATATGTAGAGATGAATAATAGAACCTGAACTGTCGGGTATTCATCTAAGAGAGATGGTAAGGAATAACTACTCAAAGTAGGAGAGTTTTCCATAGCTATGAGCAAAGTGAAGCCAAGCTATTTTTGTACACATCTTCTCTAATAGAAAACACATGTTCATGTGGAAGTTTGAGCACATTCTTCGTATGTGAAGAAATCTGAGTAATTTCATGTTACTGTGAAAGTTAGTTAACAGTTACAGTTTTCTCAGTAAAGATTTTCCGGTGCTTCTGAGAGTTAGATCTCGCAACACAGTGTAAAGATTTTCATGAGTGATAGCTCATCTTGAAGCTAGGAGTTTGAACTATAAACTGATCAAAAGACTTCTGTGAAACGGGACAAGTACACAATACAAAGTCTAACCGTAAAGGACATCCAGAACTGGTGAAGTTTTTCCTTAAACTTCAGAAAGAGTTCATTTACTGAAGGAAGCTCAGGTATTACTTCCTTACTTCGTCAACAATCATTTGAAGTAACTACAAACAGAATTGCAGTTGATTCCAGTAAGATTCCGATAAGATTACGGTGATTGCCCGGTAACATTCCAGTGGAGTTTCGATGAAATTTCGGTGGATTCAAAACATAGTTTTGACACAGTTAAGTAATGGAAAGATTATCTAACTATAAGCAAACACAATAGTATAAAGTTTTCAGTTTCAGAAAGGTTGCTAAGCTACTGATGATTATAGAGGTGTTCTAATATCACTCTAGCTTAGTTCTAGCTGACTCGTGGCAATTTTCCGCAGTTTTGTTAGTGAACAAGTTTTTGTCACGAAATCAACACATCTTGCACACTAGTCACTTATTCTGTGTGACCATAGAAAGTAATATACAAATAACGGTCATCCTAGCATAAGGTGCAAAAGCCTCCTCAAATTAGAATCCTTCCACCTACATTTATCCCTAAGAAGATGAACATTTTTGCTTGTGTTCCTGCTATTTCCCATAGTTAGTGAGTATCTTTGATATACCATAGTCCTTGAGTATCTTTGATCTAGAGATGGAGAGCAATGGACACATAATCGATAAGAGGAAACTCCACGATCTTCACACTGATCTTTATGAAAATTATGCACCATTCCAAAGCAAAGAAGAAATGATTACGCCTTAAGATGATACAGATGAAGATCATGAGGGAAAAGGGCCTTCAATATATTGATCTATGTTGTGATGGCCATATCTATTAACTATGTTCAATGCGAAGAACATCATTGAGCTTCTCCAATCCTATCGAGTTGCTTCAATATGTCAAAGATGGTCATAATGGACTACTTGGATACATTAATGCGCATGTTAGGCAAGCTCACCATTTGTATTGTCTATTTGAACAAAAATGGAATGCAAACAACCAACGATCCAAAGAATATGATCATTACTATCAATCCGAAGAATTCTATACATTCAATGATTAATAACCAATCAAACCATGTTGAATCTGTTGGAATTAATCTCATTTCTATGAAGGAAATCAAGAAATTCCAATGTTTCTGCTCTTTCAACTCGAGAAGGGGAGGGATCCAAGAAGACTAATTTCAACCCATGTCTGATTAAGATCCCACATGGAGCCAACAGTAGAAAAAGACTACCTTTGATTGTTATCAATTACCACACTGCCACTACCCTCGCAATGCATAGTGGAGATCCAATAGTGAAAAGAAGTGATGACCTTCAGTCTTTCATAAGGTCCGCCTCTCCAATCTTGACCTCTTGGAGGTAGATCAAATCACACTTGAGCTTATTTCCCTTTAGCTCTTGACCCATAGTCTCCGCTATTGCAGGGTCCAAAAGTCTTGAATGTTGAATTACAAAACTAACATTGTCGACTTGAGAGGGGTGTTTAGGACAAGGTTTTAGATTTATTCTTCTTGATATAGCTTTCGGTGATATCTTTTTTTTTTTTTTTTTTTTTGAGATGTTTGTCTAGCATGAGATAGCCTACTATTGATGGTGCGCTTCCACTCGGGAGGAAGCATGATCTCGATTTTCTCTTTCAGGTGACAAACCTTGCTCACATGCATATCTAGAAAGGTGGAATTGATAACGGAGGTGTTTACTTATGAAACATTCTTCCAATGAATTTTCCCCTTCAAAAGGTCGAGTGCCTTCTTTTTCACTCAAACCTATAGGAAAATCATACATGTTCATGTCTTCCTCGAGGATTGACGATTGTTGAAAACGACGAGATTCACCCTTTTGCTGCTTCCTTGAGCTTCTTTTCTTCCTCCTTTTTACGTCTATAAATTCCTCCGCCTTCTCTTTGTCTCTTCTATCTTTAGTCTCTTCGACACCTTTGAACTGTTTCGTTGCATTGGTTTCTATTACAACTTGGGTTTGTTGAGTTCCTAGGGTTTTGCCTCTAGGGCATCTTAATGCAATCTTAGACAAAGGTTACCTTCCTCAAATTTGATCCCTATCCTATTGTCATAAATCCAAAGATTTTTCAATTGCTAACTCGCTTGTAGAAGAGTTTCTTGGTTCTCAAGAATTTTTCTTTTGTTTTTTTCTCAATTAGGTTAATACTTTAGATTGTATGTGATATTCTTTGAAAACCTTCGAAACCACACACCCAACCTAGTAAAGGAGAGACACCCAACTCTTAGACTCAAGATTTCCTCGCAGAGACTCAAAACATCAGTCACTAAGCTATGTGAGCTTTAACTCATTCTTTGTGATTTGAACTCGGGAGTTCCTCATATAGGCTCAAGGAATTAGCCACTAAGCTAAGTGGGCTTGATCTCATTTTAATTACTTCTCTCTACGGGTCGTGTTAAGGAAATGATAAAATGTGAGACGTAGGATGTATATGTCCCGCGCAAATGACGTAAGCCAGGCCCGAGTCGCCGATTCCCGTGAGTGGGGTGGCTCTTCTCAGTCGTAAACTCCTTGCGTTATAGCTCCAGGCTCCAAATACTTCAAATTAGGTGTCTCATAATAGAAAAAATCTGAAAATTCCTACGCACTCTCTCTCTTACACACACACAATGGTAGAAGATCCAACAACCGTTAGGGGGTGTGACCCTGTGGATCATAGCTCTCCTCGGCCTCCAGCTACTTGCACTACACCTATCGAAGTTAAAGAAAAATGTTTTTTTAATGACATACTGCATACTACTTCCGAGAAGAGCAATAGATAGGCAAGATAAATATAAATTCATTTAAATATGAGAATAAATGTTTATTTTTTTGAACTTTATGATGCTCTCTCCGTATTACATGGTTAGTTATGCACATAGAAAAGCCAACAGCCTTGTCTGCCAGCAGGTCTTGTACTCGAGGCTCGATCACTCGAGCTCCCTGCATACTTCTCCCAAGAAAACAAACCTTTAGATAAAAGAGATGTATATTAATGTAAACACGAGAACCTGATACGTCCCTTCCCAATAACAGAAACCTTCATCTCTTTAAATGAGGGATTAGGCTTGTGATTTCTGTTTCTCTTAACTAATTAATCTGTGAATTTTTATCATACCGCTGCTTGGGTGATTCATCAGAGTTCACAACACATCTTTTCTTCAAGATTTTACAAATCTCCGACCCTCTAGTCATGTTCAAGAGGTTAGAGGACTTGTCAACTTCCGCTTCATGAAGAGGTTGGGTTGCTTTCGATTAATTGGTTGATCTTGATATACTGTTTCACGTTGTTCCAGCTCTTTCATAGGAAGAAAACTAAGCTCAAGCCTCTAAGAGTCACCTCATAGGGGGAGAAAAATAGAGTGAGAAGATCAAGAACCTTCCAAACTAGAAGGCCTACTATAAAAAAAAAACATAAAACCTTTTGCAGCAATTACAATAGTTTTTAATTCACAATTATACATACACATATACATGCACATACACAATCATAATAGATTTTCACTTACAATCATATAACATACACGCACATACACATATACATACACATACTATTGTGAAGTTAGAATCAATATTGATTCACACAATTTCAATACATTTTTATTCACAATCATATACACACACATACATATACTATTGTGAAGTAAGAATCAATGTTGAATCAAACAATCACAATAGATTTCATTCATAATTATACACTCAAATACACATACATATACTATTGTGAAGTAACAATCAATATTGATTCAAAGAACCACAATACATGTTTACTCACAATCATACACACACATACATATACCATTAAGTAAGAATCAATGTTGAGTCAAACAATCATAATAGTTTTTAATTCACAAACAAAAATATTTTTCTTTATGATTTTAATACTAAATTACTTAATATTTATAGCAAGAGTTTATACTTTGTTCTTTCTACGACATTGTAAGTTCATGAAAAACAAAGTAAATGTTATGAAAAATGAATCTACTTGTATTCTTTTATAAAAAATTATTCGACCAAATTTTTTTTGATCCAAAACATATTTGATTAAACAAATTTGACTTATAAAATTTTTGATAAAAAACTATCGAATTACCGTGCAAAAAGTATTTTCTCATGTCGGAATAAGTTGACATGGCATCAAATAATTCGGTTGAATAATGGAGGTTTTCCGTAAAATTATGTAACTATTCACGAATAAAGGAATTGTCGAATAACAAATATTGCAACCTAGTTGTTGACTACTTGTGGCAAGGTATTTGGGTGACTACCCCTTTTTCTAGCAAGGTTGACTACCACATATTGAGTTGGGCTACACCATAGGGTAGCAAGTGACAGAGAAAATTTTGTGAATAAATAGCCTAAAATGTAAATTAATGCAGGGAATATTGTTGCCAAGCTCTAGTGGTGTTGGAAGTTATGATTGGATCCTAAAGGTGGTTGGCTACTAGAGCCATAATTAGAGCATTCCTCCACCACTTTGGCACATGCGGAAATTAAGACAAGGATTCAACAATGCCACTCTTTTGGCATCTCAAGTCTATATAAAAGTATTTTTTAAACTCAATTTGGGGCATGCTGTACCATGGCGGGCTTTGACCTCATACTACCATTCTCTAGCTAGTTGGGGAAATTTCTTCTCTACTATCTGCAATGTGTTGCAACTTGCCCACTACTTGTTGAGGCCACTCTATGGTGACTATACAGGGTGATGGCTTCCTAGTGGAGTTGGCTATTGACATTACAGAGTGATTGAGTAACCTTGGCTAGTACACCTTAGTATGAGCCTATTGTATTTCTATTGCATTGCTCTTGTAGAGATTTCTTGATTGTTAGAGTAATTCTTGTGTTGATTTCTTATAGCCTCAGGAACGGCATGATAGCCCATTGTAATGTTCAATTAGGCTATTTCTATCTCACTATAATCATTTGGAGTGTGTAAAGTTGGGCTTATCTCTTATGTGTATAGACAATTTTTCTTCCATCTCTATGTATTTACTATCAAGTACAATACCTGCGTCTTTACTGTCAAGTACTATACTTGCACACAGACATGTCACATGGTATACTTCCCTAAGTAAGGACTCTCCTTGACTAGAAGAAGTACTAGAACTGCTATCGTAGAGGTCTTTCCTACAATTTGGCACTCTCCTAAAGTTGGATACCTGAGTACCTCCTCTATTGTTTTGCATGCCTGGTGAGACCCTTGCATTTATTGTGTGAGGTACCTAGTATAGTAAACAATCATTTTTGTTTTTAATGTATTGATTTTTGCATCTTGCAATGGGTACATGACCCACACTCCAGTAGACAAAGAGCCTCTTCATGTAGACAAGATCCTCACGAAGTTAGCTCTACCTTTGACTAGTGAACTTTGCATTCTTCTACTACTAAATTTTTCGTTGATTTGGCTTTGACCCCCCTCAAAAGAGAAGCCTAGAGGGGTGTTGGATTTGGCTTTCTGCACTTTTAGTGGAAGCTAAAGCACCGACAAGGGACCTTTTGAATCTACTCTCAATGTTGAACATGAAATTCCCTACCTTTAGAGGATCAACTTACAAAGCCGCGGATGACCATGTAAGGAGATTCATGTCCTTATGCCGATGTCTTAGGCTTCAACATTGAGAGGATGCGATGCTAGTACTATTTCCTTCCACATTAGAAGGACTTGCAGATAAGTGGTACAACCAGTATGCAGATAGACACTTCACCACCTGCGAAGCATTGAAAACTTCATTCACACAAGCCTTTTGACCAACTGATTCTTTGGAGTGAGCCCTAAATCAAATCCAGAATCTCAAACTATGCCTAGGAGAATCTTTTCATCAATTACATACTCGTACTTAAGCACTTGTCTCTGGATTACCATATGCTCTAAGTGATTTTGTGGTCAAGCAATGGATAGAGAAGGCTCTTCCTAGGTCATTCCAACAAAAGATTAGGAAATCCCTCAAACTCGATGCCACACTAAATGACTTTGTGGCAGCCACCTCTCGCATAGAGAAGGCTAGAATGCACTTTGAAGGAGGGACACAACCAAAACACATTACAAATCTTGACCCAATTGCGCAACCTAGGAGGGAACTAGAAGAGCTAAAGATTCAACAAAGTCAAAATGAAGAAAAGATTGTCTCGCCACCTGCACGCAAGAACAAAGATTTAGTGGCCCAACTTTCTGAAGAATTAGAGGAGTCGTGGACCTCCAGGGACATCTGAAGGCAAGCTCGTGTATCACATGCAACAACAATGGTCACTTTAACATAAACTACCGTAATAGAGTAAGCTACCAATTTCGTGAAAAAGTGGACATGAGGTGCGTGACTGTGATTACCTCAAGGGAGCCCAACAGAGAGGTAACGATCAAGTTCCTCACACCTTTTATGTTGGTACCTCAAATATACATAAGAGAGAGGAGAATCATCAAAATCAGCCTAGATATACTAGACCTTTAATGTGTCATCATTGCGGCAAATATGGTCACGTACAAAGCAAATGCTCTCTCGTTGAGGGTGCACTTTTGTGTCAACATTGTCCTAACACCAAGGATCATTATACAAAGGATTTTGCTTGCAATCAACCCTCTCCGATCCATATGATTGGAATTCCTCCAAAGAAAGAACTTATTGTTGATATATTTAGGTAGTGATGTCTGTGATCACACTAGGACCACCAGACAATTTTTCACCTCATAGGAGGTTCTTTCCCCTGGCTTATATTTATGCCTATTGCCCTAATGGGTCACTTATCTTTGTAGATTCTAGTGGTAATACATTCAGTATTGTGTATTGTGCTCCAAGATTCTTCTTCTTCCTTGTGTTGTTCATGTGCTTCCGAACCTCAAACTCCAACAATTGGTATCAGAGTAGGTTGCCGCTTCATCTAGGGCATCGTCGACACCCCTTCAGTCACACTCTCAGAATCACACAAAATTTGATGAACATACTCAAGGTGATCAAGAGATAGTCATAGTGGTTAAAACTCAAAATCTCTTTGGAATAATTGACAACTCGTTATTCTTGTTTTCTATAGACATTTGATCCCTCGCTTATTAATCATCTTGCAAGGAAACTCTTCGATTTCTTTTTCTTCAACAATGTGAACATTCGTTTTGATGATTTGTGTGTATTCCTTGCCCAAACATTATCTGAACAAGAGTTATATTATTCTTCTCTTCATTTTCTCTTTGATTTCGGGTGCGTTAATATTGATGAGCCATTGTTGGATCTATACCCTCTTGAATAGTTTCTCTCCTTTTTCTTTTCTTATGTTTTCTTAGTTTCATGCAACAATCATTGAGCTTGGAAGGGCTCCCATAGGTGTTTTGAAATTCTGGGTTGAGTTTATCTTCTTTTGGTCTTTGTGCTCTGTTCCTACTCTTTTCTTTCTTTGGCTTCTTTGTTGAGACCTTTTGCATGGTGGGGAGCATAGGTTGTTGTGTATGTAAGAGCTTCTTAGGTACCCACATTTGTAATCGTCCTTGTTGAGCTGCAGCTAATTTTTTAGGCACCCAAATTTGGACCTTATTGTGGTAGGCCTTCATTGATTGCTTCGATACCCAAATTTGTTGCATTCTTTGTGCTTGAGCGTGGCATAGGTTCTTGGTTCTTGTCTACCCATGGTTGACTTGCCTAGGTGGGAATTGCATTGGGAAGGCTGGTGGTTGCTTTCCCTTTTGTACCCAGATTTGCTTCATGCCCATAACTACGTTCTTCTTGACATCTCTTTGTGTTTTTGATATAGCGGTTGTCATGTATTGTTTCGCTTGCCTTTATGGTTGATTGGTTATGATGGCTTTAGTCTTTATAGAAGAGGAGGAGTTCGCTTGTCTTTGAGTCTGTTTTTCCCTGATTGAGTTCTTCTGGAACACAGAGCTTTTGACACATGTAGCATCGTTTCTGCTAGGATTAATCCTAGGAGAATTATGAGAAGGTGTGACATCTGGATTTGCGAACATGCAATTCTCTAACTCTAATGTGATGCATTGTTCCTGTACCCAAACTTGAAGAAGTTGACTTCATAGATCCAATCTTGACCTAAGACAAGTGGCTTCGTAAGGTCTTCATCATGGCATACTAGCATTTTAACTTTCATTGGAACATCTTGAAGGTAGATGGGAAGTTACACTTTGCCCAAACAAGGGGTTTCCACACCTCCCAGTCCTATGAGATATGCTACTATGGGCTTGATGTCCAATTGCAGGTCTTGGCAGTATGAAAGTCTAACTACACTAGTTGCTGCACATGAGTCAACCAATGCTCTCACAGTCCTTACACTCTTTCTGTGTCCTACCTCTATGGTCACAAAGGGACGTCAATCAATTATGTGAGAAGTAATTATGCCCGATTTTTGGCACATGTCCATGTGATATTTTGGGGTTTTCGGGTTGACATCTAGGCCTAGCCGCCTTAACTTATTTCTTCTGATGCGCTCTTTAGCCTCTACTTGTGCTTCTTCTTTAACCCTTAACTCCTCTTCTTTTCGCTTCTTAGCAGTGTTGAGTCTCATGAGCATATCCTCTATAAGAGGCTCTTGATATAGCTTGACTCTACATCCACTAATATAGTTTGGCAAGATATCTCCTTCTAAAGTTGCCAATTGAACTGCACCACTAGTGGAGATTCTATTAATGATCATAGGTCCATATCCTCGTTTCTCCAATTTTCGGGCATGTTGCTTTAGCGTATAAACCAGCATGAGGTCTCCCTCTTTCAATCCTTTATCCTTTATATGAGCATCAAAGTATGCCTTTTGCATTTTCTTTGAAGCATAGATGCCTGCTGCCGCTCGTAGCCTTGTCTCACCTAAGCATTCTAGATCAAAGATCCTAGAGGAAAATTCATGTCCATTCCACTCATGTTCTTGTGCTACTTTTAAGGATAGGATTAGGAAGTCCAATGGTAGCACAGCATTATGTCCAAAGACCATATGAAATGGGGTGGCATTGAGTACCGTTTTGTAGGCAACTCAGTAAGCCCAAACAGCATGATGAAGGTGTTTGTCCCAATAAGAGCATTTATTATTTACTAGTTTTGTGAACACATTACATAGGATCTTATTCGTGCTCTCAGCTTGTCCGTTGGCTTGTGGATGATAAGGGGCATACTTCTTATGTATCACCATGAATTCTTGAAGGAGATTTTCAATGATCTTGTTCAAGAAGTGCGTACCTCTATCACTGACCAACTCTATTGGTAGTCCATATCTCGTAAATATATTCTCGAATAAGAACTTAGCGGTCGTTTGAGCATCATTCTTTGTTGTGGCTTTTACTTTCACCCACTTGGTAAGGTAATCTGTGGCTACAATAATGTATTCTGCATGGGAGTTTCTAGCAGGGGGGTTGATAGGACCTACAAAGTCTATACCCCACTTCAAAAATGCACGTCCTCTCATCATTGGTATCAAAGGCATCTCATCTTTTCTTATCGGATATTGGGCACGTTGGCATGTGTCACATTTCTTCACATAAGTATGTGCATCCATATGAAGAGTGGGCCACCAAAGTCCTGAGAATAGAATGGTCTTGATTACTCTGTCACGCCCAAAGTGTCCACCTGCAACACCTCTGTGTGCAGTTTCTAAGACTTTCAAATAGTCTGATTCATGAACACACAGTCTTAGGTAACCATCCTTGCCTCTCCGATATAGGTTGTCTCCTACTAAGGCATAGTCTTGAGCCTCTTGCTCCATGCTCCGTTTTCTTGCAAGACTAGCCTCATTGGGTAATGTTCCTGATCTCTTGAACTCGACCAATGGAGCACTCCATTCTGGAATTAATGATACATGATAAAGAGTCGCATGCTCCACTGGGGGTCTCTTCTGGCACATTGGACAATTCTTAATCCACTCATGTATTTCTTTGTCCATGCTAGACCAATACACTCCTAAACATTTTAGATTCTGCCATGTTCGTTGTTTACCATAGTGATTTCCTAGAAATCCTTCATGGGCTTGTTACAACCAACTACTATGTTCATCATCCTCGACACAACAAGCTAATACACCATTTGTATCTTGTTTGTACATGCTTTCTGCTAATATTTGATATTTTTGTGATTTTACAACTTCCTCTTTGTTTGTTTTCACATTCTTGTTCGCTGGTCCGAAGGTTAGGACTGGTACCAACTTATTTGCCCATTTAGGAACAAATTCTAAATTGAATAGATAAGCATCGGGCAATTCATCAGACACTCCTTGCGGGGGCTGTTCTGAAGTGATGCAAGAAAGATGGTCTGCCCTAAGGTGGGTCCTATCTTTCCTAACAACCACTTCAAAATTGTATTCCATTAATAAGAGGAACCATCTTACTAAGCGGCCTGTATTGCAAGGTTTATTGACCAAATATAGTAAAGCTTGATGATTAGTGAAAAACTTAAAATCATTGGCCAATAGATAGTGTCTAAACTTCTTCACGACATATACCATGCCTAAGCCTTCTCCCTCCATTGTGGTATAATTTCATTCAGCTGCATTTAATTGCCTACTAACATATGCTATCGGCAAATCTAGGTTTCCTTCACCTGTGGGATGTGCTAGCACACATCCTATTGCATGATTGGAAGCATCTACATGGACATGGAAGGGTTTACTCCAATCAGGAGTGGTCAGTATTGGTGCTGAACACAATTGTCTCTTCAACTCATTGAAGGAATTTTTGCATTCGTCGTTCCACTCAAAATTTGTCAATAATCCATAAAGAGGTTTAGCAATGATGGCATACATGTGGATGAACCTGCGGTAATATCCACAATGACCCATGAAGGCTTGCACCTCTTTAACATTCCTTGGCCTTGGCAACTCTGCCATGGCACTTACTTTGTCCTCATATATGGATATTCCATTTTTAGAAACAATGTGACCTAATATTTTACCTTGTCGTACCATGAACACACACTTCTGTGGGTTCAAATACACTCGATATTCTCTACACTTGTTGAAGATCTGTATGAGCTCAAGGATGTGGTATCTTCTTTCTTGGGAATGAGCACATAAGTCATCCACATATACTTCTAAGCTCTTTCACAAGAACTCTTTGAAGACATGACACATGAGCCTCTGGAATATTGCAGGTGCATTGGTGAGCCCAAATGGCATCACACGAAATGCAAAGATCCCCCATTCTGTGGCAAAAGCCGTTTTGTCTTGATCTTTTGGGGCAATGGCTACTTGGTTGTAACCTGAAAATCCATCAAGAAAGCGATAAACTTCCTTGCCTGCAACACACTCCAATAAATGTTCAGTGATTGGAAGTGGATAACTATCTCTGATCGTAGCGGTATTAACGTTTTTAAGGTTAATACACACTCGCAGATTTCCATTCTTCTTGGGCACCACCACAATGGGAGACACCCATTCAATATGCTCAATCTCATAGATAAATCCAACTTCAATCAATCTATCAATTTCTTCTTTTATTTTAGCTGCATAAGTGTCATTATATGTATAGGGCTTTTGTTTGGTGGGTTTGGCATCAACAGTCATGGGGATAGTATGAGAGCAAATTTTTGGATCTACTCCCTTCAAATCTCTATAGTGCCATGCAAACACGTCCCTATATTCCCTTAATAGAGCTACAAGCTCTACTTCTTCTGCTCCACTTAGGTTATCTCCTATGTATGTACATCGTTCTTCGTTCCCTTCAATGGTTACAACAATTTTTTTGGTCTTTTCTTTATTATCATATGATTCTCCTATGATGGCCTCTCTCTTAGGCATTCGTACCAAAATTTTCTGATCTTCAACTTCATATTTCTTGAAATTTTTTGGTACCTTGAACAATGATTCCTCCTCTTCTTCCTTCTTTGCTTTTCTTTTCTTCTTCTTTTGACCTCCTTCGCTTTCCTCTTTTGAATTTACAGTTTTAATACTTGTGAGAGGTTCTTCTTCTTTTTGGGTTAACACTCCTATGTCTTCTAAATAGTGTTCCTCTGAGTCAAAGTAAGTATCCATCACAATGTATTCTAGATCATTGTCATTCGCTTCTTCTTCTATGACCTCACTAGGATCACACTCTTCCAACAAAGGCTCACACATGAACACAGAAATATCATAACCCTCCTCATCATAGTGAGGTGTCCATTGTTCTTCAATGACTACAATGTCCATGGTAGAAAAAATTTCTGCCCAACCATGAGGCTCAAATTCCTCATCTGGAAATATCATCGGTGTATAGGCTGCATCCTTGATTGGTCTATCTCCTAGGGTAGTTCCTTCTTCTCTTGCTTTTAGATGCTTTTCCTCTTCCTCTACGACCTTGCACATCCACAAGTGAGTATCTTCATGCAGCCAGGATGGATAAGGTGAACTCCTAGAATGCACAGAGATAGAATCTTCTTTCGCTTTGTGGATAGGATTCCACTGTAGGGGTGGTACATCTTTGAAGGTGTAATCCTTCAAATTAACCTTGGTAGTCACCCCTAAGTGCTGTAAGTACAAGGAGTTGGTTCCCCAATCCTCTACTATTTGCAATTGTCGTAGGAAGGGTCTTCCTAGGATCATCTCATAGACATTATTTTTCTCAAAGTCACATACAGCAAATGTGTGTTCAAACTCTACACCACAAGTGGTTAGAGTTATCCCTTCAAGCAATCCTAGAGGTCTTTCAAAATGACCATCTACCATTTGAAGCTTCATTCTTGTTGGTCGTAATGTGGGTTTGCCCCATCGCTTCCACAAGGAGGTGGTCGCAATAGCAACACCAGCACCTGAATCTACGATTGCTTTGCTTGTGTAACCTTGATAGGTGATCGGAAGATAAGTATTACCTTCTTCACCTTCACTCATGTCCCCTATTTTGTCTAGAGGTATCTCTGGTACTTTCTGCTTAAAGCCTACTTTTGGCATATTGGAATCAAGTTCTGGAACCTGATCCTTCACATGATTCCATAGCTCAGGTTTTGCTTTGAGTAGCTCTTCTACCGTGAGATGGCAGTGAACCTTAGTGTTCTTCATGACATCAGTGTTTCTTGGAATCACTGAGTCTTCATTTCTTACTAATATTGTGGGAGCTCTTATATGAAGAGATTCAGATTCCCATAGGCCTATGAATTGAGGCAACTCTTGTAAAGAATTAGATTCAAAATCTACTCTTTCATCTTCTTGTAGCTCTGCTTGGTCTCCATAAATAGACGGAATGTCTTCGGGAAATTGTTCATGAAGATCATCAATCTCAGGAATAGGACGGGGATTACCCTTCTCCTTGGCCCATTTTTCTTCTTGTATTTCCTGCAAGAACTCCTTAGAGTACTGTTGCATTGTTCCCTCATCCACAGAATCAGGAACATAAGATTTCCTGGGCAGTGAGCTTTCTCTTTCAACAACCGGTTGAGCCTGTGGAGGCAAAGAAACCTGCGGCTTGTTTACCAACTGCTCTAATCTTTCTAGTAAGCCCTGGAAATGCAAATCTGGTTTGACAAAGTTTTTTTGATTGAACTTTTGACTAGTCTCAAGCATAGCTTGAGCTACTTCTACCATTTTCATGCACATTTTTGTCCGTTCAATCTCTAAGTCTGCTCTAGGGTAACTCTTGTCTAGGTTTGCAGCTGTTGGCCCTTCTTCAAAGTCGAGCCTGATAGGCCTTGAACATCATGTCCAAGCCTTTTGGGATTGGATCTGCAAGAACAGACCCTGGTTGTGGGTTATTTACAGTGGGTGGTGGGGTGGGATGAGGTGGAGTGGATGGAGCTTCGGCATGCGAGGGGCTTTGAGATGCAATGTCCTCTATTTTTGTTTTGGTATCCCTGGGGCTTTCTTCTAGCTTGGATATCTTTTTGTTCCACTTGCGATTAGCCTTCTCTCTGGTATCCTTCCATGTTCTTGGGTTCCTCTTACTAGGCTCTCCTCACTCACTTGATTCCGATTGCTCAGATGGTTTTGCTTGTTGTGCAGCCTGTGCCCTAGTAACTGCCTGTACAGGAGCCACATTACTGCTACTTGAACTTGAATCCGCCACTAAGCCTACCACATTGATAGGTGTAACTTTAGGCACACTAGAGGGATTCCTGGGACACTCTCTAGGAAGATGTTCCTTGCCACACTCAAGACAAAAGCCTTGTATTGTGATGTTTTGTCCTTGTCCAAGTGCTGGTTGATGGGGACATTCACGAATGAAATGGTCGCCCTGACATCTAAAACATGGTCCTCTAGGGGCTTGTGGTCTTACTTGTCTCACTTGGGGCCTAGGATTTGGATTCGTATACATGACATTGGAGTATTCTGGCTCCCAATTTTGTTCCATAGGTGGTTCCTCATATTGATACTGAGAAGTCTCACTTTGCTCAGGTGACTCTATGTAATAAGCATGTGGACTATCTTCATGGAAGTAGTCTGAACCATGAGCATGAGAGTCATTTTCTGAGACCAATGTGGTTAGTGGCACCAATGGTCTATTGGGGTTTTCCTCTGCCACTGCATACTTAACTGGGATCACATTGGCAGGAGTTGGTGGTTGGTTTCCCAGGACTGGCTGTGGCCTCTTTGGTGTCTGATATTGCTACTGGTATTGAGGTTGATATTGTTGTTGTGGCCTATAATATGGCTGTTGGTACTGGTTCTGATACCTACCCTGCTGGTGAGGTTGCTGATAATTTTGTCTAACAGCTTGCCTGTTACAGGGACAATCTTGAGCCGTATGATTTGTGTATTTCCTCTCAATGGTGCAATATAGAGCATTCAGGTTTCCTTGGGGTTGAGCCATCATTGGGTAGACATTAGCCATGTGATCTCCTCCGCATGTATAACATCGTTTCAATGAGGTGACCCTTGGCATTTGTCTATTTTGAACTCCTAGCTTTTTGGCCACCTACTCAGCTATCTCATCTATCTCATTGGAGGTTCTAGAGGTATGACTAGTAGAACTGTCAGAGTCCTTATAGAGTTTGGATAGTCGTAACTCCTCACCTAAGTTGTCTTCTATGTCAATGCATATCCACACACACTCTTCTATGGATCTAGGCTCTTTCAGGTACACATATGACCTTAACTTTGTGCTCAATAGGCCATCTAAAAACAGTGCCACTTGTTTGGTTGCTGTGGGTAATTCTGGCACAGGGCATCTTTCCAAGTACTGTCTAAACCTTCTTCCTGCAAGTCACACTGTTTCTTGGGGTGTCTGCTTGAAGCTGTGGATCAAGCATGATGTGTTATGCCTGATACCACTCTTGGAAAATTCTACAATGAATTCTTCTAGCAGCTGACCTATCTCTCTATAGTTGTGACTGTTTAGAGGTTGAAACCAAGCTAAGGCAGTAGAGTTAAACCAAATGCCTCAAACTGGGTGAATAAGTCTTCAACCTGTTCAGCTCTTAGCACTTGTTTGAACTCGACCACATGATCATAAGGATCTCCAAATCTATCAAAGTAGTTCTTCATTGCCTTGAACACTTGAGAAGGTCTAAGGGTTCTTGAGTGCTCTCGGGGTCTGGGCAATGGTAAATCATGTTCATCTCTTTGATGCCTGTGTGCTCGATGCCTCTCTCTTTCAAGTTTTTCACCTTCATGTCCTAACCTATCTCTGCCCATAGTGTTTGCAAAGCTTACCTCCAGTCTCTCTCTAGTTCTTTCCCGTTGGTTTTCATGAGCCTTAGATGATCCTGCTCCTTGGAGACCATGGGAAATGCTAGATCTCAGTGGAGGGAAAATTGATTCACCTTGCCAAGTGTATGCATGCCTATATTGCTCTATTACCAAGAACATTTTCTCTGACGTGTGATCTAGATAGAAAACTTTGCTTGGTATCTCTAGATCCTTGAACTCATAGAGGGTGACTATTGGGCTTGGTTGAGCTGGTTTGAATCTCCAAAAGGCTTCCTCCATTTCTCTATTCAAGAATAGCTCTATGCTTTTGTTGTCTTGGGAAATCCATTCTGGAGTGATCACTCTAGTCAAGACTGACTTACCTCTAGGGGTCTTGGGTTATCCTAGGTCTCCTTGCTCTAGGTCTCCTATCTCGATCTCAGGAATGATGTTTCCTAACTCTGTCTGGTAGGCTGGTAACCACATACATGGTTCCTTCCTTATCAATGTATGCACCCTCTTCAAACTTGACCACTGGATGTTCAAGTCCAAAGGGTTGATCAGGATTTTTGAGTTGGACAACCGATCATCTTAGACCATCCTCATAGATGCGAGCACCTAATTGGTTGGTCCTGATGTACTCCAATTGTGTCTTATAGGGACCTTCTGGTGTTTGTAAATGGGCACTACCTGAGGTACGTGTGGGTCTTTCCATGCTAAAAGACATTTCTGAATCACTTGTGTCAGAACTTAGCACGTAAGGATAACCACTTAATTGTTGTGCCCAAGACCTAGCTATATGGTTGACACTCCCCTCATATGATCTAATGCTTTGTCTATCCTTGCCTAAGTGTCTGCCAGATCTCAGGTTCATAAGCCTTGGCTTCTAGTCCACAATTTCCCCTTTGTATTGCTCAAAATCCTTTAGAGCTATTTGGTTTCCTAGTTCCCCTGAGGGTCCACTTCAAAATATTAATCTAATAATCTTGGTATTAACCAAAATCAGAGCAAACGGATTTCGTATGAGAAAGTTACGCCAATTCAGGGTTGTGGGGTTTAAAAAAGGGAAACAAGATCTCTTTGGGAACTCAGGACTGGCGATACGATACCAAATTTTCACGATATGATACCTTTGTGCTACACGATACCACTAGAGACGATACCACCTAGATGATACGATACCACTGGGATAACTACGATTGCGATACCAACTTCCACGATACGATACTAGAAATGGTCACGATACGATACATCTGAGTTGAACGATACGATACCAACCTCACGACACGATACCAGAATAGCTCACGATATGGTACTTGGTTGGCCCACAATACGATACTAGTGAATTCTCGGGACAATACGATACCTATTTGCAAGCAATACGATACCACTCAGTAGACGATACGATACCTTTTAGGCGATACAATACCACATGAACCCGCGATACGATAGCAAAAATCAGACGATATGATATTGACTCCTTCCACGATACGATACTAAAGGACCTGACGATACGATACCAAATTAGGAGGCGATACGATACCAAGTTGGCAATATGATACCACTGTCACGCGCGATATGATACCGTTCGGTTGACGATACGATACCACAAGGTCCACGATACGATACCAGGTGGACCACAATACAATACCACCGGGGTGATCGCGATCACGATACCAGCACTTGACGATACGATACCAGAATGGTATCGCGATACCTCAAGTGGGCATGCACGATATGATACCTCAACAAGTATCGCGATGCACGAGAGTTCTGGTATCGCAATACCAAAACTCAACCGGACACGATACTTGGAGACTTTCACACCAAATTCAAAACTTTTTGCAAATATGAGTACCTTGTGTCCTTTTTGTCACATCTATCAGCCTGTAGGTACAAAACCACCCTCCAAATTCACGATTTGACACTCGCGATACCAGGAACTGTTCCTCTCACGCCACGATACTGTCGCCCTGATTTCGGTGTTTTTGAGAGTTTTTTCAAGTGTTTCTCTTCAGCGTTTTTGGTTCTCAACTCCCCCTAAGCTTGTTTCTCACAACCACGAGTAAACGATGAGGGAATGTACTGTTGAAAATGGAAAAAATAAGAGAATGTGGAGAGGGAAGAAGATGGTGATGATGATGAAGGTGAAGAAGAAGAAAATCTCAGAGACTGAACTGAAAATGGTGATTTTTTTACACTCCAATAACGCTACTCTATCTCTTACCTATTGGAGCAAGTGTATGACAAGCCTAAGTATTGGATTGAGTCCCACAAAGTCATAAAAGAAGCCTTAAAATGAAGACTATGTAAAGTTCACTTGTGAACGACCTCTTGTAACTTTTGAAGACTTTACTTAATGTAAAAGTGAAAGAATCTTAAGTGGTTGAGTCCACTTGATCAAAAAGGGAAAGAGGAGCCACGAATTCATGATTTGTGGTAGATAGAGAATCAAATCAATCACAAATTGATTGGAGAGTGATTGAGGGAAGTTAGCCTCCCAAATTCAACTATAAATAGATGGCAGTTTTAGTCGTGGTTAGAGAGACCTATGTGAAGACCTCTAAGAGCTGAGCTTTATGCCATATCAAGGTGTGATTACAAGGCACACATATGTATTAGTAAGTCATTGTATTTTACAAGCAATATACTTTCATTTTCATGATTATTTAAGTTTATATGTCCATGTTCTTGTGAAGTGTACTCTCACTGCCATTACTCTTAGTTTTCTCAGTCAGATTGCAGAGATGTTTTCTCTGAGCTTGGTGCATCATTTTCAGTGATTTGACTTGGTAGATTTAGCTCTATAAGTATACTATATGCTCACAAACTTTCATGTCATTTGGATGTTGCAATCTTCAGTTATGTTTAGTTGAAGTCAACAGTGTCTGTTCATTTTCACTTCTCTGTTAGGTACCCGACTTTTTCACTCACGTTGTCTGAGCCATTTCGCAGTGGTTACTTATTTACATTCGATGATTTAAAGCTTCTTGGATTCAGCATACTGTCTAGTATAACCATACAAAGTTTCATAATCATTGGATTGCCAACTTTTGAGCTATGTTCATTTTTCTGCTCACTGGACTCAAACTATAGCAGCCCGTGAAAATCGGGATGATGTTATCACTTGTTAAAACTCATTCTCAGTGTGTGGTTTATTATTTTTGATGAGATTACTCTTCAAAGTTAGCTATTTAAGTTAACTAGACTTCCCCAAGAGGAATTAAGCTAATTGCTGCTGTGCTCAGAGAAGTATGCAAAACAGTGGACAGGTGTATGAACCAAAATAGCAAGTTTTTCACCTCTGAGCTAACTCCAACTTATCTGTTTTGATCTATCTTTTTGAGAGTGATCTTCCAAGGTACATAGGGTGTCTAATACATCCATTGGCAAGCTAAAAGGGCCCACCATATACTCTTGGAGTTCAATTGGCTGGTGTAGATCAAGGATTTTGCAACACCTCTTCATCTTCAAGCACATACCTATCCATCTCTTCACAGTGGTATTAGAGCAAGGTTGGACAACATGGCAGATGGATTTCCTTCATCGATTGACAAATTGGACAGAGGTAACTAATCAGCTTGGTCATTAAGAATGGAAGCTTATCTCCAAGGTAGAAGTTAATATGGTTATGTGGCTGGAGATGAAGTTATGCCAAGTTTGAGGAACAAAAGTCAACCAACACAAGAAGAGTAAGAAAGATTGAGCAGATGGTGCTCCAAGGATGCACTTGCAAGGTCTTGTCTCCTCAACTCTATCTCAGATTTTTTGTTGCCTCACATTAGAAGTTGTAAGACATCTCAGGAAGTGTGGGATGCACTTGAAGCTTTCTTTTCTTCAAGTACTAAAGCTAGGAAGCATCAACTAAGGCTAGATTTCACAACTCTCAAGAAGGCTCCCTAACAAAATGTGATTGATTTTTTCACAAAGCTCAAGGACATAGAAGATCAGTTGGGAAGCATTGGAGAGGTAATAGATGAAGAGCAAATTGTAAGGAAGGTCATCAATGGCTTGAAGGCAGATGACAAGTGGGAAGCATTCACCACAACTATGGATTTGTACATGGACATGCATGTACCTGATTTCAATACACTCATTGGACAACTACTTACTCAAGAGGAAAAGCTTATAAAAAATGGAGAAAGCTCTAAATGTAATCAATCTTCAACTTTATACACTGATAAAAGCAAGTCCAAAGATAACAAAGGAAAGGGAAAGAAAGTGGATGATGAAGCAGGTACATAACAAGCTAACTATGCAGGTAGAGGAAGACATGGCAGAGGTAGAGGAAGAGGAGGTAGACAAGGCAGGGGGAGATCCCAAGACTCCAACTCATGTTCTATTTGGGGACTAACTAATCATACAGCTGAAAATTGCTTTAGGAATTTGAGGAATCAAACAGGGAGAGGATACAATAGAGGAAGTTTTGGCTACTCAAGAGGAAGGTTCAACAACTATCATGGTGACTACAACAACTACAATCATTCAAACTATCGAGGAGGCTACAAAGGAAGGAGAGACTACAATAACTACACAAAAGACTCAAACAAAGATGTACAAACATGAGATGATACAAAACATCCTGTGGAGAAAATAGGCAATGTCAAAGCACCTGATGGAAACATCAACCTACTTAGTAAGGTACTCTATGTCCCTACCATTACAAAGAATTTGATAAGTGTTGGGCACATAGTAGAGAAAGGGTTGCAAGCAGGTTCACAAAGGCAGGAGCATTTGTTGAAGATCCAAGTCAAGGATTCAGAAAAATTGCAAAAGGTGAAAATGCATGTAGATTGTTCACATTTGAATTACAGGACACTAGAAACATTGCTATCTTTAATTATGGTAGTCAGATACTCACAGAATCGGAAGTATGGTACAAAAGGTTAGCACATATTGGTGAAAGGTCATTAAAGCAAATTTGTAGGGACCAAAGTGTACTTGGACTCCCTAACTTGTCAAAACAACATATGATTTATAAGTGTAGTGCATGTCAATTTGGAAAGTCTCACAGGTTACCATTAATGAAGAAAGGTTATATGCATGAAGATCTCTTGGAGTTGGTTCATACAGATGTATGGGGACCTAGCAAGGAAGCTTCAATATCTGGATCAAGGTATTATGTCTCCTTTATTCATGATTGTAGCAGATGGACTATCCTATTCTTTATGAAACACAAAGATGAAGTTTTTCATGTTTCAAAAGATATTTGACTCTTGTGGAGAATCAAACATGTAAATCACTAAAAAGGCTAAGGTCAGATGGAGGGGGAGAATACTTCTCCCATTAGTTTGATTCTTTTCTTCAAGAGAGAGGGATCAAAAGAGAGGTAACTACAAGGTACACTCCTGAGCAAAATGGAGTGGCAGAAAGGAGGAATAGGACAATTGTTGAAGCTGCAAGGTCTATGTTAAATGAAAAGCATTTACCTAATTACTTATGGGGTGAGGCTATATCTACAGTCACTTACTTGATTAACAGGTTGCCTTCAAAATCCCTTGATGGGATGACTCCATATGAGGCTTGGAATGGAAGAAGACCAAGCTTAGATCATTGTAAAATTTTTGGATGTATTGCTTTTGCTCATGTTCCTTCACAGGTTAGAGGCAAGATGGATCCAAAATCAGAAAGGTGTGTATTTATTGGATATGACAACAATCAAAAGGGCTATAGGTTATACAACCCTACCAACAAAGGATTCTTGGTAAGCAGAGATGTAGTTTTTGATGAGAACAATTCATGGTATGAAGATTCATGCAGGAAAATCAATTTACCATATGATCTTGAAGAAGATTTTCCAAAGCTTGGTAGAGAACAACCAAAGATTGAAGAACAAGACACCTCAGACGATGATGTAGAATCTCAGATGGAAAAGATCAAAGCATGGAAGTCTAAAGGTAAAGCAAGATTACAGGAACTTGGACATGAGGCAGAATCAACACATCATGGCCTAAGAAGATCTATGAGGGAAAAGAGAAAACCAAAAAGGTATGGGTTTGACACCTCATTAGTAACTAAACATTCTATCTACATAGCACAGGACATAAACCAAGAGGAGCCATCATCATTTGAAGAGGCCAAAGCAAAAACAAAATGGAAGCATGCAATGAAGGAAGAGATTGAAGCACTTGAGGAAAACAACACTTGGGATTTGGTGCCGAAGAATTCATCCATGAAGGTAATAGGCTCAAGATGGGTCTATAAAATCAAGAAGAATTCTGATGGTTCCATTAACATGTATAAGGCAAGGCTTGTAGCAAAGGGCTTTGCACAACTCAGGAAATTGATTATGAGGAGACTTTCTCTCCTGTGGCAAAGATGCCTACTATTAGGGTTTTGCTTAGTATTGCATCTTCCAAGAATTGGAAGATACTTCAACTAGATGTAAAGAATGCATTCTTGAATGGTTGGATAACAGAAGAGGTATCTATGGCACAACCATCTGGTTTTGAGAATCAAGTTTATCCTGATTATGTGTGTAAACTTAACAAAGCATTGTATGGTCTGAAGCAAGCTCCAAGAGCTTGGAATTTCAGGCTTGTTTCATTCTTGCAGGACAAAGGTTTTCAACCAAGCAAGGGAGATCCTTCACTCTTTATTAAAAAAGAGTAATTATGAGATCATCTACCTATGTGTATATGTAGATGATATTATATTGAGAGGAAATGATGCAGATGGTATGAAGAAGATCAAAGATCAGATGAGAGAAGAGTTCAAGATAAGTGATTTGGGTTCAGATACCTACTTCCTAGGTTTGGAAGTTGTCTACAAAGATCATGGTTTGTTTCTCACTCAAAGAAAGTACATTAAGGACATGTTGGCAAAATTCAAGATGCAAGATTGTAAGATTGCAGGTACTCCAACGGAGGTCAATCACAAATTGAGCTCACATGAAGGTGAACTCATAGAGGACATTACATCATATCAAAGTCTAGTGGGTAGTCTCAACTATGCCACATTGACAAGAGTAGATATATGTTACAGTGTGAGTGTGCTAAGTCAATTTATGCACGCACCAAGTAAACCACATATGGATGCTGCCAAAAGGATTCTAAAGTATCTCAAAGGAGCCATAAATGAAGGACTTTATTATCCTTATTTATCTGATTAAGGTTTGAAGCTATTTTCTGATGCACATTGGGCTCGATCCAAGGAAGATAGAAGGAGCACTTCAGGTTATCTTACCTTTGTAGGTTCAAAGCTTATTTCATGGTCATCCAAGAAGCAACCCACATTTGCTCTCTCTTCTACTGAAGCTGAATATAGAGGTCTTGCCATAGCTACTCAGGAAGCTATGTGGATGAAGACATTATTCAAAGATCTTGGATTGGAGTTTGGGACTGCAACTATTTTTGGTGAAAATATGACTTCTATTCATTTGGCTGCTAATCTATTTTTCATGCAAGGACTAATCATATTGAAGTTCATTATCACTATGTACGAGAGAAGGTTCTAAGCAAAGAGATTCAAATATCATATGTGTCCACTCATCAACAATGTGCATATATTCTAACCAAAGCATTGGATGGTACAAAGCTTTGCAAATTCAAGGCTATGATTGGTTTGCAGGTAATCTTGGAAGATTGAAGACCTCAAGCATACTTGGCTTGAGGGGGAGCTGTTGGAGCAAGTGTATGACAAGCCTAAGTATTGTCTTGAGTCCCACAAAGTCATAAAAGAAACCTTAAAATGAAGATTATGTAAAGTTCACTTGTGAACTACCTCTTGTAACTTTTGAAGACTTTACTTAATGCAAAAGTGAAAGAATCTTAAGTGGTTGAGTCCACTTGATCAAAAAGGGAAAGAGGAGCCAATAATTCGTTATTTGTGGTAGATAGAGAATCAAATCAATCACAAATTGATTGGAGAGTGATTGAGGGAAGTTATCCTCCCAAACTCAACTATACATAGATGGCAGTTTTAGTCGTGGTTAGAGAGACCCATGTGAAGACCTCCAAGAGCTGAGCTTTATGCCATATCAAGGTGTGATTACAAGGCACACATATGTATCAATAAGTCATTGTATTGTACAAGCAATATACTTTCATTTTCATGATTATTTGAGTTCATATGTCCATGTTCTTGTGAAGTGTACTCTCACTGCCATTACTCTCAGTTTTCCCAGTCAGATTGCAGAGATGTATGAGCTTGGTGCATCATTTTCAGTGATTTAACTTGGTAAAGTTAGCTCTACAAGTCTACTATGTGATCACAAGTTTTCATGTCAGTTGGATGTTGCAATCGTCAGTTATGTTCAGTTGAAGTCAACAGTGTCTGTTCATTTTCACTTCTCTGTCAGGTACGCGACTTTTTCACTCACCTTGTCAGAGCCTTTTCTCAGTGGTTACTTACCCAAATTCAATGATTTAAATCTCGTTGGATTCAGCTTAATGTCTAGTATAACCATACAAATTTTCATAATCATTGGATTGCTATATTGTGAGTTAGGTTCATTTTTTGGCTCACTAGTCTCAAACTGTAGGAGCCCATGAGAATCGGGATGATGTCATCACTTGTTAAAACTCATTCTCAGTGTGTGGTTTAATATTTTTGATGAGATTAATCTTGAAAGTTAGCTCTTTACGTTAACTAGACTTCCTCAAGAGGAATTAAGCTAATTGCTGATGTGCTCAGAGAATTATGCAAAACAATGGACATGTGTATGAACCAAAATAGCAAGTTTCTCACCTCTGAGCTAACTCCAACTTATCTGCTTTGATCTATCTTTTTGAGAGTGATCTTCCCAGGTACATAGGGTGTCTAATACATCCATTGGAAAGCTAAAAGGGCCCACCATATACTCCTGGAGTTCAATTGGCTGGTGTAGAGCAAGGATTTTGCAACAGCTCTTCATCTTCAAGCACATACCTATCCATCTCTTCACAGTGGTATCAGAGCAAGGTTGGACAACATGGCAGATGGATTTCCTTCATCAATTGACAAATTGGATAGAGGTAACTACTCAGCTTGCTCATTAAGAATGTAAGCTTATCTCCAAGGTAGAAGTTTATATGATTATGTGGCTGGAGATGAAGTTATGCCAAGTTTCAGGAACAAAAGTCAACCAACACAAGAAGAGCAAGAAAGATTGAGCACATGGTGCTCCAAGGATGCACTTGCAAGGTCTTATCTCCTCAACTCTATCTCAGATTCTTTGTTGCCTCACATTAGAAGTTGTAAGCCATCTCAGGAAGTGTGGGATGCACTTGAAGCTTTCTTTCCTTCAAGTATTAAAGCTAGGAAGCATCAACTATGGCTGGATTTCACAACTCTCAAGAAGGCTCCCAAACAAAATGTGGCTGATTTTGTCACAAAGCTCAAGGACATAGCAGATCACTTGGGAAGCATTAGAGAGGTAATAGATGAAGAGCAAATTGTAAGGCAGGTCATCAATGGCTTGAAGGCAGATGACAAGTGGGAAGCATTCACTACAGCTATGGATTTGTACATGGACATGCATGTACCTGATTTCAATACACTCATTGGACAACTACTTACTCAAGAGGCAAAGCTTATAAAAAATGGAGAAAGCTCTAAAGGTAATCAATCTTCAGCTTTATACACTGATAAAAGCAAGTCCAAAGATAACAAAGGAAAGGCAAAGAAAGTGGATTATGAAGCAGGTACATATCAAGCTAACTATGCAGGTAGAGGAAGACATGGCAGAGGTAGAGGAAGAGGAGGTAGACAAGGCAGGGGGAGATCCCAAGTCTCCAACTCATGTTCTATTTGTGGACTAACTAATCATACAACTGAAAATTGCTTTAGGAATTCGAGGAATCAAAGAGGGAGAGGATACAATAGAGGAAGTTATGGCTACTCAAGAGGAAGGTTCAACAACTATCATGGCAACTACAACAACTACAATCATTCAAACTATCAAGGAGGCTACAAAGGAAGGAGAGACTACAATAACTACACAGAAGACTCAAACAAAGAGGATTTATTATTTATTATGAACATGGCTATGCCACAAGGTAAATCTGATGAGCATGTTTTCTACATAGATTCAGGTTGTCCAAATCATGTGGCAGGAAATGTGGCACTCCTATCAGATTTAGAAGATCCAAGGAATAAGCATGAGGTATAAACAGGAGATGATACAAAACATCCTGTGGAGAAAATAGGCAATGTCAAAGCACCTTATGGAAACATCAACCTACTGAGTAAGGTACTATATGTCCCTACCATTACAAAGAATTTGATAAGTGTTGGGCAGATAGTAGAGAAAGGGTTGCAAGTCCGGTTCATAAAGGCAGGAGCATTTGTTGAAGATCCAAGTCAAGGATTCAGAAAAATTGCAAAAGGTGAAAAGGCAGGTAGATTGTTCACATTTGAATTACAGGACACTAGAAACATTGCTCTCTTTAATTATGGTAGTCAGACACTCACAGAATTGGAAGTATGGCACAAAAGGTTAGCACATATTGGTGAAAGGTCATTAAAGCAAATTTGCAGGGACCAAAGTGTACTTGGACTCCCTAACTTGTCAAAACAACATATGATTTATAAGTGTAGTGCATGTCAATTTGGAAAGTCTCACACGTTACCATTCATGAAGAAAGGTTATATGCATGAAGATCTCTTGGATTTGGTTCATACAGATGTATGGGGACCTAGCAAGGAGGCTTCAATATCTGGATCAAGGTATTATGTCTCCTTTATTGATGATTGCAGCAGATGGACTATCCTATTCTTCATGAAACACAAAGATGAAGTTTTTTCATGTTTCAAAAGATATTTGGCTCTTGTGGAGAATCAAACAAGTAAATCACTAAAAAGGCTAATGTCAGATGGAGGGGGAGAATACTTCTCCCATGAGTTTGATTCTTTTCTTCAAGAAAGAGGAATCAAAAGAGAGGTAACTACAAGGTACACTCCTGAGCAAAATAGAGTGGAAGAAAGGAGGAATAGGACAATTGTTGAAGCTGCATGGTCTATGTTAAATGAAAAGCATTTACCTAATTACTTATGGGGTGAGGCTGTATCTACAGCCACTTACTTGATTAACAGGTTGCCTTCAAAATCCCTTGATGGGATGACTCCATATGAGGCTTGGAATGGAAGAAGACCAAGCTTAGATCATTGTAAGATTTTTGGATGTATTGCTTTTGCTCATGTTCCTTCACAGGTTAGAGGCAAGGTGGATCCAAAAGCAGAAAGGTGTGTATTTATTGGATATGACAACAATCAAAAGGGCTACAGGTTATACAACCCTACCAACAAAGGATTCTTGGTAAGCAGAGATGTAGTTTTTTATGAGAACAATTCATGGTATGAAGATTCATGTAGGAAGATCAATTTATCATATGATCTTGAAGAAGATTTTCCAATGCTTGGTAGAGAACAGCCAAAGATTGAAGAACAAGACACCTCAGACGATGATGAAGAATCTCAGGCGGAAAAGATCAAAGCATGGAAGTCTAAAGGTAAAGCAAAATTGTAGGAACTTGGACATGAGGCAGAATCATCACATCATGGCCTAAGAAGATCTATGAGGGAAAAGAAAAAACCAGAAAGGTATGGGTTTGACAGCTCATTAGTAACTAAACATTCTATCTACATAGCACAGGACATAAACCAAGAAGAGCCATCATCATTTGAAGAGGCCAAAGCAAAAACAGAATGGAAGCATGCAATGAAGGAAGAGATTGAAGCACTTGAGGAAAACAACACTTAGGATTTGGTGCCCAAGAATTCATCCATGAAGGTAATAGGCTCAAGATGGGTCTATAAACTCAAGAAGAATTCTGATGGTTCCATTAACATGTATAAGGCAAGGCTTGTAGCAAAAGGCTTTGCACAAACTCAGGGAATTGATTATGAGGAGACTTTCTCTCCAGTGGCAAAGATGCCTACTATTAGGGTTTTGCTTAGTATTGCCTCTTCCAAGAATTGGAAGATACTTCAACTAGATGTAAAGAATGCATTCTTGAATGGTTGGATAACAGAAGAGATATCTATGGCACAACCACCTGGTTTTGAGCTAAAAGCATCGAGGATAATCATTAATGTTGATATGTTTCTCAAGAATTGATGATTCTTGAAGACCGCAAGATTCACTCTTTTGTTGCTTCCTTGGTCTTCTTTTCTTCCTCCATTTTACATCCTTAAATTCCTCTATCGTCTCTTCGTCTTCTCTATCTTTAGTCTCTTCCACACCCTTAGTCTGTTGCATTGCATTGGTTTCTGTTACAACTTGGGTTTGGTGAGTTTCTTTGGTTTAACCTATAGGACATCTTTATGCACTTTTACAGAAAGGGTAACTTCCTCAAATTTGATCCATTCACTGTTGTCATAATTCCAACGATGGTTCAATTGGTAACTCGTTTTTAGAAGAGTTTCTTGGATCGAAAGATTTTTTTTTTCTGTCAATCAGGTCAATTCTTGACATGGTAGGCGATTTCTTTTGAAATCCCTCGAAACACATCCATGATTATGAAATCAAGACAGCCGATTGGCACGTGAGCGGCTAATATGGATTCTTCTGCAATTGCCATCGTTGCACAATCCGTGGAGCTCAACATCTTCCTTCAATGTTATTCTCAAAATCTGCTTTACGTAAAGTGTCCAAAAGCCGTTATCCATGTACGCAACAAATGACTAAGCGTGAAACCCCTGAAGAGCCGTTGGAAGAATGATAAAATGTGAGACGTATGATGTGTATGTGGCTCTTCTCAGTCTTAAGCTCCTTGCATTACACCTCCAGGCTCCAAATACTTAAAAAAACATAGGTATCTCTTAATAGAAATCTGAACATTCCTCTCACTCTCTCTGTATATATCTCTCTCTCTCTATCTCTCTTCTCAGTCTTAAGCTCCTTGCGTTACACCTCCAGGCTCCAAATACTTAAAAGAAATAGGTACCTCCTAATCTGAACATTCCTCTCTCTCTCTCTCACACACACGCAGACACACACACCGTGAGTGGTTATAGCTCTTGCGCTACACCTCTCGAAGTTTAAAAAATATGTTGTTTAACGACACATTGCATACTTCTTCCGAGAAAATCAATAGATAGACAAGATAAATGTATATTAATTTAAACATGAGAATAAATTATATTTATTTGAACTCCTCTATGCTCTCTCTGCCTTACATGGTTAGTTATGCACATAGAAAGGTCAACAGCCGTGTATGCCAGCAGGTCTTGTACTCGAGCTCCCTGCATACTTCTCCCGAGAAAACAGATAATTAGATTAAAAAAACGTATATTAATGTAAACATGAGAAAGTGATACGTCCCTTCCCAATACTACCAATAAGCTCACCAAAAAAGCTTTAAATTTGATTAGCAAGAAGCGCACAATAAACTAAAAGGAGGCTCAAGAGCTTTCCATCTTCTTTATGAGAAATCCAGTTTGTTTTAAGTTTTTGCCTTCAATAACGGAAACCTTCCTCTTCTTTATGAGAAATCCAGTTTGTTTTAAGTTTGTTGCCTTGAATAACGGAAACCTTCCTCTTGTTTAAATGAGGGATTAATCTTGCGATTTCTGATTCTCTTCCCTAAGTAATCTCAGAATATCTATTAGACCGCTGCTTGGGAGAACCGTCAGAGTTGACAACGCATCTTTCCTTCATGATCTTACAAAGCTCCGTCCCTCTACTCATGTTCAAGAGGGTAGAATAGTTCACAACACATCTTTTCTTCAAGATATTACAAAGCTCCGTCCTTTTAGTCATGTTCAAGAAAGTAGACGACTTGTCAACTTCCTCTCTGCATGAAGAGGTTGGGTTGCTTCCGATTAATTGATTGCTTGAGCACGAGGATATTTGGCACACCTTTAATCCACACTTTGACAAACTTGGAGCAGGAGAAAGAAAAATGACATTAGAGAAAAAAGTGAGCCCTACATGGACCTTGTAAGGATCCCTAATTTTTAGGGATTAAATCTAAAAATTTGTGATTAAGGGGGTCCTTTCAAAACCACTAGTGATTTTTTCATTTAAAAAACAATTTAAAATGACTATGATGTGAAGGCTACACACCACGATTTGAGGCCGTTGGATGTAGATGATGAATGCATGAGATTTGATTGAGTGGAGATGAGGATCTGTTTGATATTACCACGTGGGAGGTTGAGGACAATAGTAGTGAGAGAGAGTGTGGGAGAGCAGACTAGAGAGTGGTGAACATTGTGATTCATATGGACGTTTACATGCATCTTGATCCATGGGCCATCCGCAAATCCCATTGATCTCTTTCGATTAGCATCTTCAATCGTCAGATGCTTGGATGATCCAAACGAGAGCATGGCATGATGGATTCAATTTTTAGTGCCTTCATTTTGAGCCATTGGATCTTGGCACATCTAAAGGCCCATAGAAGAAGGTGCCTTTTGCACATGTGAAATAAGAACTCAGCTCGAATGGGCTCATAGGCATTCATGAACCTTACATAAAATGTCACGGATGGCTAAGATAACTGAGGGTGTTGTGTCAAAAGAGGACAAAATAGGGAGCATTGAATGACATATGGATTGAGTGTGGACTACCAAAAAACGAGAGACTACTGGGCACAGTTCCGTGGTGGCGATAAGATCTAGTATCGTGAGATTGAATGGATCTAGGAAGGATCCAATGGATAGCATTGAAAGTGGACCAAATTTTAAAATAGTAAATCTCAACCCTTAGTTTCCGGCTCCATCCAATGGACTATATTTAAAGGCGACTTCTTTTTTACATTTAACATAATCCTTTGATCTTTGAGTTCATCCAAGGGCTATGATTGAAACTTTTGCACTATGAAACCACTTTTCAAAAAAATCTCGTGGTTTTTAGTCACTCATACCACCTTTGACCACAAAAAAACATGGAATTCTATGCCTAACCTAGGTGATTAAGGGACTATACTATGTCCACCACCCTCCTCTCATTGGTCCATCACTAATCACTCCTTAATCTAAAAGGTGCATGCGAGGTTCATTTTCTCCCCTAATGACCCATGTCTTCTTGCACATTAAGGCATGTCTTGCACTATGGTGGAGTAATGTAGACTTTTATAGTTGCAAAATCGGACTACACTTGGATCGCTTTCTTCCCTTCCACCAACAAGTGTCAAAGATGTTGGAACTTAGAGACCCACTTGATCCAAGATAGAAGTTCACCACTTTTGGTTAAGTTTAGAGTGAAATAGGAAACTTTGATTTATCCTTAGATTTTCTTCTATTGTTTTTCAATATTCCATCTTAGCCCCTTCAGGTATGTATCACAAATAGCTTGCCAACAACCACATGTCTTTGACGTCCCATGCCTTGATACCAAGGCACAACTCATCATAATTTAGTCGAAGACTAGCAACAATATCTTCGTGTACGATTTGTTATTTTTTGTTGTTATTACGTAGATGCTTCCAATAACGGGACCTCTTAAGTCCACAACCTCGTGGCTCTTTAGATAGGTTCACTCAAGTTTATCCTGATTATGTGTGTAAACTTAACAAAGCATTGTATGGTCTGGAGCAAGCTCCAAGAGCTTGGAATTTCAGGCTTGTTTCATTCTTGCAGGACAAAGGTTTTCAACCAAGCAAGGTAGATCCTTCACTCTTTATTAAAAAGAGTAATTCTGAGATCATCTACCTATGTGTATATGTAGATGATATTATATTGACAGGAAATGATGCAGATGGTGTGAAGGAGATCAAAGATCAGATGAGAGAAGAGTTCAAGATAAGTGATTTGGGTTCACTTACCTACTTCCTAGGTTTGGAAGTTGTCTACAAAGATCATGGTTTGTTTCTCACTCAAAGAAAGTACATTAAGGACATGTTGGCAAAATTCAAGATGCAAAATTGTAAGATTGCAGGGACTCCAATGGAGGTCAATCACAAATTGAGCTCACATGAAGGTGAACTCATAGAGGACATCACATCATATCAAAGTCTAGTGGGTAGTCTCAACTATGCCACATTGACAAGAGTAGATATATGTTACAGTGTGAGTGTGCTAAGTCAATTTATGCACACACCAACCACATATGGATGCTGCCAAAAGGATTCTCAAGTATCTCAAAGGAACCATAAATGAAGGACTTTATTATCCTTATGTATCTGATTTAGGTTTGAAGCTATTTTGTGATGCAGATTGGGCTGGCTCCAAGGAAGATAGAAGGAGCACTTCAGGTTATCGTACCTTTGTAGGTTCAAAGCTTATTTCATGGTCATCCAATAAGCAACCCACATTTGCTCTCTCTTCTATTGAAGCTGAATATAGAGGTCTTGCCATAGCTACTCAGGAAGCTATGTGGATGAAGACATTATGCAAAGATCTTGGATTGGAGTTTGGAACTCCAACTATTTTTGGTGAGAATATGAGTTCTATTCATTTGGCTGCTAATCCTATTTTTCATGCAAGGACTAAACATATTGAAGTTCATTATCACGATGTACGAGAGAAGGTTCTAAGCAAAGAGATTCAAATATCATATGTGTCCACTCATCAACAATGTGCAGATATTCTAACCAAAGCATTGGATGGTACAAAGCTTTGCAAATTCAAGGCTATGATTGGTTTGCAGGTAATCTTGGAAGATTGAAGACCTCAAGCATACTTGGCTTGAGGGGGAGCTGTTGGAGCAAGTGTATGACAAGCCTAAGTATTGGCTTGAGTCCCACAAAGTCATAAAAGAAGCCTTAAAATGAAGACTATGTAAATTTCACTTGTGAACTACCTCTTGTAACTTTTGAAGACTTTACTTAATGTAAAAGTGAAAGAATCTTAAGTGGTTGAGTCCACTTGATCAAAAAGAGAATGAGGAGCCATGAATTTGTGATTTGTGGTAGATAGAGAATCAAATCAATCACAAATTGATTGGAGAGTGATTGAGGGAAGTCAGCCTCCCAAACTCAACTATAAATAGATGGTAGTTTTAGTCGTGGTTAGAGAGACCTATGTGAAGACCTCCAAGAGCTGAGCTTTATGCCATATCAAGGTGTGATTACAAGGCACACATATGTATCAGTATGTCATTGTATTGTACAAGCAATATACTTTCATTTTCATGATTATTTGAGTTCATATGTCCGTGTTCTTGTGAAGTGTACTCTCACTGCCATTACTCTCAGTTTTCTTAGTCAGATTGGAGAGATGTTTTCTCTGAGCTTGGTGCATAATTTTCAGTGATTTAACTTGGTAAAGTTAGCTCTATAAGTATTATATATGCTCACAAATTTTCATGTCATTTGAATGTTGGAATCTTCAGTTATGGTTAGTTGAAGTCAAGAGTGTCTATTCATTTTCACTTCTCCGTGAAGTACCCAACTTTTTTACTCACCTTGTCAGAGCCATTTCTCAGTGGTTACTTACCCAAATTCAATGGTTTAAAGCGTTTTGGATTCACATTACTGTCTTCTATAACCATAAAAATTTTCATAATCATTGGATTCCTAAATTTAGAGTTATGTTTATTTTTCTGCTCACTAGTCGCAAACTGTAGCAGCCCATGAAAATCGGGATGATGTCATCACTTGTTAAAACTCATTCTCAGTGTGTGGTTTATTATTTTTGATGAGATTACTCTTCAAAGTTAGCTCTTTAAGTTAACTATATTCCCCAAGAGGAATTAAGTTAATTGCTGCTGTGCTCAGAGAATTATGCAAAACAGTGGACATGTGTATGAACCAAAATAGCAAGTTTTTCACCTCTGAGCTAACTCCAACTTATCTGTTTTGATCTATCTTTTTGAGAGTGATCTTGCAAGGTACAGAGGGTGTCTAATACATCCAATTGCAAGATAAAAGGGCCCACCATATACTCCTAGAGTTCAATAGGCTGGTGTAGATCAAGGATTTTGCAACACCTCTTCATCTTCAAGCACATACCTATCCATCTCATCAACAATGTGCAGATATTCTAACCAAAGCATTGGATGGTACAAAGCTTTGCAAATTCAAGGCTATGACTGGTTTGCAGGTAATCTTGGAAGATTGAAGACCTGAAGCATACTTGGCTTGAGGGGGAGCTGTTGGAGCAAGTGTATGACAAGCGTAAGTATTGGCTTGAGTCCCACAAAGTCATAAAAGAAGCCTTAAAATGAAGACTATGTAAAGTTCACTTGTGAACTACCTCTTGTAACTTTTGAAGACTTTACTTAATGTAAAAGTGAAAGAATCTTAAGTGGTTGAGTCCACTTGATCAAAAAGGGAAAGAGGAGCCACAAATTTGTGATTTGTGGTAGATAGAGAATCAAATCAATCACAAATTGATTGGAGAGTGATTGAGGGAAGTTAGCCTCCCAAACTCAACTATAAATAGATGGCAGTTTTAGTCGTGGTTAGAGAGAGCTATGTGAAGACCTCCAAGAGCTGAGCTTTATGCCATATCAAGGTGTGATTACAAGGCACACATATGTATCAGTAAGTCATTGTATTGTACAAGCAATATAATTTCATTTTCATGATTATTTGAGTTCATATGTCCATCTTCTTGTGAAGTGTACTCTCACTGCCATTACTCTCAATTTTCTCAGTCAGATTGCAGAGATGTTTTCTCTGAGCTTGGTGCATCATTTTTAGTGATTTAACTTGGTAAAGTTAGCTCTATAAGTTTACTATGTGCTCACAAATTTTCATGTCATTTGGATTTTGTAAGCTTCAGTTATGTTCAGTTGAAGTCAACATTGTCTGTTCATTTTCACTTCTCTGTTAGGTACCCAACTTTTTCACTCACCTTGTCAGAGCCATTTCTTAGTGGTTACTTATCCAAATTCAATGATTTAAAGCTTGTTGGATTCAGATTATTGTCTAGTATACCATACAAATTTTCATAATCATTGGATTCCTAAATTTTGAGTTATGTTCATTTTTCACCAAACATGGCTCTTTCATCAATCGAAGCTGAGTATAGAGGCTTAGCACAAGTCTCATGTGAGCTTATGTGGCTCAAGAAGTTGTTTGTTGATCTTGATTTGCAGGTTAAGCAAGTACCTATTTTCTGTGACAACATAAGTAGCATATGCTTGGCTCAAAATCCGGTGTTCCATGCAAGGTCCAAGCATATAGAAGTGCATTACCACTTTATTTGAGAAAAGATCATGTCAAAGGATGTCAAGGTGGAGCATTTCAATACAGAGGAATAATATGCAGATATGTTTACCAAAGCATTGGATCGAGTAAAGCTACAACACTTCAAGGCATGCATTGGAATGAAGGACCTAGACATTGAGACTTGAGGGGGAGTGTTGAAAATCAAGTCTCAATCATGCAAAAAGGTTCAACCACAAGTTTTGCAAGTGGAACAATCAAAACGGAGGACCCAAAGTCATGGAATAAAGTTAGAAGCTCCACCAAACTCAACTAAATTCAAATCTCATCAAATCAACCACCAAAAAGTGCACCTAAACTGATTGGTGGGTGGTTAGCTAGATTGTAGGAAAAGTAAAAGTCTATATAAGCATCATCCCACCTTTGTTTCTTGCGTTGTATGCATTCTAGGAGTTTCCCACTTAGTTTAGTGAAGTCATAAACTCCAGCAAGCAGCCCCCTTGCTTGCTTATCTCATTTTCTCATGATTTTGCTCCTCTGTATCTAGAGGTGTAGTTAGGCTTTTTCAAATCTGATTGTACCAGATTGCAGAGCATTGTTTGCTCTCATTGTACTCACTTTCAATAATTTCAATCTTCATTTGGTCTCTCATATTGTGCCCTAAACTTTTCCAATGTTTCAAGTTACTTGGCTAAGTGAGTTGTGAGAAATTGCCAACTTTGTGAAGGGATATCTCTTCACATAGGCAGAGAGTGTTGCAAACAGGTAGCCTGATTTGCAGAGGGTGGTTCTCCCAGCTCGAATATCCATTTGGGATGATTTAAAGCTTGTTGGGTAGCTCTTATAGTCTACTACAAGTCTGAAAATTGCATTTTAAGTCTCTATACTGGTGCAGAGAAAAGTTCAGAACAGTGAGCATATATCTCTGCTTGTGGACCTAGTGGAGGGTTGCCATCTTCCATTTTTGCATTGGGGTGTTAGAATCATCCCCCCTCATATGTGTATGTGTATGTGTACATGTATGTGTATGTGTATGTGTATGTGTATGTGTATGTGTAGGTGTAGGTGTAGGTATAGGTGTATGTGTATGTGTATGTGTATGTGATGTGTATGTGTATGTGTATGTGTATGTGTATGTGTATGTGTATGTGTATGTGTATGTGTATGCATATGCATATGCGTATGTGTATGTGTATGTGTATATGTATGTGTATGTGTATGTGTATGTGTATGTGTATGTGTATGTGTATGTGTATGTGTATGTGAATGTGTATGTGTATGTGTATTTGTATGTGCATGTGTATGTGTATGTGTATGTGTATGTGTATGTGTGTGTATGCATATGTATGTAAAGTGTGTTTATGTGTATGTATACATGTGTATACGTATGTATGTGTGTATACGTGTATGTATACATGTTTATGTGTGTGTATGCATATGTATGTGTAGTGAGTGTATGTGTCCTTTTATATATGTATATGTGTGTATGTTTGTGTGTGTCTCTATGTGTGTGTATCTCTATGTGTGTAATGTGGGTGTATCTATACGTGTATGTATGTATATGTGTGTATGTGCAAGTATCTCTATGTGTATGTGTGTGTATGCATATGTATGTTTAGTATGTGTGTGTGTGTATATGTGTGTATGTGTATGTATGTGTGTGTATATGTGTATGTATACATGTGTATGTGTGTGTATGCATATGTATTTATAGTGAGTGTATGTGTGTTTTTTTATATGTATGTGTGTACGTTTGTGTGTATGCATGTGTATGTGTGTATATGTCTGTGTCTCTATGTGTGTGTATGTGTATGTGCATATCCATATGTGTGTAATGTGGATGTATCTATATGTGTATGTGTATGTGTGTATGCATATATGTGTGTATATGTATGTGTATGTGTGTGTATATGGGTGTATGTATATATGTGTGTATATGTATGTGTATGTATATGTATGTATGTATATGTGTGTGTATGTGTGTGTATGTGTGTGTATGTGTATGTAGGTATGTATGTGAGTGTATGTATGTGTGTATTATTTATGTATGTATGTATTCATATGCATGTGCATTATTTATGCATATGTATGAATGTGTAATTTGTGAGTCTCTATGTGTGTGTATGTATATGTGGGTGTATGTATCTATGTGTGTATATGTGTGTATGTGTGTGTATGTAAATGTATGTATAGTTTGTGTATGTGTGTATGTATATGTGTATGTATGTATGTGTATGTATACATATGTATATGTATGTATGCATATGTATGTATCCTGTGTGTATGTGTGTTTTTATATGTGTATATGTGTGTATGTTTGTGTGTATGCATGTGTATATGTGTGTATGTGTGTCTCTCTATGTGTGTGTCTCTATGTGTGTGTATGTATATGTGTGTGTATGTATATGTGTGTGTATGTATATGTGTGTGAATGTATATATATATTAGTGTGTGCATACATGCATATGTGTATGTATGCATGTGTGTATATGTATGTGTATGTGTGTGTAAGCATATGTATGTATCTATGTGTGCATGTGTGCGTGTCTATGTGTATGTATGTATATGTGAAAGTATCTATATGTGTATGTGTGTGTATGCATATGTGTGTGTATGCATGTGTGTATGCATGTATGTGTATGTGTATGTGTGTGTATATGTGTCTATGAATGTGTGTGTATGTGTATATGTGTGTATGTATGTGTGTGTATTTGTGTGTATGTATATGTGTGTATGTATGTCGGTGTGTATATGTGTATGTATGTGTGTATGAATATGTGTATATATGTATGTATATGTGTGTATGTATGTTTGTGTATATGTGTGTGTATATGTCTGTATGTATATGTGTGTGTATGTGTATATATATGTATATGTGTGTATATGTGTGTATATGTGTGTATATGTGTGTGTATATGTGTGTGTATATGTGTATATATGTGTATGTATGTGTATGTATATGTGTGTATGTGTGTGCATGAGTTTTTATATGTCTATGTATATGTGTGTATATATGTGTGTGTATATGTGTGTATGTGTGTGTATATGTGTGTATGTTTGTGTATATATGTGTATGCATATGTGTGTATGTATGTGTGTGTGTGTATATATGTATGTATATGCATGTGTGTGCATGTATATATGTATGTATGTATGTGTGTGTATATGTATGTATGTATGTGTGTGTATATGTATGTATGTATATGTGGGTGTATATGTGTATATATATGTATTCGTATGTGTATATGTGTATATATGTTTATGTGTGTATGTATATGTGTGTATATGTCTATATGTATATGTGTGTATGTATGTGTGTGTATGTATGTGTGTATATATGTGTATGTATATGTGTGTGTATATGTGTGTATGTGTGTGTATATGTGTGTATGTTTGTGTATATGTGTGGATGTATGTGTTTGTGTATGTGTATATGTATATGTGTGTATGTATGTGTATGTATGAGTGTATATGTGTAAATATATGTATGTATGTGTGTGTAAGCATGTGTGTATGTGTGTATGCATGTGTGTGTATTCATATGTGTGTGTATATGTGTGTATATGTGTGTAGGTTTGTGTATATGTGTGTATGTATGTAAGTGTATATGTTTATATTGTTGGTGCAAATATACAAGCCGTCACACTTGGCTAGGCATGGAAGCAAATATGTACAACTACTTGATGAAGCATGTGAACGATTTCTTGTAACATTGGATCATGTACCATTTGTTAAAGGTTTTAACCTTGCGAGAATCTTGTAATTCCATATATTTCAAGCCTAGTTTGAAATTCTCCTTCAAACTTGAGATGAGAAACACTTATAAAAAAGTCTTGTAAATCTCACAGTCTTGTGGCCTTATCTTGAAGCTCTTCCACTCATCATTTGTAGGATTTGAGTAGCTTACCTAATAGCCTACTCATTGCACTATCAATGGGTATCATTATAATGCCAATGATCTTGTAAAATCATGTGCTGTAATAGATATACATCATTGATGATCTCTATCTACTTTTGTGTTACAACTACTCAGAACAGTGAACATTCATGACCATATCTCAGTGATTTCGCAACCATTTTGCATGCTCTATAGCTTCTTGGAACCAGCGTGAAGTCAATTTTAGGCTATCAAAGTTTCATTACATTTGCAAACTAGTTGGGAGAAATCATCATCGAAGTGCTATCTGGTCATATACTGCTCAGTCCCTAAAATGTTAGGGGTAATCCTTGGATTCCTAAAATCATTTCTAAGTGCATATTTTGTTATTTTTTATGATTCCACTTTTAACCATTAGCTATCTAAGCTAAGTTGATTCCCTCAAAACGAATTTGATCAATTGCTACTCTACTCGGAGCAGTAAGCAAAAGAACCAGCAGGTCTGTGGACCAGAATAGCAAGTTTTGTGACAGTAGCTATTTGCGAAGTAGTCTCTTTTGATTCAATTGTTTGAAGGATCAACTCCAAAGTACATAGGTAATTTATTGGTGCCGTTTGCAAGCTAAAAGGGCCTACTACATAACTTTGAAGTGAAATAGGACAAGTACAAAGCAGGTTTTAGTAGTACCACCTCACTTCCTCGAGGTATCCATCCATCTCTTCCAACTGTGGTATAAGAGCAAGTTAAGGTAAAGTGGGAGATCTTTTCCCTTCTTTTATTGATAAATTGGATAGGAATAACTATCCAACATGGTCCTTGAGGATGAAGACATATCTACAAGGAAGGAGTCTCTATGGATACATATCAAGAGATGAGGAGATGCCCATATTCAGAAGAAAAGTTCAACCTACAAGAGAGGACCTAGAAAGACTCAACTCATGGTGTGCCAAAGATGCTTTAGCAAGGTCATATCTACTTAACTCTATTGTAGCTTCCCTCTTCCTCACATTAGGAATTGTAAAACTTCCCAATAGACTTGGGATACTCTATCTTCATACTTTACTTCCAATACAAGAGCTAGGAAAAATCAATTATGGATTGAGTTTACCACTCAAAGAAAGCAACCCAAGCTGAATGTTTCAGAGGATGTTACCATGGTTAAAGATGTGGCTCATCAATTGGCAAGCATAGGAGAGGAGATTGAAGAGGAACAAATAGTGAGACAAATAATCAATGGCATGAAGGCAGATGATAAGTGGGAAGCTTTTACAACTTCTCTGGACCTTTACATGGACATGCAAATCCAAGATCTTACCACACTCATGGAATAACTCTTTACCCATGAAGCCAAGCTCAACAAAAATGGAGAACCATGAAGAGGTAACAATTCTTCTGCCCTCTATACAAATAAAGGGAAGTCTAAGGATAAAGGAAAGAGCAAAAAGGTTGAAGACCAAGGCACTACTTCTTAAGGTAACTATGCAGGGAGAGGAAGGAACTCAAGAGGAAGGGCCACAGGAGGTAAGCAAGGTAGGGGGATACCTTTCAACTCTTCCCCATGCAATATATGTGGATTTTCTAATCACACAACAGATGAGTGCTATAGGAACTTCAAGAATTAGAGAGGAAGAGGATTTCAAATAACTGACTACTCACAATCAAGAGGAAAGTTCAACAATAATCAAGGATACAACCATGGCTACAACAACAATTACAACAAAAATTATCAAGGAGGATACAAATCAAGAAAAGACTTCAACAACTATACAAAGGATCAAGAGGATTCTCTTCTCATTATGAACATGACCTCAAAAAAAGGTACGAGTGATGAGCACCTTTTCTATATTGACTCAAATTGTTCAAACCATGTAGCAGACAATGTAGCTCTTCTTTTTGATCTTGAGGAGCCCAAGGGAAAGCACCAAGTGCAGACAAGTGATGACACCAAGCATTCAGTTGTCAAGGTAGGAAATTTCAAAACTTCTGATGGGAATAGGAATCTGTTGAGCACAGTTCTTTATGTACCTACTATCATAAAGAATTTGATTAGTGTTGGACATATAGTGGAAAAAGGTTTGCAGGTTAAGTTCAACATATATGGAGCTTTTGTGGAGGACCCCCAACATCAATTCAAGAGAATTCCCAAGGGAGAAAAAATAGGTAGATTATTTTCATTTGATCTTGAGGACACTAGAAACATTGCACTTTATAATTACAAGGATAAAACATTTTCTAAGTTAGAGATTTGGCACAAAGATTAGGGCACATTGGTGAGAGAATCTTGAAGCAGATATGTAGAGATCAATGTGTGCTTGGGATACCTCGTGTATCCAAGCAACATATGATCTATAAATGTGGTGCATGTCAGTTTGGAAAATCACATAGGTTACCCTTTACAAAGAAAGGCTATATGCTGAGGATTATTTGGAACTTTTCCATACAGATGTGTGGGGACCAAGCAAGGACCCTTCAATTTCAGGCTCAAGGTACTATGTGTCATTCATTGATGATTTTAGTAGGTGGACTATCTTGTATTTCATGAAATATAAGATGAAGTGGTCACTTGCTTTAAGAAGTATCTTGCACTTGTGGAAAATCAAATAGGAAGAAGTCTAAAGAGGATAACATCACATGGAGGAGGTGAGTACTTCTCAAATGAATTTGATGCATTTTTGTAGGAAAGAGGCATCGAAAGGGAGATTACTACAAGGTTTACCCTTGAGCAAAATGGGGTAGCAGAGAGGAGAACGAGGTTGATTGTGGAAACAACTAGATCAATTCTTAATGAAAAGAAATTACCTAATTATTTGTGGGCAGAGAGTGTGTCTACTACCACTTATCTTATTAGTAGATTACCTTCTAAATCCCTTGATGGGATGACCCCACATGAAGCATGGAATGGTAGGAGGCCATCACTTGATCATTGTAGAATACTTGGATGTGATGCTTATGTGCATGTTCCATCTGAAATAAGAGGTAAGCTAGACCCTAAAGCAAAGAAGTACATTTTCACAGGGTATGATTTTAATAAGAAAGGGTACAGGTTTTCTAATCCATCCAACAAAGGCTTTATGGTTAGTAGAGATGTTGTGTTTGATGAGAATGATTCTTGGTTTGAAAGTGAATGGAGGAAGGCCAAACTGCCATATGACTTGGATGAAGAATTTCCAAGTCTCACCAAGGAGGAGCCAACCACAATTGAAGACATAAAATCAAATGATGAGCACACCATCAAGTTGGAAGAGTTCAAAGCATGGAAATCAAAAGGAAAGGCCAAGATGAAGAGGTTGGAAGATATACCTAAATCATCCAACCAAGCTCTAAGGAGATCACAAAGGGAGAGTAAGAATCCAATCAGATATGGGTATGATACTTCATTAGTTACTAAGCATTCCATTGATCTTGCTAAAGATTTATCAGTTGAAGAACCTTCTTCATATGAAGAAGCAAGTACCAAAGTAGAATGGAATGAAGCTATGGATGAAGAAATAGAAGCACTCCAAGAGAATGATACTTGGGAGTTAGTACCCAAGAAAGCATCGATGAAGGTAATTGGTTCTACATGGATTTACAAAATCAAAAGGAACTCAGATGGAACCATAAACAGGTATAGAGCTAGACTTGTGGCTAAGGGTTTTGCACAAACCCAAGGAGTAGATTATGAAGAAACTTTTTCACCTATGGCAAAAATGCCAACCATCACAGTATTGGTGAGTATAGCTGCATCTAGAAATTGGAATATGTTTCAGCTAGATGTGAAGAATCCTTTTCTCAATGGCTGGATTTCAGAGGAGGTTTACATGGCTCAACCTCTTGGTTATGAAGTTCCAAGCAAGGTTATGTATGAAAATTGAACGAAGCTCTTTATGGTTTGAAGCACTCACCTAGGGCATGGAACCATAGGTTAACCACCTACCCCTTAGGATCAATGATTCATGATGAGCAATGCAAATTCTTCTTTGTTTGTCAATAGAAGTAACTCAAAAATGATATATTTATGTGTGTATGTTGATGACATCATTCTCATAGGTAGTGATGCCAATGATATCAAACAAATCAAGAACCAAATGCTGTAGGAGATCAAAATCAGTGACCTAGGATTTCTAAATTATTTTCTTGGACTTGAATTAGTCTACACAAATTTTGGAATTTATATAACTCAAAGAAAATATGTGTAGGACATGTTCAAGAAGTTCCACTTGGAGAATACAAAGATATCCAACACCCCTATGGCGGTAAATCATAAATGGAGTGCTCATGAAGGTGACTTGCTTGAAGATATTGCAGGATATCAAAGCATAGTTGGGAGTCTAAAATATGCAACATTAACAAGGATTGACATATGCTATGGAGTAAGTATTCTGAGTCAATTCATGCATAAACCTAGAGCACCTCAGTTGGAAGTTGCTAAAAGGATTTTGAAGTATCTCAAAGGTACTCAAAATCAAGGTCTTTAATTCCAATACACATCAAATTTGGACATTAAGCTATACTCAGATGCAGATTGGGTAGGTTGTAAGGATGCGAGAAGGAGTGCTTTTGGATATTTATCTTTTGCAGGTGATAAGTCCATCTCATGGTCTTCCAAGAAGCAGCCAAATGTTGCTCTATCTTCAACAGAGGCTGAATACAGGCGATTAGCAAATGCTACACAAGAAGCAATTTGGATTAGATTTCTCTATTCATATTTGGGACTTCACACTCATTCACCTATGATTTTTGGTGACAATACAAGTTCTTTGCATCTTGTAGCAAATCCCATTTATCTTGCAAGAACCAAGCATATAGAAGTTCACTATCACTATGTTAGAGATCTTGTAAGTCCATATTTCTCCTGGAGTTAGGAGAAACATGAGCTATGAAGTTCACTTGATAGAACCACTCCTAATTTGGAGGAAGCATTTTTAGGTGGAACCTAGTTTGAAATTCAGATTCAAACTTGAGATAAAAAACACTTATAAAAAAGGCTTGTAAATCTCACAGCCTTGTGGCCTTATCTTGGAGCTCTTCCACTGATCATTTGTAGGATTTGAGTATCTTAACTCATAGCCTACTCATTCCACTAGCATTGGGTATCATTATAATGCCAATGATCTTGTAAAATCATGTGCTATAATAGATATACATCAATGATCATCTCTGTCTACTTCTCTGCTATGATTTCTCAGAACAGTGAACTTTGCATGACCATATCTCAGTGATTTCTCAATCATTGTGCATGATCTATACCTTATTGGAGCCAGCTCAAAGTCATTACATTTGCTTCAGCCATTTGGGAGGTATTATCATCGAAGTGCTCACTCGCCATATTCTGCTCAGTCCCTAAAAAGTCAGGGGTAAGCCTTGGATTGCTAAAATCATTTCTCAGTGCGTAGTTTGTTATTTTTTATGATTCCACTTGTAATCATTAGCTATCTAAGCTAAGTTGATTCCCTAAAAATTAATTTGATCAATTTCTATTCTACTTGGAGCACTGAGAAAAGGATCCAGAAAGTGTGTAGACCAAAATAACAAGTTTTGTGAGACTAGCTATTTGTGAAGTAGTTTGTTTTGATTCAATTGCTTGAAGGATCAACTCCAAAGTACATAAATATTTTATTGGTGCCATTTAAAAGCTAAAAGGGCCTACTACATAACTCTGAAGTGAAATAGGGCAGGTACAAAGCATGTTTTAGCAGTACCACCTCACTTCCTTGAGGTATCCATCCATCTCTTCCAACATATCTGTGTATGTATGTGTGTGTATATCTTTGTATGTATGTGTGTGTTTATATGTGTGTATATGTGTATATATGTATGTATATGTGTGTGTCTCTATGTGTGTGTAAATGTGTGTATGTATGTGTGTGTATATGTATGTATGTATATGTGTGTGTATATGTGTGTATATATGTGTATATATGTGTATGTGTGTATGTGTGTATGCATATGTGTGTGTATGTGTGTATGTATATGTGTGTACCTATATGTGTGTGTATGTGTGTGTATATATGTGTATGTATATGTGGGTATATATGTGTGTGTATATGTGTGTATGTGTGTGTATATGTGTGTATGTTGGTGTATATGTGTGGATGTATGTGTGTGTGTATATGTGTGTATGTATATGTGTGTATGTATGTGTATGTATGTGTGTATTTGTGTATATATATGTAGGTATGTGTGTGTATGCATATGTGTGTATGTATGTGTGTGTATGTGTGTGAACCTATCTCAGGACTCGCTTGCTCGGGGTCACTCTTCCCTCAGGGTTGCTCTTTGCTCTTTGTTTGGGGTCTCTTTGCTCGTGGCACAAAAGTGCCAAGAAAAAGAAAAATATTCTTTTAACTCTTTGATTGTGGCTTATGCGACACACAAGTGTCACATGCAGTCTGCCTGCATTGCTATAAGCATCACTAGGCTTCGGTGCATTAGCAATGCTTGGCATGACAATTGCATAAGCAACACAAAGTATCACATATGCGACGGCCTTGATTTATGTTTTTGCTTTTTTTCCTTGGACGTCATTTATGTGACACTTTTTTAAAGTAGTGTCGCATAAACAATGATAACTGCTTTTTTTCAATCGGGGGTGTCGTGACATTCCATTTTTCTTGTATAAAATATTGAAATTTTTCATGAGAATCATGTGGGAGGGATGGGAGCCCAAGGAGTTCGAATTCTTAATCATGTCATGCTTCATGTTGGGGGCATACCTAAAGAACATAAGAAATTTTTGACGGACTAAAAAGCCAGCATACAAACATTCATGATGTTTGTTAGAGGTGGAGCCTATAGAAATCAACATCAACCTATAATGTGAACTTGAGAGTGTTCACTTCCATTAATATAAATATAGGTGATTCATTGTTAACGAGACAAAAATTGATAAGATTTTTGAAAACCATCTCATGAGGCTCCCAATATTGATATTGCTTCTTAGAGGTAGATGAAATCTGCATACAAAACAGTTTCCTTCATCCAATAGTATAGTATTAATGCTCTAACGGGACCTAAATATTGAACGAAAGAATGATCATTTCAAGTCAAGAGTATGAGTCAAATTTTTTTATCTTTCATATCCTATTTACTCCTTTTTGTCGGCCACAGTGAATGAAGCAACCTTTTATTTTGTAGGCAGATTCAATGAGAGTGTAAAGGCTACCTTTCCTTTGATGCACTTCCGTTTTCTCATAAACATCCAAAATCGTTGAACCGATTATGGAGCAGTCACTCTTCAAGTTATTATCTTTGCTCCGTGAGTAGTTCATCTTGAAAGCTTTCATCTTTTGAAACCTTCGTAACTTCCGATTGAGTAAAGCAACCTGAATAGTCACTTATTTTAATTTTTTCTCGAAATGGAATTCCTCTTTTCAGAGATCTGCTCTTCCTTTGCACTAAATGAAGTGAAGGTTTATGATTTCTTCCCATTCGTTGTAATGTGAAACAAGTATGAAGAAACTAAGTGTGACTAATCTCAAAAGAAGCTTGATTAGTAAGTTTCCACTCGGAATTATTAAGTCTCTTTGAGAATTAGTGCCACTTATCTACATAATGGTTTTTATACTCCTTGAATTTATGCGACTTCAAAATGATCTCATCTCTTTTAAGCACCGCTTGTGAGACCAACAAGTGCCGAACTCCAAATCTACTGAATTATGTACTTTTTGATTCTTTAAAAAAATTCATTGCAAAACATAAAGATCATATAAGTAAGCATAGAAAATATATTTCAATTTATATGCAAAATTTATACTTATGCCTATTTTGTGTGAACAAATTAGAGATAAGAGTCACATGAAGCTCTTCGTCTCTTTTTGAACTCCAAACCATGCTTGATGTAAACTTCATTTCCATCACGTGATATATCACATTTTAATACTAGGCTACCTATACATGAGTGCATAGGTATCTTAAGCGTGCTCTCACAAGATGGAGGTGGTATAGGTTTCCTAAAACTCAACAAATTCAAATAATTAAAAACATTTATGCTATGATATTATTAAAAACAATACATTATAATAAGAAAACATACCTATGTGCTAAAACCAATCCTCCAACACACGGATCAACAAAGGAACCTTCCTCTGGTTGTTAAGTAAGCAGTTGTATTGTAAAATCTAATTCCTCATTGGGCATGTCTGCATACTCATGCACGACAGCCCCTAAGAAGTCAGGTGGAACATTTCCTCGAAGAGGATTCTTTATGAAAGTACTTTTTGCATTTTGCTCTCTACTAGCATCCACACTATGTGTACATATAAGACAAAGTGGATCAGCAATATATATATATATATATATATATATATATATATATATATATATATATATATATATATATATATATATATATATATGTGTGTGTGCATGTATATGTGTGTTTGTGTATGTATGTATGTATGTGTGTGTGAGAGATATATGCATGTGTGTATGTGTGCACATGTGATATATACATGTGTCTATATGTATGTAGGTGTATGTGTGTATATGTGTATCCATATATGCATGTATCCATGTATGTGTATGTGTGTAAATGTGTCTATGTATGTATGGGTGTTTAAGTGCATGTGTGCGTATATATGTGTGTATGTGTATGTGTATATGTATGTATATCTCTATATGTGTATCTGTATGTGTGTGTATATGTATGTGTTTGGATGTTTCTATGCATGTATGTGTATGTGTTATGCATGTATATGTGTATGTGTGTATGCATGCATGTGTATGTGCATGTATGATTGTATGTATGTGTGTTTATGTGTGTGTATGTGTGTATATGCATGTGTCTGTCTCTATGTGTGTGTATGTGTGCATGTGTATGTGTAATGTATGTATAGGTGGGTGCATGTGTATTTGTGTGGATGTATATGTGTGAATGTGAGTGTATGTGTGTATATATGTGTGTGTATGTGTGTCTATGTGTATGTGTGTGTATGTGTATTCATGTCTCGTTAACAATGAACCAGCAATATTAGTGGAGGTGGCTGTTGATTTTCGTTGGCTTCACCTCTAACCAAAATCACAAATGTTTGTACGCTGGCTTTTGAGGATCTATTTTTTTTTTTTTATGTTCTTGATGTCTGCTCCCAACTTGAAGCACGACATGATTAAGAATTGCAACTCCTTGGCCTCCCATCCGTCCCACGTGATCCCCATGAAAAACTTTAATATTTTTCATATTGTGCACAATTTTGGAGATTAGAAGGGTGAATCAATTGAAGGTTTAGAAAGATTTTGTTGGGATTCTCTGAAACTTCACTTGGAATTGATTGAGCTTGTGCAGTGCTTCTCTTTGTCCAATTTGTAAACAAGAAACGTTATTCACAAAGCTCAACTAGAAAAATGTTTTATGTCTCAAGAGAATATAGAGAACCTTAGGATTCCAAACCTTTTAATTTGCAAGAAGAGCATTCATTTGTCAAACCACTTCCCTATTGGGGTCACCTTCAAGTTTGCATGAGGGGCAATAGGGCTCCGTGGCAACATACTCATCCTACAATCTTTTGTTGCCTTCAATGTGATATGAGATGAAAACACGTGGTGGGATGCTTTCCAAGAACAGTCCTCCCTAGTGCATTGTTCTATGAAATTGATTAAGGGAGTGGGTGTAGATCCAACAAGGCCTCATCAATATTAGGAGCACACCCAAATTCAAAGAGCAATTAATCGGAAGAAGAATATAACACTAGAAAACATAGGAATTTGAAGTCACTTTGGGAGACTTTCCAAGCACAATCCTCTCTAGTGATTGTTGGATGCAAGTAATTAAGTCGAATCAATAGGTGTTTAAAAAATCACACAAAGATATACAAAACATAAGAAAAGAAAAGAGATAAACTCTTGAAGAGGGTGTAGATCCAACAAGGGCTCATCAATATTAGAGCACATCCGAAATTAGAGAGCAAATGAAGAGAAGAAGAACATAACTCTGGTTTAGAGAATGTTTGAGCAAGGAATACATACAAACCATCAAAAGAAACGTTCACATTGTTGAAGAAAAAGAAATCGAAGAGTGAAGTTTCCTCCGAATATTGTTCAATGGTTTGAAGAGCCACACTTTGCAAGAAAACTAATAAATCCAATGACTCCCTTCCTATAGGGAAAATTCTAGGCCTCGTTGTCCTTGCTAATGAGTTTTTTAAAATATTTAAATATTCCCTTGTGGTCCCCTCAATATGTTATGGCTGAAGGATATAAGATTTGGTGCCTTGCGAAGATGTCTCAATGTAGTAATGATCAATTTGAATCATGAAGGGGTGGCTTCACAAATACCAAAAAAGTAGCATGAAGGGGTGATCGATCTTGGAAGCCTTTATTGGTATCCGGGAAGGAATGCTAAAGACTTCAATGAAATACTTATTTGTAAAAGCTTGACTTTGACATAGTATAAAATAGGCTAGAATGGGATTATATTCTCCAAAGCATGAAGAACATGAGCAATAAATTCATCAAAATTGTCTCAATGCTTTGGGAGAATATATATATATATATTTTATAAAAGGAAGTTCGGCCTTAGCCTATTCTCCCGGACTTTAATTAAAGTAAAGAAGAAAAGTTACAATAGAATGGGACTAGTGCCCATGGGACCCCCCAAATCCCACAAAGCTGGGGAGGAGTGTGGTAAGCTAGAGGGCATTACAAATGAGGCGGATAAATTGCTATTCGTCGTAATATCTCTTCCTGATTGCAGCTTGAATTGCTATTCGTCGTAATATCTCTTCCTGATTCGAACTTAAAAGATTTATCAAAAAAGGTTGCACGTTGGCCCCTCTTCTACTTTACATTGCTATGAATTATCTCAATTGAATGGTGGAGACATATCAATGTTTTATTTCGTACCCATGGGATATGAATGATGGAGACATAAATGTATTCACTTATAACGATGTCAAGATGCACCACAAGAATAGTGAATTAACTACCAACTTTGGATTTCAATTTCTATTAACTTTGGGCATCCCGATGCTATTTAATACATGACCTGAAATGAGAAGTGGAAATAAGACAAAATGATCTCATTTGGTTCTCTACCATAGGAATTTGGCTGATCAAGAGTGAAGCTATCTAAAGAGCCACGAGGTTATGGACTTGACAGGTCCCGTTATTGGAAGCATCTACATAATAACAACATAAAATAACAAATCATACACGGAGAAATTGTTGCTAGTCATCGACTACATTATGATGAGTGGTGCCTTCTTATAGATGTATCAAGGCATGGGACGTCAACGACATGTGGTTGTTGGCAAGGTATTTGTGATCCACACTTGAAGGGGCCAAGATGGAATATTGGAAAAGAATAGAAGAAAATCTAAGGATAAATAAAAGTTTGCTATTTCACTCCAAACTTAACAAAAAGTGGTGAACTTCTGTCTTGGATCAAGTGGGTCTCTAAGTTCCAAGATCTTTGACACTTGTTGGTGGAAGGGAAGAAAGCATTGCAAGTCTGGTCCGATTCTGCAACTACAAAAATCTACGTTACTCCACCATAGTGCAAGACATGCCTCAATGTGCAAGAAGACACTGGTCATTTTTCCTTCTCCTACTCCAAGTTTGTCAAAGTGTGGAAAAGTGTGCCAAATAACGTCGTGCTCAAACAATTGATTAATCGAAAGCAACCCAAACTCTTCATGAAGAGGAAGTTGACAAGTCTTCTACCCTCTTGAACATGATTATAGGGACGAAGCTCTGTAAAACCTTGAAGAAAAGATAGGTTGTGAACTCTGATGATTCTCGCAAGCACAAGACTATTCCCTCATTGAAACAGAGGAAGGTTTCTGTTATTCAATGCAACAAACTTAAAACAAAATGGATTTCTCATAAGAAGATGGAAAGCTATTCCTTTTATTTTATTATTATTATTATTTTAAAGGAAGTTTGGCCTTGGCCTATTCTCCCGGACTTTAGTTAAAATAAAGAGGAAAAGTTACACGTGAATGGGACTAGTGCCCATGGGACTTCCCAAATCCCACAATGCAGTGGACAAGTTCGATAAGCTAGAGGGCATTACAAATGAGGCGGACAAATCTATCATCTCCCTCATGCGGGACCCATTTGGGTTTCAGCTTGTTATATTTGAGGGGATAAATACAGTGGTGCCTAAACGATGGAGATCTCTTTTCTTGGTATTTTCACTGTTTGAACCCCTTGTTCCATAGCTGCTTAGCAGTTTGGAGGTTCTAAGAGTCCAACCCCTAATGCCGATGTCGAGAACTAGATAGAGTCATTTTGTCTTATTCGAGATGCCCACTTCCACTCATCACTGATTGTGATGAATTGTTTGGCCTTGTTCCAACTCTTCCATAAGGAACACTTGAGGCTAGAGCCTTTAGGGGACACTGGGTGGGGGGAGAACAAAAGCATGATGATCCCTATGTCCTTCCAATGAGGAAGGCCAACCATGGTAAGGTCTTTCAAGTTTCTCAAGATCAATTTAGCCCAAGATGAATCACTATTGCTCTAAGCCTTGATAAACCACTTTGCCGCCAACTTGTGAGCCAATCCAGCGATATCGAAAATACCCAAGTCCCCTCGAGTCTTTTGAGCTAATGCAAGTTCCCCATTTGATTTTGGGAATCCCCCTCCTATTGGGGTCCCTAGTCCATAGGAAGTTTCTGGAGATTCTTTCCACTTTGGCCAACTCTTTCTCCTTAGGTCTCCAACACGAGATAAAGTAAATAGTTGTAGAAAGCATAAATGTGTTAACAACCATTGCACTGCCTGCGAAGTTAACTTGCATACCTTTCCAATGATTTAGTTTGCTATCTAGTTTGGATAGCATCCAGTTCCGCCGTTGGTCCATTGAGATGTTGAAGCCCATCGAAATACTAAGGAGACGGAAGACTTGACCTCTAGGGATAACTTGACACCCCTGATCTAACAACAGTTGGGGTGGAGGTCCATGGATTGCTCTGAAAATAGTTTTAGCATGGTTGATTTTTGAACCTGAAGCCACACAAAAGGTGTCGAGGCAACTCTTGAACACCTCAATGCTATTCATATCGTTAAGTACAAATTCATGTCATCGGAAAAGATTCTTGCAATCATCTGGTCGTGATCTAAAGGTAGGGAAAGACCCTTGAGATTGCCACCGTCCATGTGATGCTTGAATAGGCGATGATCTAAGTCTCACAATCATTTGGCCGTGATCTAGAGGTAGGTAGGGGAAGACCGTTGAAATTGCTACCGTCCATGTGATGCCTCCTTTCATTTTATTGAGCGCTTCTTGCTAATAAAAATTTAAAGCTTTTTTGTTGAGCTTCTTGGTAGTATTGAGAAGGGACGTATCACGTTCTCATGTTAACATTAATATAGTTTTTTTTAATCTAATTAGTTTTTTTCTCGGGAGAAGTGTGCAAGGAGCCTCGAGCCTCGTGTACAAGACTGCTGGCACACACGGCTGTTGGCTTTTCTATGTGAATAACTAACCATGTAAGACAGAGAGAGCATCGAGAAGTTCAAAAAAATATACATTTATTGTCATGTTTAAATTAATATATATTTATCATGTCTCTCTATTGATTTTCTCGGAAAAAGTATGTTATTAAAAAACATATTTTTAAACTTCGGGAGGTGTAGCGCAAGTAGCTTGAGGCCACACGGTCACACGGTCACGGTTGATGGGGCTCTTACCATTGTGTGTGTATGTGTGTGTAAGAGAGAGTGTGTGAGAGGAGTTTCCAGATTTCTGTTAAGAGGTACCTAATTCTTTCAAGTATTTGGAGCCTGGAGGTTTAACGGAAGGAGCTTGACTGAGAAGAGCCATGCTACTCGGGCCTCAGCCTCAGGTACATCATTTCTGCACGGCATACACATCATACCGTCTCGCTTTTTTTTTTTTTTTCAGTACAACAAGAACGGAAATCATAGTCACACACCCACGATATGGTACATTGGACTTAGAATACGAGCTTCAGAGCTGAGGCATCCAACCCCGAGCGGGATTTGAACCTTAGTCATCTGTCTAGGAGTACAAGGCACTAGCGGTAAACCACAACTGTTACATAAAGTCTCGCATTTTATATTGGGATAAGTCGAAGAGAGAAGTTACGAAAATGATAGAAGAGTCAACTATACGGAGGAATCTCAACTGCTATTCAAGTGTTTGACGCTTAGTCATCTGTTGCGTACATGGACGACGCCTTTTGGGCACTTTACGTAAAGCAGATTTTAAGAATAATATTTAAGGAAGATTTTGAGCTTCACGGATTGCAATTTGCGCAACGATGGCAATTGGAGAAGAATCCATATTAGTCACTCATGTGCCAGTCGGCTGTCTTGATTTATTAATCATGGATGTGTTTCTAGATGTTTCAAAAGAGATCGCTTGCCATGTCAAGTATTCACCTCATTGAGGAGAAATAAAATTTTGAGATTCAAGAAAATCTTCTACAAGCGATTTAGCAATTGAAGCATGGTTGGAATTATGACAATAGTGAATGGATCAAATTTGAGGAAGTTAACCTTGCCCTAAGATTGCATTAAGATGTCCTATAGGTAAAACCTTGGAAACTCACCAAATCCCAAGTTGTAACAGAAACCAATGCAACGAAACTGTAGGTTGTCTTCATCTATTGTTGGCTCCATATAAGATTGCAATCAGAGGTGGGTTGGGATTAGTCTCATTGGACCCCTCCCCTTCTATGTGGTATTTGTGTATGTTCCAAACGTTGCGCTTGAAAGAGCAGAAACATGGGAATCTCTTGATTCGCTCCATAGCAATGCAATTCTTTTTTACAAATTCATCATGTTTGGATTGGTTATTGATAATTGGAACCATAGAAGTCTTCTCATTGATGGCAATGATCATATCCTTTGGATCATTTAATGTTGTCATTCCATTGTTTTTCAAATAGACAATAAAAATGTTGAACTTTCCCAACATACGATTTAATGTAACCAGGTAGTCCATTATGAACATCTTTCACATATCCAAGCAACTATGTGGGATTGAAGAAGCTCAATGTTGATCTTTGTATTAGGCAAGGTGGATAGAAATGACCATGACACCGTAAATCAATATATTGAGGATACTTCTCCCTCGTGATCACCATCTGCATCATACTATAGCTTAAATTGTTTTCTTATTTTCTTTGAAATGGTGCATAATTTTCATCAAGATCAATGTGAAGATGGTGGAGATTTGGATTATTGGCTATGTTTCTAGTGCTCACCATACCTAGATCAAAGATATTCAAGCACTATAATAGATCAAAGATACTTAACAACTATGGGCAATAGCAAGAGAAAAAGCTTAAATGATGTTCATGTCCTCAAACATGTATTATGTATGTTGGCTATTGAGGATAGGTTGGATGGCACTAGTACCCATTGTGGGCATATATGATGCATCATATACTGGTAGCAGAAGGATTGTGAAATATTGTTCAAGGTGTTGAAAAACTTCATACTACACCTAGAAACATAGTTATTGAATATGATGTAGATGGTGTTGTAGATGATGATCTTCAAATTCTTGTTCGTGTTTCGGTTCCTATAGCACCTATTGTAGATCAACTTGATTGGGATAGGAGAGATTCTCAAGCACATGCATTGATAGCTTTTTCTATCAAACATGCCTTTATCCCTTGCATTCACAAAAAAAGGATGTTTGGGATACACTTATCACTTTATACCAAACAAGAAATGAGGATCATGTTGCTTACCTCCAAAAACACTTGGAGAGTGAGCATATGAAAGAAGGAGATTCTATGAATAGTTTTTGACCAAGATCAAGGATTTGAAGGGGCTATTGATTTTCGCCAATGAAGTCTTGCCAGATTGTTCACTTTTGCAAAGTGTCATTAAATATCTTCTAGATTCATATCAACATTTTGCTTCTACTTTTTGATTAATGATGAAACACAATCCAAATGCCTTAACATTTGAGGAGCCAATCTTTGTTTTGTTGAAGGAAGGTCAATCTAGGTGGAATAGACCCATTATGTTTGTTGCAAATAAAGCTTTCCTAGATAGTTAGAAGGGAAAGTTAAATGGACTTTATCTACTAGTAAGCAAAAATCTACTAATGGTGCATTCTTAAAGAAGGAAGCCAAAGATGAGAAGAAATCAGAAAAAGAGAAAGAGTTTTGAAAATATTATAAGAGAAATGATAATCTCATAAAGAGTTTTCCAAAATTCGATACAAAAGAGGCAAGAAATTGCCAAGACGAGTAAAGCTATAAAGGTGGTGTTGGTTGTGATTTGAGCTTAAATCTCAAAAATAAACATGAAGAACCAAATAAAATCTAAGTTAGAGGCATGCATAATTCAATTGAAATGTCAAATGTGTCAACTTGTAGATAGAATCACCAAGTAAAATTCGAGTCAAATGAAATCAAGGCAACATGATTGTAACCAAGTGATATCTATCCATGGTCGATAGTTTTGATCTATGTTGATGCTTGGTATCATTTGAACTATTTGGATTAGATGAAGTGGTATCATTTGGATTATGTGGATTAAATGATGTGGATTCATTTGAGTTTTGTGGATTCTTCTCAGGTAAATTTGGTGTTTTTGTTTTATAGATTTGAAAGTAAAACATAGCAAGAATGCAAGATGTGAATAATGATCTTGATCGTGCTCAATCTCAAAGGATTTTGTATGAGCAAAATGCTCAATTTGTGGATTGGAATTAGCATTTTTATTCCACCAAGATTTAGAACCACATGGACTAGAAGGAGAACCATATTTTTCAATGAAAGAAGTAAAGAAGCTATGTCCAAATAATTTTGTTTGTGATGTTCTCTTTCGCGTTACAGGAAGGGCAAAAGAAACACCACCATTAACGCTTTCTGACTTATAACATAAAGGATTGGCAGAAAGTCTACTTTGATGCTTTGTGCAGGTTGAGAGATCATTACCAAATAATAATCAATAGCACTATATTCAAAAATAGCACTATATTTCATTCAAAAACATTTTGTACAAGATATTCTTCATCGACTTGTAGATTGGGATGATTGCCCAAAGAATATAGGTATAGGTTTGGGTCATCCTCAAAATCGGGTAGAATTTTGAAGTCAAGGAAATGAAGGCCCCCTTTGATGGAGAATGTTAATCTCCAAAAGAACAACTTACTCTTGTGATTAGAACACCTCTATACCAAGAGTAAGTTAAACACTCCACTAATTTAGAGGATCAATTGCTAATTATCAAAAAATTAACAAATCTGTGAAGAAGATGAAACACAGAAAAGTCTGCTGCACTATTTCTCCATATTGACCTATCAAACGTGTAAAGTTTTTGATGAAACTTTGTATGAAGTATCTCCTAGAGATTGCGCATCTACTCCAAGTTAAATCTCTTCAAAAGATTAGGTATAACTTGAGAAATCAACTTCTCAAGTTACCTATGTCAGAAACTGTCATCCAGAACAGTCGACTTTACACCTGTAACTTTTAAGACTTGGTTCTCCTTGAATAGAACCCGTTTTACAAAATGCTTCTAGACATGAGTAGCTTATCTTCCAACTTAAAGATTAAGCCCTCACTCATGCAAAACTTTAAACTGTGCTAGGAGAAATGATCAAAACATTAACTTCGAAATCTGCGCCTGTTTTAGGAACCAGTGAACATACTTCACATATGAATGTTCCTACACTTAATTCACTCAGCCTGATTACAATTGGAAGCTAAAACTTTGCACAGAGGTCAAGCAACTCTCAACTTAGACTTGTACAAAAGCATTTCACAATTGATCTACTGTAGAAGGAGAACACGCAGAAACATCGGGCGCAAAAATTTTCATTTACTCAGAAGAATTACAACTGAGTGATGAGAGCTAACTCAACTAACTTTTCCTCTATCTCATGACTTCTAACTTCCTCATTCTTGGCTTCTAACTATTGTCACATATGCTCTCATACATGCCCCGACTTTTCTCAAAGTATTTATAGATAATTTTGTACATGATTCTTACTAAACAAAAGATCTAAGTCATCTATGACTATACTAATGTACATATGTGTACACTTCTCTTATCCTCTGAATGTAATCTTCTTCCACACTTTAGGAATTGATTCTTTCTTCATCATTTGATCTTCCAAGCCTTCAATTGGTGATTGGTCTGCACCAACAGCTCCCCCTCAATCATCAATTGAGGTTTTCTCTGTCTTCTTTATACTTGCCATGTCTTTGAACCTTTGTAACTTAGGTCCATCCAGACTCTTTGTCATCATATCTGCCAATTGTTCTTTTGTTGGAGTATACATCACTTCAATCTCTTTATCTAGTACCTTTTCCCTCAAGAAATGATACTGAATCTCTATATGCTTAGTCCTGGCATGAAAAACAGGGTTAGCTGCCAAATACAAAGAACTCATATTGTCTCCAAAAATTATTGGAGTACTATGATCAAACTCAAAACTCTTCATCAAGGTCTTCAACCATATCACTTCTTTTGCAGCTTCTACCATTCCCTTATACTCAGCTTCTGTGGATGATAAAGCAACTGTATGTTGCTTCTTTGAACACCAAGACACTAACTTGTCTCCAACATAACATAGATATCCATGAGTAGACCTTCTATCATCTGAGTCACCTGCCCAATCTGCATCACTAAACACTTTGATTCTTGTGTCAGAAGTGAAACCATAATACAAACCTTCACTTAGGGTTCCTTTGATATATCTGAGTACCCTTTGGGCTGCAATCCAATGAGTCTTCTTTGGACAATGCATAAATTGTGACAACACACCTACTGCATATGATAGATCTGGCCTTGTCAAGGTAGCATAGATTAGACTACCTACCAAACTCTGATATTTCTTCATATCATTGAACTCTTCACCTCCATACCTGCTTAATTTATGATTTACCTCCAATGGTGTGGTTGAGGTCTTGCAATCTTCCATGTTAAACTTGATTAGGAGATTCTTCAAATATCTCTCTTGTGAAACATATACTCCATGTTGAGTATACACAATCTGCATTCCTAGAAAGTAAGATAAGTTTCCCAAGTCACTTATCTTAAACTCCTTCTCTATTTGCCTTTTGAGTTCATTGATTCCTTGAGCATCTGTTCCTGTAACAATAATATCATCAACATAAATGCACATGTAAATGTATCCATTTTCACTTGCCTTCACTAGCAAGCTACTATCTGCCTTTGATGCTTGAAATCCACATTCATTCAAGAACTTAACCAATCTGTAATTCCAAGCTCTTGGGGCTTGCTTCAACCCATATAAAGCTCTCTTGAGCTTACACACATAATCTGATCCAATTGATTCCATGAAGCCTTCTGGTTGCTCCATATATACTTCATCTGCAATGTATCCATTTAGAAATGCATTCTTCACATCCAATTGTGATAATTTCCATCCCTTGCAAGCAGCAATAGCAATCAATGTCCTAATTGTAGACATCTTAGCAACAGGACTAAAGGTTTCATCATAATCTACCCCATAAGTTTGGGCATAACCTTTGACCACAAGTCTAGCCTTATATCTAGACACCTTACCATCTGCAAACCTCTTTGTTTTATATACCCACTTACATCCAATAACCTTCTGATTCTTTGGTCTTGGTACTAGTTCCCAAGTTTCATTTTCAAGTAGAGCATCATACTCTTCCTGCATTGCCTTCTCCCAATTCTGTTTACCTTTGGCTTCTTCATAAGTGGTTGGATCTTCTTCTGTTTTCACAATGTAGGCATAATCTTTTGTTGTTAGGAAAGATGTATCATAACTATACCTTATAGGCTCTTTCCTTTCTCTTGTAGATCTTCTGATTTCTGCACTTCTTGAAGTTTCAGCCTCATTTGATTCTGGATCAAATCTTGGCCCTTCTTCTACATGATCCTGCACTCTACATCTAGTGTCAACTTCATCAACAATTTCTTCACAAACTTTTACCTTTGCCTTTCCTTTTCTTTGTATTTCTTCAACACCTGTATACTCATTTGGTGATCCTATATACCACATATTTTGCTCATCAAATGTCACATCTTTAGTAACAAGAAATTGCTTTGTGGATGGACTCCACAACCTATAACCCATCTGTCTATCATCATATCCAATAAACACATACTTCTCTGCTTTTGGTTCTAGCTTATGTCTTAATTGTGAAGGAACATAAGCATATGCAATACATCCAAATACTTTACAATGATCAAGACTAGGCTTCTTACCCCACCATGCTTCATAAGGGGTTCCTCCATCCAAAGCTTTGCAAGGCAACCTATTCACAAGGTATGTTGCAGTGTTAATGGCTTCTGCCCATAAGTAATTTGGACAATTCTTTTCCTTCATCATGGCTCTTGCAAACTCTACAAGAGTCCTATTCCTCCTTTCTGCTACTCCATTCTGTTGAGGGGAGTACCTGCAAGTCACTTCTCTTTTGATACCTGCATTCCACAAATAATCATCAAACTCTTTTGAGAAATACTCTCCCCCTCCATCTGATCTTAACCTCTTTAGCTTTTGTCCTGTGATCCTTTCTGCATAGACATGAAAATGTTTGAATGTCTTGAAAACTTCTGATTTATCCTTGATTACATACAAAGTAATCCACCTGGTTGCATCATCAACAAACAACACATAATATCTGGATCCATTTATGCTATAGTCCCTTGAGGGACCCCATACATCTGTATGAACCAATTCAAGCATATTTGAATACTTGTACCCTGATTTATTATAAGAACTCTTATGTGCTTTACCTAATTGACAAGCTTCACACTTGTACACCATATGTTGCCCTTCAATATTTGGCAATCCAAGGACCACCTGATTCTTCGACATCTCCTTTATAGCTCTCTCATTGAAATGACCTAGCCTTTTATGCCATAGGTCTAATTCAGATACCTTTTGACTTCCATAGGTAAATAATGCATGTCCCACATTACCTTGGATTTTGAGAGTGAACAATCTTCCTTCCTTTTTACCTGCAATTATGTTTCTATATCCCTGATTTGGATCTTGTACATAAACACCATCATTTGTGAATCTTACCTCATATCCTTTCTCCACAATTTGCCCTACACTTATCAGATTTTTAGGAATAGTAGGAACATAAAGTACCTTGCTCAGAAGTGTACTTCCACTCTTTGTCTTCACTGATCCAATGCTCTCCACTTTATGTTTGGTATTATCACCTGTTTGAACTGTATGTCCATTCACCCTTGCTTCCATGTCAGTCATCAAAGATAGATTCCCACTCAGATGGTTGCTGCACCCTGAGTCAATATAAAACACTCTTTGATCTTCTCCCATTGATTCATGAGTTGCATTCAAGATAAGAGTCATGTCATCCTTCTGATCTGATGCATAATTGTAATAATTATTGTTGTAGGACTGAGATTGGAAGTTTCTTCCACCTCCTCTACCATATGATGTCCTACCTCCTCTTCCTCTGAAGTTGCCTCTTTGGTTTCTGCCTCCTCTACCTCTTTGACTATAATTCTGATTGTTGTATCCTCCATTTTGATTGTTATACCAACAACCATTTGCCAAATGATTTGTTCTGCCACAAATCCAACAAGCTTTAGCATTATCTTTGTTCTTACCTCCTCTTCCTTTACCTCTGAAATTTGTCTTCCCTTTTGTGAAGTTAGCTTGATTTGAATTCCCTTCATCATCATTTGATTGCTTTCCCTTGCCATTCTTTTTCTTGTCCTTGGAGTACATAGCTTGACTTGTACTTCTATCATTGTCTCCTTTAAGATCCTGCTCAAAGGTTAGCATATGTCCTAGCAATTGATTAAGGTCAGGAGTAAAGTGATCAAGTGACAACTCTATGGACAATATAAAAGGCTTCCACTTCTCATCTCCTCTCAAACCTGTAAGTATTTGTCTTACCAACTTTTCTTCTTCAATATCTTCATCCACTGCTCCCAAGCTATCTGCAATATCTTTCATCCTTGCCACATAATCTGAAATTGATTGTGAGCTCTTCTTCTTGAAGGTTGTGAACTCAGCCCATAGTGAGGACTTCCTTGACTTAGTTGTATTTTGGAAATGCTCTTCCAAGGCATTCCAAACATCTGTGGCACTTTCCAAACCTCTGATGTGAGGTAGAAGGTAATCATTTACAGCCATGTAGATGATACTCCTTGCTTGAGCATCCTTTCTCATCCAAGTCTTCAACATTGCAAGCTCTTCCCTAGTAGGAATACTTGGATCTGCAAACTCAGGTTTTTCTTCATCTCCTGTAATAAATGATATAAGATCTTTGCTCATGAGGTGTGCTTCCATCCTCATGGACCATGCTGGATAGTTCTCCCTATCTAGCTTATCAATCTGCAAGCTTTCTCCCATCTTGTATCCACCTGTATATTGCAATCTTCAAGCTTTACAAACAATGTATGTACCTTTACTTCGAATTGGACTCCTTTTGCCTTTCTTGATGTCAAATAGTCTTCTCCTCGAGCTTTGACTCCAAGCTTTCACTTCTTAGTCCTTCAAGTGTTGAATTTCTTGAATCTGCAGCAGTCGGAATCCTCTTTTCTTCAAATTGATGTCTCCTGCTCTGATACCACTGATGGAGAATGTTAATCTCCAAAAGAACAACTTACTCTTGTGATTAGAACACCTCTATACCAAGAGTAAGTTAAACACTCCACTAATTTAGAGGATCAATTGCTAATTATCAAAAAATTAACAAATCTGTGAAGAAGATGAAACACAGAAAAGTCTGCTGCACTATTTCTCCATATTGACCTATCAAACGTGTAAAGTTTTTGATGAAACTTTGTATGAAGTATCTCCTAGAGATTGCGCATCTACTCCAAGTTAAATCTCTTCAAAAGATTAAGTATAACTTGAGAAATCAACTTCTCAAGTTACCTATGTCAGAAACTGTCATCCAGAACAGTCGACTTTACACCTGTAACTTTTAAGACTTGGTTCTCCTTGAATAGAACCCGTTTTACAAAATGCTTCTAGACATGAGTAGCTTATCTTCCAACTTAAAGATTAAGCCCTCACTCATGCAAAACTTTAAACTGTGCTAGGAGAAATGATCAAAACATTAACTTCGAAATCTGCGCCTGTTTTAGGAACCAGTGAACATACTTCACATATGAATGTTCCTACACTTAATTCACTCAGCCTGATTACAATTGGAAGCTAAAACTTTGCACAGAGGTCAAGAAACTCTCAACTTAGACTTGTACAAAAGCATTTCACAATTGATCTACTGTAGAAGGAGAACACGCAGAAACATCGGGCGCAAAAATTTTCATTTACTCAGAAGAATTACAACTGAGTGATGAGAGCTAACTCAACTAACTTTTCCTCTATCTCATGACTTCTAACTTCCTCATTCTTGGCTTCTAACTATTGTCACATATACTCTCATACATGCCCCGACTTTTCTCAAAGTATTTATAGATAATTTTGTACATGATTCTTACTAAACAAAAGATCTAAGTCATCTATGACTATACTAATGTACATATGTGTACACTTCTCTTATCCTCTGAATGTAATCTTCTTCCACACTTTAGGAATTGATTCTTTCTTCATCATTTGATCTTCCAAGCCTTCAATTGGTGATTGGTCTGCACCAACACCCTTCCTTGAAAGCAGCCCTAGATTCTGCTATCGGAAGACATAATCTTACCCATGATTTATCATCATAGGGAGTAGAATTATCCAATGAAGGATTAACAATTCCAAGATTACAAAGAACAATTGATGACCAACAGAAGAGGATTGATGATCTAGAAAATCTCGTGAAAATTTTACAAATATCTATCGATGCAAATGAGAGCAAATATGGAAGACTCTTAGAGCCATCATCATCTTTTGATCCGTTCACTATCAATGAATTATTCAATCAACAAAACACTAAATAGACAAGCTTCTTTTTGTAATCAAATACATAACTATATTATGAAGCCAATGATTTTTCAATTGAATCTAGTCAAAGTATTCAGAGTACATAATTTTCTTCATTTTAGATATCATCATCTATTATAGGTACCATGTCATCTATTTCTTCCATGTTTGAACTATCGTTGTGATCTACATCTAAATCATGATCACTCCATGAATCATTTGTTAAACTTTCATGAGTTTGAAATCCTCCAAAAGTTTGTTGTCCTATTGTAGAAGCTATCTTGGTTGGAGCATGTAACAAATGCATAGGACAAAACACTTACACCAAATCACTAGCGCATGATACACTTAAGTGATTTCTTTGTTTTGAATGAAGAAAATCATATGTACTCCAATTACATTCACAACTACCACTTGAAGCTATTACTAAAAGCACTCTCATATATATTTGTTGCAACTCCAGTGCTTCACCTCCGTACTCTTTCCCCCATATAGGAGGTGGATGCTTTTCAATCGCTTCAATGTGCCATGGATCTCCAAAACATGGTTTCGATTTACACAAGCTACTCTTTGGTGGAATGCATCTCGACCATCTGTACTTGGAAGTAATATCTGACATGTGGCTTTGAAATTCGCCATGACTTCTTTGTTTGACGCTTGACCATTGAGTTGAAATCTTGGATCCAAGATGGATTTTGTTCCATGTAAATGAGTATGCATTTGCGTCCATCTTTTCTCTGCTAATGATACAATATGTGTTTTTTCTCGTAATGAAAATTGATTAAATTCTTTTGCTTTTTGAATAGCTTTTGACATAATCCAGTAAAGGTTTCCTATTACAAACTTGTCAGTGTGAAGTATTTGTAAAAGTTCCACAAAAGTTTTAGTGATATCAATGATTTTTTCAAGATTACACCAAAATTTTTGTGTGACTATATTAGAGATGTACACATTGAAGTTGCAACTCGATAAGAAGGATACTTCTCTAGCCATGCCTCCAATCTTCGATGAACAATCATTTCTACAAGAGGTTGCTTGACTTCCAATAATCCACTAAGCACAATAAAGGCAGTTGCAAATGGTGTAGCAGAAAAGATATGATGTGGTTTATAGGGTGATTTTTTTTAAATGAAAGGAAGTTCGGCCAAGGCCTACTCTCCCGGACTTTAATTAAAACAGAAGAAAAAGTTACAAGTGAATAAGACGTGCCCATGGGACCCCCCGAATCCCACAAAGTTGAGGTAGATTCTATTGCTCTAGAGTGTGTTACAAAGGAGGTTAATGAACCTGTTGTCCCCCTCATGTGGGGCCCACTTTGGTTTAATCTTGTTGTTAATGATGAGAAACACTTTATGATGCATCAAGGGTGGGGATCTCTTCCAGTTGGCGATTCTTTTGCCCAAGCAGAACAAAGACTTCTCGATCGAGCACTGCTTAGGAGGGTGTTCAAAGTTGTATGCATAGCGTTCCAGAGAGCTATAAAGAAGCCGATCGATTATCCCAAAATTGCTTGTTTCTAGTTGATTTGTTCGTGGAGCCTTAAAATGCACCCAAGGGTCTGCTAGAGGTGGAGAGACTTGGGGCATGCGAAGAAGATGTGATCGAGATCCTCAGTGTTACAACAATAGCACTTGCACCATGGTGGAGCCCCACAAATTTTTCTAGCCTTTAGATTGGTCCGCTTTAGAATTTGCCACATGAGAACTGACTTTTTTATCTCAATGAGGGGATGCTAGATAGACATGAACTTCAATTCCCATCGCAGCCTAGTCCAAGTTAGGCACCACTTCTTGCTAAGCGTGATATGGTAGTCCGTGATAATCTTGATCCTTGGAATTTGGGACATGCAATTTCCATTTTCCATATAAGATCCTCCTGGCACAGAGGATCCCGCCCAAGGAGGATCTGATTAGAGTGATCGCAAGTGATGTATCTACTTTGGAGGAGATTCCATTCTTCATAGTTCACTATTATTTCAGGGTCTATGTCCTCAAAGCTTGTTTCCAATATCTTAAACTTGTTCGAGAGCCTCTTAGCATTCTGAAGACTCCAACCCTTGATGCCCATGATTGGAAACCAGATTGAGTCATTTTGTCTAATACTTGCTGCCCATTTCCAATCTTCTCTGATTCTGATAAATTGTTTGAACTTGTTCCAACTCTTGCATAGGGATCGCACAAGTTTTGAGCCTTTAAGGGAAACAAGAATCGGTGAGAATATTAGAGTAAGGAGGCCAAGTTCCTTCCAACGAGGGAGTCCGAACAGCGTAATCTCGTTCTTGTTCCTAAAAATAAGTTTGGCCGAAGAGGTATCACTATTGCACCAAGCTTTGATGATCCATTTTTCCACCAATTTGTCAGCCATGCCTTGAATATCCATAATATGCAACCGTCCACAATCCTTTTGGCTGATACAAGTAGCCCATTTAATTTTGGGAACCCACCTTCTATTGTGGTCCCCCGTCCAAAGAAATTTTTTGCAGATTCTTTAGAGTTTGCTAAGGTGTTGATCCTTTGGTCTCAAGAAAGAGAGAAAGTAAATGCTCGTGGAGATGAGGAAGGTATTAATTATCATGGCATGCCCTATGAGGTTGATTTGCATGCCCTTCCAATATGCTAAGTTGCTATCTGTATCAATGCTGGTGGGATCATTGTGCACAAAAGCATTCATAGCATCTACAAATAACCTCATGATCATCTGGCCTTGGTTGAGAGGTAAAGCAAGATTTTTAATCTACCCCATTTCCATATGATGTTGCATGAGTTGGCTGAGCCTTTTCGTGGAAATAGCGAAGAGCAAAGGCGCCAATGGTCACCCTTGCCTAATAGAGCATTTTCTTCTAATAGCCTTCGGGAGTTGATCATTGATGTTTGTTTGTGTCGAAGCATTCCCCACCAATGTAGCAATCATGTTAGTGAATTTTTTACTGCATCCATTCAAGCCTGTCGTAAGCTTTGTCGAAGTCAATTTTAATGAAGACCACATCTTGCTTGGACTCCTCAACATACTCGAGACCTTCCCAAATGTCTACAATAGCTTCCAGTATTGATCTACCCTTGATGAAACCTTTTTGATCCTCATGAAGCCACCTCTTCAAGTGGTGAGAGATTCTATTGGCAATAACTTTTGCAATAATCTTGTACCCAGTTTAAAGCATCATGATCAAACGCTAGTTTTCGATCCTATTCTTGCTACCTTTTTTATGAATAAGCTTGATGGTGCCTTTGTTTAGGCATTTGGGAAGTGTGTCAAAAGCCAAAGCCTCTTGCCAGACTAAGTGCGGTGGAGTGGTCACCACCTGTCTAAAGGATTTGAAAAACTCATTTCTGAGGCCGTCAAGACCCGGGCTTTTTCCATTGGGGAGCATATTGATAACTTCAAGAACCTCATTATTTGAAATGGGTGCATCAAGGAGAGACTTCAGATTATGCAGTATTCTTGGGGTAGAGACTCTCATGATGGTCGCCATGCAATCCTGCCTGTGGGGAGAGAAAGCCATCAAAACCCCCGAGAGTTGAGTATAGTGGTGGCAATAAAATCATTGCTTTCTTCTTTCATTTTGCATTCGACCCCATGATCATCAATCATGAGGGGAATAGAGTCTCTTGTTTGCTTCCTCTTGAGGATGCCACACATCTCCTTAGTTGGTTTGTCGGCCTTACCCGCACACCAATCTTTGAAGTATATTTGTAGGTTTTTCCTTTGAATTTCTTCCTCATGTCTTAGCAATCCTTTGATTTTCTGTAACTTCCTCTAGTATTTGTAGTTCCCTTGTTCACTTCCTCCTAAAGACACCAGAGCCTCCAATAGATCTTCTCTCTCCACCTCCTCCAAACATTGTGAAGCATCTTATGAGTCCTAACCAGAATTTGACAAGTCTTCTCAACCATAGTCCTCCAACATTTGGCGAGTGAAGCACCAATTCGAATGCCGAGTTCCAAATCAAGTCATGATGGACCAAGGGGAGGGAGAAAGACATCAACAAAGCATGGAACCAAGGGGTTTTCTTGAGTTTGGAAATTGGTTTGAAAGTGAGAAGAAAAGGGTAGTGGTCTGATGTGGGAAGGTCGATTTGTTGAGAGATGATAGGTTCTCCCCACTCTTGGATAATGTTCTATGCAATATAGCTTCTATCAAGTCTTGCTTTCCTCAAGTCATTCCTGGATTGGAGGGTCAACCAAGAGAAACCATTCATGTCTTTAACCTCCACAAGGTCCAAGTGGAGCTTGATTTTGTCCCAAATATATTTCTCCTGGCCGTCAATGGTGTGCCCCCTATTGTCCCACCAATCCGATGGGTCTTCCACCATGTTGAAGACTCTGCATAGCAACACATTGTGGGAGAGCGAGTCCAAGGAGACCTAGGTGTCAATCCTCTCTGATTCCCTATTTGGGGCATACATGGAGGCAAGAGTGAACTCGAACGGGCCCCCAAAAGAAGCAGCTATCCAACGATGTTTCAGGTCCTCACGGGAGTTGAAAAGTCTACCAGACCAAAAGTTATTTATTTCAATATTTGTGCCATCGGCCCCTTTGGGGTGTGAAGTGGCAATCTAGACATGAGTCGGAGAGATGTGTTTGATTGATTTTTCAAGGTCCTCTCCATCAATTATAATCTCTCGAATACAAATGAATCTAGGTTTAGGCTATTATCCCAAAGCCACTAGCCAATAGTAGCTGGTCTTGAGGGGTCCATCAACCCCCTGGAATTCAATGATATGATAATCATTATCGATGATTGCCCTTTTTGCAGAGAGGGACCTTGTCTTTTTTCTTCTTGGGTTCATCTTTCTTCCTCAAAAACGAGGGGTCCTAGCCACAAATCTTGCCCTTGAGGGGGCTCTTCCACGGCATTTCTAATGGTTTTTTCCCCTTGTGATTCACCTTATGTAAGAGTGAATTTAGCACCTTTTCTGAGAGTGTCGATCCAATGATGGAGCTCTCACTATCTAGGTTGTCTTCATCGCTAGTAGTGAAACCATCCTCTTTACTATTGGTATAGTCCTCCTGGTTTTCTTCTATGTTGGTGGAAATTCCAAGGTTTTATCTTCCATGTCTACTTCATAAGGAATTCTTCCTAGGTATTCCAATTCATTGATCTCCATTTCTAAATTGCGGTACAAGTTGTTTATAGGGGCCACGATAGTCGTGTCCCTCATAGAGGACCCCCAAGGGCTTCTTTTCCTTCTACGTCTAACTTCTGTGAATCCTTCTGAGTCTGTCTTTGAGACCCTAGTGTCTTTCTCTTCCTCAAGGAAAGGTTGATGAGCTTTTTCCCAAGCACTTGTCCGATCTTCTTTGTTGTTTTTAGAGGAGCTTTGTTTTTTAGGACACTCTTCAATCCCGTGTCCCTGAAGACAACAGTGAAAACATGCATTTGGCAAATTCTTGTATGTGATTTTCTACTCCCATACTTCCCCTTCCCTAAGTCTACGGTGTCGTCGAGATTTTCTCTCCTCTCTCACTTGTGAAGGCCTACAAAAAACATATTTGGTGAAGGTAGCCGGAATTCCCCGAGAAGTTCAGGATGCATCAAGGATGTCAAAGGAAGCTCACATACAAAGTTTCAAAGAAATCAAGAAAGTCCATGGTAGCGGTCAAAGCTGCTCAAAGCTTGGAAATTAGGGCAAAAATTTCATTGTCACCAAATTAGATGAAAATTCATATACTTGTAAAGATTGTCAAAGGCAGTCTATAGCCAAAATTTCAGCAGAAAATGGATTTTGTAACACATTGATATGCTATGTTCATTTTGTCAAAAATGTAATTTTTCTAGTTTGACCTTACAAATTCTTGTATAGAAATTTATGTTAGCCATATGGTTTGGCATGTATAAAGATCATATGTGGCTACATATTTGTACAAATTTTCAAGGCTATCAGAGCTTCCTAGACACCTTAATGCCACCTTGCAAGCTTCCAAATGTAGTCAAACTTGTACAAGGGAGATTCAGATGGGAGTTTTTTCTGCATATTCCTGAAGGAGATCTTTGGAAACATAGTCCTACAAAGTTTCATCTTCATCAAAGCCTATTTGGAGGGTCAAAGAGTACAAAGTTGAGTTTTCAGGATCACCGCAGTTTTCTAGTTTAAGCAAATTGAAGGGTTGAAGGACCACCACATGGCGAAAGCTGATTGATCCATGTTGTACGATCAAGATGAGCTCATATTCAAGGGTGGAGATGCACTTATTCTTAAAGCAAGGAGGATCCACGAGTTTTTCCATAAAAGAATATTTTTTTGATAATCAAAGATCAATAATGCAGCTTTTCTCCAAAAATAGTAGCTTATCTTATCCAAACTGATGTCAGCACTGATCCGACGGTCCAGATCATCCCGAGATCCAATGGTGGAGAATGAAGGCGCCTAAATTTCACTCCTTTACACTAGATTTGATAGAAAGAACAATTCCAAGCCATTGATTTGATCAATCAAATGGTTGTAATCCAAAGTAGTAATCCTAGAGTTGAGAGTTGATTTCTCTAGATCCAAGGGCCCAAATCCATTCAAAAAACTATATAAACCCCCCTCCAAACTCCTAGAGAATCATTGTTAGGCATCCATAGGGCTCATGCTAGTTTACGATTTCCTTGAGACGATCACCCTCGGTTGAGCGAGTGAGGATCCAAGGTGAGCTAGTATGAGTATAGTACCTAGTTTCAAATTTAAGTTAGAACTCCAATCTAGGATAGGCTCTTGAAACCAACATCTCTATCTTGACTCACCCTCGATGGAGCGTGTGAGTGAGTTAGAGCTGATTTTAATGAGTCTTAGACTTCTTTAGTTAGACGTTACGAGCCTAGACATACATAGGGTCACTAGAGTGGAACTCACCTTCTTACGTGTGACATTCGGTTGAACTGTCATGGTTTGAGGGTCGGAACCACCTTTGATCAGTAGACTGCTTAGCTTGACGTACCACGACGATCTTATACATGTATCTTAATTCAAATCCTTTTAATTCATGTCACTTGTCACTTGTCTCTTGTCTCCTCTCTCAATCTCTTAAGTATTTTTACATGTCTTCTATTTCTTCTATGTGTGAGAAGGCTCCGCAGTATTGCGTTTAACCAGTGAGGATGTTTCTTTGAGCTTGTGAGTAAACTCTATCATCATAATTCACTTGCATGCATATAATCCTTACATACCTATACATATTGATTAGTTTCTGAAAGTGTATAAGAAGCTCCAATATTGGACCATTCTTCCTTTCGAAACTGGTTTATGTGTAAGGATTCCATCTATTCACGTCATGCATACATATCATCCAAAGAAGACTATGCATATGAATTAGAATTAGGAAGTGTTTAAGAAGCTCCTTCAATGGACCATTCTTCCTTCCAAATTTGATTTGTGTGTATGGTTCTCTTTCATTCTTATCATTCATGTTCATAAATCTAACTTGCACTCCTACTTTCCCATTCCCATAATCATTTCAACATCTCTCTCTTCTCCATACTCAACATTAATTTCACTTTCATGTCCTTAAACCATCCAACATTCATTAGCTTCATACACCCTGTGTGTGCCACGACCGAACCCGATCCACCCGGATTGCGATCACCTCCACAATGGAAATCTTTGAGGGGAGAGGTTTGTAAAGATCTGTCTCGATGCAGATCTGTGGATGCCATCTCGCATTGAAGGAATACTTCGCTCCTTTGTAGATGAAGCCCCACACATCCTCTCTTGAGGCGATCGATCGGCTGATAGATTCAAAAATATCCCTCAGACAATCATACAAGAAAAAGGAAAGGTTGGGAAGCTCAACCTATAGTGGGTAGCGTAGGTGTTTGGACTTGTTTGGGACAAAATCTGTGAACCACTTAAACAGGCATAGGGTAGACCTCCAAACTTGCCATGTGTCCAAATGGAGCACTTGAAATGCCATCTCCTTGTTCTCGAAGACCAAGAGTAAGTGGTTTTCTGGCACAAACTAACATTTTCTCACAATCAGGCCTCGCTGGAACCACTAATTTATAGGGCGATTTCGAACAAAAGAGTGAATCTGGAAATTGATGCTCTCTGATAAATTTTTCCACACGATTTGCATCTAATAAACTTTTTTTTTAAGAAAGATAATCTACCTATATCTTTCAATAATAGATATAGTGTATGCGTTGCACATGGAACCCAAGTAATACCTCCATACTTTTTTTGAATTGCAATTCAAGAACTTCGAAAATGGGATGCATTATTAGTCACTATTGTAGTCACATTCTTTGCACCACACATGCACGATATAGCATGTTCACATATCTTTATAAGAAAATTTGAACTTTTATCTTTAAGAGAAGTATCAATAGCTTCCAAAAACATGCTTCCTTTTGGATGTATAACCATGACATTAATGAATGGCTTCTTTTGACAAATTTTCCATCCATCCAATGCTATTGTACATCCATACATGGGTACATAATCAAGTGCTGGCTGCTTTGAAATACCTTCACTACTTTTTTTCACTTTATCAACATACTATGTTCACATTTTATTGTAATCTGGCAAGGTGAATCCTTTCATGTAGTTGATATCAAAGCATCTTTGAAAGTAGGATTACAAATAACATTGAAAGGAATTCCACGTCCATTTAAGATGAAGCTCGAGACAATCTTCCTTTTCAAAAGCTATAGGTATTGTATTTTGATATTTAGTACGGACAAAGAATGGTGACACATTATTAGATCCGCCATTTTTTCTACATTCATCGGGTCCACTCTTTTTTGGTGTAGCTAGAGAAAATGCAGTACATGTATCTTAATTATTCTAAAAAATAGTTTGAGATACTTAAGTAGAAATATCATGATGATCCTGTGTTGTCGTTGATGCATCTAAACATTATTGCTCTACACATGGACTACTTCAAAAGTGTTGTGAACTACTCATGCTTTTGAATCTCTTTGATGTGATACCTTGAGATTTACATTTATTTGCATAACTTGCAAAGTGTACCTATATATCACTATTTGGATTAGAGCATCTTGCCACATTATTACTTGTACTAAAAAGACACTCTTTTATCTAAGTTGCATTTCCTACATAATGATGTCCACAACATTTGCATTGTATTGTGGAGACTATTTTACCCTCTTGATGAATAATCACATATGACCATTCTTTTCTCTTTCACATAGTGCTTGATTTATGAAGACTTTATATCTGCAAAAAGACAACGTAAATCAATATCAAATAAGATATACATTCCATTAAATATATACCTTAAAATATATACAAACTAATCTTAATCTCTCTTAAAGTTTTTAAATCTATTAATTTATGTATTTTGTATTTATTAAAGTTCTCAATCATACATACGCATACTATTTTGAAGTAAGAATCAATGTCGAGTCAATAGATCATAATAGATTTTAATTCTCAATCATACACACACATACTATTGTGAAGTAAGAATCAATGTTGAGTCAAGTATTTACAATAGATTTTAATTCTCAATCATATTGTGTACACACATACAACTACACATACTATTGTGAAATAAGAATCAATTTTGATTTAAACAATTACAATAGACTTTAATTCTCAATCGTACACCCACATACAATTACACATGCTATTGTGAAATAAGAATCAATGTTGAGTCAAACAATTATATTGGACTTTAATTCTCAATCATACACACGCATATAGTTACACATACTATTGTGAAGTAAAAATCAATGTTGAGTCAAACAATCACAATAGTTTAATTATCAATCATACACACACATACATTTACACATACTATTGTGAAGTAAGAATCAATGTTGATTCATACCATCACAATAGATTTTAAACTCTCAATCACATGCATATACAAGTACACATAATATTGTGAAGTAAGAATCAATGTTGAGTTAGACAATCACAATAGATTTTAAATTCTCAATCATATGCACATACACATACTATTGTGAAGTAAGATTCAATGTTGAGTCAGACAGTCACAATATATTCTAAATTCTCAATCATATGCACATACACTTACACATACTACTGTGAAGTAAGAATCAATGTTGAGCCAAAGAATCACAATAGGTGTTCATTCAAAATTATTCACTCATATGCACATACACATCCTATTGAATGCAACTTCATTGGATCCCTTTACAATTCAAGGTGCCCAAAAGGTGTTAATAAGTTTACAAGACAAATCCATCTAAAGATGTGGAAAGTTCTAGTTCACTAATTAACACCTTCTCAAACCTTGAATTCTCAAAAAGAAAAAAAACCTTTTCCAATAAATCCATTGGTTTTACTATCATTATCATACACACACATACACATGCACATACACAATCACATAAGATTCTCATTCACAATCATATGACATACAGGCACATACACATAAACATACTATTGTGAAGTAAGAATCCATATTGATTCAAACAATCCCAATGCAATTTTACTCAACATCATACACACACATAAATATGCTATTGTGAAGTAAGAATCAATGTTGAGTCAAACAATCACAATAGTTTTTAACTCATAAACAAAAATATTTTTCTTTAGCCTTAATACTAAAATAATTCATATTTCCAACAAGAGTGTAGAGCCAGTGATTTTGCTGGCCATTTGAATGTCTCCACTTTCTGAGCTTGAAAACTTCTTTTTCTAGAGTTGTTAAAGCATGAGCTTAAGGGGAGGTTCTTGGGACCTTGGGGAGGGTCTTGGGCCACCATTGGAAAACCTCCCCCTAGGGACTTGGAACCACTACCTAGGCCATGTTCTAGAAAATGCAACATCAAGAAGAGGTAAAGAATCACGAGCATAGCATGGGAAATTGAAATAAAAAACCTAGGCATACTGAACAAGACTTTTGAAGCAAACGCACTAGGAGGATGTGAATGCAAGACAACCAAATAAGGTAATCCCTAACCCTACAAGAATGTGGAAGAAAACGTACTCTATAGACGGGCTCTAGCCATTTGCTCACCCCTTCGCCCATATGAACCTTTTTGAAAAAAATCCAATCTTTATTATAAGATACCACTTTGTTTTTTTAGCCAAAAGTATGGAAGTTGAACGCTCCATCTATAGACTTCCAAAGTGGGCGTGGGCGACGCCATAATTCTAGGAAGATCCAACTACCTCTATGCAAATTGGGGGACACCAAGTTATGGGCAAAGCAAAACAAAAGGAAGGCGATGCCAAGTTTTATGGGCAAAGCAAATCAAAAGGGCGACTACAATTTTTACGGGAAAATACATTGGGGACGCTCATTTATGGCAATATCACATAAGACAATCTTGATGTGGGCGACCATCCATTTTTCTCACCTCCACCATGAATAACACTAATGCGGGTGACAACCCATGTGGGTTTGTGCAAACTTGGGTGACCACCCAATTTTAAAGCTCCAAAACAATTAAATTTTATGTTTCTTATATCAAAGCCACCCCTCTAGGAATGTATCTCGTAATATCACCTTTTCTTATTGTTTGATGACATGATGACTGCCGTTGAATATGTACTTGAGGTTCGTCCTTTGAGTAAGGTATCCCTTCTAATAGAATAGAGATGAAAATCTCTATAAAAATGCTTGATCAAAAAAGACTACCCTTGGCTTTGTTAATCTTTTCTATAGTTTTTAATGGCCTTAGTTTCTTGGTTCACCATTATACACATTGTAGGAAAATCAAAGGGCTTCTGCTTCCACATAGCTAGGAGCACATACTCATGCGAATCTTTGCCAATGAAACAAATACTAACACTATTGCCACCTTTTGACACTTTATAACTACTTTTGTGCTTTCAAGGCTATTATTGCGAGCCAACGACAATATTCTTGTTGACAAAGGTTGTGAGATGGTACCTACTTGACAAATCTTTCATTTGTTGGGTATTTAAATGGGCGTTGAAGTTTTGATGTGCCCATCATGGGATTATTTGCTTGCAAAGCTTGAAAACAAACTTGGACACTAGAAAGGATTATAGATCAACTTGGCGGGGCATGCTATGGTGGTCAACATGTGTCATGGACATAAAGAGAACCATCATGAACTTTATATTTCATGCCACTTCTTATAACTCGTGATTGGTTTAGAATTTGGATTAATGCTTCCATTGCGTCTAGAATTTCAAAAACCCTAAGATCAATTATCTACTTACTGGATTTTGATATTCCAAGGTTCGACTTAGATTGCTGACATCATCAATTCGTAACCACCCTTGAACACACATATAAGGAGGGATTGGCCATGTACATCCTGAGTCTTGCCAATGCCAATCTTGCGAGATCACGGAGTCTTGATCTTCAAGTTCCAAATCGAGTTCGAGCCTTGTTTGTGGTTCTAGTTTTGTCTATTCTAGTGTCCTCAAAAACCTATCTTCTTGTGTTGACGTAGTGTTTTACTACAAGATCCTGTTGAGTTATTTCTTGTATCTAGTTCATCTCCATGAAGGGTGTTCTTGTAACCACGATATCTTGCTTCTTACCTATGGTATCAGGTTGTGGGATCTCCTCTATCATCTGTAGTCCAGTTATAGACACCTTATAGTCTTAAGTTGTGGGACTTTTTGTATCAGTTACATATTATTTAACATTTTCTCTACATGGGTGTTCTTGTAATCTAAATTATGATTCCAAAATATTGTGTAGTCCACTCACAAGGTAGAATGTATTGCTCCCCTAGTACTTTTGTGACACTCCCTTCATCAAGAGGAGGCCCGCGACAGTATTCATAAGAATGCAACCAAACACTTTGTTTAAGACAAAGCAAGAGAAGAAGACTTATGTTCAAGATCGAGAATGCAAGTTTATCTTAGTTCCTCAACAACATATTTTAAAAGAATCTCAACGAGAAAACATGTAGTTGGATAACATTATGGTGTGGCAACTTACACAAAAGAAAAAACAACCATGAAAAGACATGGGATTATGCTTTTGTAGTGGTGATAATAATCATACGATATTCAAATGCCCTAAGAAGAAGAAACAAGTTGGAATTATGAGTTCCACAATCACTATCGCATGTCAAAGAAATCAGCACTAGAGTTATTAGATAAACACAACCCATCATAAGAATCATGTTCTTGATTCTTTACCTAGATATACTATGAACCCTTTCCAATTTCATGATGGATATTCATCATCATCCTGTTCCAGTACCACATATGCAGAACTCTACAACAATCAACTACTATGAAGATTTAAGTTCTAAAAGATCTCATTGTCACATAATCTCTCCTTGTGGAACTCGTTGATTGAGGGAGAAGTGATGTCATGGACACAAGGGAAATCATCCTAAAACTTAGATTTTATGTGACTTTCTATATCTCATGATTCATTCAAAATTCGGAGAATTAATTCTTCCACTGCATCTTGAATTCCCAAAACTGTAAGGTTGATTATCTACTTGTTGGATTCTAACATCCGAATGTCTTGTCTGAAATTGTTGACATAATAAATTTAATATAAGGAGGGCTTGTCCACATGCATCCTCACTCTTGCTAAGGCCAATCCTAGGAGATCAAGGAGTTGTGATCTCCAAGTAAGTACTTTCCAAGTTTGAGTTCTATTCTTGTTCTTTGTTCTAGCCTTGTCTAGTCTAGAATTGTAGACATTCTACCTTGTCCTGTTTTAATCTTGTAGTACGAGATCTTGTAGAGGTATTTCTTATATGTAGTTCATCTCTATGAAGGGAGTTCTTGTAACCTAGATATCTTACTTTATAACTATGCTTCTAGGTTGTGGGACCTCATGTATCATCTCTAGTCTAGTTATACACACCTATCTATCCCGGGTTGTGGGACTTCTTGTAATAGTTTGATATTCTTGTATTAATTCCCCTATGTGGGTGCTCTTGTAGTCAAACATATTGTTCAAAATCTTGTCTAGTCTAATCAAAGGTCACAATCTAGTGCTTCCATGACAAGGTGTTCCTCTTTGAGTCAATTATTCATTTTCTTTCATGTTAGAGGGTGAAAGAAAAAGATCTAGCTACGTTGGAAAGAATTTCCATGAATTTCTTATGGACACATGATCCCAATAGGAGAGGCATCCCCGAAATCAAATGGTTATTTGGAAAAATCATAAAATTTTTAGTGGGCTTCAAATTTCGGATGCCCAAGGAATGGACAAAAGATTGCAGCCAAATGCTTGATTAGAAGCTTGGAGCAAATATGAATACCTCTTGGATTTTCCAAAACAAAAGCTCACTTACTGTCTTTGATGGAAGGGACTAGATTTACTCTCTTTGTTGTCCTTCCTTTTTTTGGTGACTCCCAAAGGTTTGGAATTAGTTTTGTCTTTTTGCAAGGGTTGGAAGAAGATTAAACCCTTTTTCAATATCAATGAAGATCGAAAATGGATGGCTAGTATTAGAAAAAACAATCCAATCTAGTTCCAAATAAACGGAATCAAGAAAGTTTATTTGGTTAAGAAGACTATAGAACAAAAGGTTTTATATGTGGAAGCACCTCTGGAATCATGATTGATGACACTGATCCAGCTAGGAGAGTGGACTTTGAAGGCTGGTGCCTGTTGAGAAATAGAATCAATGCTTGCGAAAATGCCCTAGATATGTTTATCATTAGAAAAACCGTTTGAGTGAAGCAATTGAATTGGTATCATTTTGGATTCTCATAAATTGACGGAGTATAAAAGCTGTTATGTAAATAAATGGCAATAATTCTCGAAGAAACGTGATAATTCCCGGTGGAAACGTACTTATCAAGCTTCTTTTGTGATTAGTCAGACTTAGTACAAACCAATGGGAAGAAATCCAAAAAGCCTCACTTTTTGCAAAGGAAGAGAAGATCTCTAGAAAGAGACGAGAACAAGAAAACGCAGGGAGAAAGGTGAATTCCATCTACAGAAAGAAATTAAAATAACTAACTATTCAGGTGGATTTGGTCAAACGGAAGTTAGAAAGGTTTCAAAGGATGAACTACTGGAGCAAAGATGATAACTTAAAGAGTAACTGCTCCATAATCTGTTCAACAATTTTGCATATTTATGAGAAAACGGAAGTGGATCCAAAGAAAGTTAGCTTTACACTATCATTGAATGGACCTACCAAATAAAAGGTTGCTTCATTCACTATGGTGGACCAAAAGAGTAAATACAAGATGAAAGATCAAAGAATTTTACTCATACTCTCAACTTGATACGATCATTTTTTCCTCCAATATTAAGACCCCATAGGTCCATCTTCTTCCACATCTCCACGAATAAAAGGTTGCTTCATTCACTGTGGCGGACAAAAAGAGTAAATAGGAGATGAAAGATAAAAAAATTTGACTCATACTCTCAACTTCAAATGATCCCTTTTTTCCTTCAATAGTAAACTATTGGATCTAGAGCACTAATAATAAACTAATGGATGTAAGAAAGTGTTCTATATGCATATTCCATCTACCTCTAAGAAGAAAAAATCAATATTGGGAACCTCATAAGGTGGCTTTCAAAAATCTTATCAAATCATGTCTCGTTAACAAGGAATCACCTATATTAGTAGAAGAGCTAACACTGTCAGGTTGACAATATAGGTGGGTGTTGATTTCCCTAGGCTCCACCTCTAACCAACATCACAACGGTTTGTATGCTGGTTTTTTAGGCTCTCAAAGGTTTCTTATGTTCTTTAGGTCTGCTCCCAACATGAAGCAAGCCATGTTTAAGAATTGGAACTCCTTGGTCTGCCGTCCTTCATTGTCAAGTGAGGGATCAAATGCTCAAGAAAGAATAAAAATAACGAATTCATTGTCAACTATTCCAAAGCGATTTTGTGGGTTTTGTCTTGAGTGTCCAAACAATGAAGTTTCCTTCTTGATCAATGTTTTGAAGAGCCAATGACGTGCTTCCTATAGGGAAGCTTCTGGGCTTTGATATCCTTACTAATGAGTTTTTCAAAGCATTTAGATATTTCCCTGTGGCTCTCATCAACATGTTCTCGCTTGAGGATATAAGCTTTTGGTGCCTTGACAAGATTCCTCAATGTAGGGGTGATTCATAACAAGGGAAACAAATATTGCATTCTTAACGAGAGATCGATAACCTTGATCTGGAGAAATCATCAAGGGGTGGTCAATGTTGGAAGCCTTTATTGATAACTGGGAAGGAACTCCACTCCATATCAATGTTTTCTTTCTTACTCAAGGGATGGATCAATGACATAAATGTGTTCATTCATAGCAATAGTAAAATGTACTACTTAATTTTAGAACTTCCTCGAAACCTTTTGCTTCACCTCCAGCTCAAATTTCAGCCACAAGAGTGAATTTAAGGCCTTATTTAATCCCACTCCTTAACGTATAATGTTTTAAAATTGTAGATTTCAAATTTTAAGAACTTTGGGCATTTGAAGTTTTAATTGATCACTACAAGAAATAGGGGGGCATAGCGACGCCGCCGAATCGGAATAAAACGGGGACCGTCGCTTATGCGACGCTAGCATCACGTAAGCGACGGTACTGTTTTCCAAATTTTGATTTTTAAGCGGGGTACATCGCAAACTCAAGCTTGCGTCCCTTATGCGGCGCTAATCTTTGTGTCGCAAATAGAGTTGCTTGCTAGCGACAGTATGTGCGACATGGGCAAACTGGAGAGCGTCGCGTATGCGTCGTCCTTTTGAGAGCGTCGCGTAAGCGACACTCTAGAATGTTCAAAACGAATTTGATTTCTCCCGGCACATTTGTGTCGAGATCTGGACGAGAGCAAGAGAACGAGAGAGAGAGAGAGAGAGAGAGAGAGAGAGAGAGAGAGAGAGAGAGAGAGAGAGAGAGAGAGAGAGAGAGAGAGAGAGAGAGAGAGAGAGAGAGAGAGAGAGAGAGAGAGAGAGAGAGAGAGAGAGAGAGAGAGAGAGAGACCAGGCATGCGCATACACACACACACTTACACACACATACATATACATACACACACACATATACACACATAGACACACACACACACATACACATATACACACACACATACACACACAAATACACACACATATACACACATACACACATACACACATAATGTTGCATACACACACATATACATACATACACACACACATATACATGTAGACACACATATATACATACACACACACATATGCATACATAATGCACATACAAACATACACATGAATAATGCATACACATGCACACGCATATACACATACACACACATACACACACATACACACATATACACATGCATACACACACATACACACACACATACACACACATACACACATACACACATACACACACATATATGCATACAGACACACATAGAGAGACATGCACACACATACACATACATGCATACATATGCATATGCATATGCATACATACATACATACTTACATGCGTACACACACATATGCATACACAATGCACATTCATACATACACATACATAATGCATATGCATACGTAATGCACGTGCATACATACACATACATAATGCATATGCATACATAATACACATGCATACATACACATACATAATGCATACACACACATATGCATACATAAAGCATACACACACATACACACACATATGCATACATACATGCATACACATACACACATAGGCACATACACACACACACATACATATGCATACACACATAGACACACACACACACATACACATATACACACACACAAATACACACTCGTATACACACATACACACATAATGTTGCATACACACACATATACATACATACACACACACATATACATGCAGACACACATATATACATACACACACATATGCATACATAATGCACATGTAGACATACACATACATAATGCATACACATGCACCCACATATACACATACACACACACACATACACACATACACACACATACACACACATACACACACATACACACATACACACATATACACACACATACACACACACATACACACACACATACACACACATACACGCATACACACACATACACACACACACATACACACACATACACACATACACAAACATATATGCATACACACACATAGAGAGACATGCACACACATGCACATACATGCATACATATGCATATGCATATGCATACATACATACATACTTACATGCATACACACACATATGCATACATAATGCACATGCATACATACACATATATAATGCATATGCATACATAATGCACATGCATACATACACATACATAATGTATACACACATATGCATACATAAAGCATACACACACATACACACACATATGCATACATACATGCATACACGCACACACATAGACACATACACACCCATAGACACATACACACACACATAAACAGATCCACACTCATAGACACACACACATACACATAGACGTGCACACACATACACACACATATACACACACATACACACATAATGATGCATTCACAAACATACAGATGCATACACACATACAAATGCATATGCAACAACCTAAAGATTACGACCACCACATGCTTGAGAGATGACTCTCCTCCCAACCTTATGCCTGTATATATAGCTGCTTGAACTAATGAGGACCACAAATGTAACTAGAGTCCACAAGTGCATGTGCAATCTCCTCCACTCCTTTCATATCCACCACTAGAGTCTATTAGTGGCTGGAGTGATCTCGACCACTACTTTAGTACCTTCCACTAGAGTCCACTAGTGGTTGTTGTACTGACCTCTTGAGTTAAGTCCACTGGACTCAAGTTAACGTGAGTTAACTTGAGTTAGAAGGCTCTAGAGCTCTTTGGGCAAAACTCTCTCCCCATGCTCCCCATGGGAGTTGAACCCAAGACCTCCTCCTTCACAACCATGAGACTTAACCACTAGGCTAAGTGGATTACTTGAATATGACAGCACATGACTTATGCTTGAGTCTACTCTTGAGATCTTTGGTCCTACAGACGAGTGACCAAACGGTATCCGATTTCAGATCTGTCTGAAGCCATCGGATCCCTAGATCATAGACTTACTTTATTACATTCTTCCCCCCTTGGGAAAGATTATCGTCCTCGAAAATAAAGCTATATATATAACTGTAGGCAACCCCCGAGCCTCATGTTCTAAAACTGGAAGAACATGGTCATGTTCTAGAACTGGAAGAACATGTCTCATCTCTGTGGTGGCATCCCTGCCCAAATGATTCAAAACACTATTTGGGTTTGCACTTTGGTGAACGGGACAAAGTACAAACTAGTGAAGAATAATAAGGGTGGATCTAATGACATCCCTAGCTAATTCACAGTTTCTGGATGTGCGATCTAGGCACAAACATGTGAACTAGGTGGATTCAAATGACTAGTCCATTTCTGGGCATAACTGGTGCATGGGCTTAGTAATGAAGGTGACATCCCTGGCTAATTCACAGTTTCTGGATGTGCGATCTAGGCACAAACATGTGAATTAGGTGGATTCAAATTACTAGTCCATTTCTGGGCATGTCTGGTGCATGGACTTAGTAATGAAGGTGAGATTCTTATCCCTTGCAAGACTTTAAGAATTCTTGATTCACTTGAATTTGTTTTGGAGAACTTGAAGTTTGATTGTCCCATACATCTAACTTTAGATGTTTATTCGATGGTTTACTTTGATCCAACAGTTACTTGATTTTTCACCCGACTAGAGGACTACTTTGTCCCAATGAGTTTGAAAAAATCCTATGTAAACTGTAGGAGAAAGTTTACCATTTCGGTGGAATCAACCATACTAACTTCACCAATTCAAATTCAAAATGAAATTTGTCCAACTTAGGACACTTTTCTCAAAGACTTTAACTGGAAGTTCTTGAGAATTGTCAATCTACTGTACAATTCCTAACTTCTTTATTCTAGAGTATACTAGACTCTAGGAAATCATTTATGCTATAACTTGAAGTCCACTTAGACTTATCATCTAATGAAGATTGAAAAGATTCTTGTACATAACATCTATCTAAGATGTTCAAGTTAGTTATTTTATTCTAACCGGCTAACCTTGGTCTTTTGCAAAAGGAATCAGATACCATGTCTGAGCCAATTCCAAAAGATTTGGAAAGCAGAAAGAAATAACTAAAACTATGTACAACCAATTCAAACTTCGAACATATGTAAATTTGCTATGAGTCAAAGTCTAGTTGACTCAGGACTTTAACTTTTCAATGATCAATTTCAACAAGATATTGAAGCATTGTCTTTATCTTTCAGAGAAATAAGCTGGATTCTCAGAAAGATACAAAGAAAATCAAAAACATCATCCAACCACAAGATACTAGTGTGATAACCAACATCAGTGTGTCGACCCACTGAGGTTCTATCGATGAGTTTAGTTTTCAAACAATGCTTCACTTGAGACTAAGTTCATGTCACATTCAGTCTTTTTGACTCCTAATCATGAATGCAATTCTTGTGCATTTCTTTGAGTCTAAAAGAGTGAATTTATCAAGTTACACTAGGGACTTGATACTTGACTTAGTCAATTGAATCTTTAGTTGAAAAGATCAACTCAAAGTAAAAGTCCAACTTCTTTCAGAAAATTTATCAAATATTTCTGATCAATAACACTTAAACTTGAAGTGTTCTATGAAGATCTTGGAAGTTACTTACTTCATATCTTCAGTTTCCTTGATCTTGAAGTCATCTTGAAGTATCGTAAGATACTACTTTTCATCCTTTACGAATTAAACTTTTCTTGAAGTCTTAATTCCCTTGAGGATGAAACCTAACTTCAAAATCCAAACTAGGACTAAAAGATAATTATCGTCCCACGGTCCGATGTCCCATACCATCTTTCCTACATCAATCTGAGTATAAAATCTGGTGTCCCATACCACACTATTTTATATTCACATTAATGTGTGGGTGATTCTTATCCTAAAGTCTAAACATCTCTTGATAGAGTACCTTCTAGCTTTAATTCTTGAGAAGAATTTTGCAATTTCAGGTACTATCTCCATCTTGATATTCTAGGTTTTAATCCCTTGACATGATCGTTTTACGATCTTGTGCTTAAGCTTGGGAACTTGAAAACCTTAATAGAATATCTCCAATCCTTTTTTTTGCTAAGGTTATCAAATGAAAACCAATCAGAATTCCAAGTTTTGACCAATTTGGTAGCGACAAGAGCTTTTGACTTCTTGTCTTTAGATTCCTTGGACCTATCGTATAATATGAATTTATGTGTATTTTGGGAAGAGTTCATGAATCAATTAAGATCCTCTACTTGGAACATCTACCTTCCCAAAAATAAATTCATCTTGAACATGGTAGGAGAATGATCTCACATGAAATAGAAGGCTTGACTATTTCATATCTCAATTCCAAAAAGTTACTTACCGAGGTTTCATCATGAGATACAAATCTTGAAACCACAAAGAAACTTCTTTAAACTTTCGGAATCTTCTAAATAGAAGAGTACTCAAGGAACTTGGAAATATAGTTGACGTTCTCATCCAACCTTGGGATGCTTGAGAAGTTACATAAAGTATAACTAATCAAGTAAAGCTTATCCGCATGACTTTCTAATTATCATCATACATCATAAAAGAGTTTGCAAGTAATTAAATTTTCTTGGTTATCAAGAAAATTTATTACTTAACTTTCTCCTAGTGCTTACTTATACCTAGCAAGACATGTATCATACTTAATTATCATTAAGTATTTGTCTTTGATAGAAGAGTATCGACTTGGGAAGAAATCGACTAATTACTTGAGTTGCAAACTAGAACTAGTATGTCTTTGCAACTAACTAGTCCTTGGTCTTCCCTAATGTCAAACTGCGAGCTTTACAAAGTAAACTAAATACTAAGAGAGTACATTCTCATATCTACTTGCAAACAGCATTCCATTCTATCATGCAAATGCATGTATCTACATGCAAAAGCATATGTTCACATGCGTATGCATGCATGTTCTTTTGAATGCTCAAAAAATAATACAACAATATTGCATGAGCTTGATGCACGATTTTTTCTTGTACTAAGAATGTATATCATGCAATCCTGATGCATGTATATCCTTTCCTTTGTCCTAATGCACTATGATATAAAAACATACCCTTGAGGTGCAATAGAAAACTTACTCAATGGAAAGGAAATCTGTATTTAAACTACCAAAATACATTCTTTGATGCACAAGGATCTTTTTGAAAACAAGTCTTTCCTTAATGCAAACTAATGCTTGGAATGAGAAATGGATTAATTCATTATTCTAATCTAGACTTAATCAATTGAAATCTTTGCTATTTCAATGTGCATCTAGGATTAAGTGTAGAATAATGAAAACAAGATAAATCAAGCATTAAGATCAAGCAGAAACTGGAAAATACTTAGCTTTGATCAAAGCTTCGTCCATCCCTTGATCCTTTGGAAGAGTGATTCATCCTCTTGATCCTTGCCAGGAGCTATTCACCATTCTTGAAGCTTCCTCATCAAGAAATAGTTCTTGATGATTTGGTCCGTCAAGGTCGACGAAGTTAGGCCTCCGGATCTTCACTCCATAGCTCCACTTCCTTCACACTTTGCTCAAAAAACTTTAACTTTATTTATTGCTTGCTTCTTTGGCTAAGGAAGAGTCCTAAGACTCAATAGAGCTCAGGTTCCGGGCTACAACAGTTGGTTTTTTGTTGTAAGAAGTTATGGATTTTTCCCTCCTAGAGGTCACCGATTCAAGTCTCGTGCCTCAAAGCACTTCTACTGCGCCACCCTCAGAACAGAATCTTTGTCTTCTTCAATTACAACACAGCAATGGATTTGGCCTCGTGGATAAGAGGAGAGCCTCCTCTTTGGGAGGTAATGGGATCGAATCCCTGCGTCGACCTTCTGAATTATCATTCTTTTGCTCCTCTACAACTCCTTCGATAGCACCAAACTCAAAATTAGAGCTGCTTCCGTGGACAGAGAAGTCCTGAACGCCGCTGACCTTTGTGGACAGATGACAAGTCTCCTATGTGGGAGGTTCAGGGGTCAAATCCTGAACGGCACTGCTGTATTGTTTCTTTTAGCTCCTGGCTGAGATCTTCTTCAGCGCGCACTACGGATAATACGGTTTGCTGCGGTAAACCTTCACGTGAACGCCTACAGCTTCATGGATAGGCCGAAGCTCTGCGATTGAGAGGTTCTGAGTTCAAGTCCGCTGCGGTTGATGGCTCTTCTTTTAGTCCTCTTCACCGCTGTTTTATGACAGCATAGAGCGCCGCCGAGCATATGTCGTCAACGCCCGTGGGCTCTTTGGTTAGGCGAATGTCCTCTGAACGAGGTGACGAGGGTTCGAATCCCCCTGTTCACAGAAGAGATAATCTTTTGGTACTCTCTTAACTTATAAACTAAACCATGAGGATGATAGCGGCGCGCATCTCTAGACAGCCGGGAGGAGAATTCGGAACAGAAATGTATGCACGCCAAGGATTCATGAGCAAGATGATGAACCCACTCCAAGGTCACCATGAGAGCTTGGCTCTGATACCAATGCAACAACCTAAAGATTACGACCACCACATGCTTGAGAGATGACTCTCCTCCCAACCTTATGCCTGTATATATAGCTGCTTGAACTAATGAGGACCACAAATGTAACTAGAGTCCACAAGTGCATGTGCAATCTCCTCCACTCCTTTCATATCCACCACTAGAGTCTATTAGTGGCTGGAGTGATCTCGACCACTACTTTAGTACCTTCCACTAGAGTCCACTAGTGGTTGTTGTACTGACCTCTTGAGTTAAGTCCACTGGACTCAAGTTAACTCACGTTAACTTGAGTTAGAAGGCTCTAGAGCTCTTTGGGCAAAACTCTCTCCCCATGCTCCCCATGGGAGTTGAACCCAAGACCTCCTCCTTCACAACCATGAGACTTAACCACTAGGCTAAGTGGATTACTTCAATATGACAGCACATGACTTATGCTTGAGTCTACTCTTGAGATCTTTGGTCCTACAGACGAGTGACCAAACGGTATCCGATTTCAGATCTGTCTGAAGCCATCGGATCCCTAGATCATAGACTTACTTTATTACAGCATACACACATACACACATCATGATGCATTCACACACATGCATTCACACACATACACATGCATTCACATACGGATATCGGTCTTAAATATGACTTTTCTCCCTGGTATAGAGTACACATATTTAGGCAGTGTAGTTGTGCATGACAACGAGATAATGTAGTGTCTTGTTTGCAATAAATGGTTAACAGATTGCCATACGGGAATTGTCCCAAGTCTTTGCTATAAAAAAGGGACTCAAACTGCTCTTCAGTTCCTAACAATGAGTCTATGTGTGTCTATGTGTAAACCCACAACCTATCTACTGACACTCAATGAGTTTCTCATGAAAAGAGATATAAGCTTATCTATGTGTATGTGTGTGTATGTGTGTGTCTATGTGTAAACCCACAACCTATCTACTGACACTCAACGAGTTTCTCATGAAAAGAGATATAAACTTATCTGTCTGCACATGATTCAACTCAAATAGAATTTTCGCCTGTGAATAATTCACATAATTCACTGCTAATGCTCCCTTGTATATGCTTCTCCTTTGTTGATGGACCCACGTTGTAAACCCACAAACTGTCTACTGACACTCAACGAGTTTCTCATGAAAAGAGATATAAGCTTATCTGTCTACACATGATTTAACTCAAATAGGTTTTTCTCGTGTGAATAATTCACATAATTTGCTGCTAATTCTCCCTCGTATATGCTTCTCCTTTGTTGATGGGCCCTCATTGTAAACCCACAACCTTTCTACTCACACTCAACGATTTTCTAATGAAAAGAGATATAAGCTTATCTGTCGGCACATGAATTAACTCAAATAGGTTTTGCTCCTCTGAAAAATTCACCTAATTCGCTGCTAATGCTCCCTTGTATATGTTTCTCCTTTGTTGATGGGCCTACGTTGTAAACCCACAACCTCTCTACTGACACTCAACAAGTTTCTCATGAAAAGAGATATAAGCTTATCTGTCCGCACATGAATTAACTGATCAAATAGGTTTTTCTCCTATGAATAATTGACATAATTCGCTGCTAATGCTCCCTTGTATATTCATCTCCTTTGTTCATGGACCCACGTTGTGAACCCACAACGTGTCTACTGACACTCAACGAGCCTACATGAAAAGAGATATAAGCTTATCTGTCGCATATGAATTAACTCTAATAGAATTTTCTCCTAGGAATAATTCACATAATTCACTGCTTATGCTCCCTTGTATATGCTTTCTGTCAATGGTGCACACTCACATCTCACTTGTATGTGTGCCTACATGTAAACAAAACCTCATTACACCTCAGACAGTGATCTAATGCAATATCACAGATTATTAAATCTAAGCAAATAACCTGCGCTGAAAAACGTGTCTTTTGCTTCCCATCAGTCCACACATATGGATTCATGTTCATCTCTCCATAGCTATCTGCCTTAGAAATACCATGCAACTTTCTATCAATGTAATTAAACAAAAATAGTGGCATCCCTGGTCGGACATTCTTTACATAGATGATATGAGAAGCTCGAAGGCCTAGACATGCACAAAAGCTAATGATCAAGCTATTGTTCATGCATATGGTTTAAAGGGAGAGACATATATCTGTGATAGAAAGTAAGAGGTGGTATAAAGTATACCAAACAAAAGCTGTGTGACGCATTCATTGTAAGTCGCATGCTCACAGCCAACAATCACAGCTAGAAGGTTCAAGAACGGGAGCCGTGATGAAGGAGAATGGCTAGCCCAAGAGGAAGGAGAATGAAGGGGTATGTATGTTTCGGTCTTATGTCCAGCTCCCATGACAGAAGCACTCTGCTTGCGATGAAACTTGTAAGAGTAATTTTAGAGTTTGTTGGAAAACATTAATTACAAATTTATGTAATGAGATCATATGCTACGTGTGTATCAATTACAATAATACTTTCATAATAATATTTTTTTATGAATGAAGGCATTCTGTGGGTAGAATATTGACACCAATGGATGAAGATATGAAAGATATTGACACCATCATTCACGAGTTCACTGTCAAGGATGTAGTTGACTGATGTGGATAACAATCTATGGAGCATGCGCAAGAGCAAGGCTAAGTGGTTCAGGATCTTGGGTGTTCTATCGGGTATAATCACCGTTGGGAGGTGGTTTTTTGATATTTGCAGATGGAAGAACCCTATCACCACAGTTCTCGTCCATTTCCTCTTTGCTGCTAATGCTCCCTTGTATATGCTTTCTGTCAATGGTGCACACTGACATCTCACCCGTATGCATGCCTACATGTAAACAAAACCTCATTACACCTCAAACAGTGATCTAATGTAATATTAGAGATTATTAAATCTAAGCAAAGAACCTGAGCTGAAAAATATGTCTTCTGCTTCCCGTCAGTCCAAGCATATTGATTGATGTTCATCTCTCCATAGTTATCTTCCTCAAAAATACCATGCAACTCTTTATCAATGTAATTAAACAAAAATAGTGGCATCCCTGGTCGAACAATCTTTACATAGATGATATGAGAAGCTCGAAGGCCTGGACATGCATAAAAGCTAATGATCAAGCTATTGTTCATGCAAATGGTTTGAAGGCAGAGACGTATATCTGTGATAGAAAGTAAGAGGATAGATAAAGTATACCAAACAGAAGTTGTGTGACGCATTCATTGTAAGTCGCATGGTCACAACCAAAAATCACAGCAGCAAGCTCCTCTGCTAGAAGGTTCAAGAACGGGAGCGGTGATGAAGGAGAATGGCTAGCCCAAGAGGAAGGAGAATGAAGACCTTTGTATGTTTCGGTCTTACGTCCAACGCCCATGACAGAAGCACTTTGCTGGCGATGAGACTTGTAAGAGTAATTTTAGAGTTTGTTGGAAAACATTAATTAGAAATTTATGTAATGAGATCATATGCTACGTGTGTATTAATTACAATAATACTTTCATAATAATACTTTTTATGAATGAAGGCATTCTGTGGGTAGAATATTGACATCAATGGATGAAGATATGAAAGATATTGACACTAGCATTCACGAGTTCACTGTCAAGGATGTAGTTGACAATGATGCGGATAGCAATCTGTGGAGCATGCACAAGAGGAAGGCTAAGTGGTTCAAGATCTTGGGTGTTCTGTCGGGTATGATCGCCATTGGGAGGTGGTTTTCTGATATTTGCAAATGGAAGAACTCTATCACCACAATTCTCATCCATTTCCTCTTCCAGTTCGACAATAGATCCCAAGGTGAATAAATGAAGAGAGTTCTTGTACGTTTTGCTATTGTGCATGTCGATGATTCCAAGGGTGAATTAATGAAGAGAGTTCTTGAATATCAAACATCATATTCATACTAGCTAATGACACCCAATATGTTCTGTTTTTTTATTTCAATATTTTTAAAAAATCTCTTTGGAGTTCTCCAAATATCATGTCACCTATATCCATGTAAGCAACTACTCATGAATTATGAACCACTCTAGTAAATTGTGGACGATTGAAATCTTAACCAATAATATCGCAATAGATATACCGATGCAAAGTTGCATGTATGTAGTGTTATTTTCTCCTTTCTTTCGTTCATGTTGTATTCTTAAGATGTAGATATATAGATGTTGGGAAACTTGAACTTCTATAACATTTCAAGAACAAGAGTCAACAATTAGGAGAACAAGAGAAAGAGTCAACAAAGAGAGAGAGACAAAGAGAGAGAGAGAATTCAAAGCGAAAAAGATGTAGAAAGAGACCTGCATATACTTGCTTTAGCTCGTAAGCACAGCGCAACTGTTAAGTTTGGAGAGCTCTTCCATCAGATGCATGAAAATGCCGATTGAAGAGCCTCGAACGTTTGAATTTTTTTCTGTCAACAGATCCTCGTGTAAGCGATGCTACATGCATCGCATAAAGGACGTCGAAACAGTGTTGCTTATGCGACGTAAAAAGCGTGGCTTTTTGGAACCGTCGTGTTAGCGACGCTACAAGCGAGCATCACAGGTCCAGTCGCAGTGGAGGTCGCAAAACGCGTCGTTCACTTTGTCGTTTAATCGAGGGTGCATGCGCGATGCTCATTACGACACATGTTGCAATTTTATAGCGATGAATTTGTATCGCCTTAACTGTCGCTATATGCCTGTATTCCTTGTAGTGGATCAATCGTAGGATCAATATGTTAAAACATTGGAACAACATGCAGTTGAATGTGGCTACGAAAGACATGTAGATCAAGACGTTCCTCGTTCCTCAAACTAAATTTGTTTTCTTTCATAATGGAGAAAGGATGTGAATTTAGTTCCTCAATTAACTTTTTTTTCTTAGTGGAAATTTGGACTTGCCCAATGCAGTTGGGTGGGATGTGAATTGTCAATGTAGTGGTGCTTTCTAACACAACACGCTCGTGGCTAAGTGGATGATCAAGGAATGGGACAGCAGAGACATGTGGCTGTTGGCAAGCTATTTGTGACCCACAGTTTCAGAGGCTAAGATGGAATAATGGAAAAAGAATAGAAGACAGTCTAAGGATGGATCAGAGCTTGCTATTCCAGTCCAAACTTATTCAAAGGCGGTGAACTTCTTGGTCTTGGATCAAGTGGGTGTTGAATTTGCAAGATCTTTGGAACTTGTTAGTAGAAGGGAAGAACGAAGACCTGCTATGGGAATTTTCTCATCCAGCTATCGCGACCAATTCTAGAACTACAAAAATCTACACTACTTCACCATAGTGCAAGACTTCACTCAATGTGCAAGAAGAAATTGGTAATTTTTATTTCTGCTGATCCAAGTTTGTCATAGTATCGAAAGGTTTGCCAAATATCCTCGTGCTCAAACAATTAATTAATCGAAAGCAACCCAACCTCTTCATGAAGAGGAAGTTAACAAGTCGTCTACCCTCTTGAACATGATTAGAGGGGAGGATCTCTCGAAAGTCTTGAAGAAAAGATGTGTTGTGAAGTCTGATGATTCGCCCAAGCAGGGGTCTAATAGAAATTCCTAGATCACTTAGGGAAGAGAACCAGAACTCAAATTTCTTTTATATATATCTCTTTTATCAAATTATTTGTATTCTTGGGAGAAGTATGCACGGAGGTGGACTGCTCGAGCGTCGAGTACAAGACCTGCTTGCACACACGGCGGTTGGCTTGTCTATGTGGGTAACAAACCATCTAATACGGAGACAGCTTCAAGGAGTTAAGGCTACATTTATTCTCATGTCTAAATTAACATATATTTATCTTGTCTATCTGTTGGTTTTCGCAAAGTAATATGTCATTAAAAAACCATTTTTCTAAGTTCGAGAGGCGTAACGCAAGTAGCTCGAGGCTGAGAAGAGCTATAAACCAAACGATCACATCATACGTCTCACATTTTATCATATTCGTAAGGCAACTCGTAGAAAGAAGTTACTAACATGAGATCAATCATCAAGCCCACGTAGTTTAATGACTCATGTTTTGAGTCTGTCGAGGAAGTCCTGACTTCTCGAGTAACTCGTAAAAAGAAGTTACAAAAATGAGTTCAAGCCCACGTAACTTAGTGGCTGATGCTTTGAGATCTTGAGTTTAAGTCATGCTTTGAGATCTTTACTTTAAGTCATGGGTGCCTCTACCTTAGGAGGTAGGATGTGTGTTTCTTAATTATTTGTACTTAAAAAAAAAGTTACGAAAATGATAGGAGGGTCAACCATACTAAGCAATTTGAACATGGCTTAAGCAATCTGAACATGGGTTTGACGCGTAGTAATTTATTGAATACATGGATAAGGGCTTTCGGACCTTTGCGCAAAGCAGATTTTGAGAGTAATATTCAAGGACGACTTTGAGCTTCGCGGATTCTGCAACGACATTTGAAGAAGAATCCATATTAGCCACTCATGTGCCAATCGGACATCTTGATGTCACATATCATCTAGAGTATTAACCTAATTGCGCAAGAAAGATATCACATACCATCTAAAGTATCAACCTGATTGAGCGAAAAACAAAAAGAAAATTCTTGAGAGTCAAGAAACTCTTCTACAATCGAGTTATCGATTGGAAGCGTCTTTAAATTTATGACAATAGGGTATGGATGAAATTCGAGGAAGGTAACCTTGCTCTAAGATTGTATTAAGATGTCCTACATGTACCGTAGAAACTGACCAAACCCAAGTTGCAATGGAAACGAATGCAACGAAACAATCCAAGAGAGTGGAAGAGACTAAAGATAGAAAAGACTAAGAGAAGGGGAAGAATAAAAAGGGGCCCTAAAAACAGGGAAAATAGGCTATTTCTTAGGGGGCTGGTCAGAGAGCTCTAGAACTCCCTCAAGCTAAGACACATGTTGGAAACAAACTACATGAGGCTTATTCTTGTAACAAGGCCTCTATTTATCATTTTAGAAAACTTGGATGTGCACGCCATTCTCAGTAGATCAAAATGAAAACAACCTACAATCAAAGGAGCAAAAAAAGTATCTTTTTAGCATATAGTAAAGGGCAAAAGGAAAGCAAGGTATTTGGGAGTTGCGATGTGGTGTTCAAAGAGTAGCCACATATAGTGGAAAAGGAGCAAGACACCTTGATTTTAATATCAAACATGGAGGTAGTCAATTTTGAACGCAGCCCAAGTGCTATCTCTGAAGCTACACAAGAGGAAGCATCATCATCCGTTCATGACAAAGGAAAAACAAAAATCAAACATGTTTTCGAAAAATAATTTGATAATCATAAAAAAAATTTAAATTAATGTCTGTATAATGACTTCTCACTCCTCTAATGCAGCCATTGTCATGCAGAGTGAAACAATTTTTCGATAGGAAGAACTCTATGTCCAATATTAGTAAGGATAATCCATGTAGGCTTCGACGATGAAGAAGGATGGACGAGAAAAGAAGGACCTCTGCAAACATAAATAACACCAAAGATCAAACACCAAAGAGTGTGGAGGAGAAATCGGAAAATCAATGCTAAAAAGAAGCAACGAATTCATTACAATTTAAACATGAAAGCTAGTAGATAAACCAAAAGAAAAAGGAGAATATTATTGAAACCAAATAGGACTCGAAGATACAGTATAGTTAAATGACATCTCGAATTGGCCGTAGATGACTTAATATGATTTTTCTTGAGCTTAACATATTTATGTTTATTAGGTAGGGCATGAACGTAAATATTATAAGTGTGAGGTTTGGCCGAGGCCTAGCCTTTTTTGCTGTAATTTCTAAAGGAGAAATTTACAGTGAAGGAGCGTAGTGCCCTTGCAACCCCCATATCCCACAAATCAAGGGTAGGACGGCCCAAAAGGGAAACAATAGTGACAATCATAATTTGGTATGAAACATATGATTTAGAGAGAGTTACAAAGTAGGTTAAGGATTTTTTCATCGGCTTCATCGGTAGCCCAATTACTTTTCATTTTGCTATTTTGAAAGACAATTAGATATTCTTTTGCCCAAGAAATCAAGGGATTGTTTAATTGATCGTACTTTTGGATGGTCATCGAAGTTAGCAGCATATCTTTCTTTCCATATCTTGCAAAGTGCTTCCCACATGATGGCTCCACATGGCAGAAGAAGAGCCTATCGCTCGTCCAAACAAACCCATCCTTAGGTAGTATTTCTTGGGCTGATTCACGCTTATCGGCTACCAATAAGGCATGCTGATGAAGTTAAAACTGATTGAGATACATTCGAGCGAACATATTAAAAGTAAATGAGATCCGCTTATTATATTTTCACTAAAAGTTTCGATGGAAAATCAATTTTATTACGTACGTATGGGTCATAGAACTCTATGTGGATAGTGGCAACACACACATACACACTGCACCATGTCTAGCTATCCATCATTAGGGCGAAAAACGGCCGAAAAGGGGCTGTTTGCTAATGAGAGATTAAGGAAATTGACAAATAGCGTCTTTCCACGTGTACAAGAATATAACATTGCTGTCTCTTTTAACCGTATGGAGAATTTCTTTTTTTAATACAATTTTCTTTCAAAGCGCCGCTAAAGTGATGAAGAGTCTCGTATTCAGTGTACAATTTTTCGGTTTGATGCAAAAAAAGATACTTTTGCACACTACACAAAGCATATTCTCGAATTTCCAAGAAGGAATTGATTTTTGAAGATACGAAATATTTTTGGGTTCACAAAATGTCATGATCATTCAACGACAGGGTTAACATCAAATCAAAAGTTTCCACGTGTACAAAGCCTTTTTGTCTATAAATACTGCCAAAATTTGTGAAGGTCGGTTTCTCGCTTTGAACATTCTTCTTCTCCTAGTTCAAATGGCTTCTTCTTCTCGTCGTCCTTCCAATCGCGTAACTTCATGTGAGGTTTACAACAGAAGAGAGGATTCTTTGTGGAAACCTCTTTCTGTGAAAGTAAATGACTGGGTTACTGTGCTTCCTAGCTGTAGAGGTGTCCATAAAGTCAAGCGTGCCAAAAGAGACAACACAAGAAACCATTGGAAGGGACGTATTCTCAGTTTCAAATTGAAGAGATGCGGTTGGTTTGCACGAGTACAGCATGTGTACACCGCTAAGGATCTTGTTCTAGAAAATCATCTGCAATTCCCTTCGTACTGTAAGTGAAGTTTGACAATGCTCTTCTATCATTCCAGTTGATTTTGTATAATGAAACATATGTTTTTGTACTGCAGATATCTTTCCTTCCAATATTGTGGAATGGCAACCTGTTGAATGTTTAACAGGAACATTCAGAGTTCTTCATAAGGAATATGCAGAACTCATGTATGCAGAGAAATCTGTTCAATTCTTCAATAGCATAGAGTTATTTGTCCATTATGCAGATTATCAAGTGCCGTCAGGGAGGAGTTCTTATGGAATTCTTGTACACGTACCTAGTCCTTGCATCTCTTCATTAGATTGGGATGCTCCTGATCATTCAACAGTTTCAAGTTTTCTCTGCAAAATTAAATTTGACATCCAGAAGGCAATGTCAGCAGGCCGAATTTCGAGAAGGATAAAGATTCAATGGTTTTTGCCTATTCATGTCTTTGTAGCATGCTTTAAAAACATGTTATTACAGAAAACAAAAACAATGTGGTTGAATAGTAGAGTCCCTATTTCAGAGATTGATGATGTTTTAGGTAGGGAATGGGATAGCAAAGAAGTTCAAAAGCTAGGTGACATTATTTTATGTAAAGTTAGTCCCAATTCTCTTTCAATCTCATATCAGATATGTCGACAATCTCTGGTTCTAGGATATGACTATAGAAGGTGGAAAAAAAAGCTTGGACTTTGGATAGCCTTGGACTCAGAGGAGAGCTGTCCAGAATTTGAGTTAGAAGTATTGATTCATCCAGATTTTCAATCAAGGAAAATAATTGTCACTGCAAATTGGAATCTCAGAAATGTAAGGGAGCTTCTAGAATACCTTGATGAGGTATCATCTCAGTGTAGATTCTCAATTGATGATGCAATAGTTAACATTAGATCAGAGAAATCATTATCTTGCATAAGCTGCCTGCCACCAAGGGTGATTAAGTTCCAACCTTTAAGATTGTAACAAGTTAACCCTGACATTCTTACATAATGTATCTTCATCTAATAGAAGCTTCTATTGATACTTCCATTGAATTTTCTTGGCAGGATGGTTACAAACAATGTGTGTTAAATTATTAATTTTAAATGTCTTAGATATTTTTTAGGTCCTTAATTTCATATTTCCATTGATTTTTTTTTGCAGGAGTGAATTGATGACTAAGAAATAATTATACAGGAACTTGCATAAGTTAATTCTAGATGAAGAAGAGATCTAGAATTGAATATCTAATTTCAATTTAATAATTATAGTCTATCAAAGGTGCACACTAGTCTCAGCTAAATAATTTGATTCTATCCAACTTTTTTTGTCCTCAAGTAATGCAAGAGAAATTATCATGGTACACATAACAAGTAATATAAGAGAGTGTGGAGAACTTGGTGCAAATTCCAATCCAAGGTTTGGTATTTCAATATTAGAAGAGCATGTCTTAAGGCATAAAGTAGAGGAGACGAGATAAGTGAAGACGACCGATGCAAGCGACTAGTGCAATCTGAATTTGTCGGATGGCCCTTATCGCTTACATCGGTCGTGTTAGCAAACTACCGCGAGAGAAATTATCATGGTACAAACGCAAACTACCAAGTAATAAAAGAGAGTGTGGAGAACTTGGTGCAAATTCCAATCCAAGGTTTGGTATTTCAATATTAGAAGAGCATGTCTTAAGGCATAAAGCAGAGGAGGCGAGATAAGTGAAGACGACCGATGCAAGCGACTAGGGCAATCTGAAATTGTCGGATGGCCCTTATCGCTTACATCGGTCGTGTTAGCAAACTACCGCGAGAGAAATTATCATGGTACAAATGCAAACTACCAAGTAATATAAGAGAGAGTGGAGAACTTGGTGCAAATTCCAATCCAAGGTTTGGTATTTCAATATTAGAAGAGCATGTCTCAAGGCATAAAGCAGAGAAGACGAGATAAGTGAAGACGACCGATGCAAGCGACTAGTGCAATCTGAAATTGTCGGATGGCCCTTTTCGCTTACATCGGTCGTGTTAGCAAACTACCGCGGGAGACTTCAAGAAGTGACCTTGCGTAAAGATTTGACTCACGAGTATAAAAACTAGCAGCAGCGATGAAATGGATAATACGACCGATGCAAGCGATAGGGGCAATCCAAGATTCTCCGATTCCCCGAATCGCTTGTATCGGTCGTGTCCTCTTAATTCTTTATGTCCTTCTGTAACTTCTCGAATTTAAACACTTTCCAACAAGAATGAAGTAAAAAACCCACAATGCATTCATAATTGTGACATAAATAAATTTAATTGGACCATCCAGTGAACTTTTGTCAAACTCTCAAGAGGTTCAATACAACTGTGACCATCTTCCAGATGAAGATTGGCATAACTACATACAATTTGTTAAAAAATAAATATTCCAACCTCGGTTGGCTATACAATTGATTTCAATCTACGACTCAAAAATTGATTTAACCCTTTCTATCCTTTTTAGAGCCTTGCTATCTCTGTTGCTTCTGTCCCTTTTTGGAGCTTTCAGCTTGACTCTTTATGTTGTTCATATGCTTTAGTGGTGAGTGAAGAGGAAGCCCTTTCTTTTTATCTTCAGACTGTTTTTTATTAGGTGGAGGGGGTGGAGGTGAGTTTGGATCATGTGGGCAGATTGCATGTTTCATGATACCATTTATTGCTCTCTCTCTGATCAAGATGATCCATGCATCTGGGTAGTCTGATAAATTCAATCCAGGACTGTAGAACCTTCTTTCCAAGAATCTTACAGCATTTGCAATCACTCTCCAGCCACATGATGTTGAGTCTCTCTACAATGGCACATGAATTTGGCTGTATCCAAATTGCTTTTGTTCATTCATTTTAGCTATTCCTGGAAAATTCTGATCAATATGCATCTTGAGAAGCTTTGCAGCACTGCATTGTAAAGTGAAAATCAAAACGGGGCATGGCTTTAAAATAGAGAACAACAAAATGTATAGTAACTTACACTTTGCAATTCCCATGCTGTGATGGAAGAGAATTTAGGAAAAGAGCTTGATATGCATTGAAGTCCACAATAATCAAGCTCCAATGGCCCCTGTCAATGAGTTGCATGTAAATATACTTTCTTAAATGAAACAAATATGTTTCCAAAATGAAGATGAATACTTACTTTTCAATGTATGGGTAAATTACACATTCTACTTCTTCTGTAAAACCCCGTAGAAAGGACTTGGCATCTCCATGTTTATGTAAAAAACATTGTGTCACCAGAGGATCTAAAATAAATACTTTTCTTTGAACCTTTTCCTCACATTGTTGAAGAAGAACCCTACAAATCAAGAAATAAAAATGCAGTTAAGGAACTAGAAAATTATGCAAAACAAAAGCATTTTAAGGCCTCTAGATATACCTGAGTGAAATGTTGACCACACTATCTGATATTTCAAGATGAAGCTCCATCAACATTTTGTTATCTTCAGGTCTAATGTCAAGAAACAATTCACTTTGCCATGGCATTGCAACATTAACTATAACCTGCCCATCTCCTTTCTTGAGGAGCTCTTTATTTGCTTTCTGTAACTTTTGAATCTGGGTTAAGATGGCACTTTCCTCTATAAATAATCCCTGCTTTTTCCTCTCCTCCTCACTATTTGCTGCAGCTCTAGTCTCATGATCATGAGTGACTTGAGCGTTGATCTCTTCAATGACAACTGTTGTTTTAGGTGCTCGAGCTGGAGGTATATTTAAAATATCGAAGAATTTTTTGTCGTGGTGATCAATAGGAACCAGAGCTTTATCAAACTTATATCTTATTCTTGAAACAATAACATAATCCTTCGCCATTAAAGTTACCCTATGAGAATGAGCAGCACATAAGTAGGCATCATTCATGAAATCAATAGCAAAGTCCTCTGCAACTTCTTGCAGGCATAGCAGTGCTTGAGTTTGCCACCTCACATTGACAAAGGATGAGGTCTTCATCAAAGAACAGAGGTTGGATGAGATCTGCTTGACAACTCTCATAAATGGAAGTCTTGGGATCAACAATCCCACAGACTTTTGGGCTCTTCTTATTTCCCTCAAAGACTTAACATGGTAGTTGACCCTTTTTTTTGAAGGCTGCTCTGGCACTTTGGCTTGAACCTTCTGGGAATTTTGCTCCTGGACATTTTCCCCTTGGGCATTCTTGTCCTGACCCTCAGGGTACAACTTCCTTGCTGTCTTTTTGGTTCTAGCCATACTCTGCAAAAAATCAATCTTTAGGCAAGGAATTAGGAAAAGTGGAATATTCCACTGTCAAAACTTACTCTCTAAAAGCTATGATCAATGACTCTATCCACTATTAGAGGCACGACCGATGCAAGCGATAACAGTCATCTGGAAATGCCCGGATGTCCCTGATCGCTTGCATCGGTCGTCTTTAAATTAATCATCAAATATCAATAAATAATATCTGACAATGCAAAACACTCAATTATCACTAAGATAAAGATAATTGGAAAACTATAATCAATGACTCTTTCCACTATCAGAGGCACGAGATGAAAAGGAACGTCCGAGATATGGAAACCAAGACATTAAAGATGCTGCCTTGCTTACTATAAAGAAAAATTTGAACAGCCAGACAGAAGAGTCAGCTTCTCAAATCCTCTACTAGCAGAACCCGCTTCCTCCTTTTTGATGGAGACCTCCCACACCTATATCTCACGAAACCCCCCACTGGTGTCCTGCTCCTCGAAAAAGATCCCCACATGCATGTCCAGGATTTGAGAAGCTGACTCTTCTGTCTAGCTGTTCAAATTAAGCAAGGCAGCATCTTTAATGTCTTGGTTTCCATATCTCGGACGTTCCTTTTCATCATAGCAAAGGAAACCAAAATTTGCAAGCTATGATCAAGGACTCGATGATATTAAAAAACATGACCAATCCAAGCGATTAGGGTTATCCAAAAATCTCGGATGTTCCTAATCGCTTGCATCGGTCGTGTCCACATTACCTTACGTAGAGAGTGCTCTCTATAGAAATTGTGAAGTAGGCTAAAAACGTGGTGGCAATGGAACCTCGACGCTTGGCAAGTGTTGACAGAAAAAAATGAAGGAAATGAATAGGAGGAAGCTTAAATAGGTCCCAAAACTGAGTTGATCATTGTGCCACGTGGCATGCTCCGATTGGTCCACGTCAGATACCCGTTGCAAATTCCAACGTCTTTTGCCACGTGGCATGATCTGATTGATCCACGTCATCTATCCGTTGCATCGGGGAACGTACACTTTACCACGTGGCACTCTATGATTGTTCCACCTCATTCGACCGTTTCTTCCCTCCTCACTAGAGACACGACCGATCCAAGCGATAAGAGTCATCCGTAAATGCCCGGATGTCACTCATCGCTTGCATCGGTCGTCCCTAAATTCATCATCATATTTCAATAAATAGAAGTTAGAATAAAGGTAACAATGCGTTATACTCAAGCAACACAAAAGAAACCAAAATTTGCAAGGTATGATCAAGGACGATGCTATTTAAAAAACATGACCGATCCAAGCGATTCGGGTTATCCAAAAATCTCGGATGTCCCTAATCGCTTGCATCGGTCATGTCCACATTACCTTACGGAGAGAGCGCTCTCTATAGAAATTGTGAAGTAGCCAAAAAGCTTGGTGGCAATGGAACCTCCACGCTTGGCAAGTGTTGACAAAAAAAAAAAAAAGCAAATGAATAGGGAAGCTTAAATAGGTCCCAAAACTGAGTTGACCGTTGTGCCACGTGGCATGCCCCGATTGGTCCACGTCAGATACCCGTTGCGAATTCCAACCTCTTTTGCCATGTGGCATGATTTGATTGATCCATGTCATCTATCCGTTGCATCGGGCAACGTACACGTTGCCACGTGGCACTCTGTGATTGGTCCACCTCATTCGACCGTTTGTTCCCTCCTCGCCTATAAATACCTATTTCTTCACAAACTCAAATTTTCAACCTTCAGAGAATTTCTCACCTACATGTGTATTTTTCTTTCGTCGCCGACACGACCGATACAAGCGATTTTCGCCATTTGACCTACGTTGATTCACTCTAGTCGCTTGCATCGGTTGTGTTCTCCTAATAGACATACAAGAGAAGCTGCAGCTTAGATGGAGGTAATGAATGAGATCCTTAGTGTCTCTCCATCAGAGAAACTTCTTGATTTCATGGTTCAAGAGGGTTTAAGTGTAGATTATTTTCCTGATGCAATGACCATATTCAACCCCGAAATTGATTTTGAAAAACTCTTAGAGAACTCGAAAAGTTTTCTTAAGGATGAGTGGGAGATTTTCTTGGGGTTGGTCGATGGGAGGATCCTTTCTATTTCTCAGAAAACCTATGTCCATCCTCACATCTTTGGGAAGGATCCAACAAATAGGGCTAAAATCACAAGAAAATGCAGAAGGATATCCCCTTTGCCAGGGAAGCTTGATTTATGCCCAGAGCATGAAAAAGACTGCTGCTTGCTCCCTTTAAACATTGCTTTCTTGATATGGCTTGATCATATCTTAGTTGAAAGGGAGGAAAATGTTCATGATGAAGACGAGCCTTGCTTAGAGCTGGCACTTGAGGCTAGCTCAAAAACTATGAAAGGTGTCATGGAGATTGTTGAGGAGATCAATCTGCAAGCAGAAGAAGAGCAGGTCAAAGATTTTGATGTGGCCACTTTTAAAGCAGAGACTGCAATAAGGGAGCCAAGTGAAGAAGTTCAAGTGTCTGAGAAGTCCCTACTTCTCCCAAATCTACCTTTTTACTTTATCTCTGGGAAAGAGTTCATACCTCTATTTTACATTCAGGAACTTTTCAATCTAAGGGAGGACTACTGTCTTGCAGCTATAGCTGAGGCAGAAGAAGTTGCAAGGAGATTCATCAATAAGAAAGGAGAAAGAAGAGAGGAATTTTTGCGTCTTGATTTGGATTTGTCTAATGAAGAATTCAAAGATTCATCACAAGCTCTTTCAAAATGCTTTGAGAAAGCTATCTCAGAGAAGCCAAAACTTGCTGATGAAGAGTTTCATGAGCATCAGAAGCAACTTGGAATATACTCGTTTGGACGTGGCTATTCATTCTTGGATGTCGCTGAGGACAAAGGAACAATTTGTATTGACTCAAAAGAGCTCATTGAGGAGGAAGATGAGGTCAAGGTATGTTGTTTGATATATTCTATCAATTAAAGTTTTGTCCGAGATCTCTATTTTTTTAAGTGAGAAAATGACCACGACCGATGCAAGCGATACAACCTAACGGATAATCTCCGTTGGGCCTTATCGCTTGCATCGGTCGTGTTCGGACTTGAAGAGGAAGATGAGGTCAAGTATGTAGTAAAATATATTCTCATGATTTAAAGGAAAAGGAGATGAGATGGGCTTGATGCAAAATCTCTATCTTGTGTCAGTTTGTCCAAGTTCTCCATTAGAAGTGTCAGAAGTCGATCACGACCGATGCAAGCGACAAGGCCCATCAGATATTTTCCGTCGGTCCTCATCGCTTGCATCGGTCGTGTTTGGACTTTAGGAAGATGACGTCAAGGTATGTAGTTAACTATATTCTCAAGAACTTTAGGTTAAGGATTTGAGATGGGAACAATGCAAAATCTCTTTCTTGTATCAGATTTGTCAAAGTTCTCCATTCGAAGTGTCAGAAATGGATCACGACCGATGCAAGCGATTATGCCCATCGGATATTTTCCGCTGGGCCTCATCGCTTGCATCGGTCGTGTTTGGACTTTAGGAAGATGACGTCAGGGTATACAGTTAACTATGTTCTCAAGAACTTTAGGTTAAGGATATGCGATGGGACCAATGCAAAATCTCTTTCTTGTATCAGATTTGTCCAAGTTCTCCATTCGAAGTGTCAGAAATGGATCACGACCGATGCAAGCGATTAGGCCCATCGGATATTTTCCGTTGGGCCTCATCGCTTGCATCGGTCGTGTTTGGACTTTAGGAAGATGACATCAAGGTATACAGTTAACTATGTTCTCAAGATCTTTAGGTTAAGGATATGAGATGGGACCAATGCAAAATCTCTTTCTTGTATCAGATTTGTCCAAGTTCTCCATTCCAAGTGTCAGAAATGGATCACGACTGATGCAAGCGATTAGGCCCATCGGATATTTTCCGCTGGGCCTTATCGCTTGTATCGGTCGTGTCTAGGAGTTGCATGCAGCAATGATTATACATGTCTTGCTTGTGGGAATTCCCCTCATTTATAAAACATTAGATGTTTCTAGGCAGTTTGCAAATAGACATTGATGACGACCGATGCAAGCGATAACGACAATCTGAATTTCTCTGAAGACCCTTATCGCTTGCATCAGTCGTGTCTCTTGCTTTTCTTTCTAATAGTTTCAAGTTACTTCACATGTTTCCTTAAGTGTGCTTGCACTTCATCTAACCATGTTTTTCATTTTTATCACAGTTAACTTTATTGGATGAAGACAATTACCTTGGCAGGGGCAAGGGAACAAGAAAAGCCTTAGAAGAGAAAGGAAAAGCAAAGGTGGATATTCATTCTATTATCCACTATCTTCCAAAGTTGGACCCAGCCACTTTTTGTGTTATTCACAAGCACTGTAGTGAGGAGCCAGACTTTGGATTATTCTGCTTGAGGACTCTATCAAAATACATGGGTTTTACTCCAATACCCTTTAATGCTTTCAGAGTTTTACTGCTTGAAAGAGCAACTGCATTCAGAATTTTTGGATATGCTCCTGGACTCAATGCTTCAAGGGCAGGGTACTTTCTTTGTTATTCAAGCTATGCAATGGCTGCAGGGGTGTCAGATTTAAAAAGCATTGCTGGATACAGGAGAAAAGAGTTCCTGAGATATAGAGGTGATTTGCCAGAGCCAAGCTCTTTCAAAAGGCTCAAGGAATGACTTGATTTTTTCAAATTCTATACTCAACAAATGTACATATACAGAAATTGCCCAATGTGATATAAGACATTGCAAATTGATACATGATTTGATTCAGTTTGTGATATTGATACATGATTTGTCTGGAGATAGCCATATCCTTCTGATTATATTTGGCATGAGGTCCTTTGTAATTGTCTTCTAAAGAGCTTGAAGGTCTGCAACTTGAGTGATGCTTAACTACTTCATGTACCAGAGCATCCAAGGAGATATCTGCACAAGGTAGTTCTGGAGGAGAAGACTCCTGCATATGGTGAGCTAAAGAGAATATGTGAAACTCAGCTTGGTGTAGTTACACGATGTTGCTTGCCAAGGAATATAAGACATTGCAAATTGATACATGATTTGATTCAGTTTGTGATATTGATACATGATTTGTCTGGAGATAGCCATATCCTTCTGATTATATTTGGCATGAGGTCCTTTGTAATTGTCTTCTAAAGAGCTTGAAGGTCTGCAACTTGAGTGATGCTTAACTACTTCATGTACCAGAGCATCCAAGGAGATATCTGCACAAGGTAGTTCTGGAGGAGAAGACTCCTGCATATGGTGAGCTAAAGAGAATATGTGAAACTCAGCTTGGTGTAGTTACACGATGTTGCTTGCCAAGGAATATAAAGCAATTCAATTCTCAGTATTTCCTGAACCAGTATGGAACAGTAGCACTGGTGAATGGTCTATGTCAATCAGCATGGTAATCTCTTAGGAACCGGCACGTGTCCAATATTCCTCTGAGTGTCAATATAGGGAAGTGAACGTGCATGAGCCCAAGCTCAGAAATGCACATTGTTAGTGACAAATGTTGCTTTGAAAAGAGGAGAGGTCCTTTGTAATTGTCTTCTAAAGAACCAATCAAAAAGCTCTCTGAAGGCATTGCTCTTTGTTACTCCTCCTCCTTTCCTTGTACACCTAAAGAAGCTTGTCCTTGCTTGATAATGAGATTTTTCCATGCCTTGGGTGTTCCACATGGCAAGTGGTTCTTTTTCTGCAAAGAATGCACCATGCACAAGAAGAATATGCTGGAAAGCAGAAGAATTTCATTAGATCTTTATTTCAATTAAAAATAAATAAATTGAATAAAATATCTTTGGAGCTCACCAAGTAGTATGTTATGTCTTTGGCACCCCATGCCTCTATGATGGTTTCTATAAGCTTTGTGGTCGCCTTTCTGAAATCTGTCACATAACTTTTTGATGTTACCTGCTGCCTCATGATCTTTAAAAGATTATCTAGTTTGACCCACACCTCCATTCTCTTTTTTGCTATTTCTGGTTTGCTTTTTACATTAGTCGTGACCTCACAAAATGTTTTCCATGAATTCCACATGGCATTAAGTTGTTTGCCATCATGGTTGCTGAAGAATCGCCTTGCTTTTGCACCTCCCATTGAGACATCCTGTAAAACATCACCTGTATTTTGTGAAAGCTTTGGATCTTTTCTTAGATGAACATCACCACCATGAAACCCCATTTCTGAAAGAAGACATTCACATTTTTCTATGCATTCATCTGCAAGAGTTGTAGGCTTGATAGAATATGCATAATCCAAGTGAAGACGGACCAACTTGTCAATGATTCTTAACTCTGCATGTAGTGTACATATGTGTACATTTGTCAATGCTATTGGAAGTATGGGATCCCAAATCATTGAAGAAGATGAGTAGTTACGAAGAATAACATTTTGTCTAGAAGGAGCCTCTTCACCCTCAGCTCTAGTAATCCATCCATTTGTGCCTGGGCTTTGCATGCAGTACAAGCAAGGGTATTTAGAATTTGCTCCCCCACTTATACCAAACATGCATTTGAGTGTCTTTAGGTCTCCACTCAAATGCCACTCAACTTGAAAGTTTCCGTAGTCTTTGACATTCAACAATTCTCCTGCATGATGCCCTTGGATAACATTTGGAATGTTTGTCTGTGAGAATAACCATTTAAGTGTTTTATGGCTCTCAGATGGAACTTGAGCACAGCCAACCCACCATAACTCCATTTCTGATTGTACTTTGAGAGATGGAGTATCCAATTTCCCAAGGCTATAGTCCAAAGCTTTGTTCATCAGTGCAATGCTTATTCTCTCCATCTTTTGATGTTTTTTAAGCTCAGCTTCATCAAGTTTGATTACAAATTTCAATAGACCAGAACATTCATGCTCTTTTATATTATAGAACTGAACCATGTATGTTTGAAGTTTTATAACATCTATCCATATGTTGTTAAATGCATTGTAAGTGAAATGTAACTTTTGTTTTCCTACTTCGTAAGGCATGTTACCGTGAATATGTTTATATTCACCAAATACTGATGTGATCTTCTTATTCAAGAAGAGCCGAAACTTTCCTACATGATGGGGTCTAGGCAATCCAAAACTTCTAACTTTGTTAAATTTTAAAAATTCACACCAAACTTTTGAAATTGCTCTATAACCTTTCCTACTCACTCCGACACTATCACAAATATTTTGAATTTGAGATGGTTCTAGTAAAAGATTCATTTCTGTCATGAGTTTTTGAAAAACAAAGCGTTTCAAGCATGTATTTTCATTTAGTTTCAATAGTTTTAAAACATCATTTTGAGTCAAAATTTCATTACAAAAATGTATGCGCTCAAAACTGCTCGACATATTGAAACCTAGCACATTTGTCACATGATCTCTAACAATTTTCATTCTTTTCTTTTTCTGGCCAGATTTTTCAGTCAAATCTAAAAAAGGTTTTACTCGTTTTGACCGCATTCTCAAACCTATAGGAGTTTCTTTCATTTTTTTAAAAGACTCTAACTGAGAAGATAAAGTGGATAATTTGTTTTCTAGCTCCCTCATATGTAAATTCTTCTGGTGTAGTGTGTTTTGTAAATAGTTTATGTATTGTACATAATTCCTTGAAATATCCCAGAGCCTTGAACAATAGCCTCGTAAACCATCCTCACCATCTCCCACAAATCTAATCAGATCATGAAGATTATGAAAAGGGGGGTACCTTCCAGTTTGTGGATCAATTGGATAAACAGATCCATCTCTCCATATGTCGATATGTTTCTTGCCTTCCTTTCGCAATCCATCTACTTCAAGAGGATGAAGAGCCCTTCGAAATACGTTTCTTGTCGTCGCATACTCCTGACTAACTGCAATGTTGATATGGAACTTTTTACAATGATTTCGAATGTTTGAAAGCTCAGGGAGAGTATTTGGGTTAACGTTCTCCATGGTCTGCTATGAAAAATGACCAGCAAGTGTCTAAAATGACGTGAAAGGGAGAAACAGGCTTGCTATGAAAAGTAGAGAAAAAGAGCGCAAAACGTGATCAGCACACATTATATAGGTCCGTGAACAAGAGGAAAATTCAACTTTTGAGGCGTAAGATATCACACAAACTTCGAGGCGTAAGATATCACACAAACTTTTCATGATTATATGATACGAGTTTCTCTCTCTTCAAAATTTGCATAAGATACGTTTTAAATGAATTTACACGGAATTTCTTAAAGGATTTGACAACTTTAATCCCGATTAAGCACAACTAATTGAAATCCTTACACGGCCCTTTTTGGGCCGTTTTTCGCCCTAATGTGCAAGGACACACTTCTTTCACTATCCTATTTTTAAAAGATTTCTAGGCTAGTTAGAATATCAAATTGGGCCAACATACCTCTTTCTAATCGCTTCAACTAGCGTTTCCTTCGTGCTGTCCCTTTGATCTATATATATTTTTTTCATATCATAGCTCAACAGCAGCCGACGCTGGAAGAGGTTGAGAAGAGAGAAAGAAACTTTAGAAAAACATTCTAAACTCACTCTCTTAATCTCCTTTTCCTCATAGAAAACTTCCCATCCTATTTTATATTAGATGCGAAGAATGGGGGTACCTGAAAGAGTATCCCCCTCCCTATGTTTTCCGCACCTATTGTTATGAAAGCTTTTTGTAATGGTCTACCTACATTGAAAGAAGAAGACGATGTCCCACCCATTTCATATGTACTTTTTTTAGGGAGACAAGAAATTGGCATTCATTTTTAAGTAGTAACATTTATAGATGTTTATTACTTGGTTATGAAGATCCTCAACGTCGAATATGAGAAAAGTTTCTTCGCTATTTCTTATGAGATATGTGTAAACCTACTTGCACACCGTTTGTGAATGAATGAAATCATCACATGGATACAATATAAAAAGGAAATAATCCAACATGTTCTAATTTATTTGAAGAGTAAATTTGAACTTAACAGAATAAAAATTAGATTTTTTTGAATTTGGAATATTTTTAAGACTAGTGTTCGTGAGAAGTCATGGCTTAAGTTGCTTCTTTTCAGAAGTTTTTTATGTCATTAATAAATAAGGTTTTCTTCCAAATTTTCTTCCAAATTTTTCACATTGCTGTACTTTTGATAGCATTCCATTAAGTGAAAAAGCAGCCCATTCTTTCATCGAACAAACTTGCTTTGGGTTCACTTGATAAGACCACAAACAAAGACTGCTAAGGCATGATCAAATCAGCTAATTCTTCAACGCAAGTCTTTATCAAGTGAACCCAAAGCAGTCTAATTGAGTATGGAAGTGAGATAGACTGTTACGCAAATAAAATGGAGAGAGAGAGATGACATGTCAAAGGTAGAACGAAGATGTAAGAGCGTTGGAAGTGTGTATAATCAAAGAAAGATGAACAAATGTTTGATATATATATATATATATATATATATATATATATATATATATATATAGAGAGAGAGAGAGAGAGAGAGAGAGAGAGAGAGAGAGAGAGAGCGAGTGAGAAAAGACAAGCACTCAAGTTTGCGTTCGGTGTTTCGTTTCTAACATTTCGATCACTTACCTTGTCCCTTCACTTTACATGATAAACAGAAACTCACGGGTGTGCTCAAACAACGTTTCAATTGCACATATGCCCACAGCACCAAAAGTGTAGTGCTAACACCTTTGAACCACTAGTCCTTCAGATCCTTGGGTGTTTGTTTGTGTTTATTTGTGTTTTGTTCTTTCCAAATTCCAATGTCAAAAGCGAGTAGGTTGTAAGATCCAAGTCCTTATAGTAAGGACCATTTGCATACATACCGATACATTCCCCAAAGACGTTAAATAATGTGGGATAGTGTTTTTACATCCATTTTCAAAATACCCATCATGAATAAATATTATACTAAAAAGCATAGCGTCAGGTGAATATGTTTTGGATGAATGAGCATTTTGATGTTTTTTTCCTCTATGTCTCTCGCTATGCCAATACTTACTACCATTGTAATTAAAATATCTAGGGAAAGTTTTTAATTGATGTTATAAGGTTAGTATAATCCTCATACACAATTTATATGAATAAGAACAGTGACACACTTTTTTTCTATCCTTTTCCTCATGTAAATAATTATTGACATAGTTAGAAAAAGAAATAAGTTAAGTATTATTTTGTGTTTTTTCTAGGGATTCTTATAAGGATTTCTTTTTTTTCTTATGGAGCTCTCTTACTTAAAAACATCTCTTTTAACTTCTACTAGATCGACTGACCAAACAAATAGATAGTGACTTACTTTAAACGGAACCCACTAACTGATAGCATTTTTATGAATGGTAGCATAATTCCTCTTACGACATTAAAAGCATATCCTCTGTTTTATGAGAAATTCACAATAAGGTAATGAAGAGATATGAACGCTTATAACCTAAATCGCTGGTCATATATATATATATATATATATATATATATATATATATATATATATATATATATATATATATATATATATATATATATATATATATATATATATATAGATCGAGAGAGAGAGAGATGTTGCTTTTGTTCGGTTTGAGTTACAAAGAGTAAGTGGGCAAGAAAATAGACTTTTCGATGTGTGTGATGAGAGAAAGACAGAATCAAAGGAGAGAGAGAGAGAGAGATACGAAAAAGAAGTCTTTTGGTCTGTGGTTGAGTGTGACAAAAATACGGGGAGGACATGATGTTTTGTTTCCCGTGAAAAGGATTTCATGTTGAATGAAATTACAACAGCTGTGATTTGGTGAAGTTCATCGATTGGATATGTGCCTAGGGGAGCCTAAATACTAAGAGGAAGGAGAAAATCTAAAAGTCTGATTATATGTGAGCATAACATTGTGAAAAAAGAGAGAAATAAAAAACGACTAATGGTAGTGCGAGTAACTAGGTAACAGTGGAATTTTCACACAGGAGAGGGCTTAAAGGAGGGTTTTAGAATGAGCATAAAGATATGTACTCATATGAGAACATAACCAAGCATGTATGGAGGGAGATACATAGGGAAGTGAGAGGCATTATGCATCTAACTAACTTTGCAATTTCTTTTCTAGTTGTGCGAAGAGGACCCTCATATGTATGATCAAAATTTGAGGTCTTGTGTGACACCAATGATATTATGGAGGATGGTAAAAGACTACAACTTTTCTTGATAGGTGACACCACTAATTTATGTGAGAACTAATAATTGGACCCCATCAGAGTTCCAATTATTGGTCAATAGTTGAAGCTAAATAGTTGAGTTGGAACAAGCGCCAAAAGTTTGTCAAAATCAATGAAGATTGAAAATGGGAAATGGGTATCACACAAAATGATTCAATCTAGTTCCCTATAAAAGGCATGAGAGGCCTAGAGTCCTAGAACCTTCAAAAAGTAAGAAACTTTGGAACAAGGGTTTCTGGTGTTGGAAGCACCTATGGGACCAGGAAAGTGGCCAATGGACTAGATTTGAGGATATTGATCCAGAGATAAGAGTGAACTACGAAGAATGGATCCTTTTGCATAGCAGATGCATTGCTTGGGACTGTTGTAAAACACGCTATGGGAGCGATTCGTGATGACTTGTGGATCAATTCAATCATCTCGATGACGGCGCACACAGGGTGTCTATGGTAGAACAAGAATTTTTTTACTAAGGTCCGTAAGGCAAATCGTTTCTATATCTATTGACAGCATCTATAAAGGATGGAAGGATCAATTCTTCACTAGTTACTTTATCTTTTATAATTTCTATTACGTTTGAGTCTATTTGAGAATTATCACTATTTCTAGCTATGGATGGAGGGAATATATTTTCACTATTTTCAGATCTACGTAGAACAATGGAAATTAAAGGTAATACTCTAGACAATCTACGATCAAACTCTATTGAATGCAAAGTTTCCTCTACAATTTTGTCCTTAACTAATTCTTCAATTTCTGTATTTTGAGTAACATTAACTTCTACTGGACTATGAAATAATAATTCAAACAAAGATGGAGTTAAAGAAGTACTACCAGATGAAGCTTTGTCAGACATATAAGATAAAATGCAAATACATTAATATTATATAAACTATTTATATGAATGATTTCCTATAAAAACCTAAACAATAGAATTCTAGCTAAGTATAATTTCTTTTTCCCACACTTCAGTTCTTCAATCTATCTTCAAGAAAGGCTGCATATCATCTGAAAATTAACATGAGAACCATAAGTATGCTTTCAAAAAATATTAAACACTCATTAAAACATAACATATTAAAAACTCACGTTAATATAAACTAATTAACTCTTCTAATACATATTTATCATAAGTACATACATTCATTTTAATATACACATTGTAATAAACATATTTCATTTATACACACATGAACACTAATCACTCATGCATTATATACTTGTACATACGTCAAACATTCATTCATGCATAACTTAAGCATACATCTTATATTTCAGATGCATACATAGGCTTCATACACTTAACATGCATATACATACATAGTACACATACTAACATACATTTATATGCACATTCCTCTCATACATTCCTACACATTTACTAACATATATACATGTGCTCACACATATACATAAACTAATGCATACATGCATACTTAGACAAACTAACATACTTGCACACATGCACTCACATATACATGCAAACTTACACTTGTATATATTTTACTTGCATACACATCTCTCATGCATTCATGCATCATTACTCATTCATTCATTCATATACCTCTAACATACATGTAAATATAATCATGCATTTACATACACAATCATGCATTTAAACTAACATGCATAATTTAACTTACATGCACTAACACACATATATGAACATGCATGCACTAACATACATACATGAACTTGCATACATGACATGCATACACTCATACATGAACATGCAAACATAAATCACATGCATACATACACATGCATAAATGAACGTGCAAACATGACATGCATACACTCATACATGAACATGCAAACATAAATCACATGCATACATACACATGCATAAATGAACATGCACTTAACTAACATGCATAAACACTAATGCATATGCATAAACATAAATGCTTACCTATCATGCATGCAAAACATCTAGTTTGCATGCACAAACATGCATATCATGCACTACCTAACATCTAACATGCATTAACATATGCATGTACTAACATCTAATAACTATGCATTAACTAATATCTAACATGGATCTAATGCATTTATCATAAGGTTCAATCTTAAGCTAACAAAAAAGGGTTGGAGAAGCTTGGCTAATGGATAAAAAAAGGAAAGGATAAATAGTTGGATAAGGAGAATTTCGATAAATATGATGAAATCTTTGAGAAAGATAAGGGATAATGGCTAAATGGATCCTCCTTTTGGTAACCTGGAACTCATAAAAGAGTTTTAGGAATTCAAATCATATATATGTAATCAATTTGTTAAATAAACACACACACATACCATTCATACCCTCCATTTCATACCAAATATACTTAATAAATACTTTAGTCATTCATATCATTCATCTCAAACAAACATACTAAATGCATATGCATGTCATAAATTAAATGGAAAAACATTAACACTTAGTACATGAAAAATTAAAATAAAAAATGTAATGATCCTAAAATAGTTTACTAATTAAAACATACACACATAAGTACATATACACACATACATAAATACATATACACATAAAAACATATACTTTCATAAATACACATACTTAGTATATATATTTAATAAGTATACTAAACATAAATATAACATAAAAACATGAAAATAAGACATAATATAATATCAAAATAAACATTAAGAAAAAGAAAGAAATAACACATTTAATATATATAAACTATAAAAATAAAAAAGAACAATAAAAAAAATAAAGAAACCTCTCTCTCTTTCTCTCTCTCTTTCTCTCTCTCTCTCTCTCTCTCTCTCTCTCTCTCTCTCTCTCTCTCTCTCTCTCTCTCTTTCTCTCTTTATCTCTCTTCTCCGTCCGCCGACTGCAAGAAGGGGGAAGGGAGAGGTTAGAATTAAATTAAATAAAAAGAAATAATAAAAAGAGCATTTCTCTCTCTCTCTCTCTCTCTCTCTCTCTCTCTCTCTCTCTCTCTCTCTCTCTCTCTCTCTCTCTCTCTCTCTCTCTCTCTCTCTCTCTCTCTCTCTCTCTCTCTCTCTCTCTCTCTCTTCTGCGGCCCGTCCGTCCACTGCGTGGAGGGGAAAAGGGAGAGGTTAATTTAAGAAAAAGGAAAAAAATAAAATAAAAAGAAAATTAAAAAAGAATATCCTCTCTCTCTCTCTCTCTCTCTCTCTCTCTCTCTCCTGCAGCCCGTCCGTCCACTGTAGGGAGGGGAAAAGGGAGAGGTTAATTTAAAAAAAAAGGAAAAAAATAAAATAAAAAGAAAATTAAAAAAGAATATCCTCACTCTCTCTCTCTCTGTCAGACATTGTTCTACAGAGACCATTCCATGTGTGTGTTGGTCGAGGGCTAGTTAGCCAAGGTCCTAAGCTTGGGGGTATATCCTAAGGTATTTGATGGTTAGTGGGGATGAGTACTGCATGCTGGCTACATGACGATGCTAGAACATTCCAAATCACTGCTATTTTAGATGCAAGAGGATATAAATGGATGGGAGGAGAGTGGCACACACATCATTCACATGTCTTCTTTTGAGGAGAGCGTCACACTTGCTGATAGAGCAGAAGAGTATGCTGATAGGAAAAGATCTCCTAGATCCTTTGAGGAGGGAGATCGAGTGTTCCTTCAGGTACCTTCTAGTTCTACTTCATTGTCCACAGGGAAGTGTAGTAAGCTATCACCAAGCTATTGTTGACCTTGGAAGATAGTAAAGAAGTTGAGTGATGTTGCATACCGATTAGAGCTTCTTCCAAATTGCACAGTCCATCTAGTGTTTCATGTCAGTAAACTACGAAAGTATATATCTAAGGAGGATAATCTAATAGAGGGTATTGTTTCTTTGCAGGAAACGATACAATTCTCCAGACAGAATACTACATAGGAGATAAAAACGGTTAAGGAATCGTGTCATCCAAGAGTATCTAGTAGCCTGGAGAGGATTACCACTTACTGACTCTACTTGGGAATCAGCAGCTCTGGTTCGCAAGTACTTTCCCTCATTGATCATTGAGGACAATGATCTTCAGAAGGGGGAGAGAGTGTCAGACATTGGTCTACAGAGACCATTCCATGTGTGTGTGGGACGAGGGCTAGTTAGCCAAAGTCCTAAGCTCGGGGGTATATCCTAAGGTATTTTATGGTTACTGGGGATGAGTGTTGCATGTTGGCCACATGGCAATGCTAGAACATTCCAGATCACTGCTATTTTAGATACAAGAGGATATAAAAATGGATCGGAGGAGAGTGGCACACACATCATTCACATGTCTTCTTTTGAGGAGAGCCTCACACTCTCTCTGCTACGCACACAGCGCGCTGCGCCACTGGTAGAGAGGAGAGGGAAAGAGAGGAGAGACAAAAGGGAAAGATGGGAAAAAAAAAGAAAAAGAAGGGGAAAAAGAGGTGAAAAAAGGAAGGAAAAAGAAAAAAGAAAAGAAAGAAAATTAATCTCCTCACTCCTGTGATATGTCAGGAATAAAAAAGCAACGAAAATTGCTTTGCATTGAATGAGTTGCAAAAAGCAAGAGAGATTGTCTTCTGTCTCCTCCTGCCAGAAAGACAACATGGAAATGAGTGCACAAACAACCATAGCCTAGAGCATAGAGTAAATAGAGTACATGAAAATTAACATGAGCTTGTGAATAGGACTCCCCTCCTTATATAGATGAGAGTAGCCCACCATAGCCCACAATTTCCTTAAGATAACTGAACCATGCAGCCTACAATTAATCCACATGAACTCAACATCACTCCAACCAAGAAATAGGCGTGGATTTTTCTCCTATTTAATTTCCCAAGAAATACACAAAATTTACTAAAATTAATATTCTCTTGACCTTAGGCTTTTACCATCCATTTAAATTTAAATAAATGCAGCCTTTCAATTCTTTTTTAACTATTTATTCACTTTAGAAGTAATTAAATTAATCCTATCAATTATTAAATTTAAATATTTCTATAACCTAAATGTTATTTAAATAATATCATTTACTAATTAACATATTTAATTAATAATTTATACTTAAAATATTTTGCTAAGGTTTCATTTAATACATTTACCCTATTTATTAACTCATTTAGAGACTAAACCTACTTAATTAACCTCTTAACCATAGGTCTACCCTTAAACTAACCTTAAACCATGTTTCTAACTCTCAACTAACCCATAAACTAATCTTCTACCCTTCCAAAACCTCTACATTTATTATTTAAACCCTTAATCAACCTTGAAATTAAGCTTACAACCTATAAAACATGTTCAAACCCTACATTTGACCCTTGAATTTATTTTCAAACTTTTAGATAAACCCTTAACTAACCCTTAGTTTTTAATCTATACTCACAATTACATTTGAAAACACCTTTTTAAATACTTCCCATCTTTGTACTGATCATCAAAACGTCTTATCCTGCAAAATTTAAAATCAAACATAAGTTTTCATAAATTATTCAAACTTAATTTAATCAATTAATCTTTTAGTTTTCAATAATATTTTAAAAAGAAATAAATTCTTTCCGACATCTGCCCCCACTAAACCTGCACATCGTCCCGATGGGCCAACTTGCAGATTCAAGTGGAACATATCAAATTCTTTATAAATAAGTTTTAAATTTTCAAAATTTTATTTTATCATGCATTCATACTTTATGCAATTAAAAAGATTAGTACAAATCTTCTTAAAAAAAAAGTAGATATAAGTCATATAAATATCATGTTATATCTCTGAATCCACATTTAAACAAGCATTTATAGGAATAAATCATAAGTGTCATAGTCCTTCTGTTCATGAAATTTGCTTGGAATAAGTAACTTATCCTGCATAACAGCATATACCAAAACTTTTTCATCAGTTTATAGAATTATATGTCTTCTACTTTTTTTTCCTATGGTCTGACTCTTCATTCATTTCTTTTTTTTTCTTGCTTTATTACTTCATCCCAACTCAGCTCTTTATTTATTTTTTTAACAAATCGGCCTATACCAAAATTGGGTTTGACTCCTAGACTTGTCCACCCGACCAATTTTATTCCACTTGTCTGTCAACCTGGCATAGCACACGACAAAACTATGTCAGCCTTACATGTAATCGACGTCAGCTCGTGGCTCTGGCCACCTGACCAGACTGACTCCACCCGCCTACCAACCCATGCAGGCGCATGAAAACATAAAGGTTAGGCCTATGATGAAACTAGCCTCAGGTCGTGGCCTTGACCACCCGACCAAGGTTGTTCCACCCGCCTACTAGCCCGACATAGTGCACCAACTACAAACACATACATATTTGGTATGAAGTTTTATCTTTTTTATTCATTTAGAGGTTAGATCTCATAAGGAATAAGTAGTAAGATACAAAAATCCCACTTACTAATGGATAAAATTTTCAACATATACATGTATTCATAATAAGGCTACCATTTCTTCCACAAACTTCCAATTCCAAAATTTCAATTTAACTATCTGATTTCATTCATATAAATACAAGTTTTTCATGCCTCTATCATAAATATATTAGATATTTAACATCTTAAATTCTACTTGATTTTTTTTTTTAATTTGAACATATCCTTTAAACTCATTCAGTAATGCGATGCGTATACACAAAAAATCAAACAAATCTTTAATTAAAACTTTTTCACCTGATTTAAAACATATCTTTATTCTTCATCAACATCTTCATCAACATCATCATGAGTATCAATCTCATAATCATCATTATTTCATTTCTTGAACAGTTTAACCCTTTTCCCTGCAATTAAATTTCTCAACAAAGAACCATCAAATTCTCTAAGTTTAAATGTACCATTATAAAAAACAGTTACAACTACATACAGAGCAAACCATCTTTTAATAAACTTCTCCTGGCATCATACTGTGTATCAAAAGTACTATCGTAAACTAATACCCAATCATCTACTTCTATAGTACGAGGCCTAAGTCTATGTTTTTTATTAAGATAGATTTTATTTTTAAGTCGTGATTCTCTAACTTTTTGTATAGCTTCTTCAATATTTTTATTTCCTAGAACAATCCTAACAGAAATTAGATCTTCACGAGTCATCTCATTATTCCATGGAAGCATCGTCCATGAAATAATCTGGGTCTGGATAGGAAAAATCGGCTTCTGACAGTACATTAGTTCTGTAGGCATAAATCCTGTAGACCTAGTATATGTCATCATGTCTGCCCATAATGCCAAAGGAAGGAACCTAGGCCACTGCACTGTATCACCATTGCAGGCCTTAGAAAATGCCTTCACAATAGAGGGATGAGCCCGTTCAATCTTACCATTAGACTCCGGATTATAAGCAGTTGTTAGAGATAGACGAATCTCATGCTGGTCAAAGAATTCTCTAGCCTCTCGAGCATCTAACTGGCCCCTATCTACTACTATCTTTTCTACATAGCCAAATCTAGAAATAACTTCTTCTAACAAAAATTTATATATGTTATAAGTAGTTTTAGTACGAAGAGCTCTACCCTCTACATGATTAGTCAAATCGTCTCTAGCTAAAACTATATACCTCATCCTATCTAAACCTTTAGGCATGGTTACTAAATCAACTACCCACTTGTAATGGATACAAGGAGGATAAGTCGGGTGCAGAGGTTCCCTATGTCTGACTGACGATTGTACCTGACATAAGAACTTACAAAGTCACATATATTCACATACATACCTGGCCACCAATAAACTTCTCTAATTTTATCATATGTCGCATAGAAGCCTTTATGTCCTGCCCAAAGAGTTTCATGCATATCTATCATAACTTTATTTTGAAGATTTTTATTTCCTAAAACTCGTTGCGGATATCTAGTTTTCCCTTTTGCATGACGCCAAATCAAACCATCCTTTGAAAAAAAATTAAATGCATGTTTCCTAGTGTCTCTAAATCTATTAGCTGACCAAATAGGTAATTGCTTCCAAGTGCTAAGATAATATCCTATATCATACGAAATTCCCTCATAATCTTTTTCATTAAATTTTTCATACATATAAACAGTACAAATATAATTAATCATATTTAAATCAGTTTCAATCATGTCATCATTTTCAAACTTAGCCCTAGAAAGCATATCTGCTATAGAGTTAGTTTTCCCAGTTAAGATATCGACCTTAACAAAGCTATACATGGAGAAGAACAATTAGTAATCATTCCTATTAATGGCAAACAATCTGTTTCTATTACTACATTAGCTCCTATAAAATATTCCTTGTCAGTTTTTAACACAGTAACTAAACCCCATAATTCACGTTTTATTTGTGGATAATTTTTTTGAGTTTCATATAAAATTTTAGCCCCAAATCTAATAGCGTATCTATTTCCCTCACTATCATCTTGTCCTATTACCCATCCTATACCTATGGGACTAGTATCTACAGTTAAAATAATTGGTTTTTTATTAGAGTAATTTACACGTTTTAAAACAGGTGCATTAGAAAGTAAACTTTTTAATTTCTTCTTTGCTTTAATATGAGTTTCAGTCCATTTAAATTTCCTATTTTTCCTAAGTAAATCATACAACGGATTAGCTACATGGGCATAATGCGGAATCCAAATGTCATAAAAAACACATGCTACTAAGAAACGTCTAACCTCACTAATGATCCTACAAGTTTCAGATAATTTATTTATAGCATCTACTTTTGGAAGATAAGGCCCACGACCGTAGTAACCACATAAATGTCCTACAATTAAAACTTCATTAACACCAAATACTGACTTTTCTATGGAAAATGTTAATCCTACTTCTTCAAATCTTTTAAATATTTTCTCACAATCTAAAATATGATTAGATACAAACTTCCTACATCCTAAAGAATCTAGTGTTTCATCTTTTTCTTTTTCTTCATAGCCTTTAATCAGAACATCATCTATAAACGGCGTGGTCACCTTAGGAATAAAATCATGAAGAACCATATTCATTGCATTCATCATATGTGCTACCGAATTTGTAGCTCCTTGAGGAAGAGTACACATACGAACTAATCCTAAAGGATTCTTCATCGTAGTAATATTTCTACTCTCAGTAGCAAGCTAGAACTGATCATAACCTAAATATAAATCACCTATAGAATAGATAGAATGCCCAACAAAAGCTTCAACAAATTCTCCTACAATAGGGCCAGTTCCTACATTCCTAATTGTAACTTTATTTACGGGTTGTAAGTCTTGGATAAATCTAAGCTTACCATTCTTTTTAGGAACAGTAAACCATCTATTAGAATAAGGTGCAGAGGAAGATTCTAAAAATTTCATTTGCATCTTCTCCTTAAGCAGTTTCATAAGCTCAGGTAAATGAGCCTTTGAAACTGGTATAGGGTGAAGATTCCAAGGTATATGAGCTACCATAAATATAATCATAAGCGATACTATTCTAGGATCAACACATCCTATTTCATGAGGGTAAAGAGAAAAAGCTTTTCCATGTTTCCTTATCATTTCATGAAACATTTCACATTCAGTAGGCAGTAAAAAAGAATCTTCATTTCCTATTTTTATTAATTTAATGGTTTCATTAGTAAATTTATGTCCTATTTTTGAAATATCACGTCAGATGGGATCATTAGCTACTTGCTTTATTTTCTGGTCACTTCCTTCAGGTAAAGCTTGGGCTACATGTTTAACGTTTTTATCAACTATTTTATACTTTATATTAATTTTAGCTACATTATGAGAATCAAAAACAAATTTTAAAATTAATTCATATTCATTTAATGAGTTCAAAAGTATAAATTGCATTAATTTTTCATCATGTAAAGTTTCATTAACTTCATCAAGTAAAGAAGAAGAAAAAAATGTTTCAATTATATTTTTAATATTTTCATTTGAGACATATAAACTTTACTTTTAAAATATTTTTCATGTTTTTTCATTATTTTCTTAGGAATATCTTTTCTATTTAAAATTTATAATTTTGAAGATGTAAAATATACAGAAGAACTTTCTAATTTATGTACACATTTTGGCAAGATGTCCAACCAGTTACCACTATTGTCCCGCTCAAGAATGGTTTCTAGTAAATATTCTGATCAAAATAAGTCCCAGAATCACTAAGAGGTAGATGACTCTTGTGCAATTTCTCTTGTGATTCTAATTTTCTCTCTATTCCTAGTGTGTTTTGGATTAACAATCATAACTTGTAAGGATTACAAATCATCTTTTGACCTAAATCTAGCATACGCAAAGCCATCTTCCATTACTTTTGTTTCCATTCGTGTTTCACAAATAAACAATTATCCTAAAATGATTTCGTAAGAAAAATTATCTTGTATAAAAAAATGAAATGTTTTCGTTATTCCTCTTATTAAAATTGGAATATTTGCACAAGCTCCTAAAAGTGCACCACATCCGTTATCTGCTGTTCTCATTATCCACCCATGTTGTTTATCTATCGGCCATCTAAATTTATCATACAATTCTTTTGATATTACATTAATTTCAGAACCTGAATCTAATAAAGCTAAAGCTATACATGAATTTTTTCTATCTTCAAAATTTACTTTTATTTCAGGTGTTCCCCTAGCCCAAAAAATCTTTTTATAATTACTTTCAGATTTTTCATTTATATTATCTGGAAGAATTGGTCCTAGAAAATTTTTATTAACATAACCTTCACTTTCTTCCTCATCATCAGAGTTAGAAGAAAAAGAATCTTTAGAAATATGAGACACATCTACATTTTCTTGCATTTCAATATCGATATTAAGTGGAAATCTTTTTCTTTTAAACATTTTAATAAAGTTATCTTTAAATTCAAGTTTAGCTATAGAAAATAATTGTTCAAGTGACATAGTCACTTGACTTTTCAAAAGTATATCATAAAGTACTTCTTTTGTATCATTTTTTTGTTCTAGTTCAGAAGTTAAAATAGCTTTAGGAATTCTTTTAGGTTTCTTTGTTTTTTCCTCATTTTTTTCTATTTGTTCACTAGTCTTTGAATCTAATTCACTAGGCTTTGAATCTAAAGGTTTGCTGGATGTCTCAGGTTGTTTGCCCTCCCCTATTTCTCTTCTTTTCTGTTCATTTGAGTCTAAATTTATATTTTCCTTAAATTGTACATTTTTAGGTTCTTTTCTTAATTGTTTTCTAGTTACTCTTTGATTAGTTTCATCTATATCCTGAGTTTCATCCCTTTTTCTCTTCTCTTCCACATTTGCTATATCTGAAACGATAGAGAAATGATCTACAGGTGAGTCCCATGTTGTTTTGTGCATTATATCATCTCTAGCTTTTATTAGTGCTTCTATTGAATAATTTTTAGTTTTATTTGAGGTTTCATCATCTAGATCACTCTCATCACATTCTAACCTAACCCTAAAAGAGCTTCTTTGTGCTTCAGATATATTTTCATATAGTTTTTGAATACCCCCTTTCCCCCAATTTACAGCTAGTGGAAGGTGGATGCGGTAATCACATAATTTTTTATCTATATCAATTACTAGTTTTCTTTCCTTAGCTTCTTTTAAAGATTCACAGGCATAAGACTAGAAGGGTGGGTGCGCCTCTCCGTTCACTATTTTGAGCTACTAGTTGATTCATAAAAGGTGCTATAGGTATAGGATTTATTTGTGGGGCATAAGTAAATTGGGGTCCTAAAATTATCCTATCTTGAGTAGTTAATGAATGAACTATATTCTAAAGTGTAGCTACTTCCTTAGACATATTCGTATGCATCTGCATCATATTATCTAATTTACTAAATAATATTTCAAATGGTAACTCACTAGGAATTTCAGATGTAGAAGCTTGTTCAGTTATACTAGAATTAATATTAATTTTAGGATTTTGAGTAGTTGGACCTACTGTTGGAAAACTTAGATTCATATCATAAAGTAATGTTTGCCTTTGTTTCATTTGTGCTACTACTACTTATTTTAATACTCCCTAGTCCTCCATTAAACCATATCTCTTTCCAGGTTCCTCAAGTCTCCTTTCTACTTCATTTGTAATGTCTGATAGTAAAACTTTTAGAAAATATAGAACTATATCTGGTGTCAGTGCAGTCCCATCTTGCTCTGGCAATTGTGAAAACATCTTCATAAATTCACCATGCAATTGTGTAAGGGAAATTTGGGTCTTAGGAGTGCTAAGCCATTTCATAAACCCTTCCCTACTGTGCTGACCATAATCTTCAAGGTAAAATTCTTTATACATTTGTTTTTTAAATTCATCCCATTCAAGCTCACTATGAGGTTCTATTACACTAATAGTTGATCCTATAGCAAGCCTCACTAGAAAAGTTACCCACTTAGTTAAAGGCAAACAATGTAATTTTGCTATGTCTTCAAGTTTGTCTAAATAATTACTTGCATTTACTCCAGTGAATTTTCCTTTCTCTTTTAGCATTGCTTCTACTACTTTTTGCCCTTGCCTTTTGGACATCATATCTCTAAATAATATATCCATTTTATTATGTATGTTTGAAGTAGACTTAAGTATTTTAATAAAATCTTTAACTTCTTCTTGTGCCTTTGCTTTTTGGTCTCTTACTAAACTAATCAAATTGTTTGGTTCCAACTTTACTAAAGTTTAAATCCTTTAAACAATTCTTGTGAAATAGATACTAACTTTTACATGAAAATTCTTTTTGAATTTTCAAACTAAAGTCGTACTAATCTAATAATTTGTAATATTTTAAATTCTCCTAAAGTCCTACTTAAATAGTAGCAAACAGATTCAAGTTTAGTAAATATACCTGACAGTTGATGAAGAAGCTAGAGTGCATGTGATAATTTGAAGTATACATTTGTTGAGTAAGAAAATGCCTAATACAAAGAAACTAAATGTGCAAATGTAATTCTTCAAGTACTTGATGGTAAGGATGGTGAGACGAAGCTCAACTGCTTGCCTATTCCATGGAGGCACTCAAAGCATAAGCTCAACCCTCAACACCCAGGGAATTACAAGGTTTGTGAATTCTGCCTCTCCAAGATGAATCACCACAGCTGCTGCAACCATGTAACCTAAACCAAACTATTGCATATGCAAGAAGAAAAAGAAATTATATCTATCCTGATGTGTCGTTGTTCACATCAGGTTCAAATGTGGGAGCGATTCGTGACGACTGGTGGATCAATTCAATCGTCTCGCTGACGGCGCACACAAGGTGTCTATGGCAGAACAAGTATTTTTTTACTAAGCTCCGTAAGGAACAACATTTCTATATCTATTGACTCTGTCTATATAGGATGGAAGGATCAATTCTTCACTAGTTACTTTATCTTTTATAATTTCTATTACGTTTGAGTCTATTTGAGAATTATCATTATTTCTAGCTACGGATGGAGGGAATAGATTTTCACTATTTTTAGAACTAGGTAGAATAATGGAAATTAAAGGTAATAGTCTAGATAATCTATGATCAAACTCTATTGAATGCAAAGTTTCCTCTATAATTGTATCCTTAAGTAATTCTTCAAATTTTTGTATTTTGAGTAACATTAACTTCTATTCGACTAGGAAATAATAATTCAAACAAAGATGGAGGTAAAGAAGTACTACTAGATGAAGCTTCATCAGACATATAATATAAAATGAAAATAGATTAATATTATATAAACTGTTTATATGAATGATTTCCTATACAAACCTAAACAATAGATTCCAGCTAAGTATAATTTCATTTTCCCACACTTCAGTTCTTCAATCCGTCTTCAACAAAGGCTTCATATCATTTGAAAATTAACATGAGAACCATAAGTATGCTTTCATAAAATATTAAACACTCTTTAAAACTTAACATATTCAAAACTCATGTTAATGTAAATTAATTAACTCTTCTAATACATATTTATCATAAGTACATACATTCATTTTAATATACACATTGTAATAAACATATTTCATTTATACACACATGAACACTAATCACTCATGCATTATATACTTGTACATACCTCAAACATTCATTCATGCATAACTTAAGCATACATGTTATATTTCATATGCATACATAGGCTTCATATACTTAACATGCATATATGTATATACTACACATACTCACATACATTTATATGCACATTCCTACACATTTACTAACATATATACGTGTGCTCACACATATACATACACTTATGCATACATGCATACTTAGACAAACTAACATACTTGCACACATGCACTCACATATTTATGCAAACTTACACTTGTATATATTTCACTTGCATACACATCTCTCATGCATTCATGCATCATTACTCATTCATTCATATACCTCTAGCATACATGTAATATAATCATGCATTTACTAACATACATACACAATCATGCATTTAAACTAACGTGCATAATTAAACTTACATGCACTAACACACATATATGAACATTCATGTACTAACATACATCCATGAACTTGCATACATGACATGCATACACTCATACATGAACATGCAAACATAAATCACATGCATACATACACATGCATAAATGAACATGCATATATGACATGCATACACTCATACATGAACATGCAAACATAAATCACATGCAAACATAAATCACATGCATACATACACATGCATAAATGAACATGCATTTAACTAACATGCATAAACACTAATTCATATGCATGAACATATATACTTACCTATCATGCATGCAAAACATCTAATATGCATGCACTAACATGCATATCATGCATGCAAAACATCTAATATGCATGCACTAACATGCATATCATGCACTACCTAACATCTAACATGCATTAACATATGCATGTACTAACATCTAATAACTATGCATTAACTAATATCTAACATGCATCCAATGCATTTATCATAAGTTTCTATCTTAAGCTAACAAAAAAGGGTTGGAGAAGCTTGGCTAATGGATAAGAAAAGGAAAGGATAAATGATTGGATAAGGAGAATTTGGATAAATATGATGAAATCTTTGAGAAAGATAAGGGATAATGGCTAAATGGATCCTCCTTTTGGTAACCTGGAACTCATAAAAGAGTTTTAGGAATTCAAATCATATATATGTAATCAATTTAGTTAAATAAACACACACACATACCATTCATACCCTCCATTTCATACCAAATATACTTAATAAATACTTTAGTCATTCATATCATTCATCTCAAACAAACATACTAAATGTATATGCATGTCATAAATTAAATGGAAAACCATTAACACTTAGTACATGAAAATTAAAATAAAAAATGTAATGATCCTAAAATAGTTTACTAATTAAAACATACACACATAAGTACATATACACACATACATAAATACATATACACATAAAAACATATACTTTCATAAATACATATACACTCCATTATTTTTTAGTATATTAATAAATATACTAACTAAACATAAATATAACATAAAAACATGAAAATAAGACATAATATAATATTAAAATATATAAACATAAAAAAAAGAAAGAAATAAAACATTTAATATATATAAACTATAAAAATAAAAAAGAATAATAAAAAAATAAAGAAACCCCTCTCTCTTTCTCTCTCTCTTTCTCTCTTTGTCTTTCTTCTGCGTCCGCCAACCGTAGGGAGGGGGAAGGGAGAGGTTAGAATTAAAGAAAATAATAAAGAAATAATAAAAAAAACATCTCTCTCTCTCTATATCTCTCTCTCTCTCTCTCTCTCTCTCTCTCTCTCTCTCTCTTTTGTGGCATGTCCGTCGGATGCAAGAAGGGAAAAAGGGAGAAGTTAATTTAAAAAAAAAGAAAAAAAAAGAAAATTAAAAAAGAATATCCTCACTCTCTCTCTTTCTCTCTCTATGTGTGTGTGTGTGTGTTGTGCGCATAGCACGCTGCACCGCCAGTAGAGAGCAGAGGGAAAGAGATGAGATAATGAAAGGGAAAGATGGGGAAAAGAAAGAAAAAGAAGGGGAAAAAGAGGGAAAAAAAAGGAAGGAAAAAGAAAAAAGAAAAGAAAGAAAATTAATCTCCTCACTCCTCTAATATGTCAAGAATAAAAAAGCAAAAAAATTTGCTTTGCAATGAATGAGTTGCAAAAAAGCAAGAGAGATGGTCTTCTCTCTCCTCGTGCCAGAAGGACACCATGGAAATGAGTGCACAAACAACCATAGCAGCATAGAGTAAATAGAGTACTTGAAAAATAACATGAGCTTATGAATAGGAACTCCCCTCCTTATATACATGAGAGTAGCCCACCATGGCCCACATTTTCCTTAAGATAACTGAACCATGCAGCCTACAATTACTCCACATCACTCCAACCAAAAAATAGGCATGGATTTTTCTCCTATTTAATTTCCCAAGAAATACACAAAATTTACTAAAATTAAATATTCTCTTGACCTTAGACTTTTACCATCCATTTAAATTTAAATAAATGCAACCTTTCAATTCTTTCTTAATTATTTATTCACTTTAGAACTAATTACATTAATCCTATCAATTATTAAATTTAAATATTTCCATAACCTAAATATTATTTAAATAATATCATTTACTAATTAACATATTTAATTAAGCATTCATATTTAAAATATTTTTCTCAAGTTTCATTTAGTACATTTACCCTATTTATTAACTCATTTAGAGACTAAACCTACTTAATTAACCTCTTAACCATAGGTTTACCCTTAAACTAACCTTAAACCATGTTTTTAACCCTCAAATAACCCATAAACTAATCTTCTACCTTGCCAAAACCTTCTAGATTTGTCAATTAAACCCTTAATTAACCTTGAAATTAAGCTTATACCCTATAAAGCATGTTCAAACCCTACATTTGACCCTTGAATACCCTTGAATTTACTTTCAAACTTTAGATAAACCCTTAACTAATCCTTAGTTTTTAATCTATACCCACAATTACATTTGAAAACACCTTTTTAAATACTTCCCATCTTTGCAGTGATCATCAAAACTTCTTATCCTACAAAATTTAAAATCAAACATAAGTTAAAATTTTCATAAATTATTCAAACTTAATTTAATCAATTAATCTTTTAATTTTTAATAATATTTTAAAAGAAATAAATTCTTTTCGACAAAGCCTCCTCATCGGACGAGACCCTCCACACCATGAGGGTCTCAAATGGCAAAATGGCAATAGCCGCAACAAATTTCCTAGAATCAAGGAGAACTTGGACTACCATATCACAGTGAATAAGAAGTGATGTCTTACTTGGATGGGCTTGCCGTGGAATCTAAAGTTCATGTTTCTCTCGCACCCCCTCATAGAGATAAAGAGTTTGGTGCTCATATGGCAAATCCTCCATCAAGGGATTTGGACCAATATAAAGGCTAGCAAAATTTGCGGGGCTCTATCATGGTGTGGTGTCATCGCGGCAATGAGGATTTTGATCACATTTTCTTCTTGTGTCCTAAATCTATCTCAATTTGGCAAATCATACAAAAACTGTTGCTACTACATGAACAAATCAACTGAAAGCAAGCAATATTATTGGTTGAGGTAATGGCTGCTCCTCATCATTATGCAATGCCATAAGAGTTGCAACAACCCTCTGGAAGATTTGGAGAGAGAGTTGTGCTTCCAATTTTGGAAACCATCCTAAAGAATGGTCTATCGAGAAATCTCTTTTCCTTCTAGGCAAAAGAATTTCCAATTGTAAGAAGTCCCCACCTTTTAGGCACCAGAGAGTGCTGTTCCTCAAGAACAACAAGGTTAAATCCAAGTGGGCCACACATGAAGGGGATGAGAGGGTTATCAACCTCCTTGGTAAAACCCTCCAACTTTGTTTCTGCTCCATCCCTTGCTTTGTGGGGTTGGGAAGTCCCATGGGTGCTAGACCCATTCACCTATAGAGTTGTTTCCTTTTTATTTAATTAAAGTCCGGGAGAGTAGGATATTGCCGAACTTTGTTTTTTGGAACAAAAAAGCTCGATCGTAGTTTGATCCACCTCCAAGTGGTCAATATTTGAGAGGGTGACCTTATAAAAGACTTAAGGTGATCTCTTCTTTTCCCTACTTGATCTCTACTACCCATTGCGAGGGTAGTGGCAGTGTCGTAATCAACTACAATCAAAGGTAGTCTTTTTTTTTTTAAATGGAGGTTCGGTTGAGGCCTACTCCCTCTGACTTTAACTTTGAAATTGCAACTGTACAAGGAAGGGCATAGTACCCATGGGACTCCCCTTATCCCACAATAATAGGGGTTTACAAGACTGGGTTAAACGACGGTCACAACTATCGCGAGGATGGACAAACGGTGGCACCTCAGCCACATGCAACATCATTCCAAGATACACATGTCCCTTACATGTTGCTATCAGGGGTTGAACCCTCGCCCCAGCCTCAAGAGGCGAGAGACCCAACCACTAGGCTAGTGAAGTGGGACAAGGTAGTTTTTCTCTACTTTTGGCTCCACGTGAGATCTTAATCAGAGCTGGGTTCAGATTACTCTTGTTGGATCCCTCCCTTTTTGGTGGTATTTGTGTATGCTCCGAACGCACCACTTGGAAGAGTAGAAACATGGAAATTTCTTTATTCCGTCCATACCAATGCGATTCTTTCCAACAAATTCAACATGGTTGAATAGGTTATTAATCATTGAAAGCATTGAATTCTTCGGAGTGATGGTAACGATCATATTCTTTGGATGATTGAATGTTCGCATTCCGATTTTATTAAAATAGACAATAAAAATGTTGAGCTTGCCTGACATGCGCATTAAAGTGTCCAAGTAGTCCATTATGACCATATTTGCTGACGTGGCAATATATGTAAAAGCAAAACAACTTTTCTTATAATATATACTCACTGTCATGAGCGTGACTTTACCCGAAAAATATGGACCTCTCTAAGTCATCGTCTCTGTGTGTGATGGTTGCACGGTGCACCATAGCTGTGCACCAACAGAGTGGTATTAGAGCGTGTTACAATCTAGGTTTCCTCCCGTCAGAAGCGTTGCAGTTCCGCAAACACATTGGTAAGCGTGCGCATGAATGTGCTCTTGCCACAACCAGAGTCCGCAGCACTACAGCGCATTGCTCTGCAGCCATCAAGGTGAGGAGAAGGACATTACAACTAAAGCAACGGAGCACGCGATAAGATTAGACTCGCCAATGGAGGCTCTGGCAAACCACAAGATACAGAAACATGAGCAAAATGCTAGCTAATTGCTGAAGTCTGCAACGGGAAAGGTCCCACAAATCACACTAGTAGAGGAATAACTCTTGTTGCATCCGGATCGTTTAGACACCTGACTTACAAGGAATAGGCATTGATCAATACAATTGCACCTGTGTATTTGCAGCTATACTCGTACAAGAAAGCTTATAGTATAGGAAATTCATTGCTCAAAAATTAATAGCACTGATTTAGTAGTCCAAGAACACTAGTTTCAACCATGTCTGTTGATAATCAATGACGAGCAATAAGGTGTGGATACTTGTTGGCATTGTGCTTCGAAATGGTCGATCTTGTACACCATCAGAACTTGCGAATTTCTCTAAGATTATTGGAAACGTGATATGGAAGTGTGAGGTTTCTCTCTCACGTACACATTTGATTCTAGTTTTGCATTTCGATTGCATGTGGCAGGCGACATCACGTATACTCTTGCAAGTCCTTGAATGGACAATACTCACATGCTTTGAGACGAATGTATGCATTTTGTGGGTCCTTAATTGGACAGCTCACGCACCTAATGGGGTATATTACCCTACTAAAAACAATTGATTTTAAACAAAAACTGAGGGACATGGTGAGATTTTAAGCTGGGATATTCTCATCTTTGGAGATACTCTGGTGATATAGGTGGAAGGCCAAATAGAAGACAATCCAAAGATCTCATGTATCAATCATGGGATGAATGTATGATTTTGAGGCCTTCCGTCAAAATATATTTGCTTACGTTACGTGTTGTTATTGATGCTTTTACCCAGAGTTGGGGTTTTTGGAGTAGATTAACCATAGTTGATTTGGCTCATATACACTTTGGACAAAGGAGACTCTATCCGAATTTTTTCGGAGAGGTAAAATTTGAGCATATAAGTGCATAGAGATGCAGGGAGTGCTTAGAACAAGAGGAAAAACATTGAGATTACTTGTGAAAATTTAGTTTTTTGGTGCATATATCTGTAAATACACTCAAAATGTTACCGAATTTTTTCTAGGCCTTGCCATAAGATTGCTATTTCATAGAAAAGTGCTTAAATTGCAAGAATGGGTGATAACATTGTGCAAATAGTTGTTGATAAGCTGAATCAAGATAATTATCACATATTGTCATATAGGATGGAGAATTTCTTGATGGAAAAAGGTCTTTGGGGATTACTAAATGGAGAGGATGAGTGTCGTGAGTTGCCAGATAACCCAAATGCAGAAGAGCAAAAGGAATATAAAACATGGATAGACAAATCTATAAAACTTCTCCACTCGATTTTGATATGTATATCAGAGAGCCTCATTCCACATATTATGAAGGATAGCACACCGAAGGAAGCTTGGTAAATAATTCATAAAATATATGGTACGTCGATGGAAGCTAGAAAAATTCACTTCAAGTAGAAGTTGCATAGCGTATGGCGAGGAAATAGATCCATAACTGATTATGTTGCTAAAATTAGAAAGATCACTGATGATTTAGCTTCCATAAATTACAAGTCGATGATGATGGGATGGTTTTAGTTATGTTGAATGGCCTAGGACCGTAGTAAAAGAGCTTAGATACTTCTATCTCAGTAAGAGGCACTATGCCAGATTTTGATGAGCTAGTAGCACTTTGCATGACAGAAGAAGTAAAGCTTGGTTTAAATGCATCAGGCAGTGGCAATTCAAGAGATCATGCATTCTTTCAGCATAGAGGAAGAGGTTCGAGTTGTGGACATTCATCTTTTAGAAATGTAAACACAATGGATATGCCAAGAGGTTGAGGAAGATCAAACTCTAAAGGTAGAGGAATATCATAGGCACCTGGAAACTATTACCATTGCGGCAAGTATGGCGATTTTGAGAAAGATTTCTATCATAAGCAAAATAGTCAAAGAGGAAGAGGTAGAAGCCATTATGCACATGGAAACTTCTCTTCTGAAAGTTCCTATAGAGACTATGGTAGAGATAATATCTGTGCAATGGAGCATGTGTTGAATAGTATGTCAAAACCTAGAAACAATATGAACTCGTACATAGACTTTCGTTGCACAAATCATATGATGAGCATAGGAAACTAGTTTGATTCAAAAGACTCTTTGAAGACTAAAGATATGTGGCAACTGGTGATGATACCTTACACTTGATTAACAACGTTGGGAATGTACCGCTAGTATGTTCAAGTTTATTGACCTCCAAAATATAGTTGGAAGTAGGTGGAACCCCCTAGGAACAAGTTGACCTTCTCACAAACTTCATCACAAAAAACTAGTCATGCTTGTAGAGCTTACTGTTCTCTATTAACCTCATAATTTTTAGAACTACTAGAGACCAAGAGCTTTCCAATGAACCAAAGAACACTCAATTTAGATAAATACACAAAGAGATATGACCTCTGCAAGTTTGAGGTTTAATGGAGACCTTCAGCAGGGGTGAAACCCAAGAACATATACTACTTGCAGAAAGTACTTCTCTTAGCTCGCAAATTCAATGATTATGAAAATTGACAGTATGAAAGTAGATAGTACGAGCTTTCAAGTGATTTATCAAACATGTAATTTGAAAATATAATGAGGGAGATACAAGCTCTGCAATCTTTTCATACAAAACTACAGTACCGTAGAGATACACATATGACTCTCTTGGACTTCCCACAAGATCACGACTTCTCTGCTCTTTTTATAGCATGGGGAACTAATCTAAAACCTTACTAATATGGTAGACACTTGGGTGGAGATATTACATGACTCAAGTGCTCAAATAAGCAAAGTATTGATGGACTTTGAGAACTAGCCACATCAACCTTCCACTAGGACACCATTGAAGCTCCCTTGTGACTCAGTAATTTGACTCACCATGTTATAGAACTCATGTGGTATTTTGGCTATATTTTATGAATAATATGAGCCTTCTTGAAGTACTTGAATAGTTCCCAAAGGTATTTACATAATTTGAAACTTTTACCCTACATAAAACAAATGTTTGCAACATAGTACAACAAAATGGTGTTCGAAACACATTGAGTGATGTATTACATGTGCCTAGCATTACAAAGAATCTAGTTTTGGTTGGTCAACTTGCAGATCAAGACATGGAAGTAATTTTCAATAAACATGGTTGTTCTATACATGATTTCAAGTATGGGAAAAGAGGAAAATTGCTTGGTCATGGAAAGAAGATGGGTAGATTGTTCACGTTTGACATGGGTACACCCCTTTATGAGAATATGTATGCCAAGAATAGTGAATACTCAGGTATAGTTGAATTATGGCATAAAAGAATTGGTTATATCAATTTGAGGAAATTGAGGTCATATCAATTAGTGCGTGGACTACCAAGGTTTGGTCATTTAAACTTTGAAAGAATATGTGAAGCATGCAGATTTGGAAAACATCAACGTATGAAGTTTCCAAGAATATAAATGCATAGAAGGAGGCCTCTAGAGCTAATCCATAGTGATGTGGTTGGACATGCTAGAACGAAATCAGTTGGTGGCTCACTATACGTTTTGATATTTCTTGATGATTATAGCCAATAAATGCATTTATTTTTGACGCATAGGAGTGAAGTTTTTGAATGCTTTGTGAGATTCAAAAATATGGTTGAAAAACAATTGGGCTTGTATATAAAATGCCTACGATCAGATTCAGGGGGAGAATATATCTCCAGAGAATTTGATCAATACCTTAGTGATCATGGAATCAGAAGGCAATTTTCTTGTAGATATACACCACAACAAAATGGTGTTGGAGAATGCAAAAATCGTGTGATTGAGGAAGTTGCTAGAGCCATGTTGAATGAAAAGAACATGCCATATATTTTTTGGGTAGAAGCTTGTCATACGGCTCTGCATGCTATAAATAGAGCTCCAACAGGCATGGTTCATGATCTGACTCCTTATGAGAGACTATAGAGGCATAAGCCAAATGTTAACTATTTACAAGTTTTTGGAAGTATTTGTTATGCATACATGCCTAGTGAGTTGAGACACAAATTTGAGGCTAAATGTGAAAATTTTTTGGAAACTCAGAAGAGAAGAAAGGATATAGATGTTATAATCCTACTACAAAAGAATGTATAGTGAGGAGAGATGTTATATTCGATGAAAATGCATCATGGTATGCACGTAAGGATATGGCTATGATAGAGAATGATATGGATGATTCTATGCATAATATTGCTCATGATGATCCAGAAACAAGTCGTAGAAATTTTGACCATGAAGAAAGCCAAGACTATGGTTCATATGAGTTTCCTAAACCTGAAACATCATGGAGAGAAAATGCAAAGGATTGTGCAAGAAGAAAGTAGAAGGGGAAACATAAGTGCATGTCTAATTCAGATATTGATGATGAGATAGTTATGTGTGGCATGTTGAAAAATATGAGGGAGAAAAATGTTCATTCACACACAAGGAAAGAGACACGTTCAAGATTAGATGAAGAAAATCCTTTGAGACGATCTACAAGAATAAGATATCCTATGGATAGAATGAATCTATACAATAAGTCTATGACGTTTCATTATGCATACACGACAGAGAGAATTAAACATGACGAACCAAAGAATTTTCATGATGTTTCACAAAGTGAAGATTGGTGCAAAGCAATGGATGATGAGATGAATGCATTGAAGAAGAATGATACATTGGAATTAGTGAAATTGCCACCGAATAAGAAAGCTACTGGATGTAAATGGGTGTGCAAAGTGAAGTGCAAAAGTCATGGTTCATTGTAAATATTTAAAGCACGCTTAGTTGCAAAAGTATATGCACAAGTATATGGATTGGATTATGATGAAACGTTTAGTCGAGTGGTTAAAATGACAACGCTGAGAAGCCTGATTGCATGGGCTACTATGAACAATTGGAAATTGTATCAAATGGATGTTAAGAATGCATTTTTGAATGATAAATTGCATGAGGGAGTCTATATGCAGCAACTTGAAGTTTATGTGCATCCAAAGTGTCTTGATTATGTATGCAAGTTAAAGAAAGCGCTTTATGGATTGAAACAAGCACCAAGAGCATGGTGTGAACGATTCAATAAGAAGTTGTTGGATCTGAAATTTATGCAATCAAAGGCTGATTATTCACTATTTGCATGGAATCAAGGAAGCGAAACGATTCTATAAGTCATTTATGTGGATGATTTGATCATTACTAGCAATGATGAGAAGAGGATTGTTGATTTGAAAAAGCAATTGAAATCTGAATTTTTGATGATAGATTTGGGAGAGCTTAAATACTTTTTGGGAATTGAAGTAATTTCAATGAAACACGGAATTTGGATGATACAACGCAATTATATATGCTAAAAATGCTTGAGAGATTTGGTATGAGTGCATGCAGACCTGTTGATACACCACTTGATGCTAATGCTAAGCTTATGGATGATAGGAAGTACTTTCATGATGCCGATATGTAAAGAAAGATGGTTGGAAGTTTGATTTACGTAACAAAGACAAGACTGTATTTGAGTTTTGCAGTTAGTTTGGTGAGAGAGTTTATGCATAAACAGTAGAGTGCAATTGGATGTAGTGAGATGCATATTACGATATGTGAAAGGAACATGCAACTTTGGCTTGTTTTATGAGAGAAAAGTTCAGCCATGTATATATGCATATACGAATGGAGATTGGGTAGGAATTGTCATGGATCGAAGGTCAACCAGTGGATTTTCATTTTTGTTTGGAAGTGCAATCATTTCTTCGAGTAGCAAGAAGCAACGAACTGTCGCCTTGTCAAGTACGGAAGCCGAATATAGAGTCGTTACACATGTTGTTTGTGAAGCAACATGGATTACGTACCTACATGAAGACATGGGAGTCTACATCGATGGAAAGGTGGCCATCTATTGTGACAATCTTAGCAGCATTATATTATCAAAGAATCCAGTTTATCGTGCGAGATCAAAGCACATCAAAGTTCATTATCACTTTGTTCGTGAGAAGTTCATCGAAGGAGAAGTGGGATTGATTCACATCAGCACTCAAGAATAAGTGGCAGATATCTTCACCAAAGCTCTTCCCAAGGACAAGTTCATCTACTTCAAAGAAGCTTTAGGAGTTAGGAAACTTTAGTTTGTATCTAGATTTCATTTCATGGTATTTCATCTTGTATGCACATATGTATTTCTTTCATTTTGTATTCAAGCTCGTTCTCTGCTTGAGGGGAGATTCGATGATGTGGCAATATATGTAAAAGCAAAAAAATCTTTTCTTATAATATATACTCACCGTAGTGGGTGTGACCTTATCCAAAAAATATGGACCTCTCTAAGTTGTCGTCTCTACATGTGATGGTCGCGCCATAGCTGCGCACCAACAATCTTTGACATATTGAAGCAACTCACTAGGATTGGAGAAGCTCAATGATGTTCTTTGCGTTGGACACAATGAATAGATATGGCTATCACAACATAGATCAATATATTGAAGACCCCTTTCGCTCATGATCTTCATCTTTATCGTCTTACGGCTTAATCATTTTTATTTACGTTGGAATGGTGCATATTTTTCATCAAGATCAGCATGAAGATGGTGAAGTTTCCTCTTATCGATTATGTGTCCAATGTTTTCCATCTTTAGATCAAAGATACTCAAGAGATGTGGTAGATCAAAGATAATAACTAACTATGGGCATTAGCAGGAGCAAAATTGGAAATGATGTTCATCTTCTCAAGCGCAATTTTCTGCAGAATAAAGATGGAAAAATGGCTAAACCAAGTAATTTCAAAATAAAATCATTACTTCGGAGATAGTTATGCGGAGATGTGGATGGGTCATTGTACCCTATTGTTATAACATCTGTATTTGTGCACTACAATTTATAGAACATTAACTATTACTAGTCCATAAATAGAAAATGTATTTTTGGGATATCAGGAAATAATGAAATTTTAAGGATGGGAGATTAAAAAAACCTCAGAATCATAAGAAACATTGAAATCGTGTGAGGATAACGACTTTTATCCATAAAAACGGGCCCTAAAAGTAGGAAAAATAGGCTATTTATTAGGAAGCCGATCAGAGAGCTCTAGATTTCCTCAAGCTAAAACACATGTTGGAAAACAACTACAAGCGGTTTATCCTTGTAACACGCCCTCTATTTCTCATTTTAGGACACTTGGATGTGAATGCCATGCTTAGTAGATCAAAATCAAAACTACCTACAATCAAACGAGGAAAAAAGGTATCTTTCTAGCATATAGTAAATGGCAAAAGGCAAACAAGATATTTGCGAGTTGCGTTGTGGTGTTCAAAGTGCAGCCACCATATAGTGGAGGAGCAAGAGACCTTAACTTTATTATAAAACATGGAGGTAATCAATTTTGAACGCAGCCCAAGCGCTATCCCTGAAACTACACAAGAGGAAGCATCATCATCCTTTCATGACAAAGGAAAACCTAAAAGCAAACATGTTTTCACAACATAATTTTAGAATCACAAAAAACATTAACGTAATGTCTGTATAGTGATTTCTATCTGTATAAAGGTGCCCTGAAAGTAGGAAAAATAGAATATTTGTTAGAGGGCCCGACGTAGAGCACTCGATTTCCCTAATGCTACACGTGTTTGAAATAGAGTACAAGAGGCTTATCTCTTGTAAGAAGCCCTCTATTTCATATTTTAGAACAATTGGATTTGAATGCTATGCTCATGTGGGAATCGAAATGAAAACAAGCTACAATCAAAAGATCAAGAAAATTATCTTCCTAGCGTGCAGTAAAGGGCAAAAGCTCCAATCAGAGGATCTAGAAAATTAACTTTCTAGCGGGTAGTAAAGGGCAAAAGCCTTATCGATTATATGACCTAGAGGAAAGGAAGATATTTGTCACTTGCAATGTGGTGTTCAAAGAGTATCTACATATAGTGGAGGAGGAGCAACAGACCTTTATTGTATCATCAAATCAGGAGGTATTCAATTTTGAATGTAGCCCAAGTGCTCTCCCGCAAGCTACACAAGAGGAAGCATCATCATCCATTGATGATGTAAAAGCCAACATCTTTTCACTCCTCTGAAGCAGCCATTGTCATTGTCATGCAGAGTGAAACAATTTATCGATAGGAAGAACTCTATGTCCAATATTACTAAGGATAATCCATGTAGGCTTCGACGATGAAGAAGGATGGACGAGATAGAAGGACCTCTGCAAACATAAACAACATTACCTTGATGGCTGAGATTATGGAAGAGATCAAAGCCCAAAGAGTATGGAAGAGGAATCTTAAAATCCATGCTAAAAAGAAGCAACGCAATCTGAGTATGATAGCATCATGAAGGTTTAAACATGAAAGCTAGTAGACAAACCAAAAACAAAAAGAAGAACATTATTGGAACCAAATAGGACTCGAAGGTGCAGTATAGATGTCATGGTAGTGTTGAAAAACAGAAGGGTTGATTGGTGGAAGAATTCTAATTTGAGGAGGACTTCGCAGCTGATGCTAGGATGACCGTTATTTGTACAGTACTTTCAGTTGTCACACAGAAAAAGTAACTAGGGTACAAGAAAAAGTAACTAGGGTACAAGATGAACACTAAGTTGGCATCTATAAGAATCGCAAATGGAAAGAGCGCCACAAAATTCAGCCATAGAAGGAGGGACCCACTCGAACGCCTCAATGATCCTCCACCCAGCCTAGCAGGGTATTGATAGAAGGGAATAGTGTGGCCCTCTACTGAGGATAGTGGATCGCACCATTACCAATCTGGGGGGTCCCAAAAAAGGTGAGATACTGGTTGAGCCTCCTAGACCCAATGAAACCAATCGCAAGAGTCCAAATGTTTGTCGGTTCAAGATCAATGTGCCAATCCCGACCACACATACCAACCACCTGCATCAGCTTAAATGTACAATGCCTAATGATCTAAGGCTCGGCCAGTGAGCCAATCACTTGCCCCTTGTCCGGAATCTCAAATTAAGTAATTCCATCTTACGAGATGCCCTTGGCAATAATCAAAACCTCAGTCCAAGTAAAGGCCCCAAGCCAAGCCTCCTCTTGCTAGGGGTGAGCTTGAGTCCCTCTTTCAGTAAAAATCATAGCCTCAACATCCCTAATCGTCTGAGAAACACCACACATCCCCATACATTGGTCCTGCAGATTTGTTACCTGTAGACTCTCAAAACTAAGCAAGTCTAGCACACTATGCCTAGGGTGTTTAACAAACTCTCCCCAGGAAACATGTGAGTTGAGACCAACCAAGATGCCTCTCTCTAAGTAGATGAGGGGGCTCTAAGTAATAGGCTCTTGGAGTTGCTCCTCAATACAACAATGTGCGAGCTGCACAAGAGCGTCCAAATATTGTTTACTTCTAGTTTTTTTTCTTAATAAAAGGAAGTTCAACAATGCCTACTCTCCCTGACTTTAATCAAATAAAAGAATAATATAAGTGAATAGGACTAGCATCCTCGAGACCCCCGAAGTCCCACAACGTAGGGGTAGCACTAACACTTCAAAAAGTCATACCTTCATGGTAGACCTTACAAAGCTTACATGAAGTTATAGAGGAGGTTGATAATCCTCGCACCCCATCATGCAGAGCCCACTTGGTTTTCAGCTTATTGTTGATATACTATAGCTCTTTGTGATGTCTGAAAGGGGGGGGGGTTTCTTACAGTTAGCAATTCGTTTGCCGAGAAGGAATAGAGACTTCTTGATTGACCACTCCTTGGGGGTATTGCCAAAGTTGTGAGTGCATCTTTCCTGCCAAATCTTCCAAAGGATCTCTCCCCTGATCGCGTTCCACAATGCCGCAGAGCAATCGATTGCTTCACCAATGAGGGCTTGCTTCCAATTGATTTGTTCTTGGAGCCCCATAGTACGACCAAGGACCCTCCATAGCCGAAGGGATTTAGGGCAAGCAAAGAATAGGTGGCCAATATCCTCTTTGCTATGGAAACATCGCTTGCAGTAGGGCGGAACACCACAAATCTTGTTAGATTTTGCATTGGTCCATATTCCATGGTGAGAAATTTTCCATAGGAGGACCGACTTTTTGTTTTCATTGAGAGGGTGCCAAATAGACATAAATTTCATATCCCATCGAAGTCGCGTCCAGATGAGACACCATTTCTTGTTGAGACTGATGTGAATGACATTCCGAGCTTTGACATATGGAAGCTTGGAAAGGCGATTACCATTATAACATTTAAGGCCCAATAGGCTCAAAGTTTCATATCCCATAAGTAGTCAGATTTTAGAGCGGTCCCAAGCATGGCATCTGGCTCAATAAAATATTCCATTCCTCATACGTGACCGCAGTACTAGGGTCAAGGACCTCAAAATCCACCCATCTATTGGTGTGCTTCCATTGTTTGAATCCCTTATTCTAGAGTCTCTTGGCACTTAAGACATTCCAAGGCTCCACGTTTCGCATGCCTTGGATCGGGAACAAAATAGAGTCATTTTGTCTTATACGTGCAGCCCACTTCTAATCTTCACTTATTCTGATGTGAGGTTTGAATGTCTTCCAACTCATCCACAAGGATCTAACAAGGATCCATCCTTTGGGTGAGACCAAAATTGGAGAGAATAAGAGGGTGAGGATGTCGAGGTTTTATCATCCAGGGTAAGCCACCAGAGTAATCGCGTTTGTCTTTCTGAAAATTAATGTGGCCCAAGAGGAATCTTTGTTGCACCAGGCCTTAATCATCCACTTTGCCACAAGTTTATTGGCCATGTTGACAATGTCCATAGTACCCAGACCTCCACTCTCCTTTTGGCTAGTGCATATGGACCATTTGATTTTAGGCATTCCCCTCCTCTTATGGTCTCCTGTCAAGAGAAAGTTCCTACAAATACTTTCCAATTTGGCTATTTCTTGATCCTTCAATCTCCAGCAAGAATGAAAGTATATGAGTGAGGGTATGAGGAACGTGTTGATCACCATGGCCCGACCAACAAGATTAATTTGCAAACCCCTCCAATAGTTAAATTTAATATTAAGTTTGGCGAGGACCCAAGCCCACCTTTGTTCTAGAGTAACATTGAATCCCATGTTGATACCAAGGATGCAAACGACTTGACCCAATTGTATGTTTTGGCATCCCTGCACAATGAGGAGATTAAGTTGATTCCCTTTGATAGCCCTGAATGCAGTCTTAGAATGGTTTATTCTAGACCTAGAGGCCTCTCAAAAAGTGTCGAGGCACCACCAAAAGGTTTCCAAGTTGTTATCGTGATTGTGAACAAAGGCATTCATGTTGTCCGCAAATAACCTCATGGTCATTTCCCTAGAGATATGTGGCAAATTGATGCCTCTTATGCGACCAAGCTCCATCTGTCGCTCCACAAGCCGGCTAAGTCCTTTTGTGGTGACGACAAAGAGCAGTCGGGCCAACGAGTAGCCTTGCCTGATTGATCCTTTTAGTTTGATTGCCTTTGAAAGTTGCCCATTGAAATTGACTTTGGTCGAGGCATTACCAAGGAGAGTGGAGATCATCCTGAGGAATCTCTCACTACAGCCGAGGTCTTTCAGTGATTGTAAAATATAGTCCCATTCCAATTTGTCGTAGGCTTTGTCAAAGTCAATCTTGAGGAAGAGAATTTCTTGATTAGATTCTTCAGCGAAGTCCATAACTTCCCAAATATCAATGATGGCTTCCAATATTGGCCTTCCCTTCATGAATCCTTTTTGGTCTTTGCTAAGCCACTAGTCTAACTGGCTTGATATCCTGGTTGCAATGACTTTAGCAAGCCCTTTTTTATGAATATGTTTGATGATTTTCAGGCCCCAAGCTCTTGCCATTCGGAAGCAAATCAATAACTTCAAGGATCTCTTGCTCGAAAATGGTGGCATCTAGAAGACCGCTCAAGTTGCATGGGATTCTATGCAAAGAAGCTCGAGAGATGATGGCCATTCAATCCCGCTTATGGGGGGGAGAGGGGACATGCACCACCCAAGAGACTCGTGAAGTGTGCTTCTATAATGCCAATGTTCTCTTCCTCTATCTTACATTCCATCCCATTCTTGTCAAGCAGTAGAAGGATCTCATCTCTAGTTTGTTTTCTTCTGAGAATATTGCACATCCCTTTGGAAGGTCTATCTTCCTTACCAACCCACCATTCTTTAAAATAAGTTTGAATATTTTTCCTTTTGATCTCCTCCTCGTATCTTAATCTTCGTTAGATATTTTGGAGTCCCTTCTAAGATTGAATCTTCCGTTTATTAACTTCTTCTTTGAGTCTCTAGAGCCGACGATATAGGTTTTCTCTACATCTTTAACGGATGTGGTCCTAATCAAGATCTGACGAGACTTTTCCACTCTGTTTCTCCAACACTTAGCCAAGCGTTAGTGATTTCCTTATGGATAGAGGGAAGTGGGAAGACAAACAAACTCGTGTGCAACAGAGGTGCCTTGCGACTTTTAGATAGAGGAGGGAAGGTGAGCACCATTGGGTAATGGTCTCAGATGGTGAGGTTGATACATTGCCTTAGGCTAGGAGGACCCCATTGATGGACGAGATTCTGCAAAATGTAGCTTATGTAGAGTCTTGCTTTCTTAGATCCTCACCCAATTGAAGATTGGACCAAGAAAAACCATTCAAGTCCTTGACTTCAACCAGATCCAAAAATAGTTTGCTTTGATCCCATGTATCTTTCTCCTAGCCATCAATGATGTCGCCCTTGTTGTTCCACCTATCATAGGGGTCTTCCACCATATTGAAGTCAATGCAAATCATGACATTATGAGAAAACAAGTCCAAGGAGGACCAAGTATCGATCCTCACAGCATCCTCATTGGAGCATACATAGAGATTAGGGAGAATTGAAAGGGGGTACTGAATGTAACTGCCATCCACCTATGATTTCTGTCTTTGCTGGTGTAGTGAAGCTTATTAGCCTAGAAGTGATTGATACCAATGGCAGTTCCACCAGAACCATGTTGATGGGTTGTGGAAAACCACACATGGGACTGAGAGATGCCCTTAAGTCCTTTTTTAAGGTCTTCTCCCTCAATTTTAATCTTCTAAAGAAAAATGAAATTTGGGTTTAAGCTTATGTCATGCAAGCATTGACCAATAATGGTGGCTCTTGTGGGGTCAATTAGCCCTCTTGTATTTAGTGAAGCGATGATCATTTTCTTGCACTTACCTCATTTCAAGGGTGGGACTTCTCTTTTTTCCTCTTGGAGTCTTCTTTCTTTCTTGAGGGGGGATGGTCCCGACCATGTGCCTTTGGTTTAAGGGGGATTTTCCAAGGCATTCATGCTAACTGTTTCCCCTTGCAGGAAGCCTCCTGTGGGGGAGATGGAGAGGCAATTTTCGGTATTGTTGTTCCAATGATGGAACTTTCACTGCCCATATTGTCCTCATTACTTGTGGTAAATCGGTCTTCTTTGCTAGTTATGTAGTCCTCTTGATTTGTTGGAACATCAAGCTTACACTATGCTTGAGGTGGATTTGATCTACATCAAAGGCTACCATGTCGAAAGAATATCCATTGGAAAGTTCTTTTTTTATGCTCATTTATTGTATTTTTTGAGAGATTTTTGATGGTTCATTTACCATTGTAAAAGCCTTGAGCTTTACACATGTAAAGGTAGAAAGATAAAGCCCAAATCCCACGAATTTGTGGTGGTTTAAGTTGCATTCAATCAAGCAATCAATCACCTAAAAGTAGATCAAACTAGATCTTCACTTTTCCTAGATTGTAGGAAAGTGAATTGAGTCCCTCCAACAACCATTCCCACCTTCATTTGAATTCAAATTTCACTTGTAGAAGTTGTGGAACACTCCTAGAGTCTATATAAAGACTTGAAATCACTTGTACATTACATGGAAGCAATATACATACACTTGTGACCATCATTGTCTTGCTCCTTCAATTCTTTGCATCATCTTCTTCACCAACAGTAATCTTGTAGAGGCTGCTGCTCTCTCTCTAGAGCTCTAAATTGAAAGCAAGATGACTCATTGGAAAGGTATTAGTGTATAGTTTCTACCTATAAATTTTCATAGCATTGGGTTTAGTAGATTGGTTGAAATCTGAGTTTTTCTATCTCGTGGTCAATCTCTGCATATTCCTCAAAAATAGGAAGTACCACTGGTGAATGTCGCATTCATTCCTATAGCATATTTTGCTTATTCCTTATACTTTTGTGCATTCTATACACTCAACCGTATTTTTATCACTCCCATAAAAAGATTTTTTCTAATTGTAATCACGCTGGTCGATATGGGCATTTGAAGTTCATTGTCTCTTCCATAGATAGTAAGTTTTTTGAGCTAGTCGACCCGTGAACCTATGTGTTTTGTATCGACTCATTCTTCTTGATGCTCCAAAGTGCATAGTGTGTTTCTTTGCACTTATCATATGCGTATAAGGTCTATTTGAGTCTCCATAAGCTCAAGGGCTGGTCTTGTGCCGGTTGTCTAGACCAAACTTCGTCGCTTCGAAACGTATTTTTCTACCTTCTACAAGCTTCTCCAAGTTCTTTCATGATTAACCACATTAGAGGGGGGCCAATCGAAGGGTAAATTCCTTGTGCCCGCAAAATCTGAGATCCCTCCCCGATAATCAAGCTCGTTAACCTCCTTCTGGAGGTTGTAGTATAGGTTATTGAGTGACTTTTCTGGTGTGTGGGTCCTCTCGGAAAATCTCCTTGGGCTTGAGCTTCTCCTAGGGCTAGTTTTCCTTCTTCTTCTAACCTCTGTAAAGCGTGCTGAGTCAGTTCTTGGGATTTGGTCATCCTTGTCTTTCTCTTAAAAGCTTGGGCGGACCTGCTTCCCCTTGGGTGTTTGGGCTTTGCTGGTTGTATCTTCTCTTTGCAGAACCACCAACGCATAGTATCCAATGGGGGCTTGAGACCGAACAGTTCACCAACGAGGCAAATCCTCTTGAGCTCTTCTTGTGTTGAAAGGATCGCATCGCGATTAAGCACAACCCGAGGGGCCACCGCAGTCTTAGAGGAACTAGGGGCAACATCCACCTCACCCATGATACTTGGAGGTAAATTACTGATAACGAGGGAAGGGGCCCTCGCATCCATAAAGGCAGCCACAAGAAGAAGAAAGGAGATTGGTCTTCTAATATCCGAACCGAAATGCCCATGTGTCCTAGTCCGAGCAATTGAAGGTAGAGAAGAACCCTTGAACCTTCAAATCTTCTTAGAGATGCACATATCCCTCAATTCTACGTTACGAGCAGGATCCTATTTATTCCCTCTTTCTTATTTTTTTTTAATTTTCTAGAGATTTCTGATACTGTCGATGAGAGTGGTCAAAGGGTTTTCTCATACACGGAAAATTTTGCCTCTGAAAATGTCACGACGATTTTTTTTTCATAATGGAGGTTTAGCCGAGGCCTACTCCTCCAGGCTTTAACTTTGAAATTGCAACTATACAAAGAAGGGCATAGTACCCATGGAACCCCCCTTACCCCACAAGAATAGGGGTTTACATAACTGGGTTAAACAACGGTCACATCTACCGCGAAGCAAGGCAAACGGTGGCACATCAACCACAAGATACAAGGTTTCCATGATAACATGTCCCTTACATGTTGCTGGTGGGGGTTGAACCCTCGCCCCCGCTTCAAGAGGCGAAAGGTCCAACCACCCAACCAAGCGACTTGGGACATGTCACGACGAAGTTGGCTAGGTCCCCTTGAAAAAGAAGAAATGGGGGCACAAACGAGGACAAACAACCAAAGTCCAGCATTAAAACGTTCAGCAGTAAAAATGATTGTAATGGGCACCCGCCAAGTACACACTAGGATGCCCAAACTCCAACTTGATCAGTCGCGACGGACGCGTGCTGTGTCAATCGCGTAAACCTTCAATCAGTGGTGAAGGATGGCCTCAACGTGTAGTGAAAGTAGTGAGACGATGGAATTCAATCCCTGTTCCTCTCTTAGTCAGTTGCAACGGACTACATCCGGGATGGATGAAAGTAGTGAGTCGCGATGCTGAGAGCGCATATCAATCACGATGCTCACTGACGCATTTTTTGTTGTCAGTCGTTTGCCCTGCGAGTCAGTCGCCAAGAAAATGATCTACTTCAAGTCCGCCTTTAGCTCGAAGGTCCGCACTTCAGCAGCGGCAACATCTCCGCATCTGCCATCTCCGTTACTTGGTTCTGACGTTCACAGCTGCATCTTGTCAGCCGTTTTGCGATGAAAAACTTGTGTTCTGCAAACGCATCTACGAGACTACTCACCAAACATTATTCTTCTGCAAACATTACGGTTTCGGCTTCGGCTTCGTTACCATATATAAACGCCGAGACTTCCAATCCGTTCCTGGTAACAACCTATCAGCTCGATCCATTTCCATGGAGCAGCTCCGGATACACATGGCCTCTTTCCATCTTCACCCAATCCTCATCTTTCACTACTTCTGCACCATCGAATCTAATGTTTACTTCTACTTGATTTGATTTTGTAAAGTCGAAATCATGATGAACTTCACTATTGTTGGATTGCCATTTAAGACGAATAAAATGGCCATGTAACATTGTGTGTTTTCCTAATAAGATGTTTCTTCATGGGTCAGTGTGGCCAACAACCCCATCCTAAGGTAGTATTTCTTGGGCTGATTCACCCTCGTGAGCTACCAATAAGGCATCCTAATGAAGTCCAACTATTCGAGCAAACATATGAAAAGTAAATTTTTGTGAAACATGGATGGACACTCCATATTTGAGCTGGTATTGCTAATCCTTGCTTTGTACCAGCCCTCTTTAGCTTCAGAGCTGAGTTTTATGCCCTCTTAGCTTTCCAATGACACTGAACATGTGCCTATGTACTTTGGAAATGATGTGAGGAATGATAGATTCAAAATAGACTATTTCCCAATTCAAACTTCATGGAAAGCTTTCTATTTTCATACACACCCGTGCTGCTTGTTAAGCTGAGTGCTTCAAGTACTGTAGGAATTAGAAAATTTGTTTTGGAGATATCAAATTAGTTTAATGAGCTAACAATTCCAAGTGGAAGCACTCAAAATGATGTCTTATACACGGAGCAATCAATTTAGCAATCAAAGCATTACCCCCGATTTTTTAGGACTTCTATGGAGATTGACCAGTGATCATTTCAATGCACATTTCTCCCAATCCACTAAATGGAATGTCTTCACATTTTGTGAGCATCTAGAAGAATTAGAGATGATTCTAACAAGCTATAGAACATTGAAAATGGTCGAGCATTGATTGAGATATGAGCAATCGAAGATGCCTGATCTGAGTGACAATAACAGAGAGACCAATAGATATAATGGATGATCTATTGTATTATGAAACAATGTTATACATGATCATTGGCATGATTATCAATGCCCAATGATTTATAGAGGTGTAGGCTATGATGTGAGCCTCACCCTCTTAGAAAATGATCAGCTAATGCCTTGGATTGAAGTCTTCTTGCCCCCGAGTTTTACAAGTCATTTTTATAGATGCTTTACCTCCAAGTTTGAATTCAAATTCAAACATGTACCATCAAGTGCTTTGGTTAATAAATATACACATTGCATATTCTTCACATTTTGGCAGCATGTAGAGGGCTTATACCTGATTCTAACAAGCTATAGAATATTGAAAATGGTGGCATAGTGTGTGAGATATGAGCAATAGAAGATGACAAATCTGAGTGACAATAACAGAGAGACCAGTAGATATAATGGATTATCTATTGTATTATGAAACAATGTTATACATAATCATTGGCATGATAATCAATGCCCAATGTTTGATAGAGGCCTAGGCTATGATGTTAGGCTCACTCTCTTACAAAATGAGCAACTAATGCCTCGGATTGAAGTCTTCTTGCCTGCGAGTGTTACAAGTCATTTTTATAGATGCTTTACCTCGAAGTTTGAGTTCAAATTGAAACTTGGCTTCACCTAAAACATCTCCTCCAAGTTAGGAGTCATGAGACCAAAATGATTCGTAGCTTTTAGCTCTCCAACTTCCACGAATTTAGAGACTTTACAAGATTCTTTCAAGTTATTTGATTTTTACAAGTGGTAAAAGATAGAGAGAATCATAGCTATGGCTCTCATGGGTCTTCAATCATTTACACATAAAGTCTTTATATCTTAGCCAAGTGTGTAGGATTGGTATTTGCACCAACATAAATGAGACCGGTTTATTATATGTTCACTAAAAGTATCGATGGAACCTACATATGACCTATGTATGGGTCATAGAACACTATCTGGGTAATGGCCACCCACACACGCTATCCCTGCAAGGACACACCTCTTTTACTATCCTATTTTTTAAAGATTTCTAGGCTAGTGAAACTATCTACTTTTTAAGCACTTCATCTAGAGTTTCTTTCCTGCTGTTCTTTTGACCTATATTTTTTTTTATATCATATATCTACATCATTCGACGCTGGACGAGAAAAAGAAAGTTGAGAAAAACATTCCAATATCACTCTGTTAATCTCCGTTTCCTCATAAAAAAAGTCCCACCGTATTTTATTTTTGATGTGAATAATGAGGGTACCTAAAAGAATATCCGCCTCCGTAGGGTTTCCTTATGATTGCAAAGTCAGTTCCTGAAAAGATTCTGAATGCTGAGTTCAAAAGAAGGAGACTTCTAAAGTGAAGCACCCTATGGAGATTCCATGGAAGAGCCCCCTAATGGGAAAGCTCTTTTGTGAGGACCCTTCAACCACAAAGAATAAAGATGAAGAGAAAAACAAGAAGAAAAGGGACAAGGCCCCTCCCCGCAAAGATACTAACCTCCGATTATGATTATCGTCTCATTCAATGTTCCTGGGTTGTCTGACCTCTAAATAGCGGCCATTATTGGCATCTAGGTAACACAACAATAGCCTAAACGTGGGACTTAATCTGCCTTCAAGAGATCAAAATCATTGGGGAGGAAATGTAGAAGAGATTAAAGCGTATTTCATCATCACATACCTGGATCTCCACCATGCATCGTAGAGGAAATGGTGGATCGGCTATTGGAATTAACAACAGATGGAATTATAGACTCATGAGCACCCAAGAGGACCATAATCACTGGTGGATTGGTGCTTCCTTTGGTAACCCTTTTCATTTCACCATTGTCTCTATGTATGCTCCTAATTTCGACTCGGAGAGGATTACCACATGCACTCTCTGCTCTCTCTTTCCCATGATGTCGTGCTTTGTGGGGATTTCAACATGGTTGAAGTGCCTTTTGATAGGTGGGGTACTAGAGCGAGGATTATTGATGGGCTAGAGAAAGATGTCTTGGACCGTATCAAGCTCCATTTGGACTTGGTTGAAGTTATAGATGAGACTACCTTTTCTTGGTCAAGCCTCCAATCGGGTGTTGATTTGAGGAAAGCTAGACTTGATAGACGCTACATTGCCCAAAATATTATCAATGAGTGGGGGAACCCCTCTCTCTCCTAGTTGTGCGACATTACTGTTTCAGATCACTACCCTATTATTCTTTCATTTAGTCCGTTCGACATTCTTAAGAAAGTTGCATGGTTTCATACCAATACGATGACCTTGTCTCTTCCGTTTGTCCAAGAGGAGATTGCTTCTACATGGAAGGCGGCCTTCTCCTCCCGCTCCTTTGGACCTACTAAATGTTGGAGGATCACGATTATGGAGACTCATCGTATTCTAGCAAGGGCCGAGATGTTTATTCATAAGGTTCATCGAGTTCGAAGGGGAATCTCTATCTAGGACTAAGTCGTTTGGAGATGGAAGTGAACAAACGCCATGCTCAATACTAGACGGGACTACAAAAAATCAAAGGTATGTTAACATACAAAAAAAGAATTCAAAGGAATAACCTTCAAGTGTTCTTTAAAGCATGGTGGGCAGGTAAGGGAGACAAACCTACTTTAAAGAGATGTGTAGACTCCTCAAGAAAAGCAAGCAATGGATTCAATCCCCTTAGTGTTGGACATCAATGGGGTTGAATGCAAGATGATTGAAGATAATAGCTTGGTAATTGTCAATCACTTTTCCCAACTTCTAGGAGTCTCTATCCCCCTTTCTCTCCAAAAGGGTGATTGCATGGTGACCATCTCTAGAGTCAAGTTGTCCAAAATCCCGCAAAATTTGAAGCCACTTCTTGAAGCCCTCATTTCGGATGCTGAGACTCTTGAGGTTATTCATTCACTTCCTAATGGGAAAAGCTCGGGTCAGGACGACGTCACCAATGATTTTTTCAAGACCTTCCGACATGTGGTGGCTACTCCTCTTTGTTTCATGTGGCAAGAGGTGGTTTTGTTTGGTGCCTTATGACGCCTCAATAATGGAAGATTATTCACACAAAAGGAAACAAAAACAGGATTGAGAATTGACACCCAATTACATGTTACAAACAGGCTACAAAATCCTTGCTAAAGTTATTGCAAATAGCGGGAGGTCCCATGTCTACTAAGCCGATTCACTTGTATAGTTGTTTTCTTTTTTTTAATTAAAGTCTAAGAGAGTAGCTATTGCTGAACTTTCATATTTAAAAAAAAAAACGATTCAAGATTTGAACTGTCTTTCATATTTGAACTGTCTTTAGAACGGGATCTTTCTGAAAAAGAGGTTTATAAGATTGAATCAAGTTTTTATTGTTAACTCTAAAATTTATCCACTTTGGAATACTCACGAACACCAGTCTTAAAAATATTCCAAGTTCAAAAAATCTAATTTTATTCTATAAAATTTCAATATCTTTGATTTACTTTTCAAATAAATTAGAACATGTTGAAGTATTTCGTTTTCATATTCTATCCATGTGATGATTCCATTCATTCACAAATGTGTGCGAGTATGTTAACACATATCTCATAAGAACTAACAAAACTCAAGGGATATCACTTATAATGCAACCCCTTCCTGGACAAAGTTACTCAGAACGGGGGGGAGGGGGGGGGGGGGGGGTAGGGGGATAGCAACCCCCCATCGCCATGGCTTAAATTTTTAAGAGGGTTTTTAGGATAAACATGGGGTAATCATGGCTTAAGCTGAAGGTCTTTCTTTATTGTCTTTACAAATTTTTTTATCATAAATAAGGTAAGGATATAAGAATATTAAAAAGAGGTACAAATAGATTTTATGATCTTTTTCGTTCTTCATGAGGGATGCATTTGTTTTTTAACTCATTGTTATCTAGGATGACCACCTTATGGTGCGTGTTTTCTAGTATGAATACCTTACGGTGCCCAAGAGAAGGGGAACGGTTTCTTAGAATCAAAACTTTTTCTACCTAAACACTTTCTAAGAGGTTTTTGAGAGTTGATAGCCCATCTTTTCTTCCAAAATTTTTACATTGCTTTACTTGTAACAGCACTCCATTGAGTTAAAAAATAATCCATTATTTCATCAAACAAAGCTTGATTTGCGTCCACTTGATAAGACAAAAAAAAAACTTGCTAAGGCATTGTCAAATCAGCTAAGTCTTGCTCTTCACTAAAGCATCTCTTACACTATGGAGGAGCACCACAAATTTTATTTGATATTAGTCCTCTTTTTGTTTTCGTTTTTAAAGAGGATGTTTGGTTGAAGCCTAGTCTTCTTGGGCTTGAATATATTGAAAGAAGAACTCTACAAGTGAAGGGCATACTATGTATGGGAGCCCCCGTATCCCACAAAGAATGGGTTCGATTGGCGATGCATCACAAGCAAAAGGTTGCCTGATGGCATTTAATTTCAACGGCCTTAAAGAGTTACAATAAGTACGTTGGCCACACTTGCCTGGGCATATGGAGCAGCCTGTAAAGGTCGAATGCACAACCTCCACCTTAGGAGATGAGCGCTCAAACGTTCTGCCTATGAAAAATGGATTTTTTTTAAATAAAGGAAGCTCGGCCTTGGGCTACTCTCTCGGACTTTAATTAAAATAAAGAAGAAAAGTTACAAGTGAGTGTGACTAATGCCCATGGGACCCCCCAAATCCCACAATACAGGGGACAAGTTCGGTAAGCTAGAGGGCATTACAAATGAGGCTGACGAGTTTTGCTTGTTATCTACAAGGAGATAAATACATTGATGCCCAAACAGTGGAGATCTCTTACCTCAAGAGATTATTTTACCTAGGAGAAACAAGAATTTCTCAATCAGCCATTCCTTTGGGGTTGGTCCAAAATTGAGAGCACATCACTCCCTCCAAATCTACCAAACAGTCTCACCCCTGATGGCATTCCATAGCCTTGATGAGCAGCCAACCGCCTCGCCCAACATCGCCTGTCGCCAAATGATTTGTTTCATGAGCCTCAATATCTGCATGACTTGATGCCAGATAACACGGGACTTGGGGCATTTGAAGAAAAGGTGAACTAAATCTTCGATGCATCGATGGCAACCCTTGCACCATGGAGGCACACCACAAATTTTGTTAGCCCTTGCATTCGACCAGATACCCTTGTGCAAGATCTGCCACATGAGAATGGACATTTTGATCTCAATTAGGGGGTGCCAAATAGACATGAACTTTAGTTCCCATTGAAGTTTGGTCCAAGAAAGTCACCACATCTTATTAAGGGTGTGATGAACATCTAAGTTCTCTTTGAAGTTGGGGATTTTGGTTAATATCTTACCATTGCTCCATTTGAGGCCTTCCAGGCAAGGAAGATCCTGTCTGTAGAGAAGATGGGTAGTTGAGCGGTCCCACACCAAAAACATGCCTTGAAGAAGAGCCCACTCCTCGAGGGTAACTCTATGTCTTGGGTCCAGGTCTTTGAACCGGATTCACTAGGCGGTCTCTTGTTTCCATAGCTGGTTCTACTATTCAAACCCTTGTTCCATAACTGCTTAGAAATTTGGAGGTTCCAAGATTCCACCCCCTTGATGTCGATGATTAGGAACCAGATAGAGTCATTTTGTCTTATCCCAAATGTTCACTTCCACTCATCACTGATTTTGATGAATTCTTTAGCCTTGTTCCAACTCTTCCATAAGGAACACATGAGGATAGAGCCTTTAGGGGACACTGGGTGGGGGGAGAACAAGAGCATGAGGATCCCTATGTCCTTCCAACTAGGGTGCCCAACAAAGGTAAGGTCTTTCAAGTTTCTAAAGATGAATTTAGCCCAAGAGGAATCACTATTGCTCCAAGCTTTGATAAACCACTTTGCTGCCAACTTGTGAGCCAACCCAGCGATATCCAAAATACCCAAACCCCCCGAGTCTTTCGAGCTAATGCAAGTTTCCCATTTGATTTTGGGAATCCCCTCCTATTGGGGTCCCCAATCCATGGGAAGTTTCTGTGGATTCTTTCCACTTTGGCAAACTCTTTCTTCTTAGGTCTCCAGCACGAGAAAAAGTAAATAGTTGTAGAAAGCATAAATGTTTTAACAACCATTGCACGCCATGCCAAGTTAACTTGCATACCTTTCCAATGATCTAGTTTGCTATCCACTTTTGATAGCACCCAGTTCCACCGCTGGTCCATTGAGATGTTCAGCCCATTCGAATGCCAAGGAGATGGAAGACTTGACCGCTAGGGATAACTTGACACCCTTGATCTAACAAAATTTGGGGTGGAGGTCCCCAAATTGCTTTGAAAGCAGTTTTAGCATGGTTGATTTTTGAATCTCATGCCACACAAAAGGTGTCGAGGCAACTCCAAAACACCTCAATGCTATCATTTGGACCTTGATCGGCAAAGAGTCTCGCAATCATTTGGCCGTGATCTAGAGGTAGGGAAAGACCCTTGAGATTGCCAGCATCCATTTGATGCTTTAATAGGTGACTGAGGCCATCGGAGGCAATAGCAAAGAGTAGTCGAGCGAGTGGGCAGCCTTGCCTGATAGATATTTTTAAACGTATGGGCTGAGAGAGTTTACCATTGATATTTATTCTTGTTGAAGCATTTCTGAGTAGAGTGAAAACCATTTTTGTGAACATTTGGTGGCATCCAAGGTCTTTCAGTGATTGAAGAATAAAGTCCCATTCCAGTTTGTCATATGCTTTGTCGAGGTTGATCTTAATGAATACCGGATCTTGTGCAGACTCCTCAACAAACGCAGGGCCCTCCCAAATATCGACAATTGCTTCTAGTATAGATGTACCTTTGATAAATCCTTTTTGGTCCTCACAAATCCATGACTTTAAACGAGAAGAGATTCTGTTGGCGATCACTTTGGCTTGGCAATGATCTTGTATCCAGTTTGAAGCATGGTAATAGGCCGCCAGTTTTCAATTTTGTTCTTATCTCCCCTTTTGTGAATTAACTTGATGAAACCATTATTAAGACACATAGGGAGGGCACCGAAGGTGAGTGCCTCTTGCCACACCATACATAGTGGGGTGGCCACCATGTACTTGAAGGACTTGAAAAATGCATTGGAGAGGCCATCACGACCCCGACTTTTTCCATTGGGAAGAGCATCAATAACCTCGATAATTTCGTTCTTGGAAAGGTTAGCATCTAGCAGAGAATTCAAGTTCTGTGGGATTCTTCGTTGAACAACCCTAGAGATGGTAGCCATGCAGTCACACCTGTGTGGGGAAATTGGATTCGAGACCCTGAAAAGATGGGTAAAGTGCTCGATGATGAGAGATCTATTCTCAACCTCCGTGCTACATTCGATCCCATTGTTTTCGACTAAGAAGGGGATGGATTCCTTAGCTTGTTTCCTTTTGAGGATGTTACACATCTCTTTTGATGGTTTGTCTACCTTCCCCACCCACCAATCTTTGAAGAATATTTGTAGATTTTTCCTTTGAACCTCTTCCTCGAGTCTTAGTCTTCCCCTGATTTTCAGAAGCCCTTGTTGGCATTGCAAGTTACCTTTGTTCACTTCTTCTTCAAGCCGTGAGAGCCTCTAGTACACCGTTTCTCTTCTTTTATTCTAGGTATCTCTTATAGCCTTATGATTCCTGATCCGAATTTGTTGAGTCCTTTCCACCACGCTTCTCCAACACTTAGCCGGTTCATTACACTAGGCAAAGGCCTCCACCCACACTACATAAATTTCTTGGTGGACAGAGGGGAGGGAGAAGGACGTCTGACAAGCATGAAACCAAGGAGCTTTCCGGAGCATGGGAATTGGTTTGAAAGAAAGAGTAATCGAGTAGTGGTCCGAGATATTCAGGTCCATGTGTTGGGAAATCGAAGGAATACCCCACTGTAAGATAGTGTTTTGGTGGATGTAACATCTATCAAGTCTTGCTTTCTTCAGAGAGTCCCCCAATTGGAGATTAGACCAGGAGACCCCTTCATGTCTTTCACCTCGACCAGGTCAAGATGGAGCTTGATTTTATCCCATATCTCTTTCTTTTACCATCAATAATTTTCTCCTTGTTATTCCATCGATCCTTAGGAAACTCAACCATGTTGAAGCCCCCGCAAATCACGACATTGTGTGAGAGGGAGTTGAGGGAAGTCCACGTGTCGATTCTATCGGCCTCTCCATTAAGGGCATAGATTGATACCAGAGTGAACTGATTAGGGAACCCGATAGAGGCTGCAATCCAATGATGGTTCCGATCTTCACAAGTCAAGGTCAATCTACTAGACTAGGAGTGACTAATACCAATTTCCGTGTCCCCCGCCCCCCTATGGTGTGAAGTGGAGAGCCAAAGGTGGTTTGGAGAAATGCATTTAAGTTGTTTCTGGAGATCCTGTGTGTCGATTTTAATATCTTGTAAGCAGATAAAGTCAAGGTTGAGGCACTTGTTGTTGAACCACTAACCAAGAATCACCATTCTTGAGGGGTGTGACAAACCCCTGACGTTTAGCGATATGATTTTCATTATTGATGGCTGCCCTCTTTGAGGGGAGGGACCCGATCTTATTTTTTCTTGTGATCTTCTTTTTTCCTCCCAACTTCTTGACTTAGGATCCTATTCTTGAGGGGGCTCTTCCAAGGCATGCCAATGGTCGTTTCCCTTTAAGCTTTGAACTTTGTTGTGGTAATCTTGGCATGCAAACCGGAAGAGTAGGACCAAAGAAGGAGCTTTCACTGTCTTGGTTGTCTTCATTGCTAGTAGTGAAGCCTTCCTCTTTACTGGTGTTGTAACCTTCGTGGTTGTCTTCTTTGCTGGTAGAGCACCCAAGAGTATTGTTAGCAAGGTCTTCTTCATAATGGTTCTCCCCTGGGAGGTGGACGTCATGAATCTCCTTTTCTAGATTATAGTACATGTTATTTGAAGGAGCAAAGGCCGTAACATTTCTTGCTACTAATATTCGAGGGCTAACTTTCCTCCTACGTCTTAGTTTGGTGAATCCTTTTGAATCTGTCTTTGCCACACGAGTGCCCTCTTCTTCCTCCATTGGAGGGGGATGACTCCGAGTGCCAACTTGAGGGAAAGGATCCAGGGCCACATCTGGTTTAAGTTTGCTTTATTGGTATTTTGCTTCAAGGGGCAATCTTTGATCATATGACCTTGGTGCCCCCAATGGAAGCATGCATTGGGTAGATTCTTGTAAGTAACCTCCTGTACCCAAATCTTATTATTTCCATAGTTTATGGAGATCTTCAAGGAGAGGACCTAGTTGAAGTCCATTTCAACACAGATTTGTGGGTGCCATCGTGTGTTGAAAGAATATTGAGCACCATCGTAGATTAACCCCGCAACATCCTCTTTTGAGGCTATCCGGCGATCGATCGGTGAAACGAGTTCTCAAAGAAATTTGTACATGAAATACGACAGATTGGGAAGCTCCCCCCATAGCAGGTAACAAAGTGGCTTTGACAGCTTGTTCGGAACAAAGTCTGAGGACCACTTAAAAAGACATAAGGCGGACCAGCCCACTTACCAGGAACCGGCTTATAGGGCAAGGAAGGCCATCTCTTCATTCTCAAACACTAGAAACAACTGGTTCGCCTTTTATCCCCCTTTTTGGGGGAATTCAATGCTAAGCATTAACTTTCAAACAACCTTGGATGTTTGGCATCAATGTTGAACAATAAAGGCCTAGTTTTTAGTCCAAGTAAGGAATACAAGAAGAGACCGAAAGATAGTGCAAGGCAAGAGAGTGTGTTTGTTGGGGGATTCTTAGACAAGAAGGAGTTTGAGGGTTTGTAGGAGAAAAGGAAAAGACCAGAAGAGGAAATACACCTTGGAAGCTTCTGCCGATTGATTACAGTAAGACAATTACAATGTTTGAAGCAAAATACAAGCCAATACTATGTGCACAATCACACAGAGTGCTCAATTACAAAATACCCAATATCCCAAAGTCTTCTTGCCACCGGCCTCCTCTGCACCAGACTTCCACCTGCTTCAAGCTTATCCTTGTGCACACCTTGCACCAAGCTTCCACTAAGGGGGAGGAATGAATACCTTCTGTCGGCACTCGCACACTGCATAGAGACCTTGAGATCTTTGGGGGACTAGCTTAGCACTCTCTACACAATCCCTTAGTCACTCTCTATGCACTCCTTCAACTCCACTTCTCTGCGTCGCACACTGGTGACTCTTGCACTTCTCTCTCTTGCTTCACTTAGGCTATGCTTCTCTTGCTTACTCTAAGATTGGTTCAAGAATAGACCTTGCCTTGATTTGAATGTGTCGATCACATACGCTCCTAACTGCAATAGTATCTTGGTGCTCACTTTGATGTCCCAAGATTGTCTTCACAAGTGGCAGCCAACGACTCACTGTTTTGTCCTGTAGTGACTTTAGACTAAAATCAAAAATTTAATGGGGGGCCATATTTTCACCTGTGCGTACGCTGCCGCTTCATATACCTTCACATTTTCCTTTTAAGTCTTCACTTTTGCACATAAGAGGGGTTCACCTGAACCTTTCAAAACACTTTAAAACACACTTTGAACCTTAGGGAAATTAGAGAAAATACCTCTGCAACCTGCAACCCGCTTTCTCCAATTTACCCTTTGTGGACAATTAATTGTGCACTACCTGTGCACTTTGACACCTGCACTTTAGCACTTTGACTTTGCACTTGTTGACTTTGACCTTGACCTTGTTGACTTTGACCAGTTGACTTTGACCTTGACTTTCATTGTAGTTGACTTTGTCCAACATGACTTTTATGGGCTGAACAGTTGCCCACCACTTAATGTGCTCTCCGTCCCGGAGAGCTATAGTCAAAACTCTGAGCATATAGGACACCATGATAATGGAGCTGCAAAAACTTGAAGAGGACATTTGAGCAGCAACCAAATCCACCAAAAGCAGGATAGAACAAGCACCAGAGAAGAACCAGAAGTGGGATGTTTTTATGGAAAAGCAAAAAGGATGGCAATGGGAGGGTGGAAAGGAATGGGAAGGGAGGGCTCAGGGTGCGGAGATGGATGGGGCAGGGAGGGGTGAGGATGTGGCTGGGCAGGTTGGTAAAGGAAGGGATTGGGAGTAGGAATTAGGGGTCTGGAGGGGGTTAAAATGATGAAACTGGAGGGCCACAGAGGGTACATATGGGAAATATAAAAACCAAATGTAAGATGAGGTGATAATATACCATGTGGACAATGTGGTGAAATAAAAACATGTGATAAATGTGCTAAAAACGTGAGGGTTTTGACCAAAACTCATAGAAGATGTGGGAATCTGGAAAAATAAATGCAAAAACTGATTCCAGAGGTGCCAAAAAACATGAAAATGACTCCATTTTTGTAAAAAATGGCCAACCGAGGCACGATCTAGAGCCAAAAGCTTTGAGCCATGAAAGAAAAAAATAAATAAATAAAAAGTTGTCTCCTTTTTTTTTCTCACGCCCAGACAAAAATAATAAAAAGAAAATAAAATAAATAATAAAACAAACAAATAAAAAAATAAAATAAAATAAAAAATAATAAAATAAATAAAATAAAATTAAATAAAATGAAAAATAAATTTGGGGAGGGGGGCTGTCTGTACCGGGGGGGGGGGATGGTCGGTGGTGTCGGTGGGGAGGGGGGGGGGATTTTTTTTTTTTTTTTTTGCAAAAAAAGAAAACGCCCTAGGGGGCCCTTTTTTTCAAAAAAAATAAAGAAAAATACATTAAAAATCCAAAAAAATTGCAAAAAAAATCTAAAAAATCTTCAAAAAATTCTGAAAAAATTTCCTAGAGTGTTAGGCCAGTTTCTTCACTCCAAAAACCACTGAGAGCTTCCTTTATTCCCCAAATGTGGCAAGAAAAAGACACGTGAAAAGGAGAAAAATGCTAGAAAAAATTCTAAAAAATGCTTGAAAAATTCTGAAAAAAATCCTAAAAATTCCAAAAATTGTACCTTTGCAAAGTTGATGAAATGGCTGCTAAATTTGCTAAAAAATCAAGAAACAAGCATGAAATGGATAAAGAAAACTACTAAAACTTAAGGCAAAATGACGAGAAAAGACTATGTACAACCTGGACAAATTTTGCAGGTTCCAGGTGATCCATAATTCTTCTTGTGGCTTGATGATAGGCCTTTAGCCATGATCTTTATATGTTGACCCCGAAAAACTCCTCCATAACCTTCAATTGTGTTGCACTTCATTTGTTTTATCTTCTTTTTGGGCATGTTGACGCTTTGATAGACCCACCTTAAATCCTTCAGTACAATATTATCTCCTCCATACTGCATCTTTTGTTTCCAATGACTTGGAGGTACTCCGTCCACATCATTGTAAAGCCTTGCACTTACTATCATAAAAATTGACACAACAGATGATATCCATACCAGGATCCATAAAACAGTGGTCATTGACATATGATTTGAAGCATCTTCATCACGGCTGCACTTAAGGACTTTGCTTTTCTTCTCTTTTCCATGGCCTTTGACTGAGACTGTTTCAACCTGAGTGATTTCCTCTTTTTCTTCATATGCTTCTTCTCTATTTGAGTTTGGAAAAATTCCATAGCAGGAAGATGGGTCTTCTACATGGAGCCAAGCCAGCATGTTTTCATCTTCATATAAATCTGCTCCTTCAAATAGATCTGCTTCTGGGTTGTCCACCACTTCTTCTTCCATACAAATACCAATTGTCTGCATCATGCTAGTATTTCTCTGATTGTCTGGTCCTTCTTCTAAAATTATCTGCTGCAACTCTTTTCCCTCCTGCTTTACCCACATTGTGTCCTTGCCCCAATCATGCAACACATTGGCATGCCTTAACCAAGGTCTCCCAATTAACAAGGAAAAACTTCCTTCTACCTGTGGCAGCCTTAAAACAACAAAGTCCAAGTTAAAGATGGTACCTTGTATTTTGACTGGAACTCCAGGGACCACTCCCATAGGCGTTACTATGCTTTGGTCTGCCATTGTTACAGTGAAGTTGGCAAGTCTTGAAGGGTATAGTCCAATCTTTTTCATGGTATATTCAGGCATCAAGTTAATGCTAGAACCACAATCCACAATAACTTCTTGAAACTCATGACCTTTAATACAGACTGTTAGTTGAGGGCTCTTGTAATCTATGAGGGGTGCTTCCCCTAAACGTTTATCTTTATGCATAACAACAGCCTTTGCCACCAAGCTTGTTGTGGACATTTCATCAATTATCTACAAGAGTTCTGACCTGAACTTCCCATCCATCTTTATTAAATAAAAAATACTAGCCTCCTTTTTCATGGACTTGAGCAGTCTGGAGGCTTCTGATTCCTTAAGAGCATGGGCTGCATTTGACTTATCAAACTCCTCATGAGCCCTGTTGAATGCATATTCAATGGCATCACTAGTACCTGTGAAATTTTTTTTTGCCTTGTATCTACACTTGTGGTGGCTTTGTCTTCAGACACACCTTTGTCTCTTTTTAATCCATTAATCATTGATTCTTGACCTATTTCCACTTGAGCCTTCCCCTTGCTTCTTGTTTGCACCGTAAAAGATTCAATTTCTTCTAAATGCACCACCCTGGTAGATGGAGATGGCACATTGACCTGATCTAACACTTCTTCTTTGTGTAGAGAAATCATTTGAATATGGGGCCCGGATGAAGAGGCTTGATTCTTAGGACAACAATTTGTATAGTGGTCTCTGGCCTCTGGGCAGTTTCTAGAAGGAGGGGCATTTTCTGGGAGAGTGCACCTACTTTGATAGTGCCCACAGTCTCCACATCTAAAACAAATAATTGGCCTTCTAGGCCCATTTCCAAAATTATCCCTCTGTCTAGGGTTATAAGTGTTACCTTGATTGGGTGCAGCTGCCATCACATTTGTTGGTGGTAGGGGTCCTCCTTGTGTCCAGTATGTTGTTGCAGGCATTCCCCTTGATTGGCATTCATGGGCCTCATGGCCAACTTTCCTGCATAATTGGCAAGTAACACTTAACAGAGGACATTCACTTACTATGTGACCTTGCTTGCTGCACATGGAACACCAAAGTCCACTCTTGATGCCACTCCCTTTGAGTTCGTGCAGCTCCTATCGCAGCTGAGTCAATTCATGTGCTTGGGCCTCCTCCTCCTTTTGGAGCTTTAGTGCTTCAATCTCCCTTCTCAACTGAGCAACAACATTCTCCTCCTCTTTGTAGGGCTTATTTCTTTTTAAGCCCTCCAGCTCCTTCCTTAGCTGGATCACTGGATCCTCCATTTCTGTACCATATGTTGGTTGGGAAGAAGTTGCTCCGTACTGGTGCCTTATCTGCTCCAAGCGTGTGGCTGTGTTGATGAACTCCTCTATGGAGGTTGTAGGTAACACTAATTCCTTTATTTTGCATTGGGTGGCCACTGGTAGGGGCTTAGCTAACCATTTCTTAACAAAAAAATCGTGTGGTGGATCTGGCAATTTAGCCATTCGTGCTTTGGCCCTAGTCACAAACTCTGGTTTTCTCTTCGACCCAATCTCAAATTTTCTAGTTCTTCTATGATAATCTCCGCAGTGTTGCCATGCTGGAACTGATTTTTAAATGCATCTTTCATCACATCCCAAGTGGTAAAATGGTTTTCAGCAAACTGGCTGTACCACTTATCAGCTAATTCCTCTAATGTGGCAGGGAAGAGAATAAAAAAGGCATCCTCCCTACCCATTAGCCCTTTAGTCTTACATAGTGCCAAAAACCTTCTAATGTGTTCATCTGGATCCTCCTGAGCTACGCCTTTGAAAGAAGGAAACTTTATATTTAATCTAGAGAGTAAAGTTTCCAAGTCTACCTGACCCGCCATGCTCTTTACTGATGAGGTTGAAGAGAGTGGACTTGAGGACCTTCTAACAACCTTCCTTCTTGTCTGCTTGCAGGTGACCCTTAATGTTTGGGACCGGGTTGCGGTAATGAGTAGCTCATAGCCCACTTAATATGAGACACTTGATAAGAATATTTACCTTTTGCTTGATGAAGTAGCACTGTAGACACGTGACCTCTGCTATATTTTGCACTTGGTTTCTCCTAAGATCAAATCTCCTTGGAAGTCCCACCAGGCGTGCCAAATTTTGTTGGAGGATTCTTAGACAAGAAGAGTTTGAGGGTTTGTAGGAGAAAACGAAAAGACCAGAAAAGGAAATACACCTTGGAAGCTTCTGTCGATTGATTACAATAAGACAATTACAATGTTTGAAGCAAAATACAATCCAATACTCTGTGCACAATCACACAGAGTGCTCAATTACAAAATACCCAATATCCCAAAGTCTTCTTGCCGCCGGCCTCCTCTGCACGAGACCTCCACCTGCTTCAAGCTTATCCTTGTGCACACCTTGCACCAAGCTTCCACTAAGGGGGAGGAATGATTACCTTCTGTCAGCACTCGCACACTGCAAAGAGACCTTGAGATCCTTGGGGGACTAGCTTAGCACTCTCTGCACAATCCCTTAGTCACTCTCTATGCACTCCTTCAACTCCACTTCTCTGCGTCGCACACTGGTGACTCTTGCACTTCTCTCTCTTGTTTCACTTATGCTATGCTTCTCTTGCTTACTCTAAGATTGGTCCAAGAATAGACCCTGCCTTGATTTGAGTGTGTCGATCACGTATGCTCCTAACTGCAATAGTATCTTGGTGCTCACTTTGATGTCCCAAGATTGTCTTCACAAGTGGCAGCCAACGACTCACTGTTTTGTCCTGTAGTGACTTTAGACTAAAACCAAAAATTTAATGGGGGGCCATACTTTCACCTGTGCGTACGCTGCCGCTTCATATACCTTCACATTTTTCTTTTAAGTCTTCACTTTTGCACATAAGAGGGGTTCACCTGAACCTTTCAAAATACTTTAAAACACACTTTGAACCTTGGGGAAATTAGAGAAAATACCTCTGCAACCTGCAACCGGCTTTCTCCAATTTACCCTTTGTGGACAATTAATTGTGCACTACCTGTGCACTTTGACACCTGCACTTTAGCACTTTGACTTTGCACCTATTGACTTTGACCTTGACCTTGTTGACTTTTACCTATTGACTTTGACCTTGACTTTGACTACAGTTGACTTTGTCCAACATGACTTTTATGGGCTCAACAGTGTTTCTCTAATTGAGCATGCAAGTGAAAAAGATTGTTAGGCACATGAAATGGAGAGAAACATAGCAAAAGAAAGGTGGAGAGAAGGCACATTTACCGTGGATGGATGTGTGTGTGTGAGAGAGAGAGCAATCAACTTTGCGTTCGGTGTTTCATTTCTAACATTTCGATCACATATCTTGTCCCTTCACATTATATGATAAACATAATTTCACGCGTGCGGTTAATCAACTGCACATGTCTGCAGGACCAAAAGTGTAGTGCTAAAACCTTTGAACCACCAGTTCGAGGTTCAAGTCCTTCAGATCCTTGTGGGGGATAAAGAGGTCCCTTGTGTGTTTGTTTGTGTTTTGTTCTTTCCAAATTTGTTGCACACCTTTATTTTAGGATACTTTTTTGTTAGTAACCATTCTTTTAGCACTTTAATTATTATCGAGAACTTTTGTAAAAAGCATATTCAGCTGCCATCATTGCTTTATGGCTTTAAACTTCAGCCATTCTTTATAACTAAAACAAGCTTCCGTTATGTGTACAAAGGGTAGCTTATTCCTATATAAGAACAAGAAACTCTCTATAGAATAAGATGTTTTTTTGTTTTTCAGCCTTATAGAGTTTTTAGCACTTCTATGTATCAATAATACATTCCTTCAAAACACATTCTTTGAGTACTACTAAGTTTTTGAGTTTGTGTAGAGAAACATTCATATGAGGTTTTCTCTTGTGATATCTACAGAGCTTTAGTTCTTTTTATTTATATTTAGCTTTAATGCGTCTCTTCTATATTGCATATAGGACATGACTGAGTTCATATGCTTCAAAACTATCGCACAGAATTTAGTACTTTCTTATACTGCTGAATCCTTTTCATAGCATTTTTAGGGGTTGTGAGAATGGAGACTAGGACTTGCAAATGAACTTCCTAAATTCAACATTGGTATCAAAGCCAGTTGATGCATTAGAGTCTCTATACATGGTGTATATGCATAAGATGCAACACCAATAATTTGATAATCTGCAAGTACCTTTGTTTAGAATTACCTTCTTTTAGGATGGCGGACGGAAATAGCCAAATAGAAAAATTGAGTAAAACCAACTATCAAGCCTTGCATTTTTGCATGTCTGCATATCTTATGGGTAGGAATTTGCATGGTCTTATTAGTGGTACGGAACCTCAACCGGACTTGCCTGATCAAAATCCGATACCGCAAAAAATTCCGGAATATCAGAGGTGGAATGAGCGTGACAAGAAGGTAATCTTTGTATTGTCACAAAATATTGAGTCAAGCATGATAGTACACATACAGGACTTGAGAACAAGCAAGGAGATTTGGGAAGCGTTAGAGCGACTCTTCTCAACAACCACAAAAGCATGGCGAATTCAATTGAAAAATGAATTCAATAATTTACGGAAGGATGTATGACAATTAGTAAATGATTATGTTTTAAAGATTAAGCAGATTCTAAATGCACTTTCTTCAATTTCCTGCATAGTTGAAGATGATGATTTAGTCGCATTTGTTTTAAATGGTTTAAAAGAAGATGAAAAATGGAAAGCTTTTACAACTTCTCTATTTGTGAGAGAGGAGTTGCCTGATTTTGATGAATTGGTTTCACTTATGATAACAGAAGAAATTAATATTAATGGTGGACAATCTATGCAGAAAGGTAGTGTAGGTCATGCACTTTATGCAGGAAATGAGCATGGCCGTAGAGGTGCCAGAAGAGGAACCTTCGAAGGCCGTGGATGTCGAGATTAGATAAACCATAATTATGATGCAGGCAGCTCAGATATGAATATGCATGGTAGGGGGAGATATTCCTACCGTGGTAGAGGACGTAATGCATATCAAGATAATTCAGGTATAACATGTTATACTTTTGGTAAAACGAGTCATATATCTCGTGATTGTTGGCATAATCAAGGGCGAGATGGATATGCAAGGCAAAATCATACACAGGGTAATTTTGTTCAGGAACAAAATCATGAAAATCTTCTAATGATGAATGTGAATACAGATGTAACTCATAGCAATGGTGTATGGTATGTTGACAGTGGATGTAGTAGTCATATGAGCAATAATGTTGATTGGTTGGCTAATTTACATGCACATTTTTTTGATGGTAAAGTTGAAACAGGTGACATTTCAATGCATCATATAGCAAAAGTTGGAGATGTGTGCTTTGAAGATCAAAAAGGCAATAAAATCTTAAAAGATGTTCTTCATGTACCGTCAATAAGTAAAAACTTTATTTCAGTTGGTCAGATTGTGGAGTGTGGCTATCAAGTACAGTTCAACAAATCTAGGTGTTTTGTTGAAAATCCGAAGCAGAATTATAAAGTCTTGGCAAAGGGTCAACGCTGAGGAAGACTTTTTAGAGCTCACATCAACCACTTAGAAGGTCTTCAAGGGAGAAGAAGAAACCAGAGAGGTTTGGTTATGATACTTCTTTGGTCACCAAGCACTCAATCTACAATGCAAAGGATTCAACCAATGAAGAACCTACCACATTTGAAGAAGCACAAAGCAAGAAATCTTGGAGAGATGCAATGGATGAAGAAATGGAAGCCTTGAAGGAGAATGACACTTGGAAGCTTGTACCTAACAAGCCATCTATGAAGATAATCGGATCTCGATGGATATACAAAATCAAGAGGAATCCAGATGGAAGTATAAATAGACACAAATCAAGGTTAGTTGCTAAAGGGTTTGCTCAAACCCATGGTATTGATTATGAGGAGACTTTTTCTCCTGTTGCAAAAATGCCTACAATTAGGGTTCTCATTAGTCTTGCTGCATCTAGAAATTGGAATCTTTATCAACTTGATGTAAATAATGCTTTCTTGAATGGATGGATTTCTGAGGAAGTGTATATGGCACAACCTCCTGGATATGAGGATGCACATCATCCTAAGTATGTATGCAAACTAAAGAAAGCTTTGTATGGATTGAAGCAAGCTCCAAGAGCTTGGAATTTCAGATTGGTGACTTATTTGCAGGACCAAGGATTCAAAGCTAGCAAGGCGGATACCTCTTTGTTCATAAAGAGGAATGGATCTGAAGTGATCTATTTATGTGTGTATGTTGATGATATTATTATCACAGGCAATGATCTTGAAGGAATCAAACAGGTAAAGAGTCAAATGAAGGAGGAGTTCAAAATAAGTGACCTCGGACCACTCACTTATTTTCTTGGATTGGAGTTGATCTACACAGATTCAGGTATATACATCACACAAAGGAAGTATGTGCATGACATGCTCGTCAAGTTGCAGATGGAAAATACCAAGTGTGTAGGTACACCTATGGAGCAAAATCATAAGCTTAGTGCTTATGAAGGAGAGCCAATTGAAGACATCACAAGCTATCAAAGGTTGGTTGGAAGTTTGAACTATGCAACACTCACAAGGGTGGATATATGCTATAGTGTTAGCATATTGACTCAGTTTATGCATAAGCCGAGAAGACCACATATGGAAGCGGCCAAGAGAGTCCTCAAGTACCTAAAGGGGACCATGAATGAAGGTTTGTTTTATTCAGTTACTTCAGATATCGAGCTAAAGGTCTACTCAGATGCAGATTGGGCCGGATCTAGAGATGATAGAAGAAGCACATCTGGGTATATATCATTTGCAGGTTCAAAAATCATTTCTTGGTCATCGAAGAAGCAACCAACCATGGCATTATCTTCTAGTGAAGCCGAATATAGAGGTTTGGCTAATGCAACTCAAGAAATCATGTGGTTAAAGTCTTTGTACACAGATCTTTGACTTCATTCTTCAACACCTCATATTTTTGGTGACAACACAAGCTCACTACATCTAGCAGCTAATCCGGTATACCATGCTACAACCAAGCATATTGAAGTCCACTACCATTATGTAAGGGAGAAGCTAATGAGCAAGGATATTCAACTATCCTATGTCAACTATCCTATGCAATGTCCAGACATGTTAACTAAAGCTCTTGATGGTACAATGTTAAGTAGATTCAAGTTGATGATTGGCTTTCAGGAAATCAAGGACAATTGAAGACTTATTTGAAGGCCAAGCATGTTAGGCTTGAGGGGGAGCTGTTGGTGCATTTTACCCAAGCCTACATGCTTGATATGCTTGATATTATCCTCATTTGTAAGTCACATGTTTAGTCATGTGAACACCTCTTGTAAAAGAGTTCATTTTTATCTCTTGTATTTGAAAAAAGAAAAATGGAAAAGGATGGCTTACCTCATGCATGATGTAAAAGCAAATTTGTGGCTATAACTACCAAAATCATGAATTTTTGAGCTGAGGGAATCTCTCCTAACTTTGGGGATCACTTTTAGGTGGAGCCATTTGAATTTGAATTCAAAACTCCCTCCAAGAATAGCTATAAAAGGAGCAAGAAGGAAGAGGCGATTAGCAAGCCCTGTACGTGACCACTTCATGTCATTTTGTAGAGATTGAAGAGCTTAATCCATAGCTCTATCATTCATCCCATTGTGCAAAGATTCATTGCCAATGTGGTTGTAATCATATATGAATTTATACATTTATCATCATTCACTTCTCTGTTTTGTTCTCTGTTATACTCACTTAGAGTAGTACCTTCAGAAGGTCATATCTCGAGTTCTACTAATCCGTTTCCAGTGATTCAACATGCGTTGGATAGATCTTACTATCTAATTTCTGAATATCAATTTTGAACGTCATTGAATTTATATGTTTCGAGATATCTGCATTTTACTACTCACTGTTCTATCTCTGCAGAGCCCCGAGAATGGTGGGCATGTTCCAGAAATCGATAAATCTTGTTCTCAATGCTCATTCCATCATTTGAAGTGTTTTAACTTGGATTGGGAAGCTTGCTAAGTCTATTTGCTATGCCCAAAAGGAATGTTTCTAATTCCTACCAGGTTGAGAGCACTGTTCATTTTTTCGAGCACGTGTATTTCCAAAAATAGCAAGTTTTGGGAGCTAGTCATTTCGCAACTAGTCTATCTTGACTTAAACTTTTGGGATACATGTTCCAAAGTATTTGGCTGATATTTTGGTGGATTTAGGAAGCTCAAAGGGTCTACTAAACAACTCTGAAGTCTCAGTTGGCTGGTGTGAAGCTGGTTGTAGCAGCACCTACTCATCTTTGGATTGCATCCACCATCTCTCTTCACAATGCATACATGCACACACATGCATACACACATACATACACGCATATACACACACACATGTACACACATGCATACATACACACACATATGTACACACATGCATACATAGACACATATACACACACACATGCATACACACATGCATGCATAGATACACACACATACACATATACACACATGCATGCATACATACACACACATACACACACATACACATATACACACATGCATACATACACACACACATGTACACACATGCATACATACACACACATATGTACACACATGCATACATACACAGATATACACACATGCATGCATACATACACACACATATACACACATGCATGCATACACTCACACACACACACATACATACAGACATGCTTGCACACACACACACATGAATGCATACACACACATGCATACATAGACACACAGACACATATATGCATACATTCACACACACACATACATACACACATGCACATATATACACACACATAAGCTAGTGTTTTAATTGAATATATCTAATTAAATATATATACTTAAATATATGAATTTTTTATTTTGAAGTTTTTTTTACATCAAATATACAAAAATAGGATTAGGGTCTTTAGGCTATTTGCACATAGATACAAATATACATATAATACATATATACACGTATATACACCTGCATACACAAATGTACATATTTTAGGTATAGATATTTAAGATTAAGGTTTTAGGGTTTAGGCATACATATAACTGAATTACATTTATATTAAGAAAAAATATAGAAAAAAAAGAAAAAAATCTGAATATTAAATAAACTTATATGTAAAATAGGATTAGGGTTTTAGGATTAGGGGTTTAGATTTTTGAAGGTGTTTAAGTATTTAGGTTTTAGTATTTTAGGTTTACGTCTAAGTCTTTCGGATTAGGGTTTTAGGGTTTTAACACCTACATAACATATATACACACATACACATACACATATAATACATATATACATGTAGATACACATTCATACAGAAATATGCATATTTTAGTTCTAGATATTTAAGATTAGGGTTTTAGGGTTTAGGCATACATATAACGCAATTACATTTATATTAAGAAAAAATATAGAAAGGAAGGATGCAAGTCCTGGGTAGAACATGCGCCGGTAGCAGTTGACGCTTTAGAGCATGCTAGATAGACCATCAATTTCGTGCATACTTTTGACACGAGCACCACTAATGGTGCCTCTTTAAAGAATGTCTCTTGAAGAGCCACATTCTTTTTGGAGCCACTCTATTCGAGGGAGAGATACGAAGCATGCTTATGCATTGTTTCTTTCGTTTGTGGTGGATCAAGTTCCTTTAGAATTTCTTTGCATTCCAAAAACATCATCTATCAAAATGCTGGCTTGTTTTTATGGTTCATGATTCTTTCTTCAAGGGACAAACACCTTTTTTTTAATGTTAAAAAAGATCTCTACCTACTATTCTTGTCTTCTTTTTCTAGGGAGTCTTATAAAGATTTTGTTATGGAGCTCTCTTACTTAAACACATCTTTCTTAACTTCTAGTACATCGACTCATACGATAGAGAGACACTGACTTACTTTAAACGGAGCCCACTAATCGATAAAACTTTTAGGAATGGTAGCATAATTCATCTTACGACTTAAAAAATCATGTCCTTTATGAGAAATTTATTGAATAGGATAATGAAAAGATATGAACGCTTATGACCGATATATTTGGCCTTTTTGTTATATATATATATATATATATATATATATATATATATATATATATATATATATATATATATATATATATATATATATATATATATATATATATATACAGAGAGAGAGAGAGAGACTACAACATTGAAGGGCACACCGATGCTGCCTATATCGACGGTCGCTCTCGGCGTCGGTATAATCGTTCAAAAAACTCACTTAAGGATACTGACAGTCAAGTGACCGTCGGTATGACCATTTTAAATGGATTGTCGGTGTGTCCCGCATCTGTCGGTATGGGCCTCGATAAAAGCGTCGGTATAAATGTCGGTATAGACATCGGTAATTTACTGGAAGTTACCGATGCTCATACCGATGCCCATACCGACGCTTATACCAAGGCAGTGTTTTGAACATATAAGGAACCCGAGAGCAAAACTTCACTTTTTGCGCATGTTTTAAAACTGTTTGTCTTATGTCGATCTTGCACGCGTGAACTGAATTGCGACCTGCATTGTCTTGTGCACACACACACACACAGATCTCTCTCTCTACACACACACTCTCTCTCAGTTTAGATCTCACATCTTGGTAAGTGGTGTGCGTAATGTTAGCCTTTGTCTTTCTCTATGCTTCAGGTCTTATAATTTCTCTTCTCTTTGATTTTGCAAAAGTTCTTTGGCATCGATTGTTTGGAATTCGACGATAGACGACATACATTACGCTTTGACAACAACGATCCAAAAGAGGGACATACTTGTAGAGAGAGAGAGAGAGAGAGAGAGAGAGAGAGAGAGAGAGAGAGAGAGAGAGAGAGGAGAGAGAGGGAGAGAGGGAGAGAGAGATAGAGAGAGAGAGAGAGAGGGAGAGAGATAAAGAGAGAGAGAGTGAGAGATAAAGAATGATGAAAGAAAGGAAGATAGAGATAGGAAAATAGAGCATACATACACAGACACATACACACACACATCTACACATTTACACATGTATACATAACACATATATGTACACACATGCATGCTTACAAACACACACAAATACACACATGCATGCTTACATACACACATATACATACATGCATGCATACACACACATACAAATATGCACACATGCATACATACACACACACATGCATACATACACACACACATCATTGCACACATACATACACACATATACACACTCACACATGTACACACATGCATACATACACACACATGTGTACACACATGCATACATACACACATATACACACACACATGCATACACACACATGCATACACACACATGCATACACACACATGCATCCACACACAGATATACACACATGCATGCATACATACACACACATACACATATACACACATGCATGCACACATACACACACATACACATATACACACATGCATACATACACACACACACATGCACACACATGCATACATACACACACATATGTACACACATGCATACATACACACATATACACACATGCATGCATACATACACACACATATACACACATGCATGCATACACTGACACACACACACACATACATACACACATGATTGCACACACACACACACATGAATGCATACACACACATTCATACATACACACACATACACACACACATACACATATACTCACACATGCATACATAGACACACATACACATATATGCATACATTCACACACACACACATACATACACACATGCACATATATACACACACATAAGCTAGTGTTATATATATATATATATATGATTTTGAAGTTTTTTTTTACATCAAATATATAAAAAATAGGATTAGGGTTTTTAGGCTATTTACACATAGATACACATACACATATAATACATATATGCACGTATATACACCTGTATACAAAAATATACATATTTTAGGTATAGATATTTAAAATTAGGGTTTTAGGGTTTACGCATACATATAAGTCAATTACATTTATATTAGGAAAAAATATAGAAAAAAATAAGAAAAAAATCTGAATATTAAATAAACATTAGGGTTTTAGGATTAGGGGTTTAGATTTTTAAAGGTTATTAAGTATTTAGGTTTTAGTATTTTAGGTTTAAGTCTAAGTCTTTCGGATTAGGGTTTTAGGGTTTTAACACCTACATAACATATATACACACATACACATACACATATAATACATACATACATGTACATACACATTCATACAAAAATATACATATTTTAGGTCTAGATATTTAAGATTAGGGTTTTAGGGTTTAGGCATACATATAACTCAATTACATTTATATTAAGAAAAAATATAGAAAAAAATAAGGAAAAAAATTGAATATTAAATAAACATATATATAAAATAGGATTAGGGTTTTAGGATTAGGGGTTTAGATTTTTAAAGGTATTTAAGTATTTATCTTTTAGTATTTTAGGTTTAAGTCTAAGTCTTTGTGATTAGGGTTTTAGGGTTTTAACACCTACATAACATATATACACACATACACATACACATATAATACATATATACATGTATATACACATTCATATAGAAATATACATATTTTAGGTCTAGATATTTAAGATTAGGGTTTTAGGGTTTAGGCATACATATAACTCAAGTATAGTTATATTAAGAAAAAATATAGAAAAAAATAAGAAAAGACTTTGAATATTAAATAAACATATATATAAAATAGGATTAGGGTTTTAGGATTACGGGTTTAGATCTAGGATTAGGGTTTTAGGATTTAAGCATACATATAACTCAACTAAATGTATATAAAGAGAAAATATAGAAAAAAATTAAGGAAAAAATCTGAATATATAAATAAATAATTATATATATATATATATATATATATATATATATATATATATATATATATATATATATATATATATATATATATATATATATATATATATATATATATATAAAATAGGATAATATAATATATACATAAATAAATCTAAAAAGAACTAGTGTTTTAAATAATTTAATTAAATATATGTAATTAAATATATGTAATTAAATATATGTAATTAAATATATATAATTAAATATATAAAAATAGGATTAATTATGGAAAACATGAATATATAAATAAATAAATAGATAAAATTGGATAGTTATATAGATAAATAAATATGATAAGAACTAGTGTTTTAAAGAAATAAATTTAATATATAAAATACATTTAATTTTAATCATTTTAATCAGAGTAAATATATATAGACATACACATACACACATATACTTATACACCTATCTATATACACATGCATACAAAAATATACATATTTTAGGTATAGATCTTTAAGATTAGCGTTTTAGGGTTTAGGCATACATATAATTCAATTAAATTTATATAAAGAGAAAATATAGAAAAAAATTAAAGAAAAAGTCTGAATATATAAATAAACATATATATAAAATAGGATAATTATATAGATAAATAAATAAAAAAAGAACTAGTGTTTTAAATAATTTAATTAAATAAATACATTTAAATATATAAAAATAGGATTAATTAAGGAAAAAAATCTGAATATATAGATAAAATAGGATAATTATATAGAATAGGGTTTTAAGATTAGGATTTAAGGTTTTTTTAGGTGTTTAAGTATTTAGGTTTTAGTATTTCAGGTTTAAGTGTTTAGGAGTATGATTTTTAGGTTTGATAAAAAAACAAATGATCTAAAATGTCCATATTGTAGCAAATGGCTTTTTTGGATCCGGAGAAGAGAATGGCATGTCCTTGTACTCAGTGCAAGTATCAAATTTATCGGAAATGACGGATTTGTACTGCACATGTTAGAGAGTATGGATCCTTTGATAGGAGTCGACTAGAAAACAAAGAAAGATCATTTATTATTAGCTCTTATTGTACCAGGTAAGTATAAGGTAAAAAACATGGATGTATATCTTGCACCACTTGTGGAAGAACTGCACATTTTATGGGATGGGATTACTGTGCGTGACATGTCTCAACCTATAAGAAGACGAGACGTGGAGTGCAAGGCATACTTATGTGGACGATGCATGATTGGCCTGGCTATGGTGAATGTTCAGGTTTATCGATTTTGGGTTACCATGCTTGTCCCTTATGCGGACCACGACTCAAAGCATGCTATTCCAAAGCACTGCGTAAAATTATATATGAAGGACACCATAGATATTTGCCTGATGGACATGTTTTACGTGAACAACAAATTGGTCGACAAGCGCAATGCCAAATGAAAGCTAGGGATTGGAAACAACTGTGGAAACAACAAATGAAAGCTCATGGTAGCACTCCTCCCAACCTCACTCCTAGTAGCCTCACTCATGGCGGCCTCACTCCCATCGGCCTCCCTCCCACCGGTGTCACTCCTGTCAGTGTCACTCCTGCCGGTGTCACTCCTGCGGGTGGTGCTACTCCCGCAGGCGATATGTCTCCTAGCTTTGTGACTCCACCACGACCATCTTTTCAGCCATCTCCTACTCGGTCTAGTAGTAGACATGTGGGTTGGATGCCTCAGCACGATAGAGGTTCTGGCCCGTCTCATGGATGGAGGTCACGCTCTAGAGCTGGAGGTTCTAGGAGTGGATCTACATGTAGGTCTGGAGGAGGTGGCTTTTGTGGAGGTAGTGCGATGGGCGTTGTGTCGCTCGCTTCTACTCCTAGGACGAGTACCTCAGATGTAGGTATGCTATGCAGTACACCACGTGGAACACCACGTACACCTTGGGGTGCTCATGACCATGATGAATCCAAGGTGTATAGTATCTGAGATGGAGCTTCAATGATGGATGTGACTGGCAAAGCAATGCGTGCACGTATATGACAGCTTTTCTCCATACATTTTGGACACTCTATCATGTTGAACTAGAGTGAACATGATAAAGATCAGAAGAATTATATCACACAAACGATTTATCAAGAGTCCCGACCAGCCGATGGACAGTCTCTTGTCAGTTCAGAGTGGATTCTGCACACCGCACGTGAGGTTATGTCCCATTGACGATCCGAAGCTCGTGATGCTTTCAGAGCGAGCTTACCAAAGCCTCTATGGTTAGATGCTGAGGAGTGGGATGTGATTCGTGACAAGCAGCAGCAGACTACTGATCGATATCGCTAGCAGCGAGATGCCACAGCCACACGTTTAGATATGGTTGGACCGTCACATTTGGGCAGCGGCGGATATGACATGATGCGTCATGAGTTTGTAAGTACCATTTGATTTATTGAATTTATTTGTGTTAAGTTTCTCATGTATGTTCCTCTAACGTTTTGTATATTTGTTGCAAGGGCTGGCAATGGGTCGTCCTCCCACACGAATGGAGGAGGCTTACGGATACAGTCATGGATTGACTGCAGTATTGGAAGACTTGGAGGGACGCGGTGCGGTCATTTCATGGGAGCATTTTCGATGAGGTGATTAGTCTATAAACTTGGCTTTTACTTGTTGTTTGTAAATTTCATGTGAATTTATCTCATTCCATTGATGCTCTTTGCTGCAAGACTGTTGATATGGAATGTTCTTTGCATATGTATGGCAGTGGCACACCAGAATTTTGTATTTGATTTTTATATGGCAATGCATTGTTTTGCCACATTTTGTAAAAGCGTCATATATGACAGTCGTTTGCCACACTCTATAGCTTTTTTTGTACATGGTTCATGGTTCATGGTTCATTCTGATTATATCTTTTGTGTGCAATAATATTCTGTTTTATGAAATCATATTTCGGTTGACATTAGAGTAGACATCACATGTACTCGATTTTTTTTGGGCAGAGTGTATTGTCTTTTGTTAAGCAACATCATGGTAATGTTGGTGTAGCAAAAGACAACACACTCTGCCCAAAATTTTTTATGCAAATATGGTCGTCGATATATGTGACGGTACTCCCAGTAATGTCATCCGAATTAGCGTCGGTACACCCAACAAGCAACGGTATACGCGACGGTACACCCATCAGAGGCATCGGTATGGCCGCCGGTATGGGTGTCAGTAATACCGACGTGTATACCGATGCCCATACCGACGCTCATACCGACGCCCATACTAACACTTGTACCAACGCTCATACCGGTGTCCATACCGGTGCCCATGGTACCGACGCGCATACCGACATCTACACTCATGTCCCTCGGTAAAAACCTCGGTATACACTCGATCTGTTGTAGTGAGAGAGAGAGGTTGCTTTTTTTCGAGTTGAGTTACAAAGAGTAAGTAGACAAGAAAACTAGATTGCTCTAAATGTGTGATTAGAGAAAGGCAGAATCAAAGGGGAGAGAGAGAGAGAGAGAGAGAGAGAGAGAGAGAGAGAGAGAGATATTTAAAGGGACACACACATGGAGCAGAAGACAGGAAAAAGAAGTCTTTTGTTGTGTGGTTGAGTGTGACGAAAATAGGGCAGGACATGATGTCTTGGTTCCCGAAAAGAGGTTTTCATGTTCAATGAAATAAGCAGAATTGTGATCTGGTGAAGTTGATCGATTGCATGTGTGCAAAGGGGCGCCTAAATGCTGAGAAGAAGGAGCATATCTAAAAGTCTGAATATATATAATCATAATATTGTGAGAAAAGAGAGAAAGCAAGGACGACTAATGGTAGTCAGAGTAACTAGGTAAGAGTGGAATATTCACATAGGAGAGGACATAAAGGATGGTTCTAGAATGAGCATAAAGATATTTTTTCATGTGAGAGCACAACCAAACATGTATCGAGGGAGCTACATAAGGAGAGTGAGAGGAATTATACGCCTAATTAGCTTTCCAATTTCTTTTCTAGTTGAGCTAAGAGGACCCTCATATGTATAATCAAATTCTGAGGTCTTGTGTGACACCAGTGATATTATGGAGGATGGTAAAAGGCTGCAACTTTTGATCATAGGTGAGACCACTATTTTTTGTGGGAACTGAAATGCATGGTAAAAATTCACCTAGAATGCACTAAGAGATCACACTCTAGGGAAATTTTCAAGATGAGGGTTTCATGAGAGGTTTTTCCCATAGCTAGACTCTTTGCAACATGGAGTGAATATTGGTATTGACCGTTGTGTAGGGGGAATAAAAAATGGTTCAAGAGATGAAGGCCAATTCATATAAACAAAACACAAATATCAAGATTGAAAGTTTTCAAGGCGCATTAATTCATTGGGTTGATGAGACATGCTAATCTGATTGAAACAAAAGATGATGAAAGGAACTTGAAAGTAGAAATTATCCAATAGAGGAGTATAAAAACTATTTAGTTTTTGAAGACCGTGGATACCAATGGCAGTAATGTGCATAGTCGAAGTGCATATGGAGTTGAGTTGTGAGGTAGTGCCTCTTATGGGAACTCCTACATTCTCTCCATCCATGAATACCCTCACTCAATATACGAGATATCTCATTTGAGAATGTGTGGTTAATTTCCATCACCTCAATATAAAATGAAGGGGACATACAAAGAGAACCAAGAGATCAAAGATTCCACCTATTAGTAGATCAGATCCAAGATTTGGATAAGTTGGAGTCCATGGTAGCTCAACAAGAAGGTTTATAAATATGGGATCCAAAGACATTTTTACAAGCATCGAATCCCATGATTTCTCTTAACACTAGTTTTGTACTAGGACACTTGAGTGTCCTTGGACACTTAAGTGTCCTGCTTTTACACCAAATTGATTGGTTTTCCTTGATGACACCCTTGAGGCTTTGATGGCATACTCACTTGGATTTGATAGCCCACATCATGTACTTTTAGAGAAAAATATAATCTTTGATATTTTACAACTTCACATGGGTTATTAAATGAAGAAGAAAATGAGGATTTTTGAAAACTCAACTTTTAGCATAACTGAAAAAATAACACAATTCAAACATTTTGACAAATTGGATATGTTCTAGGAAATGGAAAGCCATTCATGGACTTTGGCAATGTAAAGCAAGTGTCTAGGGATCTTTGGAGAAGGTTGAACACTTACATAAGTGATAAACATGGACTCAAAACTTGTCTTCTCTAGAGCACTGCCATTTATCACACCTTTTAAAGAATGGCTCACTATAACTTGTGTGTAAGTGAGATTCCAGAGAATTGGCAAGTTATCAATGGATAACCTTCATACTAATTGAATGTTTATTTTTATTCAAAGTTAGCAGGCCTCCACTTTGAACTAGTAGCCATTACATTTGGTGCTGACTTTCATGCTGAATTGACAAAGCATATATTTCTATGTTCAGAAAAAGAACATAGCTCCAAAGATGGAATAATAAATTATGATGAAAAATACTAATTATTTAAATGCTATTCTAAGTATTAAACCTTCCAAAATATGCTTTCATGCCATGTTTCATTCTTAATCTCGTCAAATGATATGTGATCCGCAATGGTGATTGTGATAAGAATGAAAATAATTGGCATACATATTTCATTTGAGAAAAAGAAGATGGCATCCATGATGGAAAGGATGAAATGTTTTCAAATGATCCTTATCATTTTATGATATCAAAGATTATATCAAAGACTTTTGAGTATGTGTCCACAAACTATTCATGATTGTATCTATAGAATTTGGTTGATGCCCACACAACAAAAGATTCTTGGTTCTGTCCAAAGACATGAAAATTTTGGTGGATTTCAATAAATTATTTAGCCTCGTATATGTAAGCTTTGGTTTCTTATGTCACACATTTTCTACTTGGTAACTTGAATGTGTACACCTTGAATGATGTCCATAAATTCTTTTGAGTCATATATGTAGGCTTTAGTTTTCTATTTTTGGTGACTAGAGTCATATCAGTTGATTTTATGTGTATAACGTGGTTGTTGTCTTCATAACTTGTTTGATTCTTGGCATATTTGTACACTTTTATGGATTCCCATAAGTTTTTTTGAACCATAATTAGAACTAGTTGCTGTTTTTGGTGTACAAAGTCAAAATAATTGATTTTATTTGAATTGAAATGATTTTTCTAAGTGAGTTTGAGGTTCATACCATGTGATAATGTTTCAAGGAATGTGTATAATTTTTTCTTTCATATGATGATTTTTTTTTCTTTTGATAAAAATACATTTGATCAAGAATTTTCATCCTGTTCACTACCATAGCATGTTGAGAGGCTATTTACATGAACACAAAACATGATTTATTGTGTTTTATAATTTTGCATTAACCTTTGAATTATATTTAATATGTATATTAAAGGATTTTTTCAAATTCTCTTTCTAGAAGCTATGTGATTTTTTGGAAAATTGTCAAAAAAGGACACTTAAGTGTCCTGTTTTGGTACCACTAGTAACTTAAGTGTCCTGTTTTGGTACCAAACTAGCGTTAAGAAGATAGTTTCATCAACAAATCCTAAGAAAAGCAAGGGAAGGTAAAAACAAGAAGGTCAATTTTTTTACTACCACACTTCACTTGCTAAAATGAGGCAATCAACATAGCAAATGAAAAAGACTAGGTTTTTGTGGATGCCAAAAGCAACATTAGAAGACACGAAATTGAACATCAACTTAGAAGAAACATGTTGGGAAAAGAAATTAGATATCTAAAGGACTTGCCATCACTTGATCACTCAATGCACCAGTCTTTTGAGGATCCATGAGATACATCAATATAAATATTACTCATGTTTCTTCAAGCAACATAGGTAATACTACAGCCTTGACATGTGAGAACCATCTACTCAATCATAAGGATGTCCTTTGCACCTTTTCAGGTTGATTGCATCCCCCCAACTATACATATTTTATAATGGCACATTCAAACATCATGCAAATATACAATTGTGAATCCCATGCATAAGAGGTAGAAATACATATGTATTATATTTGCTAACTTAATGATCCATTTCCTCAAACTTTATTACTAATAGAACACTATCTAGTATAAATAACAAGTCTACCTATATGATTAGATTTCTATCCTTTGCATAGCTTCAAATCAAAAAGTTCAAAATAGAAATAAGGAAGGAATGATTCATTCAAAACAAGGAAGCAATTGACAAGAGTGACAAAGATCAACATAAAGAGGTTCCAATCGTCAAACCCAATAAAAGACCAACACAAAGTGGTAGATTGAATATCATTTTTAATTAATCTTCAATTCTCTTAGATAAGAAACCTTCTTATCAGCATTTTCTTGAGAACCTATTTTAAGGCCCAAATTCTGGCACCATCATTTTTCCAATGCATTCTAAAGTATGCATATATAGAGCTACATTACAAGTTCATTCATAAATGAGCAATTTTCCACTTAACACATGCAGTGCATCCTTGGTCCATCAAATCAACATGAATGGATAATTTAGCATGGTGTCTTCTAGAATCTACTATTGAGGAAACAAGTGAGTAACCCACGTTTCAAAATCTACTCATAAGGCCAAAGCCAACGACATCCACTTATTAAGAGCCATGATGATAACTATTATCAATATGCAAGCTTCAAAAGACGTAAAAATTCTTAGAGCTTCATTAAATGCACCAAGATAAAAGGAATAAACAGATATAAGGTTCAAAACTTATTAAAAGATTCCAATACTAGACCGAAGTACTTAAGAGTCTAGATATCAACAAGGACAACAAGCTCTACAGCAAAGATTTGACAAGACCACCCTCAAATGGACAACTACAAAAGTCTCCCCTATTAAAATCCACAAAACGAGAGTGAGACTTGAGTGTATTTTGTATTTTTTTGGCGTCGTTACACATTATTTATAGTGATAAATGAGTTGCACACTATAAGAAGAACACGGCACTCAGTTGTAGAACATTTTTTGCTAGTGTTCAAAGTGAGCTCTTATCTCTCGCAAGACTCAAGTGCATGCTTTCGTGGTTATTTCAAGTGTGATTTTTGCTTCTTTTGTGGTGTCTAACTCTTACTTCTTTCTTCATAACACGATTCTTGGTTTTGGATTGATTGTTTCTAGTTATTGTTAGTGATTACACGTTATTTAGGTGCTAGTTACTTGTGGATAGAAACAAGATACAAACTTTCATGCTCTATATAATATTGTATCTATTTTCCATTTGTAATTCACCTCTAAGAACTTGGAGATTTTTATTATAGTTTCATTTCAAGTGATCATTATCATGATTACTATTGAGAGAATTACAAACATCTTCGGTCATTTTTTACCTCATTGTAGTTGGGGGACTCTTTGCATCGTCAATCATGGAACTGATGATTAGATTGTGGCTTGATTGGTGATACGTGATCACAATGGAGCACACTCTTGAATGATCGTATGGACTAGTGGGAGAGAACTTCGGAGCTAGAGAAAACACTTGCTCATTGTGTGTACTCACAAATATGAGTGCAACTAGATTGGGAATTCTCTTTCCAAATAACAAAGGTGTATACGTATTTCATCACACTCCACTTGGACAAAGACTCTCTTTTTCTTTACATTCTCTTTGATAAATACGACGCTCATTTCATTCCACTTTTTGTTTTTAACCACAAAACGATCCGTCCATTAGTAAGAAGAAACGCCCATTGGGCTACAATCCCAATCAGGGAAGAGGAAAAAAATACAAGGGGGAAAATCACCCAAGAGGATAACTCAAGTCCTCAACAACCTTATCGCGTAGGGATGCAAGACGAGGAGGGGGAAAAATCCACATAGGTGGTGGGTAACTCCAACGAATAGTGTGGCCCTAAGTGGTGAAGAACGGGACTTTCTTCCAAACCTAGAGAAAGGCTCGTCACCACCCGAAAGTGCGATCAGAATCCCCCTAAAGTTGGCCCAACTACCCCTACATGGTGTGAACTAGCTCTAGCCATAAGTTCCACATAGTCTCGCGTGGAGGAATCGTGTGCCCATCCATGATGCAAGGGCATCTCCACTACCAAATGAACCACATGGTAAGACTACTGATGAACTCCCAATACCGATCTCCCTCACTAATGCAAGGAGAGATGTTTAGGTCTTGAGTGGTGTCAACCCGCCGGTCTTGATTAAGAGTAATCGTATTGTCAATCTCATGCTCATAGCTGAGGGATGGGACAAAGAGAGATCCCCATGCCGAATGACTACTGTTCGTAGCATCTATGCACTTGGACCTCATCATGGTTGTAATGTACATCAATTGGACATTAAAAATACATTTTTGAATGGTGACTTCCATGAAGAAGTTTATGTTTTTCAGCCCCATGGCTTTGTGTGGAAAGGGCATGAAAACCCGGTGTGCAGGTTAAAGAAGGCATTATATGATTTAAAAAAAGCACCACCTCCTTGGTATGAAAAGATACATGCCTATCTGATTGCACATGGTTTTGAGAACAATCCAGCTGAGAGCAACTTGTATGTTAAGCGTGCTAATGATTTGCTTCTGATCATTGTTGTGTATATTGATGACATGCTGCTCATTGGTTCTCATGAGAAGCATATAGTTGATTTTGAGGCTGATTTTTAGCCTCATTTGATGTGTTTGATTTGGGGCATTTGCATCATTATTTGGCAATTGAATTTATGCAAGTTGATGGTGGAATGGCTTTGTGTCAAATGAAATATATTGACACATTATTGTAGTGTTTTTGCCTTGGAGGCTATAAACCTATTGCCACTCCTATGGAAATGGGTTTATGATTGAGTCTTCATGATGTTGAGTTGCCTTTGATGCTGTTCTAGATCAATAGGGGATTGGATGCTTGATTTACTTATGCATTATGCAGCCAAATATTCAGTTTGGTGTCTCAGAGATGAGGAGGTTTATGCATGGCCCAAGTTTCAAGCATTGGAAGGTGGTTAAGCACATCTTTCACTACTTGAGTGGTACTCGGCTACTTGGTATGATTTACCCTAAGGGGGGATCACTACCGCTAGATTTACCACCTAAGCCGAGATCACTACCGCTCTCACTCGAGGGGTGATGACACTCGTGTGTCCACTAATGGCTTTTGCTTCATGCTTGGTAGCTCATGTATGTCTTGGTTCAGCAAGAAGCAACGTACTCTGGCGAATTCCAATTGTGAGGCTGAGTATAGGGCATCTTTCAAGTGACTATTGAGAGTGTGTGGCCTAGATGCCTTATGGCTGGTTTGGGTGTTGGTCACTCTTCTACCACCACCATCTTCAATGACAATCACACCATATTGGTATTGTGAGGAGACCTGTGTTCCATGCTCACATAAGCATAATGAGTTGCATTATCATTATGTTAGGGAGAGATTTTGTGCTGGAGAGATCAGCTTGGCATATGTGCCCATGCAAGAGAACATTTGAGACATTTTCATGAAGGTTGTGCCTAGGGAGAAGTTTGAAGCTTTGTGCAAAGCTTTGGGCTTACTTCCTTTTGTGGGTTGATTCCACATAGCTTGGTACTTCTTATACATGACTGCCAACTCCTTTTTCATAGTGTCACTCCTAGGGATGATTTACTGATATATTTAGTTGTGATGTCTGTGAACACACTAGGACTGCTGGGGCACTTTTTCCCCTAAGTTTCATAGGTTTTTTCCCCCGGTTTGTATATATGCCAATAACCCTAATGGGTTACTCATATTTGTACATTCTAGTTGTAATACATTCAGTGTTGTGTGTCGTGCTCCAAGCTTCTTCGTCTTCCTTGTGCTATTCACGTGCTTTTGTAGACCTCCAACTCTACCATGTTATCCTTGTTGCCTAGCTCTATTTCTTTGCCTAGATGCCAATCCATCAATGTGAATGTAGTTTCTTTATCTTTGGAATTTTTGAACAATTTTTCCCACATGGTCTTAGCGGCATATGTAGGAGCTCTATGAATAACATTTTTTTCTTCCTTTTCTTGCATCCATCCTACAAGAATTCATTAATTGGAAAAGGAGTCTCTTTACTAGGTTGCTTTAGCTTGTAGGTAGTTTTGTTATCATCATTTGAATCAGCTTCATCATTCTTCTACTTGAGAGGTTTTTTTCCCTCTTATAATGCATTTCATAGGCTAATCCAATCTAGTAATTTGAATAGTTTCCTCTTCTCCCTCATGATCTTCTGTACTTTTCTTACCTGGAAAACTCCATAGTGGGGATATGAGTTACCTACTTTTAGCCATGCCAAAATGTGTGCCTTCTCCTTGATATCCAATTATGGGTTTTCCTTCATGTTTTGTACCATAAAAATGCCAACGATTTGCATCGTGATGGTTTTTCCATGGTTCTTTGTTCCTTCTTCCAAATAGATCAGTTTAAGCTCTTTTCCTTCTTGTTTTACCCACATAGTATCCTTATCCCAATCATGTAAAACATTGGCTTGCCTTGGTCATGGTCTCCCAATCAACAAAGGAAAGCCTCCATCTATGCATGTGAATCTTAATGCAATGAAGTCCAAATTAAAGATGTTGCCTTGTATCTCAACTAGAAGTAGGGGAACCATTCCCAAGGTCATTATTATGATCAAATGAACTTGGCTAGTCTTAGTGGTTGAAGCCCATGTTTTCTTTGATACTATACTCAAGCACCAAGTTAATGTCTGAGCCACCATCCACTATAACATCTTGGTGATGTCGTCCTCTTATAAAGATAGTGAGTCATGGGCTCTTATAATCTATAAAGTGGGCTTCCCCTACAATCCTTCCCTCACTTAGAGCATTATCCTTTAAAACCACATTGGATGTGGAGGCTTCATCAATGATCTCCCAAAATTCTGAGTTGAATCTTGCATACATATTGAATACATAAAAGATACTAACCATCTTTTTAATGCATTCCCATAATCTTCAATCCTCAGGTTTCAAAGGGTCATGGGCCATTCTCAAGATCCTTTTGGGCCCTGCTCAATGCTTGTCCAAGAGCTTCACTTATGCTTGTAAGATCTTCCTTTGATTCAGTCTCTTCACTTGGAGTATGCCTATCACCAACTATCCCTTCTTCCTTAATCAATACATGTGTATAGGACCCTTGGCATGTTTCTTCATGAGGGGCTTTCCCCTTCTTCCTTGTCTACATAAGAAAGGATTCAATTTCTTGTAGATGTACCACCCTAGTAGATGGTGATGTTATAATGGTTTCTTCTACAAATCTTTCCTTGCCCATAGATATAATTTATATATGTTTTCTTGATGTGGATGCCTTGTTCTTTGGGTAGCAAATGGTGTAGTCATCGCTAAGTTTTGGGAAATCTCTACAAGGGGGAAAAATCTCTCAACGAGGATATTTCATTTGATAATGTCTACACTCCCCAAAACTAAAGCAAATGATTGGCCTGCTCGGACCATTTCAAAAATTACCCCGATGATGTGAGTTGTGAGTGTTACCTTGACTTAATGGAATAGCCATTACATTCAATGGTGATTGGACTCCTTGTCCCTAGTATACTTGTGCAAAAATCCCTCTTGAGTGACACTCATGGGCTTCATGGTTAGGCTTTCAACATAAGTAGACAATGACACTGAAATGAGGGTGGTTACTTACCCCATGGTCTTGTTTGCTACACATGGTGCACTATATTCCACTTTAGCCTCCGTTTCTTACACCAAGTTCTTGTACCTCCTAATGAAGTTGTGTGAATTCTTGTGCATGGGCCTGCTCTTTTATTTCTATCTTTAAGTCTTTAATTTAATGTTTAGTTGTGTCGCTACTCTTTCCTTTTCCTTATGGGGCTTGTTTCCTCTCAAATTCTTGAGCTCCTTCCTCAATTATGTTACTCAGACTTCATGTTCAGGGCTAATGGTAGGCTAGAAGAACGGACTCCTTATTGGTGTCGAATTTTATCCAACCTTGATGTTGTGGTAATGAACTCGTCAATTGTTGCTGTGGGGAGCACCAATTACTTGATAGTGCATTGTGTGGACATTGGTAGTGGCTTCGAAATCCACTTTGTGACAAAAGATCATGGGGAGGATCTGGCAGTTTACGCATAAATGCTTTGGCTCGAGTACAAAATTTCAAAAAAACATCTCCTCAGCACTCACTCATAAGTTCTCTCATTCTTCAATGTTTTTTCTAATCTATTTACTTGTTGGAATCATCCTTTAAATGAATCCTTGATTAAGTCTGTTGAATTAGCAAAATGGTTGTAGAAGAATTGACTAAACCATGTGTCTACTATGCCTTCTAATGTTTCTAGGAAAAGAATTAAAATTCTTTTTCCCTCTCTGTTAGCCCCCTTTTTTTACATGGGGCTAAAAACCTCCTAACATGCTCATCACGGTCTTCATGTGCTAATCTTCTAAAGGAAGGACATTTTATGTTCAATTGGGAAAGCAAAATTTCAAAATATACTTGGGTTCCCATGTTTCCTACTAGTGATGTAGATGAAGGAGGACTCGCTAACCTACAATAGACTTTCCTTCTTGTGGTTTTCAAATAATCTCATAAATTTTGTGGTGGAATTGTGTTCATGAGCTATAGATCTTATTCCATGAGCTTAAGCTAAATTGGAAGAAAAAAAGAGAATTCAACAATTCAATTGCACTATTCAAATCTATATACTTCTTCTTCACTAGAGAATTGTGATCCTCCTATGCTCAAGCTATCGTGTCCCACCATGCCTCCTAAATCATGTTTTGGGTTCTTTAGTTGAAAGGGGCTTGAGTATTTTTAGGAAGCCCCTCTACCATGACTAAACTAAAATATTCTCTATGTGTAACACTATAAGGGCAAAGATGTAATATAAAAAAGTACCAAAATTACTTATGGAGCCAAACTCTATGCAATTGCTTCACCTTGTTGAGTAGCTTGCCCTTGTGCACCCCTAACATTCAAGCCTACAATAAGGTCGAAGTTTTGGTCACTTCTATTAGTGACTTGCAACACCTCCTGGATGATACTATGCCACACATTAATTGCCCTCAAGCTTTGCATCTGACATAGCCTAAGAATCATATACTCCACATGCTGAATCATTCATAGATTTCTCTTAGTCTATGAGCTTATACCACCCATGACATAAAATGCCAGAAGCAATAATCATGTAGCCATTTGAGAGATCATGAACTGTACATCTGTCATCAACAAATTTCACAACCAAGCCAATCTTGGTTAATGCAAAAACTCATAACAGATTTTTCTTGATCCCTCGCACAAATAAAGCATCTGACAATGTAAAAGAACTGCCACCTATAGTAGTCAAAATGATCTTATGAACTCCCATGATAGGGTAAGAGGAGTTGCTGGTGCATTTGACATTATTTCCTATAGAGTCAGGCTCAAGTGAAGTGAAGAAACTATGTTGCAAGGTAATACTTTTGGCTTCCCCACTGTCAAAATACCAAACATCTGAGTCTACTGCAAACATACAATGCTCATGAGAAGATGAGTCAAAACTGCAAAAAATAGTAAACACACATTCTTCATTTTGCACAAGATTAGTAGACTCTGTTTTCGGTGTAGAGGCCTCTGCAAGTGTTTTGCATAGTTCTTTATGATATGATTGTTTCCTCTACAATACTTACAAAATAATTTTTGGTTTTCTAATTTCTTCTCATCTTTGGCTTCCTTCTTCAAATGTGCAATGTTTGCAGATTTTTGCTTACTAGTAGATGAGCTCCATTTAACTTTTCCCTTCTGATTAGCCAGAAAATATTGATTTGCAATATGCATAATGGAACAGTTCTGCCTAGACAAATCTTCTTGCACCAAAATAGAGACTAGATCCTCAAATGTCAACGCATTTGGATTGATTTTCATCATCAAACAAATATTAGAAGCAAAACTCTGAAATGAATCAGGAAGAACATTTAGAATGGTATGCACAAGTGAGCTATCTGGTATAACTTCATCAAAGGAAATCAATTGTTCCTTCAAGTCTTTGATCTTTGTTAGAAAATTTTCCATAGAATTACCTTCATTCATATGTTCACTCTCCAACTATTTTCGGAAGTAAGCAATACGAACCTAATTCCTAGCCTAGTACAATGTGCCCAAGTGTATCCCAAGCATCATTAGCTCTTCTACAAGAGAGAATGTGAGGAATAATGGAACGTTTGAGAGACAAGGCTATTAATGCATGTGCTTGAGCATCTTTGCCATCCCAACCAATTTTATCTGTAATAGGCACAATACAAATTGCGGCACGGATAGGAACATGAAGAATGTTATCATCTTCAATGCCATCTAGATCAGCTTCAATAGTCATCCGACATTTATAATATTTCATATACATTCACTATACTATGTATGAGGTTTCTCACATGGCTGTATATAACTATAATGATAGTAAGAGTCAAAGAATCAAACAATCACAATAGTTTCTATATACCTTATGACATACACTAAGTATTCTCATCGAAATCTAAGTGACTATTGTGATAGTAAGAGTCAAAGAATCAGGCAACCACAATAGTTTCTATACACCTTGTGATCTCCACTAAGTATTGTCATCAAAATCTGATTGATTATTGTGAGAGCAAGAGTCAAATAATCAGGCAATCACAAGAGTCCCTACACACTCCCTATACTGTTGAGAGAGTAGGAATCGAGGTGGCGATTCAAACAATCTGAATAGATCTATTGCAAGTGTCATATACTACTATGCCAGTAAGAATCAATGTAGCAAATCAGAAAATCACAGTAGTGGTTTATTTTTAAAAATTTTTCATCAATGTATACAAGTAAGAAATACTTTCGTGAGTCAAACATGTATAAAATTGGTGATTAAAAGACACAAAAATAATTATATACATAAAAATCTGGCATATGTAAGAGACGCGTATGCAAATCATAGAATATGAATGATATAATAAAAAAACAATGGAATAAACAATAAATAAAAATTAAATCAATACCTCAACAATACGGTGAAGGAAAATCTCTATGAAGGAAATGGTAGGATTAAAGCTCTCTAGAATAGTAATGAAGCATGCGTAGAATGAGATTTTTGATCGAATCTAAATATAGAAATGGCTTTTCGACCGAAAGTGCTTTCCATTAAAATGCTTTTCGATCGAAAGCCCTTTCGATCAAAAGGCTTTTCCATCGAAAAGATTTCGATTGAGAAATTATCTGTCTCCATTTTTTTTGGTGTTTATTTGGATAACCAAGAATAAAATTAACATATTCGATATTCTTTTATTATTTGGTCAAATAAATGCATCCCAGCTCCTCTTTGAGTGTGAGAGTGTCTGAGTGAGCTCTCTTCCTTATCCCCTTCCTCTTGGCATGGTATCAGATCGAGTGTTTATATAGAGAGCTCATGGAGAAGGCCGATCATGAAGAGTATGTGGGAAGGCATAGAGAAAGTCTGATTCACAAACATCCTCTGATTGCTAGGAAAATTGGCATGAAGGTAGAAGTCTTAAAAGTTTATGAAGATTTATCCATTTAGGGTCACTTGTCTTTCTTAGATTTCTATTTGAAGGCCATCTCCACCTCCATTTTGAGCTTGCAGGGTGGGACCAGATAAGCTTGCAAAACTGTGACTTGTGTCCTATTCAAAAACATTTAAATATTCTAGATCCAAAATTTCAAGCAATTGCATGTACTATTGACACATAATTTTCGTTTTCTAAGATCGAACTATCAGATCATAGTGTGGTAATGTTGAAAGAGAAGTACTGCTTGTAGTGTTTTTGCAGTGTTTTGCATTGCTGTAGAAATGGTGAATGCAGATTGAGTAAGTTAGCTTATGAGTAATAGACTAGACAAGAACAACTTCCATGCTTGGAGATTCAAAATGACAAATTTCTTGATGGGAAAAGGCTATTGGAAGTACATCAAAGGAGAAAAAAAAAATCTTCGCATTTATCGAAGAGAAATCAAACTACGAACCAATTAAGAGCATATGAAGAATGGAATGAAGGAGCACGAAAGGTAATGTATTGAGTATCTATTAGCATATAGGATGGCATGATTGGGCATGTATAGGATGCCAAGAATCTGAAAGAGGCTTGGAATAGTTTGGTGACATTGTATGAGACCAATACAAAGGGATGCAAATTGCAACTCAAGAACGAGTTGGATACACACGAGGAAAAGGGCATGTCAGTAAGTTAATACACCTTAAAAATCAAAACCATATGTGAGTAACATGCATCTATTGGTGTAAATGTAGATGATGATGATAAGGTGCAAGTTTGCCTTTGTTGTTTAGCCACTGCATATAAGAAGTTTAGAACTTCTAATTACACTAGGGAAATATTCCAAATTTTTTTGATCTAGTATTCATGCTCATTATTTGAGAAAAGAATCTTAATGAGGACTCAAAATCCCAAGAAAAATCTAGTTTTGAGTAGATATTCTACTCTGGAAAAGGAAGAGGTAGAGGCTTCAAAAGTCGAAGACAACACAAAACCAAGACCAAGGTCAACAACAGAATCACGTAGGAGGTAGGGGATAATTCTGAGGCCCAAGGAGATCCAAAGAGCCTGTAGAAATTTGCAAAGAAATGATTTAGGTAATGACACTAAAGGATGTTGGAATTGTGGTAAACTTGGTTACTTTGAATGTGATTGGAGGTTGAAGAATCAAAGTAATAGAAGGCACGGAAACAACTATGCATCCACAAGTGAAGATGATTCTAAGAAGATATTCATGGTCCAAGATCATTTGACAAATACGATGTCTATTGATGTTTAGAAATCAAATGCTAATGTTTGGTATGTCAATTCAAGTGCCTTAAATCACATGACCAAGCATGCAGAATGCTTTAGCAGCACCACAAGAAATAAGGGGCGTAGCGATGCCCCCGAATTGGAAAAAAAAGCGGGGTTCATCGCTTATGGGATGCTAGTGTCGAATAAGTGAGGAACTTGTTTTTTTAATTAAAAAAAAATGTGCCGTCGCATAAGTGATGCCAAGCGATGCTAAAAATAAGCATCACAAAGAGCATCGCTAAGCAACGATGTTCTTAATGATGTTGGTAAACTGCTTGCGGTGCTGGATTGTCACATACACGACATCCTGGTCTTCTAGAGCGTCGCATAAGAGATGCTTTGAAATGTTAAAAAAGAAATTGATTTCTCCTGGCACATTTGTGTCAAGATTAGGATGCGTGCACCCATGAGAGAGAGAGATAGAGAGAGAGAGGGAGAGAGAGAGACAGAGAGAGAGAGAGAGAGAGAGAGAGAGAGATCGACACATGCACATCCCGTGAAGCAAGGTACACACACACATACACACATAGATTTACACACACACACACATACCCACATAGATTCACACACACACATACATATGCATACACACACATATTCACACATAGACACACATAGACTCACATAGAAAAACACACATTGACACACACATATACACATAGACACACACACATACACACGCACATACATATTAGACACATACACACTTAGACACACACACACATTTCCACACACATTTCCACACACACATACACATGCGTACACACATATATATACACATACACATGTATATGCACAGAGACACACATACACACACATAGACACATCGACACATACACACACATATACACATATTTACACACACACACACACATACACACTAACTTACATACACACATACACATGCATACACACACACATATATACACACATAGACATATGCATATACACATAGACACACACACATACAGACATAGACACACACACACACACATACACATACACACACACATAGACACACACACTTACACACACACACATCCACACACATTTACACACACATGCATACACATATATGTAGATGCACACATATATATAGATACACATGTATATACACACATAAACGCACACATAGATACACACATACACACATAGACAAATACACACACATACATACACACACACATATAGACACATACATACACATATATGCATACACACACACACGTACAGAGACATACACACACACCTACACATACGTGCATACATATTCATACATAATGCATATGCATATATATACATACATACTTACATGCATACACACACATACACACGCATGCATACATATGCACACATAATGCACATGCATATGCAGACATACATGCTTAAATGCATACACACACATACACATGCATAGACACACACATATGCATACACACACATATATATGCATACACACACATAGAGAGACATGCACACACATACACGTTCATGCATACATAATGCATACACATATGCATATGCATACATACATACTTACATGCAGACACACACATACACACACATGCATACATATGCATGCATAATGCATACATAATGCTCATGCATATGCATACATACATGCATGCATGCATACACACACATACGCATGCATACACACATACACATACACACATATATATATGCATACACACACACACACGTAGAGAGACATACACACACATACACATACATGCATACATATGCATACATAATGCATATGCATATGCATACATACATACTTACATGCATACACACACATACAGACACATGCATACATATGCATGCATAATGCACATGCATATGCATACATACTTGCTTACATGCAAACACAGATACACATGCATACACACATAGACACACACACACACATACACACACATAGAGAGACATACAATGACATACACATACATGCATATATATGGATACATATGCATACCTAATGCATATGCATATGCATACATACATACTTACATGCATACACACACATACACACACATGCATACATATGCATACAAATGCATACATATGCATACATAATGCACATGCATATGCATAGATACATGCAAGCACATACACACACATATACACATACACACACATACACACACATATATGCATACGCACACACACATACAGAGACATACACACACACATACACATACATGCATACATATGTATACATAATGCATATGCATATGCATACATACATACTTACATGCATACACACACATACACACACATGCAAACATATGCATACATAATGCACATGCATATGCATACATACATGCTTACATGCATACACCCACATATACACGCATAGACACATACACATACACACATAGAGAGACATACACACACATACACATACGTGCATACATATGCATACATAATGCATATGCATATGTATACATAATGCATATGCATATGTATACATAATGCATATGCATATGTATACATAATGCATATGCATATGTATACATACATACTTACATGCATACACACACATACACACACATGCATACCTATGCATACATAATGCACATGCATATGCATACATACTTGCTTACATGCATAGACACACATACACACACATACACACATACACATACACACATAGACACACACATAGACACAGACACACACATACACACACACATACACACACACACATACACACACACACATACACACACATAGAGAGACATACACACACATACACATACATGCATGCATATGTATGCATATGCATACATAATGCATATGCATATGCATACATAATGCATATGCATATGCATACATACATACTTACATGCATACACACACATACACAAAAATATGCATACATAGGTACATAATGCACATGCATATGCATAGATACATGCAAACACATACACACACACACATGCACACACATCTACATAGAGATTTGCACACACATACACATGCATACACACACATACACACATGGAAACACACACACACACATACACACACACATATACACACACACACATATACACACACACACACACATACATACATAGACACATAGACACATACACACACAACGCATATGCATATGCATACATACATACTTACATGCATGCACACATACACACATATATGCATACAAAATTCACATGCATATGCGTAGATACATGGATTTACATACACACAAATAGACAAATACACACACATACACACACAAATACACACAGATTTACACACACATACACATGCATACACACACATCCACACATAGACACACACACACACACATACACACATACACACATACACACATACACACATAATGCATATGCATATGCATAAATACATACTTACATGCATACACACACATACACACCATATGCATACATATGCATACATAATGCACATGCATATGAATACATACATGCATACACATACACACATACACACACATAGACACATATACACACTGTACACATAAACACATACACACTCATAGACACTTACACACCCACACACACACACACACATCTAGACACATTTATACACACGCATACACATGCATATAGAGACATATATATAGATGCACATGTATATACACACATAGACACACAGGTACACACATAGACACACACACACATACACACATAGATGCACACACATACACACACATAGACACATAGACACACATATATGCATACACACACACACGTAGAGAGAGAGAGACACACACACACATACATGCATACATAATGCATATGCATATGCATACATAATGCATATGCATACATACTGCATATGCATATCCATACATAGTGCATATGCATATGCATACATACATACTTACATGCATACACACACATACACACACATGCAAACATATGCATACATAATGCACATGCATATGCATACATAATGCACATGCATATGCATACATACATGCTTACATGCATACACCCACATACACACGCATAGACACATACACATAGACACACACACACACACACACACACACACACATACATATATATATATATATATATATATATATATATATATATATATATATATATATATATATATATATATATATATACATATATATATATATATATATATACATATATATATGCGTACACACACACATAGAGAGACATACACACACATACATGCATACATATGCATACGTAATGCATATGCATATGCATACATACATACTTACATGCATATACACACATACAAACACATGCATACCTATGGATACATAATGCACATGTATATGCATACATACTTTCTTACATGCATACACACACATACACACATACACATACACACATACACATACACACATAGACACACACATACACACACATATATGCATAGACACACACATAGAGAGACATATCCACACATACACATACATGCATACATACATACTTACATGCATACACACACATACACACAAATATGCATACATATGCATGCATGATGCACATGCATATGCATAGATACATGCATACACATACACACACATAGACACATACACACACATACACACACATATACACACAGATTTGCACACACATACACATGCATACACACACATACACACATAGACACACAAACACATACACATACATACACACATAGACAGAGAGACACATAGACACATACACACATACACACATACACACATACACACATAATGCATATGCATACATGCATACTTACATGCATACACACACATACACACATATATGCATACATATGCATACATAATGCACATGCATATGCATAGATACATGCATGTTGAGAGTGATGGTTGGATGCACTCAGAAGATTTGAGTTGGTACTGCTAATCCTGCTTTGCACCAGCCCTCTTGATCCTTTTTTCTGATTTTACTCCTTGATGCTGTGACAAAGACTAAGTCTTGCGGAAATCGCCATGCCAAGAAGAGATAAGTTATAGTGATTCAGGAATTCTCTATAATCAATCAATAACTTAACAAAGTCTAGTGCTCAACAAATGTTCTAACTTTACTGGAAAAATTTCACAGAAATTTCACCGGACTGCCACTTGATTGACACCGTAATTGTACTGGAATTGTACCGGAATGAACTATAATTTTGTTTATAATTACTTCAAATGAACATACATGAAGTAAGGAAGTGACACATGAACTCTCTTAACTAACAGAATTTTTTTTGAAGTTTAAGGAAAAACTTCTCTAGTTCAGATAGCCTCTTTTCGGTCAGACTTTGTACAGTGTATAGATATCTTTTTCACCGGAAAGATTGATCAACTAAAAGTAGAGATGTCTAGCTATAGAGTGAGCTATTTCTCATACAAAGTTTGCATTACTTTGCGAGATCTATTTTGTTCTTCTACCGGAAAATTACTTGCTTACTATAAGAATTGCAACAGTGAGCACTTTGACTGTAATTTCTTGATTTCTCGAAATTGACTGAATCAAGTTGCTTCAAACTTTGTATCTTTGTGGTATGCTTTGAGCTGAATCTATCAAGCTTTGAATCACTTGATTTGGTTCAGTAGATCCTGAGATATACTTCTTCAAGGTTGACAGACTTGAAGATAATGACTCAGAGAATCACAGAGTAGATGAATGTAAGTATTTGTATTAGATCATGTAAATGTACATTCCCACTGGCACGATAAACATAGCTCAATGGTACTCAGAGGTGTAGGCTATAAAGTAGACCTCACACACTCAGTGATTGATACAGTAATGCTTCCGGATGAGTGAAGAACCCACCCGCGACATTTTCCCTTGTAGCTTTTATAGGAATTGAGTGATGACTTGAATTAGAATTCAAATCAATCTCCTAAAATCTTTCACCTAAAAAAGTGATTGAGATATTCTCTCGATCAATCAACGGCCTTTTCACGATTTTCAATCAATTAGGCGTGATTGCATAATGCGCCAAGTCATTTATATTTTTACAAGAGATAAAATGGTAAGAAATCATAGGCATAAGTTCCTATGATCTTCGCTTCATGTATAGTCTTCAAAGTAGATATCCAAGCCAAATGTGAAGGCTTGTATTGCACCAACAGCTCCCCCTGAAGCCAAACACTTTGGCTCAAGTCTTCATCACTAGTCTTCAATTATTTCCTGCAATCCAATCATGGATTTAAATCTGCATAGCTTGCTTCCATCCAGAGTTTTAGTAAGCAAATCTGCACATTGTATATTAGTAGACACATATGATAATTGAATTTCTTTGCTAAATAACTTCTCCCTCACATAATGGTAATGAACCTCTATGTGTTTTGTCCTAGCATGATAAATTGGATTAGCTGCAAGGTGAAGAGAACTTGTGTTATCACCAAATATGATTGGTGGCCTTGTGTATAGGCCCAATTCTGAATATAATAGCTTCAACCATATGGCTTCTTGAGTGGCGTTGGCTAGCCCTCTGTATTCTGCCTCAGTAGATGACAACGCTACTGTGGGTTGTTTCTTGGATGACCAAGAAATTGGTTTATCACCTGCAAAACATATGTAACCAGATGTACTCCTCCTATCATCCTTGCAACCTGCCCAATCTGCATCTGAGTATACCTTAATATCAATGTCTGATGAATATGGAAAGTACAAACCATGATTTTGTGTTCCCTTTAGGTACTTTACTATCTTCTTTGCTGCCTCCAAATGAGGTACTCTTGGTTTGTGCATAAATTGGCTAAGCACACTAACTCCATATGCTATGTCAATTCTTGTCAAGGTAGCATAGTTCAAGCTACCTACCATACTTTGGTATCCTGTGATGTCTTGGATTTCTTCTCCTTCATGAGCACTTAGCTTTAGGTTGATCTCCATAGGAGTAGTTGAGACTTTAGCATCCTGCAAGCCAAACTTCTTGACCATATCCTGTACATACTTCTTTTGAGTGATGTAGATACCTGAATTTGTGTAAACCAATTCAAGACCTAAGAAATACTTTAATAATCCAAGATCATTGATCTTGAATTCCTTCATCATCTGTCCTTTGATATGTCTAATTCCCTGAACATCATTTCCTGTAATAATGATGTCATCAACATAGACACATAAATATATTACCTCTGTACTACTTCTCTTTATAAACAGAGAAGTGTCTGCTTTACTCATCACAAATCCTTGGTCTTGGAGGTAGGTTGTCAACCTGTAATTCCATGCTCTAGGTGCCTGCTTTAAACCATACAGAGCCTTCTTCAGTTTACAAACATGATTTACCTTATTGGGATCCTCATAGCCAGGTGGTTGTGACATGTAGACTTCTTCAGATATCCATCCATTCAAGAATGCATTCTTCACATCCAATTGGTACATGTTCCAATTCTTGGATGCAGCTACACTCACCAATATTCTGATAGTTGGCATCTTAGCCACCGGAGAAAATGTCTCCTCATAATCGATGCCTTGGGTTTGTGCAAAACCCTTGGCTACCAACCTAGCTTTATACCTGTTTATTGTACCATCTGAGTTCCTCTTGAGTTTGTAGATCCATCTGGATCCTATCACCTTCATGGAGTCTTTCTTGGGTACCAAGTCCCAAGTATCACTCTCCTTGAGAGCCTCCATTTCTTCATCCATTCTGGTTTAGTAATTGCTTCCTCAAATGTACCTGGTTCTTCATTCAAGAGATCCTTTGCAAGGTATACAGAATGTTTAGTTACAAGTGATGTGTCATACCCATACCTAATAGGTTTCTTCTTTTCTCTTTGAGATCTCCTCATAGCTTGAGTTGAGGATTCTGGATTATCTTCTAGTTGCTTCATCTTCATCTTCCCTTTTGATTTCCAAGCCTTGAATTCTTCAATGTTAATGGTGTCTTCATCATCTGAGCTTGTGTCCTCTTTCTGACTTGGTTCTTGTCTGATAAGCTTGGGAAAGTCTTCTTCCATGTCATAAGGTAGACTAACCTTCCTGCACTCATTTTCATACCATGAATCATTTTCATCAAAGATGACATCTCTGCTTACCTTGAAGCCTTTGTTTGAGGGGTTGTAGAATCTGTACCCTTTCTGGTTCAAGTCATAACCAATGAAGATACACTTTTCAGCTTTAGGATCTAGCTTTCCTCTTACTTGTGAAGGTATATGCACATATGCAATACACCCAAAGATTTTGCAATGATCCAGAGATGGTTTCTTACCATGTCAAGCCTCATAGGGTGTCATTCCATCAAGTGTCTTTGATGGCAACCTGTTAATTAAGTATGTGGCAGTAGATACACTCTCTGCCCAAAGATAATTTGGCAATTTCTTTTCATTTAGCATAGACCTAGCTGTCTCTACAATGAGTCTATTCCTCCTTTCTGCTACCCCATTTTGTTCAGGTGAGTACCTTGTAGTAATCTCCCTCTTGATGCCTCTTTCCTGCAAGAAATCTTCAAGGTCATTGGAGAAGTATTCTCCACCACCATCTGATCTTAGCCTCTTCAAATGTCTACCTGTTTGATTTTCAACTAATGCAATATACCTTTTGAAACAATTAAATACTTCATCTTTATGTTTCATGAAGTATAAGACATTCCACCTGCTATAGTCATCAATGAAAGACACATAGTACCTCGATCCAGATATGGATGGTTCCTTGCTAGGTCCCCAAACATCTGTATGCACTAATTCTAAATAATCTTTATGCATGAAACCTTTCTTGGTATAAGGCATTCTGTGTGACTTACCAAATTGACAAGCCCCACACTTGTATATCATGTGTTGCTTCGATACATTAGGTATCCCAAGCACACATTGATCCCTGCTCATTTGCTTTAAGGTTCTCTTTCCAATGTGACCTAATCTCTTGTGCCAAATCTCCAATTCTGATAGGGTTTGATCCTTATAGTTGTACAAAGCAATACTCTTAGTGTCTTCAAGTTCAAAGGTAAACAATCTACCTGATTTTTCTCCCTTAGCTATCCTTCTGAATCCATGTCTTGGATCCTCCACATATGCACCATGTTGAGTGAACCTGACCTGTAGACCTTTTTCCACAATCTGACCTACACTCATCAGATTCTTGGTGATTGTTGGAACATACAACACTCTGCTTAATAAATTCTAATTACCATCACTTGTTTTGACATTGCCTACTTTAACAACTGAATGTTTAGTGTCGTCACCTGTCTGCACTTGGTGCTTGCCTTTGGGTTCTTCCAAATTAGAGAGTAAGGCAACATTTCCAGCTACATGGTTAGAGCAACCTGAATCAATATAGAACAAATGATCATCATTGATACCTGACTTAGATGTCATGTTCATAATCAACAAGGAATCATCTTGCTCCTCTGCATAATTGTTGTAATCTTTCCTATTTCTGTATCCACCTTGATAATTGCCATTGTGATTGTAGCTATTGTTGTAATTATTGTTGTAGCCATGGTAGCCTTGAGATTGGTTGAATCTGCCTCTGCCTTGAGAGTATCCTCCTCTTTGGTGACCTCTTCCTCTTTGGTTCTTGTAATTTTTGTAGCATTCATCTGTAGTATGGTTAGACAAGCCACAGATATTGCATGGAGAATGGTTGTAGGGTCTCCCCCTACCTGACTTACCTCCTCTGCCCCTACCTCTAGATGATCTACCTCTCCCTGCATAGTTTGCTTGGGAGGTAGAGCCTTCTTCATCAACCTTCTTGCTTTTACCTTTATCTTTTACCTTCTTATCAGTATAAAGGGCAGAGGGATTGTTACCTTTTGATTGCTCTCCATTCTTTGTGATTTTTGCTTCATCTGTAAAGAGTTGTCCAATCAGAGTTGTTAGATCAGGTGCTTGGATGTCCATGTATAAGTCCATTGCTGTAGTAAAGCTCTCCCACTTGTCATCTGCCTTTAGTCCATTGATCACTTGTCTGACTATTTGCTCTTCCTCAATTTCTTCTCCAACACTTGCAAGTTGATCTGCAATGTCCTTGACTTTGGTGACAAAATCTGAGACACATTGTTTTGATTGCTTCCTAAGAGTTGTAAACTCAATCCATAGCTGATTCTTTCTGGCCCTTGTGCTTGATGAAAAATACGTTGACAAGGTTTCCCAAGTCTCTTGGGAAGTCTTACAATTCCTTACATGAGGTAACAGAAAGTCAGATATAGAGTTTAAGAGATAAGACCTTGCGAAAGCATCTTTTGCACACCATTGGTTGAGCCTCTCATGTTCATCCTTTGTAGGTAGTCCTCTGGTCTTGAATGAGGGCAATTCCTCATCTCCTGATATGTATCCAAATAAGCTTCTCCCTTGTAGATAGGTCTTCATTCTCAATGACCAAGCCTGATAATTGTTTCTGTCCAATTTGTCAATGAAAGAAGGGAAATCATCACCCATGATTACCTTATATGCTCTGATACCACTGTTGAGAGTGATGGTTGGATGCACTCAGAAGATTTGAGTTGGTACTGCTAATTCTGCTTTGCACCAGCCCTCTTGATCCTTTTTTCTGATTTTACTCCTTGATGCTGTGACAAAGACTAAGTCTTGCGGAAATCGCCACGCCAAGAAGAGATAAGTTATAGTGATTCAGGAATTCTCTATAATCAATCAATAACTTAACAAAGTCTAGTGCTCAACAAATGTTCTAACTTTACTGGAAAAATTTCAGAGAAATTTCACCGAACTGCCACTGGATTGACATCGTAATTGTACTGGAATTGTACCGGAATGAACTATAATTTTGTTTATAATTACTTCAAATGAACATACATGAAGTAAGGAAGTGACACATGAACTCTCTTAACTAACAGAACTTTTTCTGAAGTTTAAGGAAAAACTTCTCTAGTTCAGACATCCTCTTTTCGGTCATACATGAAGTAAGGAAGTGACACATGAACTCTCTTAACTAACAGAACTTTTTCTGAAGTTTAAGGAAAAACTTCTCTAGTTCAGACAGCCTCTTTTCGGTCAGACTTTGTACAGTGTATAGATATCTTTTTCACCGGAAAGATTGATCAACTAAAAGTAGAGATGTCTAGCTATAGAGTGAGCTATTTCTCATACAAAGCTTTGCATTACTCTGCGAGATCTATTTTGTTCTTCTACCGGAAAATTACTTGTTTACTATAAGAATTGCAACAGTGAGCACTTTGACTGTAATTTCTTGATTTCTTGAAATTGACTAAATCAAGTTGCTTCAAACTTTGTATGTTTGTGGTATGCTTTGAGCTAAATCCATCAAGCTTTGAATCACTTGATTTGGTTCAGTAGATCCTGAGATATACTTCTTCAAGGTTGACAGACTTGAAGATAATGACTCAGAGAATCACAGAGTAGATGAATGTAAGTATTTGTATTAGATCATGTAAATGTACATTCCCACTGGCACGATAAACATAGCTCAATGGTACTCAGAGGTGTAGGCTATAAAGTAGACCTCACACACTCAGTGATTGATACAGTAATGCTTCGGGATGAGTGAAGAACCCACCCGCGACATTTTCCCTTGTAGCTTTTATAGGAATTGAGTGATGACTTGAATTAGAATTCAAATCAATCTCCTAAAATCTTTCACCTAAAAAAGTGATTGAGATATTCTCTCGATCAATCAACCGCCTTTTCACGATTTTCAATCAATTAGGCGTGATTGCATAATGCGCCAAGTCATTTATATTTTTACAAGAGATAAAATGGTAAGAAATCATAGGCATAAGTTCCTATGATCTTCGCTTCATGTATAGTCTTCATAGTAGATATCCAAGCCAAATGTGAAGGCTTGTATTGCACCAACAATGCATACACATACACACACATAGACACATACACACACATAGAAACATACACACACATACACATACATACACACACATATACACACCGATTTACACACACATACACATGCATACACATACATACACACATAGACACACACACACACACATACACACACACACATACACACACACACATACACACACACACATACACACATAATGCATATACATATGCATAAATACATACTTACATGCATACACACACATATGCATACATAATGCACATGCATATGCATACATACATGCATATGCATACATACATGCATACACATACACACATAGACACATATACACACTGTACACGCACACACACATACACACACACATGGACACATACACACACATATATGCATAGACAGACACATAGAGACATACACACATATATATGCATACACACACATAGAGACACATACACACATACAAATATATGCATACATAATGCATATGCATATGGATACATACATAGTTACATGCATACATACACACGCACATACACACACATGCATACATTTGCATTCATAATGCACATGCATATGCATACATACATGCTTACATGCATACACACACCCACATATACACCTACGTACACATATACACACATACACATGTACACATATATATATATATTGATTTATAACCCATTTTGTTTTGTATATACACACGCACATACACACACATGCATACATTTGCATACATAATGCACATGCATATGCATACATACATGCTTACATGCATACACACACTCACATATACACCTACGTACACATATACACACATACACACACATGCATACATTTGCATACATAATGCACATGCATATGCATACATACATGCTTACATGCATACACACACTCACATATACACCTACGTACACATATACACACATACACATGTACACATATATATATATTGATTTATAACCTATTTTGTTTTGTATGTACAGATATTATGGATCCTAGTAGAGAGAGAAAGGTGAAACTCACTCTCATGAAAAGTTTTATGAGAGCAAGAGTACCACTTGATACTCGGGATCATCATGCATGAGTACTCGGAGATGGCTAATGATGAGTAGGAGTATACGATCCAGATGCTTACCGAACGATCAGAGCAGGGCTCTTCTGCTGCTCCACATGCAAGAAGACAGCTATCTGCTCATAGATATGTTTTTTTTCATAACTTTTTTAATGATATTATAACACATATGTTTATTTATTTTTATCTATCTATTTTCAGGATACCTATACCTCCTCCAGATTATGATAGCAAGGCACAAGTGCCTATGAGGACATGCATAGACACCTTAGGGCTAGAGTGCGATATAGAGCAAGAGTGGAACATTGTGGACATAGGGAATGGATTGGAGTTCAAGAGAAGAATGCGAGCATTATGTGACTCTTACCTGCACCTTGTTGAATTTGTCAAAACAAATTGCATTGCTATGGAGGGAATCAAGAGATTCCCATGTTTCTTCTCTTTCAAGTGGAGCATTTAGAGCAAACACAAATACCACCAAGAAGGGGAGGGGTCCAACGAGAGTAATCCCAACCCGCCTATGATTACAATCCCGCATGGATCCAACAATGGATGGAGATAACCTTTGATTGTAAGCAATTACCGCACCACTCCCACCTTTGGAATGGGTAGTAGAGACAGAGTGTCGAAAGAAGAGATCACCTTAAGTCTTTCATAAGGTCAACCCCTCCAACTTGACCTCTTGGAGGTAGTTTAAGTCATGGTTGAGATTATTGCCCTTCGCTGCTCTAGAGGGGTCCAAAAGTCCCAAACGTTGAATGAGAAAACAAACATCGTCGACTTGAGACGGGTTTTCAGGATAAGGTTTTATCTATATTCTGAACATTTTTTTTCTTTGTCAATCAGGTTAATGCTTGACATGGAAAGGGATATCTTTAGAAACATCCATGATCTGTATGTCCCCCGCAAATGACGTACCCGAGGCCCGAGTGGCGTGGCTCTTCTCAGTCTTAAGCTTCTTGGGTTACACCTCCAGGCTCCAAATAGAAATCTGAAAATTCCTTACACACACACACACTCTCTTACGCACACATACACTCATAGAAAATGGTACGAGCTCCAGCAACCGTGAGTGGGTGAGAGTCAGACACACTCTCTCCCTTACACACTCTCAGACACACTCTCTCTCTCTTACACACACATACACCCATAGAAAATGTTACGAACTCCAGCAACCCTGAGTAGGTTATAGCTCTTGTCGGCCTCGAGCTACTTGTGCTACACCTCTCGAAGTTTATAAAATATGTTTTTTAATGACATACTTTATACTTCTTCCGAGAAAATCAAAAGATAGACAAGATAAATGCATATTAATTTAAACATGAGAATGTATATTTATTTGAACTTCTCGATGCTCTCTCTGTCTTACATGGTTCGTTATCCACATAGAAAAGCCAACAGCAGGTCTTGTACTCGAGGCTCGAGCATACTTCTCCCGAGAAAACAGATAACTAGATTTAAATGTAAACATGAGAACGTGATACATCCCTTCCCAATACTACCAAGAAGCTCAACAAAAAAGCTTTAAATTATATTAGCAACAACTGCACAAGAATAAGGAGGCTCAAAAGATTTCCATCTTCTTTACGAGAAATCCATTTTGTTTTAAGTTTATTTCCTTGAATAACAGAAAGCTTCCTCTGTTTAAATGAGCGATTAGTCTTGTGATTTCTGATTTTCATTCCCTAAGTAATCTAGGAATTTCTATTGACCGCTGCTTTGGAGAATCATCGGAGTTCACAACACATCTTTTCTTCAAGACTTTCTAGAGATCCTCCCCTCTAATCATGTTCAAGAGGGTACACGACTTGTTAACTTCCTCTTCATGAGGAGGTTGGGTTGCTTTCGATTAATTGATTGTTTAAGCACGAGGATATTAGGCACGCCTCTCCACACTTTGACAAACTTGGAGCAGAAGAAGGAAAAATGACCAATGTCTACTTGCACATTGAGGCATGCCTTGCGCTATGGTGGAGTAGTGTAGATATTTGCAGTTGTAGAATTGTTCTACATACCTTGAAAGAAAAACCGTCATAAGAGGACCCCTATGTTCCCTTTCACCAACAAGTGGCAAATATCTTGGAACTTAGACAACCACTTGATCCAAGACCAAGAAGTTCGCCACCTTTGGTTAAGTTTGGAGCGGAATAGCAAACTTTGGTTTATCCTTAGATTGTCTTCTATTCTTTTTCCGTTATTCCATCTTGGCCCCTTCAAGTATGGATCACCAATAGCTTGAGAACAGGCACATGTCTTTGATGTCCCATGCCTTGATACATTTAGAAGAAGGCACCACTCATCATAATCTAGTCGGAGACTAGCAACAATTTCTCCGTGTATGATTTGTTATTTTTTGTTGTTATTATGTAGATGCTTCCAATAACGGGACCTGTTAGTCCATATAACCTCGTGGCTCTTTAGATAGGTTCACTCTTGATCAGCCTAGTTCCTATGATGGAGAACGAAATGAAATCATTTTCTCTGATTTCCGCTGCTCATTTTTTTAGTGTTCCAAGATTTCTAGAAACACGTTACTATTGTCATTCCTTTGTCGATTGTCGAGAAAATAAAGAAGATTAGCACGGAAAGCTCAAGGTATCTCTATCTCGAGTAACTGTAGAGATACAAGTCTTGCCTATTCTTGAAAATTAATTTGGATCACATGTTTGTCTTTTTGATATAGGTGCGTGTTAGCAAGCAACACCACATTGACAATTCACATCCCACCCAACTGCTTGCACAAGTCTAAATTTCCCACGTAGCCTTGAGTATGCCAAGGTACAACCTTGCTTGATAAATGTTTTAAGTTGAAATCAGGAAGAGATCTTACGATGAATAGCAATCCAAGCTGCAACACTCTCCCAAAGCACCGAGATAATTTTGATAAATTCATTGCTTATGTTCTTCACGAGTTGGAGTATATAATCCCATTCTAGCCTATTGTATACTTTGTCAAAGTCAACCTTTTAAAGAGCAATTATTTCGTTGTAAGTGTTTAGCACACTCCCTTCCTTCCCGGATATCACCCTTCATGAATCCTTTTTGGTCTTTGTGAAGCCACTCCTAAACGTTATCACTTACACCACTTTTCAAATGAATCAACTTGATCACTACTAGATTGAGATAGATTATATCCTTAAGCCATAGCATATTGTGGGGACCACAAGGTAATATTTAAATACGTCAAAATACTCATTAGCAAGGACAACAAGGCCCAAAATCTTCCCTATAGGAGGGGAGTCATTGCATCTATGATTTCTCTTGCAAAGTGTGGTTCTTCAAACCATTGAACAATGGCTCTTCAAACCATCGAACAATTTTAGGAGGAAACCATTTTTTGGACCCACGAGATTGAAAACCTGCATTCTTTCCTCTAGATAGTCATAGCGGATGAATACCCAAAATCTCTTTGAAATAATTGACAACGAGCTCGTTATTCTTGTTGTCTATTGACATTGGATCTCTCCCTTGTTAATCATCTTGCGAGGAAACTCTTCGATTTCTTTTTCTTCAACAATGTGAACATTCCTTTTGATATTTTGTGTGTATTCCTTGCTAAAACATTATCTAAACACAAGAGTTATATTATTATTCTCTTCCTTTTCTCTTTGATTTCGGATGTGGTCCTAATACTGATGAGCCATTGTTGGATCTACACCCTCTTGAAGAGTTTCTCTCTTTTTCTTTTCTTAAGTTTTCTTACTTTCATCCAACAATCATTAGGATTGGAAGGGCTTCCACAAGTGTTTTCTAATTCCTATGTTTTGAAGTGTTATATTCTTCTGCCGTTTAATTGGTGTTTGATTTTGGGTGTGCTCCTAATATTGATGAGCCCTTTTTGGATCAACACCCACTCAAAGAGTTTCTCTCTCCCTTACTTTCTTATTTTTTGTACACCTTTGTTTGTTTTTTTTTGGACCTATTGATTCGCCTAATCACTTTCATAGAACAATGCACAAGGGAGGATTGTGCTTGCAAAGCCTCCAACCAAGAGTTTTCATTTCCTATCACATTGAAGGCAAACAAAGATTATAGGATGAGTATGGTGGGAGGGAGCCCCATTGCCCCTCATAAAAACTTGACGGTGAGCTCAATAGGTAAGTATTTTGATAAGAGAATGCTCTTCTTGCAAATTGAAAGGTTGGGGATCCTAAGGTTCTCTATATTCTCTTGAGACAGAGAACATTTGTCTAGTTGAGCTTTGTGAATCATGTGTCCAGTCTACAGATTGGACAAAGAGAAACTCAATCAAGTCCAAGTGAAATCTTAGACATGAACCTTTCTATACCTTCAATGGATTCACCCTTCCAATCCCCAAAATCACGCACAATATGCACAATATTAAAGTCTGTCATGGGAATCACGTGGGAAAGATGTGATGCCAAGGAGTTCCAATTCTTAATCATGTATTGCTTCAAGTTGGGAGCAAACATCAAGAACATAAGAAAATTTTTAGAGCCTCAAAGGCCTGCATACAAACATTTATGATTTTGATTAGAGGTGAAGCCATCTCCTCTAATATTAGTGTTTCATTGTCAAAGCCATCGGATGAGGCTCCCAATATTGACTTTTTCTTCTTAGATGTAGATGAAATATGGATATAGAAGACTTTCCTTCATCCTATAGTTTATTATCGATGCTTTAGAGGGACCTAATTATTGAAGAATAAACAATGATCATTTTAAGTTGAGAGTATGAGTCAAATTTTTTAATCTTTCATCTCGTATTTACTCTTTTTGTCCATCTTAGGGTATGGAACAACCTTTGATTTGGTAGGCCCATTCAATGCGAGTGTGAAGGGTACCTTTCCTTTAGATGCACTTGCATTTTCTTCAGAAATATACAAAATACTTGACCCAATTATGGAGTAGTCACTCGGGTTATGACCTTGTCTCTGTAAGTGGTTCATCTTGAGAGCTTTCATCTTTTGAAACCTTTGTAACTTTTAATCACCTTAATCCATCTGCATAGTCACATATTTAATTTCTTTCGCAAGATGGAATTACTCTTTCTCCTTAAGTTTTTTATTTCTAGTCCTTTTCTAGAGATCTTCTCTTCCTTTGCATTAGTTGAAGGCTTTTGGATTTCTTCCCATTGGTTATAATGTGGAAGAAGTATGGAGAAAATAAGTGTGACTAATCTCAAAAGAAGCTTGATAAGTACGTATCCAGTGGGAAGTATCAATTTTCTTTAAAGGTTACTCCCACTTATGTATTTAATAGTTTCTTCATATTGCTTGAACTTATACGACTCCAAAATGATATCAATTCAATGGCTTCATCCAAAAGTTTTTTGAATCTTTGAAAGGTATCTGTAAAAAAATTTAACTTATTCATACTCTCATGAGAAGAGGAAAGATGGTCGTTGAGATTAATATCCCTACCCCAAATATTTCTTTTCTTACGTATAAAGAGGAGCTTCTACGAAGGCATACTTTCCCTTGATTGAATTAGTTGAAAGAATCATTGTACACGTGAAGGGGCCTAGAATCCATGGTGCCCTCTATATCCCACAAAGCATGTGTTAAGATGGGTCGAATGCAATACAATGATGACATCGTAGGGAAAAAAAATGAACCTATGTTTGAGAACATGCTAAAGTCCCGTTATTTAAAAACAAGGGAGTTAAAGACAGTTATAAAGAACCTTAATTACATTTACATCCCCCTCATGGAGGGGGAGTCCACTTGCTATGGATCTTGTTCTTCTCCAAAATCAACACCTTATGGTGTCTAAAGGGAAGGGACAATACAATTACAAATTCGTCTACCTAAAAGGCTAAGTGATTTTTTAATGGATCATTCTTTTAGAGGGTTCTCAAAGTTGGTTGCACATCTTTCTTTCCAAATCTTCAATAGAGTTGTACTCCTAATAGGATTCCACAAAGCAACAAAGTAATCGATCGCTTCTCCTAGTAAAGATGTTTTCTAGTTGGTTTGACTCTATATAGCTGAAAACCTCCCCAAGTCTTGCAAGATCATAGAAAATAATAGGGCAAAAAAAGAAGAGGTGTCACATGACTTCTCTACCATGGAAGCATCACTTACAGTGTGGAGATTCACTGCAAAATCGTCTGCTTTGAATAAGTACTGATTCCATGGTGGAGAATTATCCACATAAAAAATGCTTTTTTGGAGAGATGAATTATTGGTTGAATGGAAAGTTTACGTGAGCAAGCCCATAGATCTATCAATTATTGAAGATATGTAATGAAATAGGAGAGTGATAAGAGGGAGGTTGTGATTTGAATCATTCTAACTTGGAGACAAATCGGTATTGATGTTTGAATGATTGCTACGCTCAATTCACATTGAGTGGTGCTCAAATATGTATTGCAATGAGTTCCAATGATAATCTCCACATTGTCAAACTCTAAAGAGCTTAGTTCACAAAGACTAGTGCACTAGAAATATTTGAATGCCATGTCATGGAAAAAATTGTCCTTCTTTGTTCGAATCCTCTCCCTCTCGCCCCAAGAGACATTTATCTCCCACCTTTATCTTATTTTTAGGAGAATAATGGGATCAAAAGAAAAACTAGATGTACGTACACAAACAACAAAATGGTGTGGCAGAGAGAAATAGTGGGTATATTGCAAAATGTGCTAGAGACGTGATGACGGAGATGGGCATGCCAAATTGGTATTCGGCTCATGCAGCAACCAGAACTATATACATCATGAAAAGATAGGAAACTAGATATTTAACACTTGAGAATCTTTAGTTGCACATGTAATCTATTTATTTCAAATGAATTAAGCACCAAATTTGATGATAGATCATCAAAAGTTTTTCATCACAGGGGATGCAAGTGAGCAGAAGGGTTATAGGTGTTATAACCCTCCAAAAAAGGTACTAAAAGTATCAAGAGATATCACGTTTGGTGTAATTTTACCTTGGTATGCTACAAATGTATCTATGTAGGGTTATGAAGATGAAGAAAATAGGATGATAAGAGATAAACGAGAGACCATGGTTCTTAGTGGACCAAAGGATTTGAGTTCACAACCATCATGTGATAGATGCAGTCCTACATAAAGGCAATTAACAAATGCAAGGCATAAGGATAAAGACAAAATCATACAATTAGAAGAAGCAGCAAAGAGAGTACTTAGATATCTCAACGGTACATTCAATGAAGTTTTATTTTATCCTTTTGAAGGTGGATTACAAGTAAAAGCATATGTAGATGCTATTTGGGCTGGATATAAAGAAGATAAAAGAGGTACAAATGGATATTCAATGATGCTTTGCAAGGGAGTCATCTCTTGGATGCCAAAGAAGCAACACAAAAATGCTCTATCCTGGATTGAAGTTGAATATAAGGCATTAGCCCAAGTGACTTGCGAGCTTATGTGGCTCACAAAGTTACAATTGAGTTAAATCTACAAGTTAATCAAATTCAAATCATGTGTGAAAATCTAAGTAGTGTGTACATATCTACCAATCCTATTTTTCATTCTAGGAGCAAACACATAGAGGTGTTGGGAAAGATGGATGTAGACCTCAAGAAATGAGTTGGTACTACCAAGCCCTGCTTATTACCTGCCCTATTTTTCTTCATAGTTGTATTGTAGCCCCTCTTAGCTTGTAAATGACACATAAAGTACCTATGTACTTTGGAGATGATGCTTCAAACAATTAGATCAAAACAGATAACTTTGCAACTAACTAACTTGTGACCAAAAACTTGCTATTTCGGTATTGACACTTGCTGGATATTATGCTCAGTGCTTAGAGTACAGTAGCAATTAGGATATTCATTTTGGGTGAATCAAATTAGCCTAAAGATCTAATGATTCAAAGTAAAATCACTTAAAATGATGGACTACACATTGAACATTCAATTTAGCAGCTGAAACCTTACCCCCGACTTTTTAGGAGATGTGCAGAGAATGACTAGTGACTACATCAAAACGCTTTTATCCCAATTTGCTGAATCAAATGCCTTCAAAGTCTTTCAACTTGAAGTATACTTTGAGTGGGTTCCAACAAGCTATATATCATTGAAATGGTGGAGATATCACGGAGATATGAGCATTACAAGTACACTATTCTGAGTGACAATGGCAGAGAAATAAAAAAAGATGCTTATGATGTATATGTATTATACTAATAATCAATGAATGGCTCTCTAAAGGAGTGTGTTTGGCTGCGACATTTCGAAGTACTTTTATAGGTACTTTCTTTAAACTTGAATTTGAAATTCAAATGATCTTCCACCTAAAAGTTCTTCCTCTTAATGAGGAAATATTCCCTCATTAGAAACTCGTATCATAAAGTTCTCCTAACTCCATGAAATGAGTGGACTTACAAGATTCTCTTCATGTAAAACACTTTTACATTGGGTAATGATCAAATTATTACGTGCTAGTGTTCATATGCTCCATCAAATGGATGCACACATATTCTTCAATGTCTAGCTAGGTGTGATGGCTTGGATTTGTACCAATAGCTCCCCCTCAAGCCAAACGTCTTGGCTTGATCTTCTTCATTAATCCTCTTGAAGGTCCTATAATCCAATCATACTTTTATAACTCCAAATTTTAGTACCATCAAGTTTGATCAATAAGTTTGCACATTGCATATTATTGGATACATATGCCAATTGAATCTCCTTGCTCAATAGCTTCTCCCTTACATAATGATATTGAACTTCTATATGCTTGGTTCTTGCATGATAGATGGGATTGGCTGCAAGATATAAAGAACTTGTATTGTCACCAAATATCATAGGTGAGTGAGTGTAAAGTCCCAAATCTGAAAATAGCAATCTAACCCATATGGCTTCTTGAGTAGCATTGGCTAATCCCCTGTCTTCAGCCTCTGTTGAAGATAAAGCAACAGTAGGTTGCTTCTTGGAAGACCATGAGATGGGCTTATCACCTGCAAAGGAAAGATAACCAAAAGTACTCCTCGTGTCATCCTTACAACCTGCCCAATCTGCATCTAAATAAAGTTTGATGTCCATATTTGATGTGTATGGAAATTACAATCCTTGATATTGAGTACCCTTGAGATACTTCAAAATCCTTTTGGTAGCTTCCAGTTGAGGCGCTCTAGGTTTGTGCATGAATTGATTTAAGACACTTACTCCATAAGCAATATCAATCCTTGTCAAGGTTGCATAATTTAGACTTCAAACTATGCTTTGATATCCTCCAATGTCTTCAAGCGAATCACCTTCATGAGCACTCAATTTTTGGTTTACCTCCATAGGAGTGCTAGGTATCTTGGCATTCTCCAAGTGGAACTTCTTCAACATATCCTGCACATAATTTCTTTGAATAATGTAAATTCCAAAATTTGTATAGACCCATTCAAGTCCAAGAAAATAGGCTTTAGAAGCCCTAGGTCACTAATTTTGAACTCCTGTATTATTTGATTCTTGATGTGTTTGATGCCATTTCCATCACGACCTCTAAGTATGACATCATCAACATACACACATAGGTATATCACCTCTGAATTACCTCTCTTGACAAACACAGAAGTATCTACTTTGCTCATGATGAATCCTTGATCTTGAAGGTATGTAGTCAACCTATGGTTCCATGCCCTAGGTGCCTACTTCAATCCATAAAGAGATTTGCTTAGTTTACACACATAATTTACCTTGCTTGGGTCTTCATAGCCAGGAGGTTGAGCCATGTAAACCTCCTCTGAAATCCAACCATTAAGGAAAGCATTTTTTATATCCAATTGGTACATATTCCAATTCCTTGATGCAGCCACACTTACCAATACCTTGATGGTTGGGATTTTGGCCATAAGTGAGAAAGTCTCTTCATAATGAACTCCTTGGGTTTGTGCAAAACCCTAAGCCACAAGTCTAGCTTTATACCTATTTATGGATCCATCTGAATTTTCTCTTGACTTTGTAAATCCATCTAGAACCAATTACCTTCATTGATGCCTTCTTTGGGACTAGCTCCCAAGTATCATTTTCCTTGAGTGCTTTTATTTCTTCATCCATAGCTTCGTTCCATTCTACCTTGGTCATTGCCTCTTCATATGAAGTAGGTTCTTAGAATAATAAATATTTAGCAAGATAAATGGAATGCTTAGTAACTAATGATCATACCCATATCTAATTGGCTTCTTGCTCTCCCTTTGTGATCTCCTTAGAGCTTGGTTGGATGATTCAAGTAAGTCTTCCAACCTCTTCATCTTTTCTTGCCCTTTGCTTTCCATGCCTTGAGTTCTTCTAGGTTTATGATGTCCTCATCATCTGATTTGATGTCTTCAATTTGGCTTGGATCCTCCTTGGTGAGGCTTGGAAACTCCTCTTCCAAGTCATATGGCAATTTAACTTTCCTGCTATCACTTTGAAACCAAGAATCATTCTCATCAAACACATCTCTACTAACCATAAATCCTTTGTTGGATGGATTATAAAATGTGTATCCTTTTTTATTCAAATAATACCCTATGAAGATGCACTTCTCTGCATTAGGGTCTAGCTTACCTCTCATTTGAGATGGGACATACACATAAGCAACACATCCAAAGATCCTCCAATGGTCAAGTGATGACCTTCTACCATGCCATGCTTCATATGGGGTCATCCCATCAAGTGATTTGGATGGCAACCTATTAATGAGATAAGTGGCAGTAGATACACTCTCTGACCACAAATAATTAGGTAACTTTTTCTCATTTAGCATTGACCTAGCTGTTTCAACAATCAACCTGTTCCTCCTTGTTGAAACCCCATTTTTCTCAGGGGTATACCTTGTAGTAATCTCCCTTTTGATTCCTCTATCCTACAAGAATGCATCAAATTCATTTTCTCCGAGGGGACTTGTTACACTTATGTGTTCCTCCTGTAGCTTCTATGTGAACCGTTTTCCTATACATGGGAATTGTTTACTCTAGTGTTGGCTAGAGGTTTTTCCCCCATGTTACCATATACATGATTCACTTATACATGGTGTTACTATGTACTTAGGCATATTATTAAGCTATTACTTAAGTTGTGTTCATTGTCAATAGAGAGAGATATTCCATATACCCTTCATCTCCATGTCTTCTTGCATTTGTGCTCCTTGTGTGTGCTTATTGTGGGTCTCTCACACTTCTAAACACAACCAACAACCATAACTCTTCTCTCCTGGAGGCAATTCTTCTCTCATTATGAGTAATCATTTTAAGTGTAATAATTGGATGAGCAAGGTCTCAAGGTCTATTTTATGTGTGCAAAATCTCTCAAGTTTAGTCTTCATAGTTTAAGATATTTGATTGTTTTAGTAAACAAAGGTTTGGTGAGAGTGCTTGTAAGGCCAACATTGCTTCAAGGTTGCATAGGGAAGTTGCAAATTCTCCATCAAGTCTTGCATCGTCTCTCACCTCTTGGCCTTTAAGTTTTTTTCCTTTGTCTTTCCATTATCTTGGGTGACTTTTGGTGCTCCAAATCACTCCACATGGATACGATTGCACCTTTGTTTTTATTACTTCATCTCTTCAATCATAATTTTGCTTTTATCCAAGCCATAAATAAGTTTTCACCTTCTCTTCAAGAATCTTCTTAATGATAAGGAGGTAAGTGATGAGAGGTGAGCATCTTTCAAGCCTCACCAATTGGAGCTTGCACAAGTTCCATGACTTTCAACACTCCCACTTAAGCTACAATTGGGAGTCTATGCTACTCTCCAAATGCTTTCCTCTTCCCCTTTTGCTTCTATTGCCATCATATCTTTTGCTTTGATAGTTTGGTAATCTCCATTCATTGCTTCCGAAATTCTTTGGCTTCTTTGGAGCTTCACCTATTCTTCTTTGTCTCTTAACGAGGGCTCTTCTTTGTTGGTGCAAATACCAAGCCTACACACTTGGCAAGACATTAGAAGATCCTATGAAGACTAATTGAAGTTCGATGGGAACCATTGCTATGAAGTTCTTTACCTTTTACCATTTGTAAAATCTATTTGACTTGAAGGAATATTTGTAGCTAACTCTAAACTCGTGGAGTTTGCTAGTTGGAAAAGTCACGACTTTATTTGGAGACAATATCTCCTAGATTAGAGGATCAGTTTTTAGAGAAAGCCAATGAGGAATTCAACTTCAAAATTCAAATGTATCATCTATAAAAGATGAATCAAAAACTCGTGGGATAGATGAATCCAATTCCGAGCTCTTGTTGATTGCATTGTAAGAGAGTGAGGCTCACTTCATAGCCTACACTAGTCATTGTCATTGGGCATTGATTATCATGCCAATGATCATGTACAACATTGTCTTATAATACAATAGATCAATTCTTTCATCTATGGTCTCTTTGTCATAGTTATTCATTACACTCATTTTGTATTGCTCATATCTCAGTCATTCCTTCACCATTGTTCCATAGCTTGTTGGAATCAGCACTTAGTCCTCTACATGCTCATAGAGATAATCCATTTAGCAGATTTGGAGAAAAGCACGTCAAAGTTCCCACTGATCAAAATCTGTAGAGGTCCTAAAAAATCGAGGGTAATGATTTGATTGCTAAATTGATTGCTCTGTGTATAGTGCATCATTTTAGGTGATTCCACTTGGAATCATTAGCTCTTAAAGCTAATTTGATAGAGATGTTTTTCTTTCTTTCATTGATAAATTGGACAAGAACAACTATCAAGCATTGTCGTTGAGGATGACGACATACTTGCAAGGAAGGAGTCTCTATGGATATATCTCAGGAGATGAGGAGATGCCCATAATCAGAAGCAAAGGACAACCTAAGAGCATGAAGACTCAATACATGGTGTGCTAAGGATGCATTAACAAGGTCTTACTTACTTTTCTGATTTTCTTCTTCCACACATTAGGAACTGTAAGACATCCCAAGAGACTTGGGAAACATTGTCCTCCTATTTCTCTTCCAACACAAGGACTAGGAAGAATCAATTGTGTATTGAGTTTAAAACTCAAAGGAAGCAACCCAAGCAAGGCATCTAAAAGTATGTGACCAAAGTCAAAGATGTAGCTGATCAATTGGCAAGCATAGGAGAAGAAATTGAAGAGGAGCAGACTGTAAGACAAGTAATCAATGGTATTAAAGCGGATGACAAATGGGAGAGTTTCACAACTGCCATGGACTTGTACATGGACATGCAGATTCCAGATCTTACCACACTCATGGGGCAACTCTTTGCCCATGAGGCCAAGCTCAACAAGAATGGATATTCATCAAGAGGTAATAACTCTTTTTCCCTATACATAGATAAAAGTAAGTCTAAAGAGAAAGGAAAGAGCAATAAAATTGAAGATGAAGGAGCTACCTCCCAAGCCAACTATGTTGGGAGAGGTAGAACCTCAAGAGGTAGGGGTAGAGGAGGTAAGCAAGGTAGGGGGAGACCTTATAACTCCTCACCATGTAATATTTGTGGATTTTCAAATCACACTGCAGATGAGTGTTACAGGAACTTGAAGCATCATAGAGGTAGAGGATTTGAGAGAGGTGTATGTACACAATCAAGAGGAAGATTCAACCATCATCAAGGCTACAATAAAAACTACAAGAAATACTACAATAACAACTAGCAAGGAGGCTACAAAGCAAGGAAAGACTACAACAACTATATAGAGGAGCAAGTGGATTCTCTTATGATTATGAATATGACTTCAAAGCCAGGTATAAATGATAACCATCTCTTCTACATTGACTAAGGATGCTCAAACCATGTGGCAGGCAATGTAGCTCTTCTCTCTGACCTTGAGGAACCAAAAGGTAAGCATCAAGTACAAACAGGTGATGACACCAAGCACTCAGTGGTCAAGGTAGGAATTGTTAAAACATCTGATGGAAATAGAAATCTATTGAGCAAGTTCTATATGTACCCACAATTACCAAGAATTTGATGAGTGTTGGACAGATTGTGGAAAAGGGTTTGCAGGTCAGTTTCAACAAATATGGAGCATTTTATGGAAGATCCCCAGCAGGGATTCAAGAGAATTGCCAAAGGAGAAAAGATAGGTAGATTATTCACTTTTGAACTTGAAGATACAAGGAATATTGCACTTTATAGCTACAAAGACCAAACACTATCGGAGATTGAAATTTGTCATTGGAGATTAGGGAAGATTGGTGAGAGAACTTTAAAGCAAATATGTAGAGATCAATGTGTGCTTGGGATACCTAATGTATCTAAGCAACACATGATCTATAAATGTGGTGCTTGTGAGTTTGGAAAATCTCACAGGTTACCCTTCTCAAGGAAAGACTACATGCATGAGGACTACCTAGAGATTGTCCATTAGATGTATGGGGACCAAGTAAGGATCCCTTAATTTTTGGATCAAGGTATTATGTATCTTTCATTGATGATTTCACTAGGTGGACTATATTATATTTTATGAAGCACAAAGATGAAGTATTCAGTAATTTTAAAAACTATCTTGCACTTGTTGAAAACAAAACAAGAAGAAGTCTAAAGAGACTAAGGTCAGATGGAGGAGGTGAGTACTTCTCAAATGAGTTTGATGCATTCTTGTAGGATAGAGGAATCAAGAGAGAAATTTCAACAAGGTATACCCCTAAGAAAAATGGGGTGCCAGAGAGGGGAAGTAGACTAATTGTTGAAACAGCTAGGTCAATGTTAGATGAGAAAAAATTTCCTAATTACTTGTGGGTAGAGAGTGTATCTACTGCTACTTATCTTGTAAACAGGTTGCCATCCAAATCTCTTGATGGGATGACCCCATACGAAGCATGGCATGGTAGAAGACCTCTACTTGATCATTGCAAGATCTTTGGATGTGTTGCTTATGGGCATATCCCTTCTCAAATAAGAGGTAAACTAGACCCTAAGGTAGAAAAGTGCATCTTCATAGGGTATGATCAAAGAATTGGAACATGCATCAATTGGATGTAAAAAATGCATTTTTAAATGGCTGGATTTTAGAGGAGGGGTATGTTGGTGCAGACCAATCACCAATTGAAGATTTGAAGACAAAGAATGGAGATTAGAACAATTCTTGAAGAAAAGAAGGTGGACACATTCACAGGATGAATGATTTGTATACATATGTACATTAGTGAAGACATAGATTACTTAGAGTTTTGAATAGTCATAAACTTGTACATATTTGCCTATAAATACTTTGGAAAAATGTCGGGACAATAGAGAAGACAAGGAGAGACTATGTATGAGCATAGGAATAGAGAAATGAAATGTAGTAAGTGTCATTAGACACATGAGAAGTGAGTTGAAGTCTCTCTCTCATTCAGTTGTAGTCTTCTTCAGAAATGATAGAATTTTTGCGCCCGAAGTTTCTGAGTTTTCTCCTTGTGTAGTAAATCTTTTGTGAATTCTTTTTGGAGATGTCTAAGTCCATAGTAATCTATGGCTAGAGTTTGAGAGTCTAATTGTGATCAGACTAAGAGAATTGTGTGTAGGAACATTTACATGTGAGAAAGTACTCGCTGGTTCCTGAAACAGGCACAAATTTTGATCTTAATGATTTGATCATTTCTCACTCCACAGTTTAAAGTTTTGTGCAAGTAAGCACTTAATCTTTAAGTTGGAAGGTAAGCTACTCGTGGCTAAAAGAATTTTCTTAAACTGGTTCTATACTTAGAGAATTAAAGTTAAGAAGTTAAGGGTGTCCAAATCGACTTCTCAGAAGTGCAGAATTAGACATAGCTGAATTCGTAAGTAGATTTCTCAAGATCTACTGAATCTTTTGGAGTGATTTGACTTGGAGAAGGTGCGCAATGTTTAGGCGACACCTTGTGCAAAGTTTCATAAAAAACTTTACACATTTACTCAGTCAATGAGCAAGATTTATGCAGTAGACTTTCTGAGTAATTTCCTCCTTCACAGTTTAGTCAAGAAATTGATATTTGGTCATTGATATCTTAAATTGGTGAAATTTTTGACTTACTCTTGATATAGAGGTGTTCTAAATTCAAGAGTAGGTTGTTCTTTTGGAGATTAACACTCTCCATTAATGGTATCAGAGCAGGAAGCATCAGAATTGAAGAAAAGGAGGATCCCGACTGCTGCAGCTACAAAGAATTTGACATCTGAAGATTCAAAGGGTGAAAGCTTGCAAGGAAAGCTTGAGAAGGAGATCATACGACATCAAGGAAGTCAAAAGGAGTATCGTTCGAAGTAAAGGTAACCTTATACTTTATAAAGGTTAAAGAATTCAATATACAGGTGAAGGAAGGATGGGAGATACTCTTCAAATAGAGAAGTTGGATATAGAAAACTATCCTACATGGTCAATGAGGATGGAAGCTCATCTAATGAGCAAAGATTTGATAGCTTACATTACAGGAGAAGAAGAAAAGCCTCAATTCAGAGATCCTAGTGTTCCAACTAGGGAAGAATTATCAGATTTGAAGATTTGGATGAAGAAAGATGCTCAAGCTAGGAGCATTATCTATATGGCAGTCAATGATTACTTGCTACCTCACATTAGAGGACTTGAAAGTGCAAGTGATATATGGAATGCCTTGGAAGAGCATTTCCAAAACACCACAAAGTCAAGGAAGGCATCTTTATGGGCAGAATTTACTACTTTCAAGAAGAAGGCCTCTCAATCCATTTCAGACTATGTAACAAGGATGAAAGACATTGCAGATGCATTAGGAGCTGTTGATGAAGATATTGAGGAGGATAAATTGGTAAGGCAAATCCTTACAGGTTTGAGAGGTGATGACAAATGGAAGCCATTCATTTTTCTACAGAATTATCACTTGATCATTTCACTCCTGATTTAAATCAATTGCTAGGTCATATGCTAACATTTGAGCAGGATGTTAAAGGAGATGGTGACAAAAGTACAGGTCATGCAATGTACTCAAAGGACAAGAAGAAATTTAACAAAGAAAAGCAACAATCAGGTGAAGATGAAGGTACAACTAGTCAAGCCAACTTCCTAAGAGGTAGAGGAGGTGGCAAAGGTAGAGGAAGAGGCAGGAACAACAAAGATGGAGCCAAATCATGTTGGATTTGTGGTAAGACAAATCATTTAGCTAATGATTGTTGGCATAATAATCAAAGTAATGGAGGATACAATCAAAACTATAATTCAAGAGGAAGAGGTGGCAGAAATCAAAGAGGTAATTTCAGAGGTAGAGGTAGTAGGGGTTACTTTGGAAGAAATGCAGGTAGAGGTTTCCAAAGTCAACAATATAACAACACCTACTACAATTATGCTTCAGATCAAAAGGAAGATTCAACATTGATAATGAATGCAACTTGTGAAAGGCAGAGTGAAGATCAAAGAGTCTTCTACATTGATTCAGGGTGTAGCAATCACCTGAGTGGTAATATAGCCTTGATGACTGATTTGGAGAATAAGGTATCTAATCATGTTGTTCAAACAGGTGACAAGACAAAGCACAATGTGAAGTCAATTGGATCAGTGAAGGCCAAGGATGGTAGCACCTTATTGAGTAAGGTCTTGTATGTTCCTACAATTCCTAAGAATTTGATAAGTGTAGGACAAATTGTGGAAAAAGGTTATGAAGTAAGGTTCACTAATGAAGGAGTGTTTGTGGAAGACCCTAGCAATGGGTATAAACAAATTGTTTCAGGGAAGAAAGAAGGAAGATTGTTCACATTGAAGAATCAAGGTAATGTTGGTCATGCCTTGTTTACCTATGGAGGACATAAGATCTCTGAGTTAGATCTTTGGCACAAGAGACTTGGACATTTCAATGAAAGAGGTATTAAAGACATGATTAATAATGGTTCAGTGCTTGGATTGCCTAATGTTGCAGGTCAACATATGACATACAGATATGAGGCATGTCAATTAGGTAAGGCTCATAAGCAACCCTATTCTAAGCATGGGTTTATGTATTCAGAGAAACTTGAGTTGGTACACACAGATGTGTGGGGACCATCAAAGGACTTCAGTATCAATGGCTCAAGGTATTACGTGATTTATGTGGATGATGCTACCAGATGGATCACTATCTATGTGATCAAAGATAAGTCAGAAGTATTCAATACTTTCAAACATTATCATATGTATGCAGAGAGAATTACAGGACATAAATTGAAGAGACTAAGGTCAGATGGAGGCGGAGAGTATTTCTCTAATGAGTTCAGTGATTACTTGTGGAATGCAGGTATAAAAAGAGAGGTTACTTGCAGGTACTCTCCTCAACAAAATGGTGTAGTAGAAAGGAGGAATAGGACTCTTGTTGAGTTTGCAAGGTCCATGATAAAGGAGAAAAATTGCCCAAATTATTTGTGGGCTGAGGCTGTAAACACAGCTACTTATTTGGTCAATAGGCTACCTTGTAAAGTTTTGCAGGGAATGACACCTTATGAGGCATGGTGGGGTAAGAGACCTACACTAGACCATTGCAAAGTATTTGGATGTTTGGCTTATGCATATGTGCCATCACAATTAAGGCACAAATTGGAACCTAAAGCTGAAAAATATGTGTTTATTGGTTATGATGATAAGCAGATGGGATACAGGTTGTATTGTATCAAAAGATGTTACATTTGATCAGCAAGGTACTTGGTATGCAGGTACTATCAATATTAATACAGATGATGAAGAAATTGTGAGCCAAAGGAAAGGTAAACCAAAGGTTCAGATATTTGATAAGCAAGAGAATAATGAAGTGCAGGTTGAAGTGGAAGAAACACAAATATTTGATCGTGAATATGAAGAACCAGAAACCTCAACAAGTGGAGAACTTAGGAGGTCTACAAGGAACAAATGGCAACCTACAAGGTATAGCTATGATACTTCATTTTTGGCTACCAAAGATTATGCTTACATGATTAAAGCAGATGAAGACCCTTCTACATATGAAGAGGCAAAAGGTAAAGAAAATTGGGAGAAAGCTATGTAGGAAGAATATGATGCATTGATGGAGAATCAAACATGGGATTTGATTCCAAAGCCAAATAGTCAGAAGATCATTGGATGTAAGTGGGTTTATAAGACAAAAAGATTTGTAGATGGAAGTGTGTCTAGGTACAAAGCTAGACTTGTTGTCAAAGGGTTTGCTCGGACATATGGTGTTGACTATGATGAGACTTATAGTCCTGTGGCAAAGATGACAACCATTAGGACACTTATAGCAATTGCTGCATGCAAAGGTTGGAAATTGTGTCAATTAGATGTGAAGAATGCTTTTTTGAATGGTTACATTTCAGATGAAGTTTTCATGGAGCAACCTCAAGGATTCAGAGATGGAAGATATCCAGATTATGTGTGTAAGCTCAAGAGAGCTTTATATGGCTTGAAGCAGGCCCCAAGGGCATGGAACTATAGACTTGTAAAGTTCCTAAAAGAACTTGGATTTCAAGTATCAAAAGCTGATAGTAGCTTGCTTGTCAAAGCAAGTGATGATGGGTTTATTTACATGTGCATAGATGTTGATGATATCATACTTACAGGTACAGATGAGAAAGGCATACAAAGTTTAAAGAAGCAAATGGAGAAAGAGTTCAAAATCAGTGATTTGGGAGACTTGTCATACTTCTTGGGCATGGAGATTTCATACACTCAACATGGAGTGTATGTGACTCAAGGAAGGTATTTGAGAAACTTGTTAATCAAGTTTAAAATGGATGATTGCAGGGTAGCACCTACTCCAATGGAGGTGAATCATAAATTAAGCAGATTTGGAGGTGAAGAGTTCAAGGACATGAAGCAATATCAGAGTTTGGTTGGTAGTCTTATTTATGCTACATTAACTAGACCTGATTTATCATATGCAGTTGGGGTATTATCTCAATTCATGCATTGTCCTAGGAAAGAGCATTGGATTGCAGGTCAAAGAGTGTTGAGGTACATTAAGGGTACACTCAAAGAAGGTTTGTATTATGGTTTTACATCGGATACAAATATCAAGATCTATAGTGATGCAGATTGGGCAGGTAATCCAGATGATAGAAGGTCAACCTATGGATACATGTGTTATGTGGGAGATAAGTTAATCTCCTGGTGCTCAAAGAAGCAACATACAGTTGCTTTGTCATCTACAGAAGCAGAGTACAAAGGCATGGTTGAAGCTGCAAAAGAAGTGATATGGCTTAAGACTCTAATGAAGGGTTTTGACACTATACAGAGCATACCTATCATTTATGGTGATAACATGAGTTCATTATATCTAGCTGCTAATCCTGTTTTTCATGCCAGGACCAAACACATTGAGATACAATATCACTTTCTAAGAGAGAAGGTGATGGATAAGGAGATTGAAGTCATACATACTTCAACAAAAGATCAGATAGCTGATATGCTTACAAAGAGCTTGGATGGACCAAAATTACAGAAGTTTAAAGACATGGCAGGCATAAAGAAGGTTAGAGAAACCTCAATTGATGATTGAGGGGGAGCTGTTGGTGCAGACCAATCACCAATTGAAGATTTGAAGAGAAAGAATGGAGATTAGAACAATTCTTGAAGAAAAGAAGGTGGACACATTCACAGGATGAATGATTTGTATACATATGTACATTAGTGAAGACATAGATTACTTAGAGTTTTGAATAGTCATAAACTTGTACATATTTGCCTATAAATACTTTGGAAAAATGTCGGGACAATAGAGAAGACAAGGAGAGACTATGTATGAGCATAGGAATAGAGAAATGAGATGTAGTAAGTGTCATTAGACACATGAGAAGTGAGTTGAAGTCTGTCTCTCATTCACTTGTAGTCTTCTTCAGAAATGACAGAATTTCTGCGCCCGAAGTTTCTGAGTTTTCTCCTTGTGTAGTAAATCTTTTGTGAATTCTTTTTGGAGATGTCTAAGTCCATAGTTAACCAATCTATGGCTAGAGTTTGAGAGTCTAATTGTGATCAGACTAAGAGAATTGTGTGTAGGAACATTTACATGTGAGAAAGTACTCACTGGTTCCTGAAACAGGCGCAAATTTTGATCTTAATGATTTGATCATTTCTCACTCCACAATTTAAAGTTTTGTGCAAGTAAGCACTTAATCTTTAAGTTGGAAGGTAAGCTACTCGTGGCTAAAAGCATTTGCTTAAACGGGTTCTATACTGAGAGAATTAAAGTTAAGAAGTTAAGGGTGTCCAAATCGACTTCTCAGAAGTGCAGAATTAGACATAGCTAACTTGGTAAGTAGATTTCTCAAGATCTATTGAATCTCTTGGAGTGATTTGACTTGGAGAAGGTGCACAATCTTTAGGCAACACCTTGTGCAAAGTTTCATAAAAAACTTTACACATTTACTTAGTCAATGAGCAAGATTTATGCAACAGACTTTGTGAGTAATTTCCTCCTTCACAGTTTAGTCAAGAAATTGATATTTGGTCATTGATCTCCTAAATTGGTGAAAGTTTTGACTTACTCTTGATATAGAGGTGTTCTAAATTCAAGTGTAGGTTGTTCTTTTGGAGATTAACACTCTCCATCAGGGTACATGTCTCAACCTCTTGGCTATGAGGATCCAAGCAAGGTAACATATATGTGTAAATTAAAAAAAGCTCTTTATGGATTGAAGCAGGCACCTAGGGCATGGAACAATAGGTTGACTACATACCTTTAGGATCAAGGATTCATCATGAGTAAAGCGGATAATTCTTTGTTTGTTAAGAGGAGTAATTCAGAGGTAATATACATATGTGTATATGTTGATGATATCATATTCACAGGTAATCATGCTAATGGCATAAATGAGATTAAGAATCAAATGATGGAGGTGTTCAAAATTAGTGATTTAGGATCACTAAAGTATTTTCATGGACTTGAGTTAGTTGATACTAGTTCTGGAATTTATATTACTTAGAGAAAGTATATACAGGACATGTTAAAAAAGTTTCGTTTGCAAGATGCCAAGGTAGCATGCACTCCAATGGAGGTAAACCAAAAGTTAAGTGCTCATGAAGTTGATGTGCTTGAGAATATTGTAGGTTACCAAAGCATAGTGGGAAGCTTGAACTATTCTACATTGACAAGGATAGATATTGCTTATGGAGTAAGTGTCTTGAGCCAATTTATACACAAACCTACGGCACCTCATTTTGAAGCTGCAAAGAGGATTTTGAAGTACCTTAAGGGCACTCAAAATCAGGAATTATACTTTCCTTATACCCTAGATTTGGACATCAAGATATATTCATATGCAGATTGGGCAAGTTGCAAAGATGATAGAAGGAGTACTTCAGGTTACCTATCTTTTGTAGGTGATAAACCTATATCATGGTCTTCAAATAAGAAACCTACTGTTGCCTTATCTTCTACAGAGGCAGACTATAGAGGATTGGCCAATGCTACTCAAGAGGACATATGGATTATATTGTTATATACAGATTTAGGTTTGCATACCACATCTCCAATGATTTTTCGAGATAATACAAGCTCACTACATCTTGCAAAAATCTTATTTATCATGCCAGGACCAAGCATATAGAGGTCCACTATCATTATGTGAGAGAGAAGCTATTGAGCAAGGAAATTCAATTGACATATATATGAACTAATATGCAATGTGCAGACTTATTGACTAAAGCATTAGATGGTACAAAACTTTGTAGGTTTAAGTCTATGATTGGGTTGTAGGACATTCAAGAAGATTGAAGAAGAAGACCAAGCCAAGATGTTTGGCTTGAAGGGGAGCTGTTGGTGCAAATACCAAGCCTACACACTTGGCAAGACATGAAGATCCTATGAAGACTAATTGAAGTTCCATGGGAACCATTGCTATGAAGTTCTTTACATTTTGCCATTTGTAAAATCTATTTGAGTTGAAGGAATATTTGTAGCTAACTCTACACTTGTGGAGTTTGTTAGTTGGAAAAGGCACAAATTTATTTGGAGAGAATATCTCCTAGATTAGAGGATCAATTTTTCAAGAAAGCCAATGAGGAATTCAAATTCAAAATTCAAATGTGTCATCTATAAAAGATGACTAAAAAACACGCAAGATAGATGACTCCAATTCTAAGCTCTTGTTGATTGCATTGTAAGAGAGCGAGGCTCACTTCATAGCCTACACTATGCATTTTCATTGGGCATTGATTATCGTGCCAATGATCATGTACAACACTATCTTATTATACAATAGATCAATTCTTTCATTTGTGGTCTCTCTGTCATAGTTACTTAGAACAGTCATCTTGTATTGCCCATATCTCAGTCCTTCCTTCACCATTTTCAATGTTCTATAGCTTGTTGGAATCACATCTAAGTCCTCTACATGCTCAAAAATATTAAAGATAATCCATTCACTAGATTTGGAGAAAAGAGCATCAAAGTACCCACTCATCAAACTCTGCAAAAGTCTTAAAAAATCGGGGGTAATGATTTCCTTGCTAAATTGATTGCTCTATGTATAGTGCATCTTTTAAAGGGATTCCACTTGGAATCATTAGCTCTTAAAGCTGATCGGATATCTCCAAAATGAATTTTTCTAATTCCTATTGTATTGGAAGCACTTAGCTTAACAAGCAACAGGTGTGTGAACAAAAATAGAAGGTTTTCATTGATCCTTTAACTTGGAAGTAGTCTGTTTTAAATCAACTAATTTCTTGGAGTTTCCATCCATCTTTCCCAACATTCTTCAATCCCTATCATAAACCATGCTTCTTACAAACTTATACAATCAAATGCAATGAGATCGGCTCCATATACTTTGTTGTTTCAATCTCTTTTTTTTTGCCTATTTTTGCGAATGTATCTCTTTCTATATCTTCATGGATTCACATCTTCTAAGCTTGCATGTTTTTCTTTGATCCTCCTTTGTATATGGAACATCTTTGACTTTGTCTATGGCTACAATCTTTGCATCTCCTTTTGACATGGTGATGGTTGTCATGGCATTTTTTTAACTTGCCTTTATGCCTTCTTTTATGTATGATGGCTTCTACTTGCTTTCTAAGAACTCCTTGCATAGTTGTGGCTACTCGTAATCCTTTGAAGCTTTCATTATGGATACTCTTAATCTTTCATTGATCGTAACTAGTCTTCTTCTAGATCTCAAAATTGTTATGGCTGCACTTTCTTTTCTCTGGAATCTTCTCGGATCTTCCAATCCTTGCAATCGAACTCCAAATTGCTTGATAATCATTTCTTCATGGTTGATGGTTCCTTTTACACTTGCAAAAGCAACATTGGGCTCATCATACATCTCTTGTGATAAATCATAACATCCTTCTTAGAACAACGGAATAGAAGATTTCTGGTATAATGAAGCTACGTAGTGGTTACCCTCTTGTATTTTCCTTCAATTATGGCATGAGTGCTTGGAATCTTTGGGGCATTGTCTTCAAGCACACCTCTTCGACACTATTGGTGGAGCACTCTATCTCAAGCATTAGGTAAGTCCTTCATGAAAATGTGGATACTTTGGGTTGAAGAGGCCTCCATCTAAGTGGGATTCAAGCAAAGGTTCTCATAAAAGCATACTACAAGAATGAAGGAAGGGCATATCACACAGATGAAATAGAGTCATCAAGGTGGTATCAAGTAAGCTAAGGATAATTTGAAGCTATGGAATCAAGGCATTGAGTAGAAGTAATAGCACAAGCAATGTAGATGAGTGAGTGACTTCTGGTTTGCATAGCATATTGGTGACTTCCTCCAATTTAGGCTATGCCTTCACCAAGTTCACCTTCTACCCAAGATATGGGAATGCCCTATTTTTTCACTCCTCACCAAGTGAGCAATGTCTTGATATCTACTCTTCAAAACAAAATGGGTGATGCCTATTATTTAATGCACCTACTGGGGTGATGCCAAATCTCCTCTAGTTAGTATAATTCCTCAAGATGATGCCAATAATGGTACACTTCATCCAGGCGATGCCAAAAATATCACATATACCAGTTCGGCGACGATACACAACTTCTCCTCCGACTGGTTTAAAGAGAACTATCCTAAGGTGACTACAACCTTGGGCGATCCATCTCACTCCATGACAAGGGCAAGTCACTCTCTATATTGCACTATCCAAATAGTAGCGTCAGGAATCTGATCTTATGATTTCATCTTAGGGCACTCTACTTGGACTTCTTCATATCCCAAGGTGACCCGTACACTCTCCTCACTTAGGCAACTATTTCTTGGAGCTCTCTCACAACATCGTGATTGGGAGACCTCTTTTTGCTCAACACTTCATATAAGGAGACCTCTAAATTTTTCTTTATCATATATAAGGGCTAGTACCTAAATTGAATATGCCAGTTATAGGGGACTACCATTCTTATATACATGAACACCACCACTCAGGAATCTACCTGTGGACATCTTTAGAAAACTTGGGCATCTACCTCTTTAACCCCTTGGTGCCTACTTATGGCAAGGTATTTGGGTGACTACCCCTTTTCTCTAGCAAGGGCGACTACCACTTAATGAGTTTGGCTCTACCATAGGACAACAAGTGAGAGAAATTTTTGTGAATAAATAGTTAAGTGTAAATTAATGTAGGGAATATTGCTACCAAGCTCTAGTGGTGTTAGAAGCTATGATTGGAGCCTAAAGGTGGTTGGATACTAGATCCATAATTAGCGCCCTCCTCCCCGACTTTGGCACATGCGGGAGTTAAGGCTAGGATTCCACAACACCACAGTTTTGGCATCTAGAGTCTATATAAAAATATTTTTGGAACTCAATTTGGGGCATGTTGTACCATCCGAGTGTTTGACCTCATACTATTTTTCTCTAGCTAGTTGGGGCTATTTCTTTTCTACTCTTTGCATTGTGTTGCAACTTGCCCACTACTTGTTGAGGCCACTCTATGGTGACTATACAGGGTGATGGTTTCCTAGTGGATTTAGCTATTAACATTACAGAGTGATTGAGTAGCCTTGGCTAGTACCTCTTAGAATGATTTTGTTTTGTTTCTATTGCATTGCTCTTGGAGATATTTCTTGCTTGTTAGAGTACTTCTTGTCTTGATTTGTAAGGAATGGCATGCTAGCCATTATAATGTACAATAAGGCTATTTCTATCTTACTGTAATTATTTGAAGTGTGTGAATTTGGGCCTACACCTTATGTATACACACAACGTTTCTTCCATATCTCTGTATTTACTATTAAGTAGTGTACCTTTGTCTTTACTATCAAGTAGTGTACTTGCACATAGACATGTCACATGGTATACTTCCCTACGTAAGAAATCCACTTGACTAGAAGAAGTACTAGAACTGCTCTCACATAGGCCTCTCCTACAAGTTGGCACTCTCCTAAAGTTGGATACCCAAGTACCTCCTCTAATTTTTGGCAAACCTGCTGAGACTCTCGCTTTTTTTCTATGAGGTACCTAGTTTAGTAAGCAATTGTTTTTGTATTTTTTGTTTTGATTTTTGCATCTTGCAATGGGTACATGACCCGCACTCCAGTAGACAAAGAGCCTATTCATGTAGACAAGATCCTCATGAAGTTAGCTCTACATTTGACTACTCAACTTTGCACTATTCTACTATTAAAGTTTTCCATTGATTTGTCTTTGAACCCCCTCTCAAAAGACAAGCCTAGAGGGATGTTGGATTTGGCTTTCGGCACTTAAGTGCAAGCTAAAGTGTCGATAGAGGACCTTTTGAATCTACTCTCAAGGTTGAACATTAAATTCCCTACCTTTAGAGGATCAACTTACAAAGCCGTAGATAACCATGTAAGGATATTCATCTCCTTACGCCAATGCCCTAGGCTTCAACATCGAGAGGACGTGATGCTAGTACTATTTCCTTCTACATTGGAAGGACTTGCAGATAAGCTACCCAGGCATGAGAATGAAGATTTAGTGGCCCAATGTTTTGAAGAAGTGGAGGTGGTGTTGACCTCTAGGGACATCCAAAGGCAAGTGTGGTGTACCACATGCAACAACAATGGTCACCCTAACATAAACGGCCCCAATAGAGTAAGGTACCAATTTTATGAAAAAAGTGGCCATGAGGTGCGTGATTGTTATTACCTCAAGGGTGCCCAACAGAGAGGTAACAATCAAGTTCCTCACACCTTTTATGCTGGTACCTCAAATATACATAAGAGAGAGGAGAACTATATCAGCCTAGATATACCAGACCATTAATGTGTTATCATTGCTGTAAATATGGTCACATACAAAGCAAATGCTCTCTCTTTGAGGGTGCACCTCTATGTCAACATTATCCCGACATCAAGGATCATTATACAAGGGATTTTCCTTGCAACCACCCCTCTTTGATCTATATGCTTGCAATTTCTCCAAAGAAGGAAGTTATTGTTGATATATTTAGTTAGTGATGTGTGTGATCAGACTAGGATTATCAGGGCACTTTTTTCCCTCTTTAGAAGGTTTTTTTCCCCGGCTTGTATATATGCCTATTGCCCTAATGTGTCACTTATCTTTGTACACTCTAGTGGTAATACATTCAATATTGTGTATTGTGCTCCAAGCTTCATCTTCTTCCTTGTGTTGTTCATGTGCTTCCACAGACCTCAAACTCCAATAATTGGTATCTGAGTAGGTCACTGCTTCATCTAGGGCATCGTCGACACCCCTTCGGTCACAATCTAAGAATTGTACAAAATTTGGTGAGCATACTCAGGGTGATTAGGAGAAATCCGAACAAACAATCACAGTGCTTCTGTAGGCTATTTCGTCTTTTTCTACCAAAGATATAAATAGGTTTTGGTTCCTCAATATAAACATCTCAAAGTCTGCTACATGTTTAACACAACTTGATAGGGTAATTCTATTCAACTTTTGAGATACAATCAATTTTTTGCATAACGATATTTTACTCAATGGCCATGGTTGAAAGCAATAATGTATTGCATATGTTAGCTGTTGAGAATAAGTTCGATGGCACGAATTGCCCATTATGGGCTTATATGATGCGTCATGTATTGGTTGCAAAAGGATTGTGGAATATTATGTAGGGTGTTGAAAAAAATCCTATTACACCTAGAAATGCAGGTAATAAAGGTGATGTAGATGGGATTGAAGATGGTGATATTCTAAAGGTTCTTGTTCGTGTTGCAGTTTCTGTTGCACCTACTGTAAAACAATTCATTGGGATGGTAGAGATGCTCAAGCACATGCATTGATAGCCTTGTCTATCAGACATGCCATTATTCCTCACATTGGCTCTTGTAGAGTAGCTTAGGATGCTTGGGATATAGTTACCACTTTGTACCAGGCAAGAAATGAGGCTCGTGTTGCTTACCTCTTGAAACAATTAGAGAGTGAGCACATGAACGAAGGAGACTCCATGGACAATTTTCTAACAAAGATCAAAGATTTTAAGGAACAATTGATTTCTGATGATGAAGTCTTGCCTCACAGCTTACTTGTGCAGACTCTTTTCTACAATTAGAGGCATAGAGGCTAACAATCGTTAGGCTAAAGGGATCAATGTGAGTAGCAACACATTGATTTGAAGGACTTTTCATAATTTCCTTAACAAGATGATTCATGGAGGACGTAATACCAAAAACACAACCTCATTTTCCATTTTGATGATCTGTAAAGAACTAAACAAAGTTTGGAGCAACAATTTTCAAGTGAGAGGAAAGCTTGAAGCTATCAATTCTAACTTCCTAGAGACAAATAAACTCACGAGTCTTGGACAAACTTTTAATCCATCCATGTAGCACCTTAGCTCTGAAAAGATGAGTCAGTCCTTTAGTGTTAAGCGATAACAACTTGAAAGAATCCATAAAAGACAAGAACTCAAAAACAATTAGATCCTTGTAGTTTTGTTCGGCTTCAAGTGAGAACCCAAAGTTCTTATTGCTTCTTTCCTCTTAGGGTTACCCTATAATCTTTTGATGATTTCATTCAGCTTGTTTTGGGATAAGGGCATATCTTCATTACCAAAATCATGTTGGAACCAGAATCACCTATCAACCTTTCACACTAATGAAATTCCGTCACGATCCCATAACCAGACTTGAAAAACGTTTGGAGATTTCAACATTGATGACCAAGACACCCTTTCAATGGAACTCACATCGAGATGACAAAAGATAATCTCCAAAATCTCTTTCAAAGAACTTTCGAATGGGCCAAGTGAATGGAAGTCCAACAAAGATTCATAAAAAACAAGAAAGTTTGCCCGTGTTGAAGAGAGATCGATCTTATCACTAAGCATAATGGTAAATAGGGACTCTCAGATATTAAAAAAATGGTTTGAATAGTGAGCGCCAAGAAGATTAGGTATTGTAGACGCTGACTTCGTTTCGCGTAGTGATATGTGGGCTCATATTTTCTTAGGGCAATGATGAATAATCAATATGAAGAAAGCAAAGGCACTAGGAAATGGTTAAATATTAATTTTACTATTCTTCTTGTTGGGATAGTCATGGCTTAAGTTGCGGTTTTTTTATTTTCTTTAAAACATTTTTTTTAAATCATAAATAAGGTAAAGATATAAGAATGTTAAAAAGAATTACAAATAGGGTTCATGATCTTTTTCCCTTCTTCGTAACGGATCCAAGGGGAGGGGAACGGTTTCTTAGAATCAAAACTGTTTCTACCTAAACACTCTGTGAGAGGTTTTTCAAAGTTTCTTTACCTGTAATAACATTGCTTTACCTAAACACATCTCTTCTTCTAGATTTTTTACATTGCTTTGCTTATATAACATTTGATTGAGTGAAAAAGCAACCCATTGTTTCATCGAACAAAGCTTGCCTTGAGTTCATTTGATAAGACCACAAAAACATTTTGCTAAGGCATACCGACGATCAATTGAGCGTCAATATGACCATTTAAAATGGATCGTCGGGATGTCTCATGACCGCCGATATGGGCATAGGTATAAGCGTCAATGTACCCGTCAGTATGGGTGTCGATATAAGCATCGGTAATTTACTGGAAATTACCGACGCCCATATCAACACGCATACTGACGGGTATACCGAGGCCGTGTTTTAAACATGCCAGGAACCCGAGCGCAAAACTCAACAATTTGCACGTGTTTTATACTAAGTACTGCTTGCTTCTATCAAACCTGTGCACGCGAACCCAATTGTGACCTCCATTGTCTTGTGCACACACACACACATAGATCTCTCTCTACACACACACACACTCTCTCTCTGTTTAGATCTCACATCTTGGTAAGTGGTGGGCATAATCTTAGCCTTTGTCCTTCTCTATGCTTTATTTTTTATAATTTCTCTTCTCTTTGATTTTGCAGAAGTTTTTTGGTGTTGAATTCTTTGGAATTCGATGATAGAGGACATACATTACGCTTTGACGACAACGATCCAAAAGAGGGACACACCTGTAAGTGTTGAATTCTTTGGAATTCGATGATAGAGGACATACATTACGCTTTGACGACAACGATCCAAAAGAGGGACATACCTGTAAGTGATTTTTTTATTCTCTATTGATAGAGAGAGAAAGAGGGAGACAAAGAGAGAGAGAGAAAGAGAGAGAGCGATAGAGAGAGAAAGAGAGATAGAGAAAGAAAGAGAGAGAGATATGAGAGAGAAAGAGAGATAGAGAGATAAAGAGAGAGAGAGAAAGAGAGAGAGAGATAAAGAGAGCTGAAAGAGAGGAAGATAGAGATAGGAAGATAGAGCATACATACACACACACATCTACACATGCATACATACACACACATGTACACACATGCATACATGCATACATACACACATATACACACATACATGCATACATATACACACATATACACACATGCATGCATACACACACATACACATATATGCATACACACACATACACATATACACATATGCATACATACAATCACCCTGTGACGATAGAGATTGTCCCTCCTGTGTTTGTCTCTCCACCTCATCCATATTTGCCTCTCCATAATACTCTTGAATTACATATAACAAACATAAATAAGTAAAACAATTAAACCATTCATAAAAATAAAATAATTATATAAAAATAATACTCACAAAGGCATCCGGATGATCTCGCATATACTCGCTCAAATGCCGATATCTAAAATGTGTAGCATACTCGATCTCATGTTTTGTAGGATATCGGCCATAATCCTTTCACTGCATTGAAACAAAAAATATTAGTTGCTTGCATTTTAACTAAAATAAAAAATATACTCACAATAACACATATACTTACAAATGTAGCTACAAAACCATTATGGCCCATTTGGCTTAGGTGCAATGTGTGGCCCGACTCCACTCTCTTCTTTGCAGTAGCCTGTTTATTTAAGAAAGAAAATACATAAATTAAATGTAAAAAACTACTAAAATATATGAAAATCATAAATATAAACTACTAATTTGTGTACCTTTTGTTGAGGAAATGACTCTTGAAGATGTAGCTTTCTACAAAACATTGCCACGTCTCAGGTGGTATGTTACATCGCCTCTTATTTTTTTCCACCATAGAATATCTCCTGTTAATTTAATCTCAAACAGAAAAAACAAATCAAAATACATACACATATATACAAAGACATACACATCCACATACCCACATACAAATATACATGCAAACATATACGCATACATATATGTATACATATACAGATATACATACATATAACATAAACACACATATACATATCCACATATATACGTACACACATGCATGCATATACACTCATTCGTACAAAATACATGCATTTATCCCACAATAATGTGTATTTGTGTATATGTGAATATGTGTGTATGTGTGTATGTGAATATGTGTGTATGTGTAAATATGTATATGTGAATTTTTTGTGTATGTAAATAATCAGATTATTAATATCAAATACCATTATTTGTAGATTCTGATCAATCAGATGGAACTCCACCACCGTCTCCTCACCGTGCAACGACTATATACTGTAAGTATATCAAACATTTAATTTCAAATATATTTGATGGATACATAAATTATATATTTTTCTGTTTCTTATTATAATCCGATTCTGATCAATCAGAGGGTACTCCACCACCTCCTACCCATGCAACGACTTCACATGTGTCCTCCGATAGGAATTATGATGAATTTTACTATCAAGAGCATATTATATGTTGGTGTAACTCTTGTTATGGCACGTATCGAAGACCATGATTGGAATGTATTGAACATGAGGCAGAGTATGGTACTTTTGAGCGTGCACCATCACCTAGTCAACGTGATAATGGTTGGTATGTATTTTTTATATAAATTAATGTCATTATTTTATTTAAAACCATATACAAAATCAAATTACTGTTGACGTACAGGAATACTTGCTTGATGATGATGATGATGATAATTTTTGTCATAATGTTAATATACCTTGTACACGTCATGGACTTGCTATTTATCAATTACAAGCAGAGGTTTCTAGAAATCCTCTACCTCCTGGTTTAGAGACTCAAATGGTTGGAGATTATCCATTGCGAGCTTGTGATCGTTCTTTAGTACAAAAATATGATAGAAGAAGATATGGAGGATGGAATAGAGGACCACTTCCTTTAGATGGAGAGGTTTTCAACTTTTGGGGTAATCACTATATGATTGCTCTATCCACTATTACTAATGCTGGTCGTGGTCTCTTTAGTGTAGAGGATTTGTATGTGCCTCTGAACTGTTAAGTCACTCTTATGTCATTTTGTGGTCCTATATATGGATGGGGAGATTGGCATCGACTTTCAGGTTATGTTGAAAGCATGAGTACCTATGGAATATGCTTGAACGCAGCATCCCTTACTAGTAGAAGGATTTTATATGCGGAAAATGAAAGATTATATGCTGATGGAAGACCTTACACACATGGAAATATAACAGGTTTAATAAATAGTAGTCGAGGGTTACATAATAGTTCAAGGACTAATTGCACATTTGAGGAGTGTGAAAATAGTCATGAATCACCATACATGAGTAGAGATGTATCAAGATACATATTTGTCAATGTTATTACTAGATTACGTGCAGGTGATGAACTATTAGTGAATTGTGGATGGCGTAGACCTCCAAGAGAACCTTTTAGCTAGAGAGAATAAAACTTTTCTATCCATATTTACTAACTTATATACTTGAAGTGTACTTTTTATTCATTTATGGAATACCAATGAATTTTATTTATATGTGTAGACTGTAACATATGATGTTGATGATATTCCTCCACACCATTCACAATTGCCAGTAAGACCTCATTTATATCAGAAGCTTCTATGAGGAGGTTACAAAAAACTAATCCTGTGGAATATGCAAGGTTGAAAGATCTAAATTCAAAAGACGATAAAGTACAAGATTTGTGTGACAATGATGAAGATGATGGCATGGCAGATTTTATTGAGGATTGGTATCAAAATGACAGTGAGCGCATTGATATTTCTAGAAATGAGAAATATCTTTGAAGGAATGTCCAAATCATGTACATGAAGGAAGTCCTTTGACATGATTAAGTGCAAGCTTACTTATTCTCAATCTTCGAAATCATTTTGGATGGACTAATGTATGTGTTTTGACATTATTAAGGTATATTTTTCAATTTTCTCTCTCTCTCTCTCTCTCTCTCTCTCTCTCTATATATATATATATATATATATATATATATATATATATATATATATATATATATATATATATATATATATATATATATATATATATATATATATATATATATATATATATATGCATATATAAACATACACATTATATACATGAATGCATACACACATATAAACATACACACACATACACATGTTATGAGAGTAAGGTGAAATTATACATACCTGTATCAAATGAAGATGTTTTGTCCATCTAGCCTTTAGAACTGTCCACCCAACCTTTAGAATCTTCTTGAAACATATGTTTCTCCTATTTTAGTCGACCTAATACCTGTGCTGTTAATTATACAAATATTAAATAGCAATCACCAAGGAAGGTATTAAGTCACATGTAAAATGGGAGGAGCAAATTTATCTTGAAGATTTTGAAGGATGGAAAAATAATTTTAAAGGATGGGCGAACAAAAAGTGGCTGCATACTCATGCATGAATGAAAGAAAAAAGAAATGATGGATCAACGTGTGAATGTAGGAAAATGGATAAGCTGAAGCCATACAACTCAAGAAATATGCAGGAAGTGGCCACACCAGAGTAAAACTTGAAGCAATCTGGAAAACGGCAATCAACTTAGCTTTAGTTCTAGTCTTTTCTCATCCTCTGTTGTTGAATATGTATGAATAATCAACGATAACTCTATAAGATATGCATGAATTCTTTTGTACACATAGGCTAAAAAATACAACAGTAGTTACTCAGAGAATACATTCTGTAGATAAGAAGAAATATATTGTGACACATAAAAGCGCTATGAACTGTGTAAGGCTAAGAAATTATATCTCAAAATATACCGTATTGCTTGTTGTCATATAGCGATAAGCTACACTTTCTATTTGTACATGCAACGGAAGCTTGTTTTACTTATAGGGAATATGACTGAAGTTAAAAGCCAAAAAGCAATGAACAACATTGAATGTGCTTTTTCACAACACTATTGGAACCTCTATATCTGCAGTGAAGTGGCTTAGTGCCTTTGGAATCCCTATATCTCACAAATCAGGGGGTAGGAGGGCCCAAAAGGGAAACAATAGTGACACTAAGAATTTGGTAGGGAACATATGTTTTAGAGTGAGTGTCTGAAGGGAGGGGGCTTCTTACGTCTACATATTTTTTAGCCTAACACTCGAAGGGATTTTTTAATTGAACATACTTTTGAATGGTCGTCCAAGTTGGTAGCATATCTTTCTATCCATATCTTCCAAAGTGCTTCCCCATGATGGCTCTAGAAGACAGAAGAAGATCCTACCCCTTGTCCAAATAATGCTTACTTCTAGCTGATTTGACTCTGTAAAGTTGAAATCATGATGAACTTCAATATTGTTGGATTGCCATTTAAGGGGAATAAAGTGGCCATGTAACATTGTATGTTTTCCTAGTAAGATCTTTCTTCATGGGGTTAGGGGGGCAACAACATCCTCATGGGCTACCAATAAGGCATGCTGATGACGTCAAAACAGGTTGGGATACATTCGAGCAAACATATGAAAAGTAAATGATCAGTTTAATATTATATTTTCACTAAAAATATCGACGGACCCTGCATATTACCTATGTATGGATTATAGAACACTATGTGGATTAGGGCCACCCACACACTTCCAACATGTCTAGCTATCCATGCCAGGGCACACTTCTTTTACTATCCTACTTATAAAAGATTTCTAGGCTAGTAAAAAATATCAAATTGGGCCAAGATATCTCTACTTTTTAAGCGCTTCATCAAGAGTTTCTTTCCTGCCGTTCCGTTCATGTATATTTTTTTCATATCATATATCTAGACCATCCGATTCTGGGATTGGTGGAGAAGAAAAAAAGATAGTTTCGAAAAACATTCTAATCTCACTCTCTTAATCTCCATTTCCACGTAAAAAAACTCCCATCCTACTTTATATTTGATGTGAATAATGGGGGTACCTGAAAGAGTATCCCCTAACCTATGTTTTTAGCACCTATTGTGAAAGCTTCATTTAGTGGTCTACGTAGATTAAATGAAGAAGAAGAGGATGTCCCACACATTTCATATGTATTTTTTTTAGGGATACAAACAATTCGCATTCAATTTTTAGTAATAATATCTATAGATATTTATTACTTAGTTATGAAGATCCTAGACCTCGAGTATTGGAAAAATTTCTGTGTTATTTCTTATGAGATATGTGTTAACCTACTCGCAAACCATTTGTGAACTAATGAAATCATGACATGGATACAATATGAAAAGGAAATACTCCAACATCTTCTAATTTATTTGAAGAGTAAATCAAAGATATTGTAATTTTATAGAAGAAAATTAGGTTTTTTTAAGAATTTCGAATATTTGTAAGACTAGTGTTCGTGGGCAATTTTATTTGGGTATTTATTTAGAGTTAATAATAAAAACTTGAGCCAATCCTATAAACCTCTCTTTCAGAAAGATACGGTTCTAAATACAACTAAGATCATGAATCTTAAGGAGACGGATGTGAGAAAATTCTTATGAGAGAGCAGGTAGCATGTTTTTAAACTTAAGCGATATCACTTATAATGAAACCCCCTACTCGACCAAGTTACTCAGAACCGGAGGTTGGGTGGGGGGGGGGGGGGGGGGGGGGGGGGAGGAGAGGGGCTCTTTTGGGCTTTCAACAAAAGAACTCAGATTTCTTTCAAATAACTTTATAATTGGCCAAGTGAATGGACCTCCCCTTGAGACACCAAAGTCCACCAAAGATTCATAAAAAAACAAGGAAGTTTGCGAGTGTTTGAAGGAAGATCGATTTTATCACGAAAGACAATGGGGAATATCGACTCTTAGAGATTAAAAAGATGGTTTAAATAATGAGCGCCAAGAGCATTCGGTATGGTAGGCGTTAACTTCGTACTCGCGTAGTGATATGTGGGGCTCATCTTTTCTTAGGTAATGATGAATAATCAGCATGAAGAAAGCAAAGGCAGTAGCAAATGGTTAAATATTAGTTTTACAATCCTTCTTATTGGGACAGTCTTGGGGTGGTCATCGCTTAAGTTGCGGTTTTTTTATTCATTGAACATGCAAAACATGATAGTCTATTGCAAAACATGAGGAATAATCAGCATAAAGAAAACAAAGGCACTAGAAAATGGTTAAATATTAATTTTACAATCCTTCTTATTGGGATAGCCTTGGGGTGGTTATCGCATAACTTCATTGAACATGCAAAAATTTTCTAAATCATAAAGGAAAGTAAAGATATATGAATGCCAAAGAGAATAACAAATAGGGTTTATAATCTTTTTCCCATCTTCATAACGGATCCATATGTTTTTTTCGCTCCTCGTTTTCTAGGATGAACACCTTAATATGGTGCCCAAGGAGAGGGGAATGGTTTATTAGAATCAAAAGTTTTTATACTTAAACACTCTCTCATAAGTTTTTCAAAGTTGATCGCACATCTTTTCTTTCAAATTTTTAACATTTCTTTACTCGTAATAGTATTGCAATGAGTGAAAAAGCATCTCATTGCTTCATTGAAAAAATCATTGCTTCATTGAAAAAATCTTGCTTTGGGTTCACTTGAGAAGACCAAAAGAAAGAAAGCTTTCTAAGGCATTTTCAAATCATCTAAGTCTTTGTCTCCCCTAAAGAATCTCTTACACCATGGAGGAGCACCACAAATTTTATTTGATAATGGTTCTCTTTTTGTTTCTGTTTTGAAAGAGGAATTTTGGTTGAGGCCTAAACTTCTTACGCTTGAATATGTTTTGAAAGAAGAACTCTGCAACAAGAGGGCATAATACCTTTGAAACCCCCATATCCCACAAAGCAAGGGTTAAAATGAGTATGCTAACCACGTTGGCCTAGGCATGTTGAATAGCCTGCAAAGGTCAAGTGTAGAACCTCCACCTCAAGAGATGAACGCCCAAACATTCTCCACCTCAAGAGATGAACGCCCAAACATTCAAACATTCTGCCTATGAAGCATGGATATTGATCCTCTTTTTGGGTGAATTCAATGCTAAGCATTAAATTTCTACTAAAAGTGGATGTTTGGCATGAATGTTGACAAATAAAGGCCTATTTCCTAGTCTAAATAAGGGATAGAAAAAGAGATGGAAAGATAGTGCAACGCAAGAGAATGTGATTCTCTAATTGAACATGCAAGTGAGAAAGACTCTTACGCAAATAAAATGGTAAGAGAGAGGGAGAGAGAAAGAGAGATCACATGTCAAATATAAAACGAAAAAGTAAAAGAGTTTGAAGTGTGTACAATCAAAGAAAGATAAACAAATGTGATATATATATATATATATATATATATATATATATATATATATATATATATATATATATATATATATAGAGAGAGAGAGAGAGAGAGAGAGAGAGAGTCACATAGCTACAAAAAGTATGATATATACCGGTTTACTGATTTTCAGAGCAGAAGTGTGCCTAAGCCCGACTTACTTTCTAACTATTGAATCAGAAATCACAAAACTAATCCCTCATATAAACAGCGAAAGGTTTCTTTTATTGGGAAGGGACGTGTCACGTTCTCGTGTTTACAATAATATACATTTTTTTTAAATCTAAATAATGTTTGTTTTCTCGGGAGAAGTATGCAGGTCGCTCGCTTCTGGAGCCTCGAGTACAAGACCTGCTGGCACACATGGCTGTTGGCTTTTCTATGTTGACAAAGAACCATATAATACGGAGAGAGCATAAAAAAGTTCAAGAAAATAAACATTTACTCTCATATTTAAATTAGTACATATTTATCTTGTCTATCTATTGGTTTTCTCGGAAGTAGTATGCAGTATGTCATTTAAAAACATTTTATTAAGTTCGAGAGGTATAGTGCGAGAGGTGTAGTCCGATGGAGAAAGAAGAGGGAACTCGCGTTGCTGAGACGGATTCAGAAGGATTCACTTAAGTAAGTTAGCCCTCGAAGATCAACAGCAAAGAACACTACGACAATTGCTCTTTCGAATAACATGTACTGTAACCTAGAAAAGGAGATTAATGAGGTCGATTTCCCAAGGGACAACCATTATGAAGAAGACCCCACTGATAATACCCATGGGTGTTCTACCAATAAAGAAGACAATCAAGAAGGTTACACCACGAGTAAATAGGAAAGCTTCACTACTCGCAATGAAGAAAACCGAGACAGTGAAAGCTCCTTCCTTGGTCCTACCCTTCCGATATGCATTCCAAGATTACTGCAACATCGGGCATGCCATGGAAGAGCCCCCTCAAGAGTAGGATCCTAAGTCAAGAAGCTGGGAGGAAAAAAGAAGATCACAAGAAGAAAAAAGATCGGGTCCCTCTTCTCAAAGAGGGCAAGCATCAACAATGAAATTCACATCACTAAACGTCAGGGGTTTGTCGGACCTGTCAAGAGCGGCGATTCTTGGCAAGTTGTTCAAAGACAAGTGCCTCAACCCTAACTTTATCTGCTTAGAAGAGGTTAAAATCGATGGAGAGGATCTACATAAACGTTTTAAATGCATTTCTCCATACCACCTTTGGTTCTCCACTTCTCACCCTAGGGGGGTGGGGGTGCTGCGATCAGTATTAGTCACTCCTTGTCTGGCAGTGTGACCTCGACTTTTGAAGATCGGAATCATTGTTGGATTGCTGCCTCTATTGGGTTCCCTTTTCAGTTCATTGTGGTCTCAATTTATGCCCCTAATGGAAAAGTAGATAGTAAAATTGATACTTGGACTTCTCTCCACTCCCTCTCACATAATGTTTTGATTGTGGAGACTTTAACATGGTTGAGTTTCCTATAACATTGTGGACCGATAACATTTTTTTAAGTTCGAGAGGTGTAGCGCAAGGAGCTCGAGGCGGAGAAGAGCTATAATCCACAGGGTCACACCCCTCACGGTTGTTGGAGCTTCTACCATTGTGTGCGTGTAAGAGAGAGAGTGTGTCAATTCTTTGAAGTATCTGGAGCCTGGAGCTGTAACGCAAGGAGCTTAAGACTGAGAAGAGCCTCGAGTACGTCATTTGCGCGGGACATACACATCATACGTCTAAGATTTTCTCATTATCTTGGGGCAACTCTAGGGAGGAATCTCAACGGCTGTTCGATGGTTTGATGCTTTGTCATTTGTTGCGTACATGGATAACAGTTTTGGACTCCTTACGTAAAGCAGATTTTGAGAATAATATGCAAGGAAGGTTTTGAGCTTCACGGATTCTGCAACGATCGCAATTGAAGAAGAATCATCGATGTTTTTCCAACGGGGTTTTCAAAAGATATCGCTTACCATGTCAAGTAGTAACCTGATTGACAAAAAAAAAAATCTTGAGATCCAAGAAACTTTGCTACAAGCGATTTTCCAATTGAAACATCGCTGGAATTATGACAATCGTGAATGGATCAAATTTGAGGAAGTTATTTCTCTAAGATTGCGTTAAGATGTCCTATAGGTAAAACCCTAGAAACTCACCAAACCCAAGTTGTATCAGAAACCAATGCAACGAAACAGTCCAAGGATGTGGAAGAGACTAAAAATAGAGAAGATGAAGAGAAGGTGGAGGAATTCAAGGATGTAAAAAGGATGAAGAAAAGAAGACCAAGGAAACAACAAAAGGGTGAATCTTGTCATCTTCAAGAATCATCAATTCTCGAGAAAGACGTCAACATTTATGATTTTCCTAGATACTTCAGTCACACACAAGACACTAGACCTTTTGAATGAGACATTTATGATTTATCATTGGATGTTGTCATTGCATTGTTGTTCAAATAGACAATAAAATGTTGAGCTTGCCTTACATACACATTAATGTATCCAAGTACTCCATTATGAACATCTTTGACACTGATGCAAGCAACTCTATCAGATTGAAGAAGCTCGACGTTGATCTTCATACTGAACATGGTGGATAGATATGGCCGTCACACCATAGATTGCATATTATGTGCCGAGGGGAGCCTAAATGCTCAGAAGAAGGCGCATATCCAAAAGTCTGAATAGAGCCTAATACTGTTAAAAAAAGAGAAAGTAAGAACGACTAATGGTAGTGAGAGTAAGTAGGTAATAGTGGACGTTTCACATAGGAGAGGACATAAAGGAGGGTTCTTGAATGAGCATAAACATATTTATTCATATGAAAATGTAACCAAGCATGTACGCAAGGAGATACACAGGGACTAGAGTAAGAGGAATTATGCACCTAGCTTACTTTCCAATTTGTTTTCTAGTTATGCTAAGAGGGCCCTCGTATGTATAATCAAATTTTGAGTTCATGTGTGACTAGAATAATATTATGGAGGAAGATAAAAGGCTACAACTTCTCTTGATAGGTGAGACCACTAACTTATGTGGGAACGCAAGTGCATATTAATAACTCACCTAGAATGCACTAAGAGATCACTTCCTCGGGAAATTTTTAAGATGAGGGTTTCATGAGAGGTTTTTCTCGTAGCTAGACTATTTCCAACATGGAGTGAAGAGTGGTATTGACCATTATGTGTAGAGGGAAGAAACAATGGTTCAAGAGATGGAGGCCAATTCCTAAAAATAAAGCACAAAGTTAGAGGGTAAAATCAAGATTGCAAGTTTTCAAGGCGCACTAATTTATTGGGTTGATGAGACATGCTAATCGGATTGAAGCAAAAGATGATGAAAAGAACCCCAAAGTACAAAAAATATGTAGACATTGAAGAACGTAAATACCAATGGTAGCTTTGGAAGCAATGTACATAGTCGAAGTGCCTATGGAGTTGAGTTGTGAGGTAGTGTCTTTTATGGGAAGTCCTACATTTGTTCCATCCATGAATACCATTAAAAATTTCACCTAGTAGTATATCAAATCCAAGAATTGGATAAGCTTTAGTCGCTAGTAGCCAAACAAGAAGGATTATAGATATGGGATCCAAAGACATCTTTTCCTTGATGAGAAACTTTCTCAACAGCTTTGCCTTGAGCACCTAATCCACGGCCCAAATTCTTGCACCATCATTTTTTCAGTGCATATATAGAGCTACATTACAAGGAGGTCAAAGTCTTTCCACCAGACTTCACTTGCTGAAAAGAGACAATCAACAAAGCAAATAACAAAGAGTAATTATTTATGGATGTAATTACCCATCACTAAAAGACACAACATTAAACATCGACTCAAAAGTAACATGCTGGGTAAAAAAATAGATCTCCGAAGGACTTGCCATCACTTGATCACCCAATGCCTGAGCCTTTTGTCGATCCATTAGATACATCAATACAATGATTACTAACGTTTCTTTAAGCAACATACATAGTACTAGAAGCTTTGACATGTGAAAACCATCTACTCAATCATAAGCTTGTCGTTTGCACCTTTCAGGTCGATTGCATCCCCCAACTATACATATTTTATAATGGCACATTAAAAAATCATCCAAATATATAGTTGTGAATCTCATGCATAAGAGGCATACATACATATGTATTATATTTGCTAAATTACTAATTTTTTTCCTCAAGTTGTATTACTAACAAAACACTATCTAGTATAAATAACAAGTCTACTTATATGAGTAGATTTCTCACCTTTGCACAGCTTCAACTCAGAAAGATGTAAGTAGAAATAAGGAGGGAGCTCCTCATGCAAACCAAGGAAGCAAAAGACAACTGTGAAAAAGATCAACATATATAGGTTCCAATGGTCAAACCCAATAAGAGACCAACACAAAGTGGTAAATTTAATATCACTTTAAATTAATCTTCAATTTTTTTAGATAACAAACGTTCTTATCAACGTTGCCTTGAGAACCTATGTCAAGGCCCAAGTTCTTGCACCATCGTATTTCAAGAGCATTCCAAAGTATGCATATATAGGATACATTACAAGTTCATACATATATAAAGGTACATTACAAGTTCATTCATATATAGAGCCACATTACAAGTTCATTCATATACAGAGCTACATTACAAGTTCATTCATAAGTGAGGAATTCTCAATTTAGCTCATGCAGTGCATCCTTGGTCCATCAAATCAACATGGGTGCAAAACTTAGCATGGTGTTTCACAAGGCCAAATATTATCAATATGCAAGCTCCATAAGACATAAAGATGCTTAGAGCTTCACTAAATGCACCAAGATAAAAGGAAACAACACATATGAGATTCGAAAATAATTAAAAGAGCATAATATTAAATCAGAGAACTCAATAGCTAGACATCACCAATAACAACAAGCTCTAAATCAGAGATTTGACAGACCACTTTCACATGGACAACTATAAAGGATCTTCTGGATGATGACAAGATTTAGAAGGGGCCGAGTGTTTTAGTTAGTGGAGGTGAAATAAATGTCTTTTACAAATGTTTGCAAGCTTGTAGTCTTACAGAGTTGAAAATACTTTTAATACTAGTTTGTGTAGAGATGGGACAAGTCTTCCCATTAAATTCCACAAAACGAGAGTGAGACTTGAGTGTAATTTGTATTATTTTTGGCGTTTTTACACGTTATTTATATTGATAAACGAGATGGAGATCATAAAAAGAACAAGGCCCTGACTTGTAGAACACTTTTTGCTGCCCTCACTTGTAGAACACTTTTTGCTATTGTTAGCAGTGATCATTTATCTCTTTCAAGAATCATGTGCATGGGTTCTTGCTTATTTCAACTCTGGTTTCTGCATCTTTTGATGTGTCTTACTCTTCTTGAATCATAACATGATTCCTATTTTTAGATTGATTTCTTCAGATTATTGTGAGTAATTTTGAACTTATTCAGGTGCAAGTAACTTCTCGAGATAAACAACATGCAGACTTTCATGTTGTATATAGTATTGTATATACTTTCCATTTGTAATTCACCTCTAACAGCTTATAGATTTTTTTGATAGATTCATTATAAGTGATCATTTTCATGATAAATGTTGAGAGAGTTACAAACATCTTATTGATTTGTTATTTTCTCATTTCAGTTTTATAAATGAGCACAACTTGGTGTTGAGAGAGAAATCATATCACTATGATGAACTAATTATTGATCATTTTTTACCTCATTGCGATTGAGGCATTCTTCCCTCTTGATCATGAAGTGATTGGATTGTGCTTTGATTGGTGATAGTTGATCATTGTTGAGCACACTCTTGAATGATCGTATGGATTAGTGGGAGAGAACATGGGAGCAAGAGAAAACACTTGCGCATTGTGTCTACTCACAAATATGAGTGCAACTAGATTGGGAAAACTCTTTGCAAATAAAAAGTAAAGGTGTATAAGCATTTCATCAAAGTCCACGTGGATGAAGAGTGTCTTTTTCTTTACATTCTCTTTGATATATACGACAGTCATTTCATTCACCTTTTATTTTAACACAGAAAGATCCTTCTATTTGTAAGAAAAAACACCTATCGGGCTATGATGGCAATAGGGGAACAAGACAAAAATACAAGGTGTAAAATCACCCCAGATGATAACTCAAATACTCAACAACCCTATCTTCTAGGGGAGGCAATGTGGGGAGGGTAAGAAATTAAGGAAGGTGGCCAGTTGCTCAAACAAATACTGTCACCATGAGTGGTGAAGAATTGGCCTTTCTTCCAAAGCTACAGAAAGGCTGCTTGCTGTCATGTAATACAATTGAATTAATCCCCCTGAACACAACCCAAATGCTAATGCAAAATTTGAACTAGCTCCGATGATACGTGTTGCACAATCTCGACTCGAGTAATGATGTGTCGCTTGAAAACCTGCTAGCACCTTGCCCCCCAAAGGAACCACATGGTAAGACTAGTGATCACCTTCCAATATGGCTCACCCTCACTGCTCCAAGGAGAGATGTGCAGATCTTCACAGGCATCAACCCACCCATTGTGAATCAGAATAACCATAGTGTTAATCTCATGCTTATAGCTGAGGGTGGGGCTACACAGAGAGCCCCAAGCAACAAAACCCCAAGTGATTGTATGGAACACCATCCGCTAGATAAAAAGTCTCAAGATCCTTTACCAAATCTTCTTTGTGAATGGGCAATCCCAAAGGCGATTCCGTTATGACTCCAAATGATAACGACAACATGTACAATCGGGAGGTTGGTCCCCATAGCTAAGCTAGGTACCAATAATAATGCTCTTATGGGTAACCAAGCATTGAAATAGGATCACCTGATGAGAATACTCAACATCCTAGATTGGATGCGAAAAGGATAAGAGAAACTCCTCCGTGAGCCGACCACATGGCCAAAACTGAGCCAAAGTAGGCTAGACAGACAACTATTGAAAGAAGGGAATAGTTCTTCCCTCGTTGAGGATAGAGGATATTGTTGTACAAGTGGTACATTTCCAACATTTTTAATCAAGTGTAAAGTGTTAAAATCCACATAGTTAAAATCCACGTAGATATGGTCATGACATACACGCAGAGATCGACATACAGACTCACACTCGCGGCCGTGGAATAGAATATGATCGTTGTGTTCCTCGCAGTGAAGCATGGACATGCACATCATTTTTATTGATTCGATATGTTTTTGTATATACAAGTGCCACATCATCAAATCTCCCCCTCAAGCTCAGAATGAGCTTGAATACAAAGTGCAAGAAACACAAATGTCCATACAAGATGAAATAACATGAAATGAAATCTAAATACAATTTAAAGCTTTCTAACTCCTAAAGCTTCTCTGAAGTAGATGAATTTTTCTTTGGGAAGAGCTTTGGTGAAGATATCCGCCACTTGTTGTCCAGTGCTAATGTGAATCAGTTCCACTTCTCCTTCGATGACCTTCTCATGAACAAAGTGATAATGAACTTCGATGTGCTTGGATCTCGCATGATAAACTTGATTCTTTGATAACATTATGCTCCTCACATTGTCACAATAGATGACCACCTTTCTGTCAAAGTAGACTCCCATGTTTTCAAGTAGATACTTAATGCATGTTGTTTCACAAATGTCCTGTGTAATGCCTGTTGGTGCATTTTACCCAAGCCTACATGCTTGATATATTTGATATCATCCTCATTCGTAAGTCACATGAGTAGGCATGTGAACACCTCTTGTAAAAGAGTTCATTTTTATCTCTTGTATTTGAGAAAAGAAAAAGGAAAAGGATGGCTTACCTCATGCATGATGTAAAAGCAATTTCGTGGCTCTAACTACCAAAACCCACGACTTTTTGAGATGAGGGAATATCTCCTAACTTTGGGGATCACTTTTAGGTGGAGCCATTCGAATTCGAATTCAAAACTCCCTCCAAGAATAGCTATAAAAGGAGCAAGAAGGAAGAGGCGATTAGCAAGCCTTGTACGTGACCACTTCATGTCATTTTGTAGAGATTGAAGAGCTTACTCCATAGCTCTATCATTCTACTCCCATTGTGCAAAGATTAATTACCAATGTGGTGGTAATCATACATGAATCTATACATTTATCATCATTTACTCCTCTCTTTTGTTCTCTGCTATACTCACTCAGAGCAGTACCTTCAGAAGGTCATATCTCACGTTATACTGATTCTTTTTCAGTGATTTAACATGCATTGGATAGCTCTTACTGTCTAGTTTCTGCATATCAATTTTCAAGGTCATTGGATTTATCTTTTGGAGATATATGCAATTTACTGCTCACTGGTCTATCTCTACAGAGCCCCGAGAATGGTGGGCATGTTCCAGAAATTGATGAAACTTGTTCTCAGTGCTCAGTCCATCATTTGAAGTGTTTGAACTTGGATTGGGAAGCTTGCTAAGTCTATTTGCTATGCCCAAAAGGAATTTCTCTAATTCCTACCAGGTTGAGAGCACTATTCAATTTTTCCAGCAGGTGTATGTCCAAAAATAGCAAGTTTTGGGAGCTAGTCATTTCGCAACTAGTCTATCTTGACTTAAACTTTTGGGATACATGTTCCAAAGTACTTGGCTGATATTTTGGTGGATTTAGGAAGCTCAAAGGGTCTACTAATCAACTCTGAAGTCTCAGTTGGCTGGTGTGAAGCTGGTTGTAGCAGCACCTACTCATCTTTGGATTGCATCCACCATCTCTCTTCACAATGCCTCTATATTGAGCTTTGGTACTTGACAAAGCGATAGTTGGTTTCTTCTTGCTACTTCAAGAAATGATTGCACTTCCAAGCAAAAATGAAAATCTACTTGTTGATCTTCGATCCATGACATTTCGTGCCCAATCTACATCTGTGTATGCATATATACATGGTTGAACTTTTCTCTTATAAAACAATCCAAAGTTGCATGTTCCTTTGACTCCTAAAGCTTCATCTTCATCATAAATTTTTCATGAAAAACTATAATTTGATCATCTTCAAAGTCCTGCTAAAAAAATCATCAACAGCTAGACACACAAGTTTAATTAGTTTCATAACCATACATTTATCTTCATTCCTGCAAAAGAAAATCCATATTAAGAGAAAAATCCATACATCCTTTTCATTAACATCAATCGAAATTCATTAATTATCTTCATCGTATTCCATCTAATTCCTGTAAAGCATACATTCCATTACCATAAACTTTGAGCACCACATAAGGTACAAACCAACGCCGTTTTAACTTCCTATGTGCATCATACTGAGAATGAAATGTGCTATCATAAATCAAAACCCAATCATCAATTTGAATTGGCTTTGGCCTTAACCTATGTGATTTATCAAAATATTTATTATTTTTAGTTCAAGATTCTTTTAATTTAGCTATCGCTTCCTCTATCTTTTCATTTCGTTGCTCAAGTTGTTTAATTCCTAGAGCCAAAAGATCTTCAATAGACAGATTGTCATGCCATGGAAGAGTAGACCAAGCAAGTATTTGCGTATGAACAAGAAAAGTAGGGCCCTCTTTCTATTTTCCCTTTAACCTCAAGGTTATAAGCAGTGGTAAGAGCTAAATGAATTCCATGCTTAGCAAAGAAATCTCTAGCCTCTTGAGCATCTAATTCTCCCCTATTAGCCACTTCTTCCTCAACATAACCAAATCTCAAAATTACATCTTGAAGTAAAAATTTACATACATTGAATGTTGTTTTAGATCATAGAGCTCGACCTTCTACATGGTTTGTAAGGTCTTCTCGTGCAAGTACTATGTACCAGCCCATAAAGTATCATGCATATTTTTCATGAATTGCATTTGAAGTTGTTTAGTTCCTAGTACTCTTTGAGGAAATTTAATCTTCCCCCTTGCATGTCTCCAAATTAGTCCATCTTTCAAGAAAAAACTAAAAGCTCTTTTCTTGATATTCTTAAATCTATTTGAAAATCATGCAAGTGATCTACTCAAAGTACTAAGATACCTCCCAATGTCTTGCCACACTCCTTCATATTCATCAATGTTAAATTATTCATACACATATGCTTCAAAATCATAATTAATTGCAGATTTAGTATCTAGTTCTACTTCATCATCTTAATCATACCTAGCTCTAGAAACCATACCAGCAACAGAATTAGATTTTCCTACAATATGAATCAAAACCAGATTTATATATTTAATGTAAGAAATCCATTGAAGCATAGCAATATCAGGTGATGAACAATTTGTTATCATTCCTATCAGTGATAAGCAATCTATCTCGACAATTACATTTGCTCCTATAAAATATTCTTTATTAGTCTTTAATTTCACAAGAAAGAGATTCATGCAATAATTGAATTACGTCAGCAACATCCTGCATCTCTACCTCTTGTAAAAGAGGGAAACTCTTTCTTTTTATTAATTTAATGAAATTTTCTTTAAACTCATTTTTTGCAATTAAAAATATTTGTTTGAGTGTCATAGTTATTGCACTTTTGAACAAGATATCGTACAATAGCTCTTTTGCATCAACCTTTTATTCTAGTTACGATATAAGAATAGCTTTAGGAACTCTTTTTGGTTTCTTTTCTTGTTTCTCTTTAGTTTGTTTTTCTGTTTTAGGAGTTTCCTCTAATTTATGTGAAGTTTTTTTTTGGTTCATTGATCATAGGTTGTTTTCCCTCCCCAATTTCTTTTCTTTTCTGTTCATTTGCTCTGCAATTTTTGCCTTGTTCAAATTTTCTTTTCTTAGGCTTAGCTTCATCTCTCATTTTGTTTCTAGTAGCTCGTCTTCCTGCATCATTTATATCTTTCTTATCATCCCACTTTCTCTTTTCTTCAACATTCGCAATATGGGAATATATCGAGAATTGATCGACGGGTGAGTTCCAAGCAGGCTTTAGCATAATGTCCTCCCCAGCCTTAATTAATGCTTTAATTGAGTAGTTCCTTGTTTCTCTAGCTTGCTTGGGATTTCTCTGCTCATTGAAATTGCTTTGGTTCGTCAATTGAGGAACTAGTTGAGGCCAAATTGGAGGATTAGAGGTCCTAATGGAGGATTAGGAGTTGAAACAGGTTGAGGATATATAATAAGTTGAGTTTGGACAATAGGTTGAGTTTGGATTGAGGATTGATCTTGTAAATTCAATGCATACACTACAGTTTGTAAAGGTGATACCTCTTTAGACATGTTTTCATGCATCTGCATCATGTTGTCCAACTTATTAAATAAAATCTCAAATTGTAGCTCAATTGGGACTCAAGATGTAGATGCAATTGGCTCAACCTTTGAGGCTATTTGTGTATCCCCAATTGCATGAGTAGGAGGAAAACCGGAAGATGGTTGAGGCATTGAATCATAAAGAAGTGATTGGCATTGCTTCATATGAGAAACCACCTCAACCACTATCTTCACAACGGCCCAGTCATCTTTAAGTCCATATTTTTTACCCGGATCTTCAAGTCTACATTCAACCTCTACCCTTATATCTAGGCTCAAAATCGTAAGGAAATATAAGACATTGTTTCGAGTAAGGGCTACCCCAGTCTCTTCTCGTGATTGAGAAAATCGTTTCATAAACTCACTATGGAGTTGAGTTAAAGCAACGTGAGGTTTAGGGGAACTAATCCATTTCATGAATTCCTCTCTACTATGTTGACTATAATCCTCTAGAAAAAATTATTTATGTAACTCCTTATTGAATGCATCCCATTCATGTTTATCATGTAGTTCCATAATAGCCCTAACCTTACCACGGCAAGTCTACCTAGATATGTTTTTCATTTCATCTCAGGCAAGCCATGACTTGGCTAATTCTTTGAATGTATCTAAGTAATTTGTGACATACACCTGTGAACTTCCCTTTATCTTTTAGTAAAGTTTCAACAACTTTTTGACCTTGCGTCTCTTGCATCATGTTCTTAAATAGTTCTTCCATTTTTATATTTTGATTTGTTTTAGCTTGAACCATCCTAACAATGTCTTGAACTTCTTTCTTTACCCTTTCTTTATGTTCAGCTACTAAATCTATATTCTATTGGAGTCCAGTTTTGATTTTTGAAAATGCACCAATGTTTTGCAATTAAACCTATGAGTTACACTTAAACCAAAATTTTGCACTTAACCAAGATTTTGCACTTTAATCAAAGAATTGAAAAGTAAAAGAAACCATACCAATGGGGCTCGAAGAAAAGGTTCAAAAATAGTGCTTATGTGAATTTGAATACATTTATTGTCATTTAATCAAATCCCAAATACATATGTTGCTAATATGTGTATAAACGTTCAATTCTTCTTTTGTCGATGAAAGGGGTGGCGAGATGAGGATTGCCTACTTGCCAATCTTTGTGGAGGCACTCACATCAATTGATCAGCCCTCGACAACCAGAAGAATGCAAATTTTCACGACATAGCCATTGCTCCCAAGGATGAAGATGTTGTTGCAACAATTGTTGAATCCTATGAATACATATGCAATGATAATTGGAAATGTCTGACTGAGTCGCAAAGCTGATGTTTCACGTCGGGCTCACCAATTTCGAGTTGTGGGTTTTCACGTCCGGTTCACCAATGTCACAACATGTACATGCTCGGATGATGGATCAAGTCATCTGCCAAATCGATCGGCACATGCTGGGTGTTTGGCACAAGCTCAAGGGTTTATGTAAATTTGAGGAAAGCTTACTACTAGTATTAAATAGCTATAATTGCTTATTTTTGTCTAGGAGTTCATATCTAAGGTGAAATGATTTTCTAATGAACTTATTTTGAATCCTGACCAGAATCTTCTCCATAATGTTGTGAGAAAGTTCACCAGGTATATTAGTACCTTGTTTGGGAATGCCTTCTTTAGAGTGACCATAAATGGCACTTTAACCAAACCCTTCAAGCTTTGTGGATCCATTAGATAGGGATGCCCCTTTGCCTGCCTTCTTTTCGCTATTGCCAGTGATTCTCTAGGTTGCTATGAGCAAAAAAACCATAAAAGGCATAAATTACTAATTCCCCTTTTCAACTTGGCCTTCAAATGTTTGTTGATGAAGTTTGGAAATAGGCGCTCAAGTTTGGCGCGCTTCCATCTTGTCTCAACAATAGGATTATCAAGTTAATACACAAAAAAGGGGAAAAGAACAGAATAGAGAACTGGCGTCCTATTACGATGCTCCAAACAGGATACAAGATCATTGCCAAAGTCATTGCCAACAGAATCTCTTGCCACTTGAGAGCATGGTTAAGCAAGGACCAAAAAGGTTTCATCAAAGGCAAGTCAATTTTGGAAACCATTATAGATATTTGGAAAGGTCTTGAATTTGCAAATGAGTCTAAAAAAGACGTGGTCTTCCTCAAGATCGACTTTGATAAAGCCTAGGACAGACTGGAATGGAACTATATTTTGCAGTCGCTCCAAGATCTTGGATGTAGTCGGAAATTCACCAAGATGATCGCGACCCTTCTCGATAACGCATCGACCCAAATTAACATTAATGGCAAACTTTCGAAGGTGATCAAACTTAGAAGATCTATCAGACAAGGGTGCCCATTGGCTCCCCATCTCTTTGCCATTGCCACGGAAGGGCTTAGCACGCTGGTGGAGCATCAGGTGGCAGCAAGTAATATCAAAGGCCTCTGTTTGCCTCATGACCATAGTCAGATCACCATGTGACTTTTTGTCGATGATATGAACGCATTTGTCCACAATGATAGTACCAGCCTGGAGACCTTCTGGAAGTGTCTGGCTACTTTTTCTGAAGCCTCTGGATCCACAATAAACTACTCTAAGACCGCCTTTAGAGCTACTGTTGCGTCACAGCCCAACCTTCTCATAGATCAAGGCTGTCAAATCATTCCGCAGGGCCAAATTTTTCGGCTTCTTGGGATTCCCTTGGGGTTTGGCGTCTCTATGGAACAACGGTGGAACCGGGTGCTGGCCAAACTCGAAAACAAGCTTAACTATTGGAGAGGTATGCAAATCAATCTTGCTCGTCGTGCTATGGTTATCAGCACATTCCTCTTATCATCTACCATTTATTTCCTTTCTTGTTGGAGACCGAAAGAGCAAGATTTGTCCAAACTTGATAGTATTTGTAGAAACTTCCTTTGGATGGGGGACCACAATAGGAGGGGGGTGCCTAAAATCAAATGGTCCATCTGTACCAACCATAGAGATAGTGGGGGACTTGGTATCCTGGACATTGGGTGCATGGCTTACAAACTAGCGGCCAAATGGATGATAAAGGCTTGGTGCAATGGGGAGGCCTCGTGGGCCAAGTTGATCTTCAGAAACAAGAATGATTTGGCTCTCATGGGTTTCCCAAATTGGAAGAATCTTGACATCTTGACCTTGTTGTTTTCCTCGATCCCTATCTTCCCGAAAGGCTCCAATCTCGTGTGCTCCCTATGGAAGAGTTGGAATAAAGTCAAAAGCTACACAAGAATAAGTGAAGACTGGAAGTGGGAAGCCGGAATTAGATAAAAGGACTCTATCTAGTTTTCGATCCATGGCATCCGGAGTGTGGAATCTTGGAACATTCAAAATGCCAAGAAGTTATGGAACAAAGGCTTCAAAAAATGGAAACATCTCTGGAAACAAGACACCAACTGCTGGATCAACTTCGACGATATTGACCCTTGTGTCAACATTTCGTATGAAGAATGGAACACTTTGCAAAGCAGATGTCTCGCCTGGGACCGACACAAAGTTCGCCTTCTCATGGGACATGACACGTCGAGCTTGCTTGGTCTCAAAGGGCACAATGGGAATAGCCTATCAAAAATCCCAAACATCAAAGAAAGGATTGACTATAAGGTTAACCTCAACAAGAAGTGGTGCCTGTCATGGATGCGGCTTCGGTGGGACATGAATTTCATGGCTATCTGGCACCCCCTCATAGAAATAAAAAAGTCTCTCCTCTTATGGAAAATTCTTCATCATGGAATCTGGACCAACCTTAAGGCCAGCAAATTTTGTGGGACTCCTCCCTGGTGCAAACGCTGCTACCGGTCTATCGAAGATGTATCACACATCTTCTTTACCTACCCCAACTCCAACAGACTGTGGCAGACGGTTGGAAAGAAAATTAGACTTCAAAAACATCTAAGTTGGCAGCAAGCCCTGCTGGGAGAAGCAATCGGCTGCTGCATGACTCTCTAGAACGCCATCAGAGAGGAGCTCCTATGGAAAATCTGGCGGGAAAGATGTGCTTTGAACTTCGGTGACTCCCCCAAAGAGTGGTCAATTGAGAAATCATTGTTCCTCCTTGGCAAAAGGATTGTTAACTGTAAGAAATCCCCCCCTTTAGGCATCATCAAGTACTCCTTCTGATCAATAACAAGCTTAAACCCAAGTGGGCCCCACATGAGGGTGATGAGAGGGTGATTAACCTTCTTTGTAATGTCATCTAAGCTCTGTAAAAGCTTCCCCTGCTTTGTGGGATTTGGGGGGTCCCGTGGGCACTTAGTCCCATTCTCTTGTACTTTTCTTTATTTAATTCAAGTCCGGGAGAGTAGGCTAATGCCGAACTTCCTTTATATTAAAAAAAAAATGTTTGTTGATGACATGAACATGTGCACTAATGCTGATGATTTGTCTACTGCCACTTTTTTAGATTATCTTCATACTTTTTTGTTTAGCTAGTGGCATGATTAATCACAAGAAAACTAGGCTCGTTTTCCTCTAATAATGACATTCCTACTTGTGTTACTAATATTGCCTATGATATCTTTAAAGAAGGAGTTGTTTTTAAGGTCCTTGGCATCCCTATGGGTTTTAAAGTTTCCTTTCAACAAAGATGGGATTGGACAAGAATGATCCTGGAATGGTTGGATAACTATGTGGGAAAATTCTCAAGCGTCCATATAAGCACACAACTTGGAAGTCCTTCCTACACGATGGTGAACTAGTAAGCTTCCAAATATGGCTTCAAAACTTGGAAGTCCTTCCTACACGATGGTGAATTAGTAAGTGATGATTTCCTTAGGTCACTACCTAATTTTTCTTTCTCTTGTATGCAGGTCCTTATCAAAGCTAGAGATCTTCTAGAAGAGAAATGGCACCACTGTAAGAGGAGGAACCTAGAGCTACAGGAAGTGGCAAGAGATATGTCTTTGAAATTCAAAAGTTGCAAAGGGGCTGTTGCTTCTATTTATCAAAAACGCGATAAAATATGGAAAGTTCAATGGAGCCTTGTCCAATGGAGATACACATTCTGGTGCATTTGTGACTTCCCCTTTTCAATAAAGCAGTCATACCTTCAATGGATAATCTTTCAAAATGGCCTCTAGACTAGAGCTAGGGCTAAAGAAAAGTAATATTAATGATGTCTCATCTACTTCTATGGTAGGGAGGAAGATTTACATCACCTATTTGCGGATTGTTCTCATGCCAAGATGTTTTTGGCAATATTTAAAGCCTTTTATGAAAAGCAAGAACTTCAACTCTCTTGGGCTGCAAGAACTTCTTCTTGGTAATTCCTACCATATGGATATTGCCTTCTAGTAGATCTGGAGAAGCCACACTTCATGGCTAATATGGCTCATCAGAAACCAATTGGTTTTTCAAAGTGGAAAAAAATTCTATTTGTTAGCTCTTAAAAGGGTGCTGACCCGTTCTGGATGGGAGTCCTTAAAGTCCATGGAAGAAGTTTTAAAGTCTTCTCAAAATTTCTAGTCGATTGTCATGGATCACCCTCCTTCTAAGTGGAAGCAAAAGCTTCTTTTTGTTTACTCTCATGATAGAGTATTAATGTACCTCCACTCTGGCTTTCACCTCACTCCTTGTAATATTCCCTAATAGGTTTTTCTTGAGCGTTGGGGAGGACAGATCCTTTGTATTTCTTTTCTACTGTTCCAACATGTGATGTGTGGGCTCTTACCCGCTGCTCAGTTGTAACATTCTTTCATTAATAATACTTTTCTTTTTCCTCAAAAACTAACTTATTGTTTGATTCTTTATATATTCTCTTTTTGGTTAAGAAAAATAAATAAAGTAACAATAGTACATTAATTAATGAATAATGCGGTTTCAGTATGACTTATTTGCATGCGCACATGTTATAGCTACATAACTGAAGTTTTACTGTTCGTTAGGCGCGTGTAGAATATACGTTAAGGTGAGAATATAAATATATATATATATATATATATATATATATATATATATAATATAAAGAAAACAAAAAGCTACGTAAGTACGAGGGCTCTTGCAAAAAAAAATAAAGTGGACTCTCCCCCCCCCCCCCCGGGGGGCGCGTCAATCCTAACGAGTCTTAAAGAAAGAGGGGATGGTGATGCCGTGTTTGACGGTGAACCATATCATTTAATTCACATTCCGAGGATCGATAATCACTCATCATATGAGTGTTCAAAAGGAAGACTTTTACCCTCGGATAAGTAAGTGGCGATGGCGAGGAGAGCTGCTGCTGAAACGGCGGAGGTCCAATTAGCCGAAGACTAGGGAAGCAAGAGCTGCTGGCGGTGGCGAGTAGAGCTGCTGCTATAACGGCGGTGGTCCTGGCGATGGCGAGTTGCTTTTGATAGCTCTGAGAACTGGAGAGCTGAAGCTTTTGAAGGGAGACTTCGTCGTTATTGCTGTTGAGAGAAGCCATCGTAGTGGCTTGTTCTCTGAAACTCTGAAACCTCTTGGCGTCCTCGTGACCGACTCCCCTTCCCATATGGGTTGAGGTTTGAGTCGTCGACACGACCGGACGCCCTTAGGGTCTGTGTCGCGTGTATCGCGACGCGCCCGATCGGGTATCGCAAGTATCGCGACCTCGTCCCGGTGTACCGTCGGGTATCGCGTGTTGCTTGTTACCGCCCAGTATCGCGATCGCTGGATCTGTTGCCGCGAACGTCGCCAATTTGCTCCCGCGTGTATCGGGTGTCGCTGGTTGCCGCCCAGTATCGCTAAATTTCCGCGTGTATCGCGATCGCTGCCTGCTGCCCTGTATCGCGATCGTTTGCTGCTGACCAGTATCGCTCGATTGTGGGTATCGTTTGGGGCCGGGCTCACGCGCTCCGTGTATCGCGATCGTCTTGCTGCTGTCCAATATCGTTTGGGGCCGGACTCACGTGCTCCGAGTATCGCGATCGCTGCCTGCTGCCCGGTGGGTATCGTTTGGGGCCGGGCTCACGGGCTCCGGGCTCGCCTTGTTTCGAGGGAGCGGGCTGTATAAAAAAGGGGTGAGAGCAAGAAACGAGTCGCGAAAAAAAAAAGAGAGAAAAAAAAAGGGAGAAAAATAGAAAAGAAGAAAAAGAAAAAAGAGAAAGGAGAAAAAAAAAAAAAGAAAGACAGATAATTGAAGAAGGAGAGTGTTCTATGGGGGTGGGGTGCCTCCTTCTTATGTGGGATCTTGGGCTATCAGAGTTTTAGTATAAGACCTTCTTTTTTGTCTTGGATATGATGTCCCCCTCTCTGGTGAAAAGCAATCTGGCCCCTCCTCCCAGGGAGGCCGCTAACCTGGCCGCCTTGCTGGAGGGGGGTTCTTGTGCCGCCCAAGAGGCCCTCGAGAATGTTGAACCCCCCTTGGTCTCCCTCAACAGATCCGCAATTTTATCAACTCAGGAGGAGCTCAAGAAAGTCTGCCTCGTTGGCCAAATGTTTGGCCCTAGGCCCCCGCTCGAAACCGTGCGTCAGTGGCTTCGCAACGAGTGGTTCCCCCGCGGGCTCGTTGTTTGTAAGTGTCAGTTCTTGCCGGCAAACCACTTGCTGCTAGTCTTTGAGAATGAAGACATGGCGTTTCGGGCCCTTAGTGTCGGTACTTGGCAGCTCGGCCGGGCGACCCTGTGCCTTTTCAGATGGTCCCCTGACTTTACTCCCGACAAATCGAAACCGCTTCGATACCCACTTTGGGTTGAGCTCCCTAACCTGCCTTACTTCTTGTACAACTTTGTATGGGACATCGTTTCTCCCATCGGCAAGCCGTTGGCCTCACGCGAGGACATCGGTGGCATCATTTATGAAGGCGCAAGACACTCGTTCAATGCCCGGTGGCACCCCCAAATTTGTGTCGAGGCTGACCTCAGTCTGCCCCTCCCATCGAAGATTAAACTGGACTTGGGCGAAGGAGACGTCTGGGAGCAAGACATCATTTACAAAAACCTTCCCAACGCGTGCTTTCGCTGTGGCCAACAAGGTCACAAGATCAAAGATTGCCCTTCGAGACGGCAAAGGAAGCGAAATCAAGGAGCCCCTAAAAATGCTCAACACAACAATGGTGACTTGAGTCGCTCGATGAAAGCTGAGGACTTCAAGGGTCCCCCTAATCCAGAAGCTGATGCAGACGGGTTTATAGAAGTCAGAAGAAGAAGGAAAAGAAGCCCTAGGGCTACCTCCGAGCGAAACAACAAGTCTGTTTCCCCCTCCAGCAACTTATATTGCAATCTGGAAAAGGAAATCAATGAGTTTGACTTCCCAGGTGGGAACCTACTTGAGGAAGACACCGATGTCAAAGGCCTGGAGATCCCTGATAGTAAAGAAACCGTGCAGGAGGGCTACACTACAAGCAAAGAAGATGGATTCACCACTAGTAATGAAGACAACATGGATAGTGAAAGTTCCATCATTGGATCGACGATCCCGGAAACGGTGCCGAGCACGGGGCCCAGCTCCCCCCAGCAAGGTGTATCCCGCAAAGGAAAATAGCCTATGGAGCTACCCTGGAAAAGCCCCCACAAGAACCGATTTCTAAGTCGGGATCAGATCCCAGCGAAAAAGAAAGATGAAGCCAAGAGAAGAAAGGACAAGGCTCCCTCCCGCAAAGAGGGATCAATACAAAAATGATTGTCATCTCGCTAAATGCTAGGGGACTAACCGACCCCTCAAGAGCGGCCATCATTGGTCAATGGCTCCGCGACATTAGCTTAAAACCAGACATTATATGCATTCAAGAGATTAAAATTGACGGAGAAGACCTTCTGAAACGACTCAGACAGGTTTCCTCGGCCCATGTGTGGATTCCAACAAAGCACAGGCGGGGGTCCGGTGGAACGGCTATCGGTGTTAAATAGCCCTGGCTTGAAAAGCTTGAGAACTCCATTGAAGATGTAAATCACCGCTGGATTGCGGTTTCTTTCGGTGCTCCCCTCTGTGTTACTATGGTTTCATTGTACGCCCCTAACGGGGATTTGGAGAGGCTGAACACTTGGACTTCTCTTGACTCGCTTCCCCACAACGTGCTTATATGTGGAGACTTCAACATGGTGGAGGACCCTATGGACAGATGGATGGGCAAGGGCAGGGTCATCGACAGTCGGGAGAAAGAAACATGGGACATGACCAAACTCCACTTGGATCTGGTCGAATTCAAAGACTCGAATGGCTTTTCCTGGTCGAATCTCCAAGAGGGCGAAGATCTAAGGAAAGCTAGACTTGATAGATGCTACATCTCTCAGAGTTTTACTCATCTGTGGGGCCACCCTTCCATCTCGCAACGTACTGACCTCACCATCTCCGATCACTACCCAATCGTTATCACGTTTCAACCTCCCAACAGGACCCACAAGGCTCCGTGGTTCCATGCCAACGCTTCCACCTTCTCTCTCCCCTCCGTCCATCAAGAGATTGCCGATGTGTGGAAGGTGGCGTTCGCCTCTGGCTTGGCCCCAGCCAAGTGCTGGAGAAGTGCGGTCGACAAGTCTCGCAAGATCATGATCAGAACTAAGAAGATGCTCGAGACAGTGCGGCGGGCTCGTAGGGAAGCGCTTTACCACAGACTCTGGCGACTCGAGGAGGAAGTAAACAAAGGAAAACACCAAGCCCAGAAAGGTCTCCGAAAAATCAGAGCAGCCCTGAGATACGAGGAAGAAATACAAAGGAAAAACTTGCAAATCTTCTTCAAGGTGTGGTGGGCTGAAAAAGCCGACAAACCCACCAAAGAGATGTGCAGTATCCTTAAAAGGAAACACAACAGAGAGACGATTCCCCTACTGCTAGACCCACATGGCAATGTATGCAACTCGGAAGAAGAAAATGTTGGCATCATCGAAGGGCACTTCACGAGACTCTTGGGAACCTCGAACCCCCTCTCCCACCATAGAAGGGACTGCATGGCTGCCATTTCTAGGGTTTCCCTCCGGAGAATACCACCCAACCTCCACTCCCTACTTCATGCCCCGATCTCTGAATCAGAAATCATTGAGGTCATTGATGCCCTCCCTCTCGGTAAAAGCCCGGGACCCGACGGACTCACTAACGAGTTTTTTAAATCCTTCAAGCTGGTGGTTGCCACCCCTCTTCGGATGGTTTGGCAAGAAGCGCTAAAATATGGTGCTCTTCCTTCTTGTATAAATTATGGAATTATCAAGCTGATTCACAAGAAGGGGGAAAAAAATAGAATCGAGAACTGGTGGCCAATTACGATGCTCCAAACGGGATACAAGATCGTAGCCAAAGTCATTGCCAACAGACTCGCGTGCCACCTGAGATCTTGGCTTAGTGAGGACCAAAAAGGTTTCATCAAAGGCAGGTCCATCCTGGAAACCATTATGGATATTTGGGAAGGTATTCAATTTGCAAATGAGTCTAATCAAGATGTGGTCTTCCTCAAGATCGACTTTGACAAAGCCTACGACACGCTAGAATGGGACTATATTCTGCAGTCGCTCCAAGACCTCGGATGTAGTCAAAAATTCACCAAGATGATCGCGACCCTTCTCGGCAACGCAACGACCCAAATTAACGTTAACGGCAAACTTTCGAAGGCGATCCATCTTAAAAGATCTATTAGACAAGGGTGCCCTCTTGCCCCCCTTCTCTTCGCCATCGCCACTGAGGGGCTGAGCAGACTTGTGGCTCATCATGTGGAGGCTGGCAATATCAATGGCCTCCAGCTACCGTACGACCACAGTCAAATCATCATGAGACTTTTTGCCGACGATATGAACGCGTTCGTTCATAATGATAATACCAGCCTGGAGACCTTCTGGAGGTGTCTTGATACCTTTTGTGAGGCCTCTGGATCCAAAATCAACCACAATAAGACCGCCTTTAGGGCCATTGTGGGACATCAACCTGGCCTTCTCATTGATCATGGCTGTCAAATCATTCCGCAGGGCCAAATCTTTCGGCTGCTCGGAATCCCCTTGGGGTTTGGCGTCTCTATGGAGCAGCGATGGAACTGGGTGCTGGCCAAACTTGAAAATAAGCTCAATTACTGGAGAGGCATGCAAATCAACCTCGCTGGACGGGCGATGGGTATCAACACGTTCCTCCTCTCGTCTACCATCTATTTCCTTTCTTGCTGGAGACCGAATGAGCAAGGCCTGTCCAAACTGAATAGCATCTGCAGAAACTTTCTTTGGACGGGTGATCATAACAGAAGGGGGGTGCCTAAAATCAAATGGGCCATCTGCACCAGCCCTAGAGATAGCGGGGGGCTTGGCATCTTGGACATTGGGTGCATGGCTAACAAACTGGCAGCCAAATGGATGATTAAAGCTTGGTGCAATAGGGAGGCCTCGTGGGCCAAGCTGATCTTCAGAAACAAAAATGAGCTAGCCCTCACGGGGTCCCCGAACTGGAAGAACCTTGACATCATGACCCTGCTATTCTCCCCGATACCTGTTTTCCCGAAAGGCTCCAATCTCGTATGCTCTCTTTGGAAGGGCTGGAATAAAGTCAAAAGCTTCACAAGAATTAGTGAGGACTGGAAGTGGGCGGCCGAAATCAGACAAAACGACTCTATCTAGTTTCCGATACATGGCATCCGGAGTGTGGAGTCGTGGAACATTCAAAATGCCAAGAAGTTATGGAACAAAGGATTCAAAAAATGGAAACACCTCTGGAAACATGACACCAACAGTTGGATCAACTACGAGGATATCGACCCTCGCATAAACATCTCCTACGAAGAATGGAACACCTTGCAAAGCAGATGCCTCGCTTGGGATCGTCACAAAACTCGCCTTCTCATGGGACATGATACTCCGAACGCGCGTGGTCTCAAATGGCACAATGGAAATAGCCTACTCAAAATCCCGAACATCAAAGAAACGACTGACCTCCAGATCAGCCTCAACAAGAAGTGGTGCCTGTCTTGGACGCGGCTTCGGTGGGACATGAAATTCATGGGTATCTGGCACCCACTTATAGAGATTAAGAAGTCGGTCCTCTTATGGCAAATTCTTCATCAAGGAATTTGGACTAACCATAAGGCAAGCAAAATTTGTGGGATCCCTCCGTGGTGCAAACGCTGCCACCGTGCAATCGAAGATGTCCCACACATCTTCCTTACTTGCCCCAACTCCTACAGATGCTGGCAGATGGTTGGACTGAAAATCAGAGTTCAGAAACAGCTTAGTTGGAAACAAGTCCTGTTAGGTGAAGCGATTGGATGCTCTGCGGCTCTCTGGAACGCAATCAGAGGGGAAGTCCTGTGGAAAATTTGGCGGGAGCGGTGTGCTCTCAACTTCGGCGACCCCCCCAGGGAGTGGTCGATTGAAAAATCTCTATTCCTCCTTGGCAAAACGATTGTTAACAGTAAGAATTCCCCCCCCCTTCAGGCACCATCAAGTCCTCCTTTTGATCAACAACAAGCTCAAACCCAAGTGGGTCCCGCATGAGGGCGACGAGAGGGTGATCAACCTTCTTTGTAATGCAACCTAGGAATCAACCAAGCTTCCCCTGCTTTGTGGGATTCGGGGGGTCGCGTGGGCACTAGTCCCCTTCTATTGTACCTTTGTTTCTCAATTTAATTCAAGTCCGGGAGAGTAGGCTATTGCCGAACTTCCTTTATATTAAAAAAAAAAAAAAAAAAAAGACTTTTACCCTCGGAGACTCAAAGAAGACGTGAGGATGAAGGGTCGGTGATACCTTAACTCTGAAGATGTGTTTCTTAGCCACTTGGCTATCACGAAGATCAAACTATCAAGATGTCATCGTAGCATAGAGCATCTGGGCCACATTTTCTTTGCATGCCTCAAGTCTCTTTGGTTCTCGCGAACATTTGGGAATATTTTGAAACTACAGGAATAAATCACATGCGAGCATATTTTTTAATGTCTGGTAGAATAGGCCAAGGCCGAACTTCCTTAAAAAAACTATCACTATATATCTTTTTTTTGTAATGGAGGTTGGATCGAGGCCTACTCCTTGAGGCTTTAACTTTGAAATTGCAATTGTACAAGGAAGGGTATAGTACCCATGGGCCCCCCTTATCCTACAAAATCAAGGGTTTACATAGCTCAGTTAAACTACGGTCACAATTACCACGGGGCAAGACAATAGGGTGGCACATGAGCCACAAGATATAACTTTCCATGTTAAGCATGCCCCTTACATGGTGCTAGTGGGGGTTGAACCCTCGCCCCTGCCTCATGAAGCGAGAGGCCCAACCACCAGAACAAGCGGCTTGAGACACTATGTATCTTCCTTAAAATATGGATAAGACCAATTAAGTACATCACTCTATAGGCTTATTATAGGCTTAATAGAATCATGGGGGTTCTTGTTCGGCATAAAAATATTAGGAAGCTTCTATGGGAGGTGATTGGTTGTTTACTTGTCCTCGAGAATATGATTAAAGGAGATGTTCTATGTAATAAAGTAAGTCTATGATCCAAGGGTCTGGCCGGTTGAGACAGATCTGAAATCGGACACCGTTTGGTCATCCGTGTGTATGACCAAAGATCTCGAGTTTAGACTTACTAGGAGGTCTTGTGCTCTTGTGAACAAGTGATCCACTTAGCTTAGTGGTTAAGTCTCAAGGATGTGAAGGACGAGGTCTTGGGTTCAATTCCCATGAGGTACATGGGAAGAGTATTTTGCCCAAAGAGCTCTAGAACCTTCTAGAAGCATCCACTAGACACTTGGCGCACATGTAGTTACATGGCTGACACTTGGATGATTAGCATCCACCTGCCCAAGAAGGCAGTCCCCTGGAGAGAGCTATATATAGAGGCATTTGGTTGGGAGGAGAGTCATCTCTCAAGCTTGTGGTGGTCGTAATTCTTAGATTGTTGCATTGGTATCAGAGCTTGTAGGTTGAGATCTATGGAGACTTTCGGCTTCATTGTTTTTCTTGTAAGCTCTTGTTGAGCTGCGTCGAAATTCCATTACTGCAGCACTTCTTCATCATTGTCGAATTACTCCTCGCCGTATGCAGTCATTGCAGGTTAGATTGCCCAAAATGATTATGCGCACTATATGTCGATTAGGGGATTCGAACCCCCGCCCCCTCGATTGGGGCGCGCTGGTCTATCCAAGGAGCCCACGGCCGTTGATGCTGTACATTCGAGATGCAGACGCCATTTATTGTTGCACGCCAGCGCTGAGGAGCAAAAGAAATCTCTGTGTGCTGCCGGCAGGACTCGAACTCCCGCCCCTCTGTTGAGAGGGCGCTTCCTTATCTACGGAGAGAAGCGCCGGTCGTGATATCCTTTAAGGAGCAGACCTCTATAGATGATCAGTTCGCTGAAGGAGGCTTCATCGAAGAAGATCCAAAAGATAATATCTTTGGTGAAGCAGAGGGTGATCGAACCCCCGTCCCCCCGATTGGAGCACGCTGCTCTATCTAGAAGAGCATCACCGTCCGCGTGAAGATATAACATAATTACTACCTTAAGTCCTGAAGCATCTCTCAAATAGCGGCAAAAAGGTATATTCTCTCTGCTATAGGTCCACGGGATTCGAACTCCGATCCGGAGTATCCTATCAAGTACGACTAGCGCTATTCGTGGCCTGCTACACGGGCAGAAGCTTGGAATCTGAATTCCGCGCTGCAGATGGTCTCAAATAGGAGCCAAAAAGACTACACAAAATAGTTACTCTGCAGAAGTGCCGACCGGGATTCGAACCCGGGTGGACAGTTTACGCGCTGGTTGAGATAGCCAAGGCGCTCAAAGGCTTTCTGTGTTTCGTATGCGCAGAAGACTCTGTCAAATCAGTAATCAGAGCTGAAGTGCAAGTCCAATTCTCATCCGTCTAAGGAGCCAAATCAGTTGCCGAACCCGAGAAGTATTCTGCTTCAGTTGTCGCAGAGTTTGATGGAAGTGGAGTTGTGGAGTGAAGATCCGGAGGCCTAAGTTAGTCGATATCGACGGACCAAGTCATCCAAGATTATTTCTTGATGAGGAAGCTTCAAGAATGGTGAATAGCTCCTCGCAAGGATCAAGAGGATGAATCACTCTTCCAAGGGATCAAGGGATGGACGAAGCTTTGATCAAAGCTAAGTATTTTCCAATTTCTGCTTGATCTTAATGCTTGATTTATCTTGTTTTCATTATTCTACACTTAATCCTAGATGCACATTGAAATAGCTAAGATTTCAATCGATTAAGTCTAGATAAGATAATGAAAACAATCAATTTCTTATTTCAAGCATTAGTTTGCATTAAGGAAAGATTTGATTTCAAAAGATCCTTGTGCATCAAAGAATGTATCTTGGTAGTTTAAATATAGATTTCCTTTCCATTGAGTAAGTTTTCTATTGCACCTTAAGGGTATTTTTATATCATAGTGCATTTAGACAAAGGAAAGGATATACATGCATCAGGATTGCATGATATACATTCTTAGTACAAGGAAAAAATCGTGCACAAAGTTCATGCATGATTATTGTATTATTTTTTGAGCATGCAAAGAATATGCATGCATACGCATGTGAACATATGCTTTTGCATGTAGATACATGCATTTGCATGGAAGAATGGAATGTTGTTTGCAAGTAGATATGAGAATGTACTCTCTTAGTATTTAGCTTACTTTATAAAGCTCGCAGTTTGACATTAGGGAAGACCAAGGACTAGTTAGTTGCAAAGACATACTAGTTCTAGTTTGCAACTCAAGTAATTAGTCGATTTCTTCCCAAGTCGATATTCTACTATCAAAGGTAAATACTTAATGACAATTAAGTATGTTAGATGTCTTGCTAGGTATAAGTAAGCACTAAGAGAAAAGTAATAAATTTTCTTGATGACCAAGAAAATTTAATTACTTGCAAACTCTTTTGTGATGTATGATGACTCTAAGTCCTGGATGTACTTAGAAAGTCATGCGGATAAAGCTTTAGTTGATTAATTATATATTTTATATAACTTCTCAAGCATCCCAAGGTAGGATGAGAGCATCAACTATATTTCCAAAGTTCCATGAGCACTCTTCTATTTAGAAGATTTCAAAAGTTTTAAAGAAGTTTCTTGTGGTTTCAAGATTTATATCTCATGATGAAACCTCGGTAAGTGACTTTTTGGAATAGAGATATGAAATAGTCAAGCCTTCTATTTCATGTGAGATCATTCTCCTACTATATTCAAGATGAATTTAGTTTTGGGAAGGAAGATGTTCCAAGCAGAGGATCTTAAATGATTCATGAACTCTTCCCAAAAATACACATAAATTCATATTATATGATAGGTCCAAGGAATGATGAAGGCAAAACCTCTTTAGGATATAAATGTTTTGCCAAGATATAAAGGTACCAAGCTTTTATAAATTTTCATTTGATTTCATCCCAAGGGGTGATGGAAATCAAAAGATTAAACCTCAACATCAATTGATCCTTGATATCAATAAAAGGATGTTAAGTTCTATAGTTGCATCTCTGGTAAATGATGCAACTAGCTAAGCAATTTTTAGGAAATAATATAAGTTCCTAAAAAACTTGAAGCAAGTGTGAACTTTTCATTTAGGAATAGAAAGTTCCAAGAAATGGATTTTGAATCCATGAACTTCTCCTAAACAAGTTATAAAGTTCAAAGTGTTCATAGTTGCATTACTATTGGATCAATCATCAATAGATGCTTGGACTCTAAACATAAATTTGATTAGTGAAATATGTTTAAAGGACTCTAGTAACATCTGAAGATTGACTAATAATAATGAGTCTTGTATCAAACTCAAGAATAGAAGTCGATATCACATAAACGAAAAGTCAACTTAAACTTTCATAGTGACATGGGAAACCATATCCAAAATGTGATATTTCATCTCTAGTTTGATACTCAGGAAATGAATACAATTGAATCAGTAAATTCTTTTTTGGGAGAATTTCTTTTAAATGTTCTTTTTGCAAAATATTCCAAGATGAATCATTTGCTCAAGTTATTTGATTCCCTAGAAGGAATCTCAAGTCTTTGAAGAATGGCATTCTTTCAAGTATTGAGAATGAAATTCTTCATACTCTTTAAACAATAAGTAGTTCCCTGGACGTCCCAAACCACTAGAAGTGGTATTTCAAGTCCTATTTGTGATATAACCTAAAGGTATATCAAAGATTCTTAGCTTTGGAATCTGAGAGGCATAAGTGTATGCTTGGACTTGAGAAAGATCCATAAAAATCCTGCAGGTAAGCAAAGAAGCTTAAGATAGTTTAAGAGATCTTAAAGATAAAGACTATAAGTCTTTATTTTTATCGCAAGATCAACCAGACTTGATCAATCTTGGCCATGATTGTCCAAGTAATATGCGATTGGAACTACCCTGTAGATTGCCCAAGTATTGGCAATAAAAATTTTCTTTAGGAAGTATTCACTCAAGTTCCATTTATCCAATGGAAAATTGTGAAAAAAAAAGTAAGCTGTTCTAAGTTTGAACAAAGTGAAGTAATTCCAAGTATGTAGTCTGCAACCGTGAAGACGGTACTTAAGTCTGTGGAAGGTAAAACATAAGTGTTTGCCTATCCTTAAAGGGATTTTGGTACAAATCCAGAAAGCATGAGCGGATGCTTAGACTAAGGCAGTAGAAAGATTCCTGTAAAAGGCCCCGGCCGGGATAGGTACCTAAAAGCACCAGTATAGAGAGGAATCTAAAGACAAGAAGTCATAAACTCTTGTCACTACAAAATTGGTCAAGGGTAAATCAATTGAACTTGAATTCGAGAAAATTCAAGAACTTGGAATTCTGATTGATATTCTGTCAAAGAGGTTTTCAAGTTTCCAAGGCAAAGCACATGATTATGAGGTGATCATGCAAAGGAATCAAAACCTAGGAAAATCTAGTTAGAGGTAATGCCTGAAACTTCCAATTCTTGTAAAAGAATTGAAGAAATAAGGTACTCTATCAAGAGATGTTTAGACTTTAGGATAAGAATCACCCACACATTAATGTGAATATAAAATAGGGTGGTATGGGACACCAGATTTTATACTCAGATTGATGTAGGAAAGATGGAATGGGACATCGGACCGTGGGATGATGATTATCTTTTAGTCCTAGTTTGGATTTTGAAGTTAGGTTTCATCCTCAAGGGAATTAAGACTTCAAGGAAAAGTTTAATTCGTAAAGGATGAAAGTAGTATCTTACGATACTTCAAGGTAACTTCAAGATTAAGGAAACTGAAGATATGAAGTAAGTAACTTCCAAGATCTTCATAGAACACTTCAAGTTTAAGTGTTATTGATCAGAAATATTTGATAAATTTCTGAAAGAAGTTGGACTTTGATTTTGAGTTGATCTTTTCAACTAAGATTTAATTGACTAAGTCAAGCATCAAGTTCCTAGTGTAACTTGATAAAATTCACTCTTTTAGACTCAAAGAAATGCACAAGAATTGCATTCACGGAGTCAAAAAGATTGAATGTGACCTGAACTTAGTCTCAAGTGAAGCATTATTTGAATACAAAACTCATCAGCGTAACCTCAGTGGGTCGACACACTGATGTTGGTTACCACACTAGTATCTTGTGGTTGGATGATGTTTTTTATTTGCTTTGAATCTTTTTGAGAAGCTAGCTTATTTCTCTTAAAGATAAAGTCAATGCTTCAATATCTTATTGAAATAGATCGTTGAGAAGTTAAAGTCCTGAGTCAACTAGAATTTGACTCATAGCAAGTTTATGTATGTGCGAAGTTTGAATTGGTTGTACAAAGTCTTAGTTATCTCTTTCCGCTTTCCAAATCTTTTGGAATTGACTCAGATATGGTATCTGATTCCTTTTGCAAAAGACCAGGGATAGCCGGTTAGAATAAGATAACTAACTTGAACATCCTAGATAGATGTTATGTACAAGAACCTTTTCAATCTTCAAAAGATGATAAGTCTAAGTAGACTTATTCATTTGATTTTGCTTCAAGTTATAGCATAAATAATTTCCTAGAGTCCAGTATACTCTAGAATAAAGAAGTTAGGAATTGCTCATTAGATTGACAATTCCCAAGAACTTTCAGTTAAAAGTCTTTGAGAAAAGTGTCCTAAGTTGGACAATTTTCATTTTGAATTTGAATTGATGAAGTTAGTATGGTTGATTCCACCGGAATGGTAAACTTTCTCCTACAGTTTACATAGGATTTTTTCAACTCATTGGGACAGAGTAGTCCTCTAGTCGGGTGAAAAATCAAGTAACTGTTGGATCAAAGTAAACCATTGAATAAACATCTAAAGTTAGATGTATGGGACAATCAAACTTCAAGTTCTCCAAAACAAATTCAAGTGAATCAAGAATTCTTAAAGTCTTGCAAATCTCACCTTCATTACTAAGTCCATGCACCAGACATGCCCAGAAATGGACTAGTAATTTGAATCCACCTAATTCACATGTTTGTGCCTAGATCGCACATCCAGAAACTGTGAATTAGCCAGGGATATGTGTTTAGATCCACCTTTATTATTCATTCACTATTTTGTACTTTGACTAGTTTATCAAAGTGCAAAGCGAGATAGTGTTTTGAATCATTTGGGCAGGGATGCCACCACAGAGATGAGACATGTTCTTCCAGTTCTAGAACATGACCATGTTCTTCCAGTTTTAGAACATGAGGCTCGGGGGTTGCCTACAGTATGTATATAGCTCTATTTTCGAGGACGAAAATCTTTTCCAAGGGGGGAAGAATGTAATAAAGTAAGTCTATGATCCAAGGGTCTGGCCGGTTCAGACAGATCTGAAATCGGACACCGTTTGGTCATCCGTGTGTATGACCAAAGATCTCGAGTTTAGACTTACTAGGAGGTCTTGTGCTCTTGTGAACAAGTGATCCACTTAGCTTAGTGGTTAAGTCTCAAGGATGTGAAGGACGAGGTCTTGGGTTCAATTCCCATGAGGTACATGGGAAGAGTATTTTGCCCAAAGAGCTCTAGAACCTTCTAGAAGCATCCACTAGACACTTGGCGCACATGTAGTTACATGGCTGACACTTGGATGATTAGCATCCACCTGCCCAAGAAGGCAGTCCCCTGGAGAGAGCTATATATAGAGGCATTTGGTTGGGAGGAGAGTCATCTCTCAAGCTTGTGGTGGTCGTAATTCTTAGATTGTTGCATTCTAGGGGAGGTGATTGGTTGTTTCATTGCCCTCGAGAATGTGATGAAAGGAGAGGTTCTCTGTAAGATTGTGAAGGGACATGCACTTTGAATTTTGGAGAGTCTCTCTTTGAGTACTGATCAATAGAAGAAATATCATTACTTGAGTCGAAGAATTAGGAACCACAAAATTAAACCCCCATTCTAATAGGAGAAGGATTTTGTCATTCAAGACAACAAGCTTCAAAGTGGATGGATCTATCATCAAGAGGATCAAGACGATGGAAGGATCCTCAACTTCCAATGCATCTCCTCATAATTCTCTTCTTGTTTTTTTTTTTTTCTAGAAAGAAAGTTCGATTTGAGACATACTCTCTTAGATATGCTGGGACTAATTGAAAGTACAACTAAACGCAAGATTAGTATCCATGGGGACCTTTGTATCCAAAAAAAGCAAGGGTTAGATGTATGTCGTGTGAGGATAATAGAGGCCAAAGGCCCATTAATGTAGAGCTTGAGGAGGGACAACCCTAAAACCGTATGAGGTGATTGTTTTGAAAAGATCGAAAGCCAAAGACATCGTTTCATTGAACCAAAGACATGAGATCAATGTTTCGGGCTTAAAGGCATAATATCCCTCGAAAAAAGGAGGGGAGGTATCAATTCTGCTCGAAGGATCCTCAACCTCCAATGCATCTCCTCATAATTCTCTTCTTGTCTTTTTTTTTCCTCTAAAAACAGAGTTCGATTTGAGACATACTCTCTTAGATACGCTGGGAGTAATTGAACGTACAACTTAACCAAAGGCCCACTAAGGTAGAGCTTGAGGAGAGACAGTCCTCAAACCATATGAGGTGATGTTTTTGGCAAGATCAAAAGCCAGAGACATCGTTTCATTGAACCAAAGATCTAAGATCAATGTTTTGTGCTTAAAGGGATAATATCCCTCCAATAAAAGAGGGGAGGTATCAATTCTGCTCGGAGGTTGAACTCTCACCCACCCACCCTAAAGTTGAGTCATGACAAGTCCAAACACTACATGAAATATGAATGACTTCATATGACTCTCTTATATGCTTTTTTTCTAATGTAATGTAAATCCCTTTAGAAACATGAAGCATGTTGAAGTCCGCATAGTCTAATGGCTCGATGCCTTGAGTCTCTATGAAAAAGTCCTGAGTTCAAGTCTTGGATGGACATATCTATGAATTCCTAAAAAATGGGTGCCTCTACGTTACAAGGTCGAGTGTGTGACTGTGTTTTTAATTCATCGTACACTCAAAAGAAAAACAAAGCCCCTTAATGTCCCTAAGACTTCTTCATCTATACACAACACGCTACCGAACTTCGGTTACATCATAGCCAAATAATCGTGTACGAAAAGTGATGTATTATTCCAATATGTCAATATATTATTATTATCATTATTCCAATATGTTAATGGTAATGGTATTTTGTTTTACATTATTTGCATTCCTTTATGTTCCTTTCAACCAAAGCATTTATTGAGGAAAATTCTTGCACCATTCACCAACAACGTACGAGACCTAATATTCCTTACAAAAGCATTCAACTTTCTCACTATTTCAATGGGAGAATATGGTACTTTCTTCGCACGTGAAGTACCAACTCTTGGTAGTAGATACATCTAGTCTTCGTTATGTAGGTACAAAGTTTAAACAATTCCTACATGGAAAGGGAGACTTTACTAGAGGGATCCTTGATGTCATTTTTAAAAGGGATTGATCATCTAGTCCTACACATCTTCCAAAGGGATTCACCTATCAGCATTCCAAAGCATGGGCAAACGTGGTTTTAATTGTATTATAAAATCTCAAGCATATTTCGAACGTGGTTTTAATTGGTCGTCACGCAAAGATGTTCTTCCGTGGTAAATCTCCAATGGAAGGACCGAATTTTTTGTTTCTATTAGCGGGTGCTACAAATTCGAAAAATTAAGCTCCGATCTAAACATGGCTATGTGTTCCATTCATAGGTCCACCTCTCTATGAAAGTAAGGATCATCTCTAATAGGATAACCCCCTTTCTAGAGCATGCCATTGGGTCAAGGAAAATACTTGTATTGGAGGTTTGAGAAGTTGAGAATGACATACCTCGGACTCACCTCCCAACCTATTTATAGCCTATGGCTAGTCAATGTCTAGAATTCTCTCTAAGGTCCCTCTACTAATCTGACCATCACAAGTACGTAGCTCGTCTAAACTCTCTGGCTTTTGGGCTTTGCTATCCCAAGAAAGGAACTTCTTGTTCCTTAAAAAATGTACCTCTCTAGAATATAACACTCTTTTACCTTTTAAAAGTCAATGATAAGAAGGAGCTATAAACCGTGGAACCAGAACATGCGATTCCAACTAAGCACAATAGGGTGGGCCGGGTGTTTGAAATACTAAATGCTAAAAAAGTAGACACTTAGTCTATCTTCTTCCTATCTAGCATTTCCACCAATAGTTATGATTCGTTGCAAAATGAGAAATAATGTGAGAAATCACCTCAACTAGAGTTGTGAAGGATGTGTTCTGCATCAAATATTAAGTATTAACTCACAAGATGTGGGAATTGATACAACTTGTATCAATCCATAACATATGAAATGAGAACAACCATTAAAGTTCTCCCAATATCTAGGGTATGGCTAGCCCATGGTGATCACACCTTTCAAGAATCTTTGCTACATAAATAATTTTCAATACTACAAATTCAAGCTTAACTTTAACTAAATTTTACACATTCATAATTTTTGAAAATTTGTACCTTTTTAAAGCTCTCCTCAAGATTTCATTAGGCTCAAAAATAACTTGATTTTGATATTTTCTCAAAGTTTTATTACCATTTGTTTGGAAGGTCTGAAAACTTGATAACCAACTCTAGAAATGTACAGGGTCATGTTTATGAGGCCCTGAGACTAATGAAATAAACTCGAAATATCAATTTTTTGTGTAGAAATCTAATTCAACTTTTTTTTTTGATTCCACAAAGTTTTAACTTGAAATTCAATCAAACATGTATTGAAATTAACCATTTTATGTCTGCAATACCTCCACTTAGGTGAGCTAGGAAACAATGCACCCTCACTTTTAGAACATCTTCAAAATATGAAGGTAAATCCTAACTTCTTTTCATTTTAAATATTCTATAGGTTCTATGCTAAAAAATCTTTTCCAAGAATTTTTTTACAATTGGAGCTTCCAATATGAAACAACCATGTGTTCATCAGAAACATGTAGTGATCTTTTGGAAATCCTTATCACAAGAGATTATTATGAAAAGCAGAGGTCATTTGACCTATTGTATTATCTCTATTTTATTTCAAATTTAGAAATTAGATTTTAGTTAACGAAGAATACTTTCGTTGATATTAACCGCAAAGTACTTGGACATTTGAGTCTTTCACAATGAACAAAATACTGAGTCTCTATACATGCAATATTTTAAAGATGTCTAGAGACTAACTTTCATTCTTTTATTCGTATCTCTTAAATGAAGTATATTCCACCTTGAAATTTTGTAAGCTCGATCTTGAGATGTTTAGCTAAGATGTGTAGAGATATTGTCTTTCGTAGGATGCGTGTGGAAAGCGTGATCAGTCTTATAATTAAGAGGCACTTGATGAAATACTATGAGCAGATTACTCGTGAAAGTAGAAGATTGTATGCGTGCTACAATAATACTCTAATTTTGCAGTATCACACATGTCTCATTTTGTGATGACAGAGTAAGTCGTGGTTTGTATGCGTTATTTACATGCGTGTATCTCATTAAGAAATTCATTGGAATAATATGTAAGGGCAACTCAGTCATCACAAATGTCTGATTTCGTGATGACAGAATAAGTCGTGCTTTTGCATGCGTTATTTGCATGTGTATCTCATTAAGAAATTCATTGTAATAAGATGTAAGGGCAACTTTGTTTTCTCAATCGGGACTTGAAAGGTCATGCATGTAAGCGGAAGCAGCATTAGGCATGGAGCATTTAACATTATGTTGCAGAATCCATGGATAATGCATTTTGTTTTTCGCTGAATTGGGTTTCTTTTGTATTGGACAACGGGGAACACCCCCGTTTCCGTAGCTAATGAGGGAATTCTTGAAAATTACACAGAGACTGCGCGGCGTCATGTTTGAGCTGTGTTGAACTTACAGGTGGTATTAGAAACTGAAAGAACAGCGAGATGCTTTCTTACATAAAAAAAGACTGTCTTGCTACCAGTGAAACAGCTCGATACTCACTATGAAGCCTCCGATTGTAGCAGAAAACAACATCGGCTTCAACCTTAAGAGAGTTTGCAAAGAGGGGAGAACTGTTGAAGGGCAGCAACAAATATGCCGACGACCTTTTGCACAGAATGGGTCAAGGCCTAGATGCTCTTTGCCTTCTGCATGTTATAGCTGTGCGCATCTGCACCTTCTTCTATTCACAAATCTCCTAAACAACTCTTTAAATAGCAGAATCGAAAACCCATTTTTCTTCGAGTTGGATTGCAGGGCAGCAGACAGGGCAGCAGACAGACAAGGATGGCGGATTCGTACCTTTATTTGCACAGAAACCTGCCTACTCTCCTCAAATCACAGAAACCTGTCAATTTAGAGCTGACCTCCGTATCTGTTTTCGCGGAGGAAGAACAGTATTCAGATCTTTCCCGAGGATTTTCACAGAGATCACGGGTCGACGGCCCCGATGGATGGGGAATTGCCAGTGGAAACTTAGATGCAAGGACTTCTGACCCTGCGGTATCAAAAAGGCTTTCGCGCAAATTGATGCATGCTCTTACCAAGGACATAAAAAAATGGAACGGTTTCAAAGGACATCACAAAGAAACTTATCTTCATGGACATGAGCCAGTTAGATGAATGGGGGTTTGGGCTTTTGAAAATCAAAACTGACTGTGCCATCGTTTGTCCTGTTCCGCGGTAGTTATCACGGCCGCTTAACCAAGCTATGTAAACCTTTGTTCTTGTGGGATAAGGGGGATCCGATGGGTACTATGCCCTTTCTTGTACAATTGCAATTTCAAAGTTAACGCCTGGAGAAATAAGCCTCCACCGAACCTTCATTCGAAGAACATCAATCCAGTGGCCTTTAGCGCTTTGCACCAATCAAACCAATGCGTGTCCCGCCCACAGACAGTCAAACCACTGAGAATCATTCTATCTCAAGCAAGGTATTGATGCTATCGTTTTCTAAAAGAGCTTTCCAGACCGTCAAACCAACTTGAGAATTAGTAATAGCATCTAATGGTACTTGAAAGTCAAACCAATAGGTCGAGGTGGCGTGGTGTATTTGTAACAACTTGGATCTTTGGATTGAAAGTCCAAAGTAGAAGTATGTGATGGAGACAGAGCTTGCGGCGGAGCTGAAGACGCTTGCTCGACGGTGCTGCGGCGGAGCTGAAGACGCATGGAGGATGACAGCCGGTAACAAATTGCTTGACTTCTGGCGAACCATCGAAGGTCCTGAAGCTTGTTGAGCTGATGCGTTGCGGTCATGTGAACCGTCCTGAACACAACGAGAGCATCAGAAAGTGTGACGCTGTTCGTGGCCTGTGACGGATTGCTGGACGACGACGGTGCTGAAGCGTGTCGTGCTCCCCGTCTGTCGCGACACTCGACCCCCCGTCTATCGCGATAAGTGGCCCCCCATCTGTCACGATAAGTGGCCCCCCGTCTGTCGCGACACTCGGCCCCCCGTCTATCGCGATAAGTGGCCCCCCTTTTGTCGCGATACTCCTTCTGTCCCGATTGACGTGGCCTTGGCTTTTGCGCTCAGCAGACGGCACGTGGCCCCCCAACTGTCGCGATACTCCCCCTTCTGCCTTGGTTTTTGCGCTTAGCAGTCGACTCTTCTTTTCCTTAAAAAAGGAAATCCTTGACTTTTAACATCTGTCGCCTGGTGGGATTTTTGTTTTGTTCTGTTATCATCTGAAAATCTGTGCACTGGGCAGTGGATCGATGTTAATGCGCCGCGCGAGGTGGTGCATTTGAATCTCAGAATCAGCGCCAGATCAATTAAGGTTTGATTATTATTACTATCAAGTGAAGGCCTTTATTAGAAAGAAAAAAAAAAAGAAGAAAGAAAAAAAAGTATCAACAACTGTTTGGGTCTTTCGTAGAGCGAAGGCTTTTACTTCAAAAGAAAAAGAAAAAGGTTAAATTGCTTTTCACCCGTGGTTTTTTTTTAACGGCACCTCGTGAGGGCTGCGTGATAGACCGTGGAAAAGTGGCGCTGCTCATGCTTTTGGTGTCGTTTTGAGCTACTCCTTCACTCATTATTGACAAGCAAAAAGAAAGTTAGAAAAAAGAAAAAAGAGTGGGGATTCGAAGAAAAAGGAAACTAAAATTAGAAAAGAAAAAAAGGGGGGCCTGCCATTATTGCTTGACGCTCGTGGGCCCCATGGATGTGGCTTCATCCTCTCTCATGATAAGTAATCGGGCCCCTCCCCCTAGGGAGACCGATACCCTGGCCGCTCTGCTGGAGGGGGGATCGCGTGCCGCCCCTGGGGCATCCGAAAGTGTTGAATCCCCCATCGTGTCCCTCAGTAGACCCGCAGTCCTGTCTGCTCGGGAGGAGCTCAAGAAAGTTTGCCTCGTCGGCCAAGTGTTTGGCCCTAGGCCCCCGCTCGAAACTGTGCGACAATGGCTTCGAAAAGAGTGGTTCCCTCGAGGACTAATTGTTAGCAAATGTCAGTTCTTACCAGCGAACCACATGCTGCTAGTCTTTGAAAATGAAGAGATGGCGTTCCAAGCCCTAAGCGTTGGCACCTGGCAGTTCGGTCGGGCGACCCTGTGCCTATTCAGATGGTCCCCGGACTTTACTCCCGACAAATCGAAGTCGCTTCGGTACCCTCTTTGGGTTGAGCTCCCTAACCTTCCTTACTTCCTGTACAACTTCGTGTGGGACATTGTCTCTCCTATTGGCAAGCCGCTGGCTTCACGCGAAGACATTGGTGGTCTCATCTATGAAGGTGCAAGACACTCGTTCAATGCTAGGTGGCACCCCCAAATCTGTGTCGAGGCCGACCTCAGTTCGCCGCTTCCATCAATGATCAAAGTGGACATGGGCGAAGGAGATGTTTGGGAGCAGGACATCACCTACAAAAACCTTTCCAACGCGTGCTTTCGTTGTGGCCAGCAAGGTCACATGATTAAAGATTGCCCTCTCAGGCAAAAAAACAAGCGCTTTCAAGAAGCCTCCAAAACTGCTCAAGACAACATTGGCGATTTGACCCACTCGACCAAGGAAGGGGAAGGCAAGGGCCTCCTTAATCCACAAGCTGATACTGATGGCTTTATTGAAGTTAGAAGAAGAAGGAAAAGAAGCCATAGGGCCAACGGTGAGAGAAACAACCTGCCACTTACCCCCTACAGCAATTTGTATTGCAATCTAGGAAAGGAGATCAATGAGCTTGACTACCCAGGTGGGAAGCTACTTGAGATAGACACCTACGACAAAGCCCTAGGGATCCCTGACAATAAAGAAACCCCCCAGGAGGGTTACTCTACAAGCAAAGAAGATGGTTTCACCACTAGTAACGAAGACAACATGGATAGTGAAAGTTCCATCATTGGATCGACGATCCCGGAAACGGTGCCGAGCACGGGGCCCAAGTCTCCCCAGCAAGGGGCATCCCGCAAAGGAAAATAGCCTATGGAGTTACCCTGGAAAAGCCCCCACAAGAACCGACTTCTAAGTCGGGATCAGATCCCAGCGAAAAAGAAAGACGAAGTCAAGAGAAGAAAGGACAAAGCTCCCTCCCGCAAAGAGGGATAAATGCAAAAATGATTGTCATCTCGCTAAATGCTAGAGGGCTAACCGACCCCTCAAGAGCGACCATCATTGGTCAATGGCTCCGCGACATTAGCTTAAACCCAGACTTTATATGTATTCAAGAGATTAAAATTGACGGAGAAGACCTCCAGAAACGGCTCAGACAGATCTCCTCGACCCATGTGTGGATCCCAACGAAGCACCAGCGGGGGTCTGGAGGAACGGTTATCGGTGTTAAACAGCTCTGGTTTGAAAAGCTTGAGAACTCCATTGAAGACGTAAGTCACCGTTGGATTGCTGTTTCTTTTGGTGCTCCTCTTTGTGTTACTATGGTTTCTTTGTACGCCCCTAACGGGGATTTGGAGAGACTGAACACTTGGGCTTCCTTAGACTCGCTTCCCCACAACGTGCTTATATGTGGAGACTTCAACATGGTGGAAGACCCTATGGACAGATGGATGGGCAAGGGCAGGGTCATCGACAGTCGGGAGAAGGAAACGTGGGACATGACCAAACTCCACTTGGATTTGATTGAATTCAAAGACTCGAGTGGCTTTTCTTGGTCGAATCTCCAAGCGGGCGAGGACCTGAGGAAAGCTAGACTCGATAGATGCTACATCTCTCAGAGTTTTACTCAACAGTGGGGCCACCCTACCATCACGCAATGCACTGACCTCACTATCTCTGATCACTACCCGATCGTTATCACTTTTCAACCTTCCAACAAGATCTGCAAGGCTCCGTGGTTCCATGCCAACGCAACCACCTTCTCTCTCCCCTCCGTCCGTCAAGAGATTGCCGATGTGTGGAGGGTGGCGTTCGCCTCTGGCTTGGCCCCAGCCAAGTGCTAGAGAAGTGCGGTCGACAAGTCTCGTAAGATCATGATCAGAACTAAGAAGATGCTCGAGACTGTGCGGCGGGCTCGTAGGGAAGCTCTTTACCACAGACTCTGGCGGCTCGAGGAGGAAGTGAACAAAGGAAAACACCAAGCCGAGAAAGGTCTCCGAAAAATCAGAGCAGTATTGAGATACGAGGAAGAAATACAAAGGAAAAACTTGCCAATCTTCTTCAAGGAGTGGTGGGCTGGCAAAGCCGACAAACCCACCAAAGAGATGTGCCGCATCCTTAAAAGGAAACACAACAGAGAATCGATCCCCCTACTGCTAGACCCACATGGCAATGTATGCAATTCGGAAGAAGATAATTTTGGCATCATCGAAGGGCACTTCACGAGACTCCTGGGAACCTCGAACCCCCTCTCCCACCAGAGAAGGGACTGTATGGCTGCCGTTTCTAGGGTTTCCCCCCGGAGAATACCACCCAACCTCCACTCCCTGCTTCATGCCCCTATCTCGGAATCAGAAATCATTGAGGTCATTGATGCCCTCCCTCTCGCTAAAAGCCCGGGACCCGACGGACTCACTAACGAGTTCTTTAAATCCTTCAAGCTGGTGGTTGCCACCCCTCTTCGGTTGGTTTGGCAAGAAGCGCTAAAGTTTGGTGCTCTTCCTTCTTGTCTAAACAATGGAATTATCAAGTTGATACACAAGAAGGGGGAAAAGAACAGAATCGAGAACTGGCGGCCTATTACAATGCTCCAAACAGGATACAAGATCATCGCCAAAGTCATCGCCAACAGACTCTCGTGCCACCTGAGATCTTGGCTTAGTGAGGACCAAAAAAGGTTTCGTCAAAGGCAGGTCTATCCTGGAAACCATTATGGATATTTGGGAAGGTATTCAATTTGCAAATGAGTCTAATCAAGATGTGGTTTTCCTCAAGATCGACTTTGACAAAGCCTACGATAGGTTAGAATGGGACTATATTCTGCAGTCGCTCCAAGATCTCGGATGTAGTCAGAAATTCACCAAGATGATCGCGACCCTTCTCGGAAACGCAACGACCCAAATTAACGTTAACGGCAAACTTTCGAAGGCGATCCATCTTAAAAGATCGATTAGACAAGGGTGCCCTCTGGCCCCCCTGCTTTTTGCCATCGCCACTGAGGGGCTGAGCAGACTTGTGGCACATCATGTGGAGGCTGGCAATATCAAAGGCCTCCGGCTGCCTCACGGCCACAGTCAAATCATCATGAGACTTTTTGCCGATGATATGAACGCGTTCGTTCACAATGATAATACCAGCCTGGAGACTTTCTGGAGGTGCCTTGCTACCTTTTGTGTTGCCTCTGGATCCAAAATCAACCACTCTAAGACCGCCTTTAGGGCTATTGTGGGACACCATCCTGGCCTTCTCATTGATCATGGCTGTCAAATCATTCCACAGGGCCAAATCTTTCGACTTCTTGGAATCCCCTTGGGGTTTGGCCTCTCCATGGAGCAGCGATGGAACTGGGTGCTGGCCAAACTCGAAAACAAGCTTAACTATTGGAGAGGTATGCAAATCAATCTCGCTAGACGTGCGATGGTTATCAACACGTTCCTCCTCTCTTCTACCATCTATTTCCTTTCTTGCTGGAGACCGAACGAGCAAGGCCTGTCCAAACTGAATAGTATTTGTAGAAACTTCCTTTGGACGGGCGATCATAACAGAAGGGGGGTGCCTAAAATCAAATGGGCCATCTGCACTAGCCCTAGAGATAGCAGGGGGCTTGGTATCCTGGACATTGGGTGTATGGCTAACAAACTGGCAGCCAAATGGATGATTAAGGCTTGGTGCAATAGGGAGGCCTCGTGGGCCAAGCTGATCTTCAGAAACAAGAATGAGTTGGCCCTCATGGGGTTCCCGAACTGGAAGAATCTTAACATCATGACCCTGCTATTCTCCCCGATCCCCGTCTTCCCGAAAGGCTCCAATCTCGTGTGCTCCCTCTGGAAGGGCTGGAATAAAGTCAAAAGCTTCACAAGAATTAATGAGGCCTGGAAGTGGGCGGCCGGAATCAGACAAAACGACTCTATCTGGTTTCCGATACATGGCATCCGGAGTGTGGAGTCGTGGAACATTCAAAATGCCAAGAAGTTATGGAACAAAGGATTCAAAAAATGGAAACACCTCTGGAAACATGACACCAACAGTTGGATCAACTTCGAGGATATTGACCCTCGCATAAACATCTCCTACGAAGAATGGAACACTTTGCAAAGCAGATGCCTCGCTTGGGATCGTCACAAGACTCGCCTTCTCATGGGACACGACACACCGAATTCGCTTGGTCTCAAATGGCACAATGGAAATAGCCTACTCAAAATCCCGAACATCAAAGAAACGGCTGACCTCCAGATCAGCCTCAACAAGAAGTGGTGCCTGTCTTGGACGCGGCTTCGGTGGGACATGAAATTCATGAGTATCTGGCACCCCCTTATAGAGATTAAGAAGTCTGTCCTCTTATGGCAAATTCTTCATCGAGGAATTTGGACCAACCATAAGGCTAGCAAACTTTGTGGGATCCCTCCTTGGTGCAAACGCTGTCACCGTGCTACCGAAGATGTCCCACACATCTTCCTTACTTGCCCCAACTCCTACAGAATCTGGCAGACGGATCAGACTTCAAAAACAGCTTAGTTGGAAACAGGTACTTTTGGGAGAAGCGATCGGCTGCTCTGCGACACTCTGGAACGCCATCAGAGGGGAAGTCCTGTGGAAAATTTGGCGGGAGAGGTGTGCTCTCAACTTCGGAGATCCCCCCAGGGAGTGGTCAATTGAGAAATCACTACTACTCCTTGGCAAAAGGATTGTTAACAGTAAGAGATCCCCCCCCTTCAGGCACCATCAAGTCCTCCATTTGATCAACAACAAGCTCAAACCCAAGTGGGCCCCGCATGAGGGCGATGAGAGGGTGATTAACCTTCTCTGTAATGCAACCTAGGATTCAATCAAGCTTCCCCTGCTTTGTGGGATTTGGGGGGTCCCGTGGGCACTAGTCCCCTTCTATTGTACCTTTGTTTCTTAATTTAATTCAAGTCCGGGAGAGTAGGCTATTGCCAAACTTCCTTTATATTAAAAAAAAAAAGTCCAAAGTATCTACATTGAAGTGAAAAATAGTTCATACACCACGCCACAAACTAGAAGCCCTTCAACCATCCCTTCGTTGGAAGCTCCTTCATGTCATTCATACTTCGACTTGTTGTATAGCCTTGCGGTGAACTTTATCTTCACAAGATATCTTTTGCTATGAGCTCCGCTCCTTTGCAAACTGTGAATGAAACATTATACATCTTTTGAGCTCAGTCTGAAAGTGTGGATAAAGGCTAAGCGCCAGAAACATGATAACATTATGCCTTATTCGAAAAGAACCATCGTCAGGAATTTGTTCCTTGGTTTTGGTATGCCTTCAATGATGTTCTCATTTTCAAGGTCTAACTCCACTTGCATCCTTAGTAACGAGAATGAGAGCAACATGATTATCTCTTTTGGTAAGCATTGCGAGTTAACTCACAGGTTCGTTTCCTTTTTCTTCAATGTAACCTTGACACATGATTTCTTTTAGGGATCCAGATTAAGGGTTCCTATCTGAGAAAGCTAAATAACTTGAATTTTTCATTGAAAAAATTAGGACAGTATGAATTCTTTGATTTAATTCTTATTTAAGAGACTTTGAAGGCATGGGGATTTCTACAGGTCCCAAAAATTCGAGATAAGCTGGATACATGCATAACATCTCTCAAGATGGCCTTTCACGAGAGATGATCACTACTAAAGTTGGACCAATTAAATGAATGCCCATCAAATACCTCAAGAAACATACACACACACAAATTCACATACACACACACACACACACACACACATATATATATATATATATATATATATATATATATATATATATATATATATATATATATATATATATATATATATATATATATATATATATATATATATATATATATATATATATATATATATACACATGCATACACACACATACACATACACACACATATACATACACACACACGTACACAAAAACACGCATACACAAAAACACACATACACATAAACACATACACATATACATAAACATATAAATTCTCGCACACAGACACACACACACACACACATACACTTACATGCATACATACACACACATGCATATGCATACATCCATACACCCATGCACATACACACACATATGCATACACACTGTGAGAAGTGGAGAATGACCTACGTGGGACTCACCTCCTAGCCTATTTATAGCCCTTGCTTATTCATCATCTAGAGTTCTCTCTAAGGTCCCTCTACTCAACTTTCCATCATGAGTAGGTACCGCATATGGACTTTCTGGCTTTTGACCTTGGCTATCCCTTGAGTAAGGAACTTCTCCTTCCTCCAAATATGGTGGAGAGATCCTTGGAGGGCAAGGAGATGGAGAATGATCTTCCTAGGACTCACCTCCTAGCCTATTTATAGCCCTTGCATAGTCACCATCTAGAGTTCTCTCTAAGGTCCCTCTACTCATCTTGATTTACTCAATGCAATGAAATGAATCTCAAGAAAGTCTCATCATGATCCAAACTATGAATCCAAGATGAAAATCTATCAATGATCTAGACTCTCGACAAAGATGTCAATCTATCACATCCAAATTATGGATCAAAATCTCGATCTATCGTATATAATCATCCAAACCATGGATCAGAATATCCTCCATACAAAGTCAATCCCAATCCACTCTTTGGAACTAAGTCCATGATGCCAAGTGAAGACGTGCTAAGATAGTATAGCAACTAGTGGAACTACCACTACCTTCTCAAAAATAACATGCAAGATGTTCCAAGTGGATGAAACTTCCTTTATCCATGACCATCATCTGATCATCACTATGATCAAATCATTCCTAACTAGGAATGAGGTGTCTTAAGTAAATGACTATAATAATCTCACACTCCTAGATATAATGAAGACCATAATATGAGTCCACTAAATACACTAAAAAAATGGTAAGTAGATGTGTGGACACTCATATCCCAGTAGGCTAAGCATCTAGCTCACCTCATACACACTATGTATGAACCATGGCCTATCCTCAGGCATATTAAATAAAGTAGTGCGTACTCTTTGAATTTCTTCTTAATGTAATTGGCGATTCATAGTTCTTATGTGCAAACCTTGCCTTCTCCCTTCTAGGCTACTTTCTTGTGGACTTGCCTTGTTTGCAATCACATACAGAGTGACTATCTCAATTGTCCCTTTGTTGTCTAATAGTAAGAAGATCATATGAATGAACTTCATACCATAAAAAAAATACAATCTCAAACACTTCTCTCCCATACTATCTGCATTACACCTAGGTAGAATACAAAATTTGATGTCCCATACCACCAAACTTTGTACCCCACATAGATGCGTGTATGAGATTAAAGTCACACACTTCTCTCAAAAATACAAGAATAGATCACTGAGTACTCAGAACCATAAATAATAATAAATGAAATCATGAAGTGCTGGTGAAGTGCTTTCTTCCCTCTATGGAAAGAACAAAGTCATTCCTATGACTCTATCACTCATAACTATCTATAACATCAACTCATCTTGAGTTGAGAAATAAGAAATTATATGATAAGTCAACTCAACTAAAGTTGTGAAGGATGCGGCTTGCATCAAATATCAACTCATGTGACTTGAATCAACTATTAACTCACAAGAAATTGGAATTTATACAACTTGTATGAATCCAATTATATGAGATGAGAAGAACTATCAAAGGTCTGTTGTTCCATGCTCTCATGACACAATATAGACTTTTGAAAATTTTGACAATCTCCTCTTTCCTATTAAGAATGATCACCATAAACCAATACTCAATAAACAAGTATGTAGGGCATTTCTTGCCCATGGCAATCACATGATATCAAAAAATATCATAAAAAACCTAGGGAAAATCTTTTCCTTTCAATAAAATCTCTTACATGAACACTTTCCAACAACACCAGATTGAAGCTTACTTTTAACTAAATTTTAATCATGAAAAATCTATCACATTTTTCAGCATTATATAGCATTGCTCAAGCTTTCATTAGGCTCAAAAAGCACTTTATTTGGATATTTTCTCAGAGTTTTATAACCATTTCATTGGAAGGGTAGAACACTTGACGACCAACTTTGAAAATGTATAGGGTCATCTACTTGAAGCCCTTAAACAGATCAAACAAGCTCCAAATTTCATTTTCTTTGTGCCCAAATTAACTTATCTAGTTTGATCTCACAAAATTTTAATTCAAAATTCAATCAAATACTCATTCGAATATATCATTCTATCTTTTCTACACCTCTGTTTAGGTGAGCCTAAAAACAATGTTGTTGCACCTTTATAATATCTTCTAACTATGAACATAAATTCCAAAATGTTTGAATTTTGGGTATGTGATAGGGTCTATTCTGGAGTAGCTTCTCCAAGAAATTTTCTTGAAATTGGAGCTTCCAATATGAAATAACCATGTGTTCAGTAGACACATGTACCACTTTTTGGAAAATCCTCGCTAGGACTTGGCCTGAGCTTAATAGGTCATTCCATCTACCAGTTGATATCCAAATTCTTGCAAATTTTCATAGAATATAGGTAGTAGTATCTACTTTCATTGACATAAATGTCATAGTATTTTGACATTTTAGGCTTTCACAATCACCAAAATACTAAGCCTTTATACCTGCAATAGTTTAAAAGTTTATAGAGGCTAACTTTTACTCTTTTCTTCATATCCCCTAAATGGAGAAACATTTCATCTTGAAATTTTGTAGAAACCATCTAGAAATGTTTAGCTAATGTTAGAAAGAAAAATCATCCAATTTGACTAATTGAGGTAAGAGAAACAATCACCTCTAGTTGACATGGTCTTTGGACATTTCATAAATTCCAGAGACTGCACTTTGATATGCAGAGATTGTTTGGCCTATCAAATGATCTCTAAAAATAATGAAACTTGCTATCCACAAAGTGAATCTATGAAGCGATCATTTCCAATAAAAACCATTCTAATTAGATCTACCAATGAAGAGGAATCCCCTTTGTAACAGGCCTATGTCACTTGTTGTAGGCCTCTACCTCTATTATCAGCACTTTTAGTGCAGAGGTCATTTTGTCTATCTCAAAAGTATCCAAATTACTTGAAAATTGGTGAGCTTAAAGAACAAATAATCAACTATGTTCCTTTCAAATGTCGATAAATTTGGGAATTCCGTAAAAGACCAACATCCAAAACTCTATGAAGCTGCAAGCTCACTAACTATTTGCTCAATTATTTTTTTAAATATAAAAATGACGAGACATGTTAATCCTTATGAGTAGACATATTCATTCATTTTCTTGGATGGATTAGGACATGAAGAGATATCCATGCATATAATGATCATCTAGATCAATACAAACCAATTAACAATCCAAATCGTCTGGTGGAAAATAGATTCTTTACAATGAAAGTGAATATAAATGGATGTCATTCTATTCATTGTGCTTCTTGCACATTCATTAATCTCATCACAACCAATCATATACAATAATTTAGTACTTTTATTGATGATCATAACCATAGAACAAACATGTGCCAGGTAGGGAGAAAATTCCATATCAAGTACATAGATTTCCATGAAGAAGAATTCATGTGCTCATGAGTTACTAAACGAGAACACATCTTAATTGTTCCCTAACTCATCCTGGTGATACATAAAAATGATCTTCTATAGACAAAAAATGCATCATGCACTTCACCTTTCTAGAAGTCATATCATCTATGTATGCATGCATTCACTCATGCATCTTCTTCTCTACTTCAATTACTTTATATGATTTCACTTATGTGCACATAAGAAATCTTCTTTCTTACAACACAACATCACTCTTGTTCTCACATGGCATGTACTGCCATATGATAGAATTTTTTGTTGGAGATAGAGGTCTACGGAAGCACGCAAACAACACAAGGAAGAAGAAGAAGCTTGGAGCACAATACACAATACTGAATGTATTACTAGTGAATGTACAAAGATAAGAAGCCCATTAGGGCAATAGGCGTATATACAAGCCGAGGGAGAAAAACCTTCTAAAGAGGGAAAAAAGTGCCCTGGTGGTCCTAGAGTGTTCACACACATCACTACCTAAATATATCAACAAATCCCCCCTGGGAGTGATGCGGTGAACAAGTAGCAGGCACTCATGTATAAGGAAGTTCCAAGGTATGTGGAAATCACTCCACAAAAGGAAGTAAGCCCAAAGCTTTGCGGAAAGCTTCAAACTTCTCCTTAGACAGAGCCTTCGTGAAAAGGTCTGCAATGTTCTCCTACGTGGGCACATATGCCAAGCTCATCTCCCCAGCAGAGAACCTCTCCTTGACGTAATGATACTGCACCTCAATGTGCTTAGTGCGATCATGGAACACAGGGTTCCTCGCAACAGCCAATGCGCTCTAATTGTCAGTGAAGATGGTGGTGGCAGAAGAGTGACCAACACCCAAATCAGCCATAAGCCGTCTGAGCCACACACACTCAACAATCGCTGTGAAAGCTGCCCTATACTCAGCCTCACAACTGGAAGTGGCCACAATAGGCTGCTTCTTGCTCAACCAAGATATACATGAGCTACCAAGCATGAAGCAAAAGCCACTAGTGGACACACGAGTGTCATAGCAACTAGCCCAATCAGAGTTAGAAAAAGCATGCAAAGCTGGCGGTAGTGATCCCCCCTTAGGATAAAACAACCCAAGTGCCGAGTACCACTCAAGTAGCAAAAGATACGCTTAACCACCTGCCAATGCTTGACTCCTAGGCAATGCATAAACTTGCTCATCTGTCAGATAGCAAACTGAATATCTGGCCAAGTAATGCATAAGTAAATCAAGCATCCAACAACCTACTGATAGACAACATCATCAAATGCATCTCCAACATCATGAAGACTCAATCGTAAACCTATCTCCATAGGAGTGGAAATAGGCTTACAGTCTTCAAGGCCAAAACGTTGCAATAATGTGTCAATATATTTTGTTTGACACAAAGCCATTCCACCATCAACATGCATAAAGTGAATTCCCAAATAATGATGCAAATGCCCCAAATCAGACATCTCAAATGAGGCATGCAAATCAGCCTTAAAATCAGCAATAGGCCTCTCATAAGGACCAGTGAGCAAGCATGTCATCAACATAAACCACAATGATCGGAAGTACATCATTAGCACACTTAACATATAAGGTGCTTTCAGTTGGATTGTTCTCAAAACCATGTGCAATCAGATAGGCATGTATCTTTTCTACCAAGCAACTAGTGCTTGTCTTTAAACCATATAATGCCTTCTTTAACTTGCACACTTGCTTCTCATGCCCTTTCTGCACAAAGCCACTAGGCTGAAAAACATACACTTCTTCATGCAAGTTACCATTCAGAAATGTAGTTTTAATGTCCAAATGATGTACATTCCAACCATGATGAGCTGCAAGTGCACAGATGCTCCGAATAGTAGTCATACAGCATGTAGGTGCAAAGGTCTCATCAAAATCAATGCCTCTTTCTTGTGCATAACCCTTTGCAACAAGCCTAGCCTTATACTTGTCAACTGTACCGCTTCAGCTTGTATACCCATTTAGTGCCAATGGCCTTCTTGCCAGGAGGCAAGTCACATAAGGACCAAGTACCATTCTTCATTATTGCATCATATTCAAATCGCATAGCAACCATCCAATTTTCTAAACTTTGTGCTTCATCAAATGAAACAGGCTCAGTCTCATCACAGAGACTAGATGCAGCCATAGCATAGCAATTTGATGCAAAAGAGGCACTATGAGAGCCTGATCGAGTACGATATGACAGAGGTGCATCTAATTTGCTATCACACAAGGTCTGCACGAGCCATTTTGGCATAGTCGTTGCCTGCTCAATATCAGCTCTCTCATCAATAAGTGCATCATGTAAATGTGCATCAGAAATGGAATGATCTGCATCATCACATGAAACCTGCAAAGGCTACGAAGTTGCCTCATTAGGACCAGCACTAGACTGTCCACCTGTGAAAAGAGGCAGCAAAGTATCATACATGTCTATGGAGCTAACAGATGTCTCCTTAGTACATGAAAGCAATGGCTGAATAGCATCTTCCAAAAACAACATCACGGCTAACGAGAATGCGTTTAGTCTGTGGATGATACAGACGATAGCCTTTACTTTCAGAACTGTACCCAACAGAAATACATTTTACTACTTTATCATCCAATTTTTTGCGACGTTGTTCAGGCACAAATGCATATGCCAAACAACCAAAAATATGTAGATGAGCAACAGATGGCTTGCGATCATGCCAAGCCTTATATGGAGTGATAGACTACAGTGCTTTAGTCGGACACCTGTTCAGTACATATGCTGGACACATGACAGACTCAAGCCAGAAACTATGTGGTAAAGCCTGACTCTTGACCATACACCTTGCCATCTCCATGAGTGACCTGTTCTTTTGTTCAACAACTCCATTCTGTTGAGGTGTATACGGCACTGTACACTGGTGTTTTATCCCATCTTGAGCTAGAAATGCATTAAAATCAGAAGACATATATTCCCCTCCTCCACCAAAATGGAGGGTGCCCATTTTACATGCTGACAGATTTTCAGCCAAAACCAAAAACTGTTTGAAGCACATGAATACTTCAGACTTTGCTTTCAATGGATATACCCATGCATGCCTGGAAAAATCATCAATGAAAGTCAAAAAGTAAAGATAATTTCCAAAAGAATGTGTCTGCATAGGACCATAGACATCACTATGTACAAGCTGCAATTTCTGGGTAGCCCGAACTGAACCATCTTTTGGAAAGGACGAACGCTGCATTTTGCCCAAAATATAGCCTTCACAAACATGTTTTCCAGGTGCCTCAAGTTTGGGCAAAGAGGACACCATTTCAGATTTCTACAAGCGTAACAAACTAGCAAAATTCAGATGACCAAAGCATGCATGCCAAAGCTTTGCATCTGACATAGCCTGAGAATCATTTACTGCACATGCCAAATCATTTATAGATCTTTCATAGTCTATGAGCTTATATAGCCCACGACATAAAATGCCAGAAGCAATAATCACATTGCCATTTGAGAGAGCATGAACTCTACACCTCTCATCAACAAATTTCACAACCAAACCAATCTTGGCTAATGCAGAAACTGATAACAGATTCTTCTTGATCCCTGGCATAAATAAAGCATCTGACAAAGTGAAAGAACTACCATCAACAGTAGTCAAAATGATCTTACCAACTCCCATAACAGGATAAGAGGAGTTGTTGGCACAGGTAACAGTATTCCCTGTAGGGGCAGGCTCGAGTGAAGAGAAGAAACTACGCTACGAGGTAATATGTTTGGTCGCCCCACTATCAAAATACTGGCAAACATCTGAGTCTACTGCACACATGCACTGCTCATGAGAAGATGGGTCAAAACTACAGACATTAGTAAACGCCCATTCTTCTTTCTACACAAGATTATCAGACTCTTTTTTTGGTGTAGAGGCCTCTGCAACAACCATTCCAGCCTCTTTCTTCTTTGCCTCTTTAGGAGACAATTTTGGACAGTTCTTTATGATATGATCATTCCCTTTACAATACTTACAAAATAGTTTCTGCTTTTCCGATTTCTTCTCATCTTTATCTTCCTTCTTCGAATATGCAGAATTATCAGATCTTTGGTCTAGTTGAAGAGCTCCATTTTCCTTTGCCCTTCTGACTAGCCAAGAAAGCTTGATCTGCAACTTGCATAATGGACCTGTTCTGCCTGGACTGATCTTCCTACAACAAAACAGAGACTAACTCCTCAAATGATAAGGCATTCGGATTGCCTTTCATCATCAACTGAAGAGTAGAAGCAAAACTCTGATATGAATCAGGAAGACCATTCAGAACGGTCTGCAGAAGTGAGCTATCTAGTATAACCTCATCAGTAGAAATCAACTGTTCCTTCAAGTCTTTGATCTTCATTAGGAAACTGTCCATAGAATCACCTTCATTCATGTGCTCACTCTCCATCTGTTTTTAGAGGTAAGTAACACGAGCCTCATTCCTAGCTTGGTACAACGTGGTAAGTGTATCCCAAGCATCCTTAGTTATTCTGTAAGAGCAAATGTGAGGAATAATGGCACGTTTGACAGACAAAGCTATCAATGCATGTGCCTGGGCATCTCTGCCATCCCAACAAATCTGCTCTACAGTAGGTGCAGCACAAACCGTAGCAGGAACAGGAATATGCAGAATATCACCATCTTCGACACCTTTTGCATCAGCTTCAGTACCTGCAGTTGTAACAATTGCACGTGTGATAGAACGTTTTTCGACACCCTGCATAATGTTCCACAGTCCTTTTGCAACCAACACATGTCGCATCATATAAGCCTATAACGGGTAGTTGGTACCACCCAACTTATCCTCAACAGCCAACATATGGAATACATCATTACTTTCAGCCATGGTCGGTGACTAAAATACCTTGATGCAGAAAATTGATTGTATCTCAAAAAGTTGAACAGAACTACCCAGATGAATTATGCTAGACCTGTAGCAGAGTGAGACACTTATACTCGCGAACAAAAACTAGTATATACCTTTGACACAAAAAGATGAAATAGCCTACACAAGCACCACGATAGTGCGTTTAGAGCCCAAAACGAGCTCAGATCGGGATTTCGGCACACATAACAAAGCTATTTTGATCTCGAAAACACGTTGAGTATGCTCACCAAAATTTGTGCGATTATGAGACTGCAAACGGAATGTCGACAGCGCCCTAGATGAAGCGATGACCTACTTTGATACCAATTGTTGGAGATAGACATCTGCAGAAGCATGCGAACAGCACAAGGAAGAAGAAGAAGCTTGGAGCATAACACACAATACTGAATGTATTACTAGTGAATGTACAAAGATAAGTAGCCCATTAGGGCAATAGGCATATATACAAGCCGGGGGAAGAAAACCTCCTAAAGAGGGAAAAAAGTGCCCCGGTGGTCCTAGAGTGTTCACACATATCACTACCTAAATATATCAACAATTTTGGTAGCACTTCCCAGCAAAAATGAATCCGAAATGGTTAAAAAAATGATTAGGAACTCCTAATTATCATAATTGGGCACTCCTTTTGACAAACCACCTTGATTCCTAGTTGTAGATGATGATGTATCGCTTGACATCTTCCCTCTTTTGTCATTGAAAGCGAGTCTACCTTTTTGCTTTTGCACCACTCAAAGCCCGCTTAGTTCTCATAGCATGTAAGAAAATAAGAACACACCAGAATAGACCAATAGACAGAGTTGAGAGAGAAACACACACAAGGATATACATAGATTGTGAGATAGAGATCTCAAATTCGCAAGTATAGTGCTATTAGAACACTACAACATATGAGGGGCATGCTGACACTGCCTATACCGACTGTGACTCCCGGCGTTGATATAAACATTGGAAAAGTCCACTTAAAGATATCGACGGTCAAGTGACCGTTGGTATGACCTTTTAAATCGGATCGTCAGGGTGTCTCGCGATCAGCGGTATGGGTGTCGGTGCAAGACTTGGTATAAGGGTCCGTATAAGCATCGATAATTTACTGGAAGTTATCGATGTGCATACCGAGGCCTATATCGACACTCATACCAAGGCCATGTTTTAAACATACTGGGATCTCGAGAGCAAATCTGAACATTTTTACGCCTGTTTGAGTACTCGTTGTCTTCTGTCGAACTTGCATGCACGAACCCAATTGCAACCTACATTGTCTTGTGCACACACACACACAAAGATCTTTCACTCTACAAACACACACACACTCTCTCTGTTTAGATCTCACATCTTGGTAAGTGGTGCGCGTACTCTTAGCCTTTGTCCTTCTGTATGCTTTAGGTCTTATAATTTCTCTTCTCTTTGATTTTGCAGAAGTTCCTTGGCGTCAATCCTTTAGAATTCGACGATAGACGACATACATTACGCTTTGACAACAACGATCCAAAAGAGCGACATACTTGTAAGTGAGTGATTTATTCTCTATTGATAGAGAGAGAAAGAGAGAGAGAAAGAGAGAGAGAGATGAGAGAGAGAGAAAGAGAGAGAAAAGAGAGAGAGAGAGAGGGAGAGAGAGAGAGAGAGAGGGAAAGAGAGAGAGAGAGAGAGAGAGAGAGAGAGAGAGAGAGAGAGAGAGAGAGAGAGAGAGAGATGAGAGAGAAAGAGATAGAGAGATAAAGAGAGAGAGAGAGAGAGTGAGAGATAAAGAGACATGAGAGAGAGGAAGATAAAGATAGGAAGATAGAGAATACATACACACACACACACATCTACACATCTACACATGCATACATACACACATACATGTACACACATGCATACATACACACATATACACACATGCATGAATACATACACACACATGCATGCATACACACACATGCATGCATACACATACATACAAATATACACACATGCATACATACACACACATGCATACACACATACAAACACACACATATATACACATATGCATACGTACACATACACACACATGCATACACACATACATATACACACATATACACACATGCATACTCACACACATACACACATATACACACATGCATGCATACATACACACACATATACACACATGCATGCATACATACACACACATATACACACATGAATGTGTGTATATACTCCTAGCTTGGAGGTTTTGAGTTCCATTCCAAACATTGGTATAAGAGCCATGCTTGATGTTTACTTCATAGTCCTCTCTCTTAAGGTGTGGTTCATCCACCTCTGGCTAGGATTATGTGACAATCTTTAAAGCAAGTTTGAAGATTCTTTATTTGAATTTCCTCTTTGTATGTAAGTATTCTTCACGTCTTTTTGAGCCCAAACTATAGATGAGATTGGATTTGTTTGAACTCAATCTGAAGATACAAAAGCCTCCCATAAATATTTTCCCTTCTAAATCAACAAGTACTTTGGAATTCCTTCTCAATACTGTACAAAATTTATAGCATCTTCTTCACTACCACCATTCAACACCTGGCTGGAGAGGAGTGGGTGCTAAATGAGTAGTTCTACGTCAAAAATATCTCTTGTTGAAGTGATGTTAGGGAGAAGGTTGTAGGACTAGCATCAAATTAGGGATCCTTCCTATCGCTTAATTGTGGCTTAAAGGTAGATTGAATGCTTTGGCATCCTTGCACAATGAGGAGATTGGGTTGATTCCCTTTGATAGCCCTAAATGCAGTCTTGGTATGGTTAATTCTGGATCCAGAGGCCTCATAAAACGTGTCGAGGCACCACTAGAAGGTTTCCAAGCTGGTATCGTCATTGTGAACAAAGGCATTTGTGTCATCTGCAAATAGCCTCATTGTCATTTGCCTAGAGTTATGTGGCAAAGTGATGCCTCTTATGTGACCAAGATCCATCTGTTGCTCCACAAGTCGGCTCAGTCCTTGAGTGGCGATGGCAAAGAGCAGTGGGGCCAACGTGCAACCTTTCTTGATGGATCGTTTCAGTTTGATTGCCTTTGAAAGTTTTCCGTTGACATTGACTTTGGTCGAAGCATTGCAAAGGAGAATGGAGATCATCCTGAGGAATTTATGACTACACCGGAGGTCTTTTAGCAATTGTAAAATATAGTCCCATTCCAATCTGTCGTAGGCTTTGTCAAAGTCAATATTGAGGAAGACAATGTCCTGATTAGATTCCTTAGCATAGTCGAGACCTTCCCAGATATCAATGATGGCTTCCAATATTGACCTTCCCTTAATGAAGCCTTTTTGGTCTTTGGTAAGCCACTGGTCTATATGACAAGATATCCTGTTGGCAATGACTTTAGCAAGAATCTTATATCCGTTTTGAAGCATTGTGATAGGTCTCCAGTTCTCATTTCTATTCATCTCCCCTTTTTTATGTATAAGTTTGATGATGCCGTTGTTGAGACAAGTGGGAAGGGCACCGAAATCTAGTGCCTCAAGCCAAACAAGACGCAAAGGGGTGGCCACCACATATTTGAATGATTCAAAGAACTCATTAGTGAGCCCATCAGGCCCTGGGCTCTTGCTGTTCAGAAGCGAATCGATAACTTCGAGGATCTCTTGTTTGGAAACGGAGGCATCAAGCAGAGCACTCACATTGCGTGGGATTCTATGCAGGGAAGTCCAAGAGATGGTGGCCATGCGCTGTGCCCTACTGTTATAGTATTTCTAATCGTGCACTCCAATGTGGAGAGCAAGAAACTAATACTAGTCCATGAATAAAAAACTATATTTTTGGGATATCACGAAATAATAAGATAATAAGGATGGAAGATCCAAAAGGGCCTTATAAAAAATAGGCTGTTTCTTAGACGGTTCGCCGGAGAGCTCTAGATTTTCCTCAGGCTAAAACACATGTTGGAAAGAGAATAAAAGAGCCTTATTCTTGTAACAAGCCCTCTATTCTCTCATTTTAAAACAACTGGATGCGAATTCCAAGCTCAATAATCAAAATCAAAACAAGCTACAATCAAATAAGCAAAAAAAAAAAAGTATTTTTCTAGCATATAGTAAAGCGCGAAAGACAAGGAAGATATTTGCGAGTTGCAATGTGGTGTTCACAAAGTAGCCACATATAGTGGAGAAGGACCAAGAGACCTTTGCTTTATTATCAAAGATGGAGGTGATCAATTTTGCACGAAGCCCAACTCCGATCCCTCAAGCTACACAAGAGGAAGCATCATCATCCATTCATTACCAAGGAGAAGCTAAACGCAAACTTGTTCTCATAAAATAATTTTAGAATAATGGGAAACATTAAAACAATGTCTGTATAACGACTTCTATCCGTAAAAAGGTGCCCTAAAAATAGGAAAATTAAGTTTGAAAGAGATTACAAGAGGCATATTCTTGTAAGAAGGCCTCCATTTCATATTTTAGAGCAATTGGATGTGAATGCTATGCTCATGTGGGGATCGAAATGACAACAAACTACAATCAAAGGATCGGGAAAATTATATTTGTGGAGTGAAAATTATCAACTATGACCTAGAGGCAAGGAAGATATTTGTGAGTTGCAATGTGGTGTTCAAAATGTATCCAGATATAGTGGAGGAGCAAGAGACCTTTTCTTTATCATCAAACACGGAGCTAATAAAACCCCAAGTGCTATTCCTCAAGCTAGGCAAGAGGAAGCATCATCATCCATTGATAATGTAAAATCCAACATGTTTCAGTCCTCTAAAGAAGTCATTGTCATGTAGAGTGAAGCAATTTTCCGATATTAATAATTCTATGTCCATTATTACTAAGGATAATCCATGTATGCTTAGAAGATGAACAAGGATGGAGGAGAAAAGGAGGGCCTTTGCAAACATAAACAACATGACCTTGGTGGCTGAGATTATGGAAGAGATCAAAGACCAAAGAGTGTGGAAAAGGAATCGGAAAATCTATGCTAAAAAGAAGCAATGCAATCTGAGTATGATAGCATCATGAAGATTTAAACATGAAAGGTAGTAGATAAACTAAAATATTTGTTAACATATTTATATTTATTAGGTAGGGGATGAACGTAAATATTCTTATTGTGAGGTTTGTCTCTTGCGCTTGAATTAATAAAAGATAAATTCTGCAGTGAAGTGAAGTGGCAGGTTGCCATGGAACCCCCATATCCCACAAATCAGGGGTAGGACGGCCCAAAAGGAAACAATAGTGACAATCATAATTTGGTATGAAACATATGTTTTAGAGAGAGTTACAAAGAAGGTTAATGATTCTTTTCGTTGGCTTCAGGGGCAGCCCACTGACTTTTCATCTTGCTATTTTTAAAGACAGATTCTCTGGTGTCTCAAGGGAGGGAGACCTCTTACAATTAGATATTATTTTGCCTAACAATTCAAGGGATTGTTTAATTCATCATACTTTTGGATGGTCATCGAAGTATTGTTTAATTCATCATACTTTTGGATGGTCATCGAAGTTAGCAGCATATCTTTCTTTCCATATCTTTCAAAGTCCTTTCCACATGATGGATCCACAAGGCAAAAGAAAAACCTATCGCTTGTCCAAATAATGCTTTCTTCTACTTGATTTGATTCAATAAATCTGAAATCATGATGAACTTAAATATTTTTGGATTTCCATTGAAGGCGAATAAAGTGGCCATGTAAAATAGTATGCTTTCCTACTACTCAGATCTTTCTTCATGATCTTAGGGGGACCAACAACCCCATCCTTGGTAGTACTTCTTGGGCTGATTTACCTTTATCGGCTACCAATAAGGCATGGTGATGAAGTCCAAAAGGATTGGGATACATTCCAGCCAACATATGAAAAGTAAACGAGATCCATTTATTATATTTTCACTAAAATTAACGGTGGAAAATTTATTATATTGCGTACGTATGGATCATAGAACTCTATGTGGATAGTGGCCACCCACACACTGCACCATGTCTAACTATCCATGCAAGGACGCACTTCTGCTATCCTATTTTAAAAGATTTTTAGGGTAGTAAGAATATCAAATTGGGCCAACATACCTCTACTTTGTAAGTGCTTCATCTAGAGTTTCTTTCGTGCCATTCCTTTGATCTATAATTTTTCATATCATATCTCTAGACCATTCGATGCTGGAAGAGGTTGAGAGGAAGAAAAGAAAATTTAGAAAAACATTCTAGTCTCACTCTCTTAATATCCTTTTCCTCATAAAAAACACCCATCCTATTTTATGATATCTATCAATGAATGCGGCCAAAAGCCTATCCTTCATCTCCTCACACACAATACATCTCACATGTCATAAGACACAATGCCAACTCTCTTAACAAGTCTCAGAAGGGGCCTCAATTGACAACAGGGTACAATAAAACTCTGTAGCAATCTCTCTCACCTCCCAACACTCAGTAGCACATGATCCATCAAACTGAGAAAGGTGTGTGAGCATGCTATGCATATGTTGCGGCCTAACTAGAGATCCCCAACCTATGTATTGTGGGAGGCCTGCCTATGATGCAAGAAGGTAGACCACCTCTCCTGAGTCTCCTGCAGCTCCTCTTGCACCTATGTGTGTGTGTGTGTGAGAGAGAGAGAGAGAGTACAATCTCCTTGGTAGTTGAAGAACATTTGATCTCTCTCACAAACGCGTACGATCTAGCTTGGGAAGTCTAGTAGAAGAAGACAAAATAAGGGTCACATCACTCATGGGATATGGGAGGAAGTAAGAAAGAGTGCCCTAATCAAGACCCAACAAAATACCATCCATTGGATGCTTGAAATCGGACCTACGAGATTAGAAATCTACTTTTGCATGGCTAGGATTCAAATGGAGCCATTGGATCCTTTGTTGATCTGATGGCCTTAAAAGAAACTCACCATATATTTAATGTAGTGGGTTGAGATTCATCTGATTAACATTAAATTCAATGGCTTATATTAAAAGATGCTCAATCATCTACAAGAGAAATCTCACACCTTGGATTGATATCCCCATCCAATGGTGCAAAATTAAAGGCCGATTTTTTTATTTCTTTCAAGCTTCATCATTGGATCTTCTCAATATCCAAGGGCCCAAATCAAATTCGACTAGACAACTTCAAAATTGGTGCTCCATGAAACCACTCTCAACACATTTGATTTGTTTTGACTACTCCAAACCAAGGGAAACATAGGCCTAGCCTACTTGATTGAGGCTCTAGATGTAGCCACCACCCACCTCTCATTGGTCCATCACTAATCACTCCTTAATCTAAAAGGCCCATGTAGGGTTCACTTTTTACCCTAATGTAACATGTCCTACCACCACAATGAGCCAATACATCACTCACATACATGCATGAATCCTTGAGATGCTCATCCTTTGGATCCTCTTGTCAAAGTAACGGAAATGAAGATTGTCAAGATGTCCGTCGAAAGAACTAAAGGAACAAGGCTTCTCAAGGGAATACTCTATGTTCTCTTGTGTGTGTAGAAAAGGTCATCAAGGTAGAGAGCAATAGGAGTGCAACATTGTATCATCAAGGAGGTGTTGCAAGTCACAAGTAGAAGTGAATAGAACTTTAACCTTATTAGGGGCTTGAGTGGAAGGGGTGCATGATGGCAAACTACTTAGCAAGGTGAAGCAACGGCATAAATGTTGATGCACAAGTAATTTTGGTACTTTGTTGTACTTGTGTGTAAGTTTTTGTCCTAAAAGGGTTACATACATAGAATATTTTATGTTAATCAAGGAAAAGAGGCTTGCTAAAAATATTGAAGTTCCTTTCGAATGAAGAACCCCAAACACAATTTGATATGCATGGTGGGACACTCTCGCCTGAGCATAGGAGTAATACAATTCTCAAGTCAAGGAGTGTACATATTTGAAAAATGCAACTAAAGAGGTAACTTTTCTTTTTTCCTTCAAAATTTAACTTAAGCTCATGGAATAAGATGTGTAGCTCATGAACACAAACTCCATCAAAAATATTGTGAGATTGTTTGAAAACCACAAGAAGGAAAGTATATTGTAGTCTGACAATCTCACCTTCAGCCACATCACTAGTAGGAAACATGACAACCCAAGTAGACTTAGAAATTTGTCTTATTAGATTAAACATCAAGTATCCTTCCTTAAGAGGATTAGCACATGAACACTATGACAAGCACATGAGGAGGTTTTTACCCTTGTGTAAAAGAACGGGGCAAACACGGAGGGAAGATGCATTTCGATTCTTTTCCCAACAACATTTGAAGGTGTAGCAAACAAATAGTTTAGTAAATTTGTCGACAACGATTTTGTTAATTAAGACTTCATCAAAGATTCATTTAAAGAGCAATTCCAACAAGTAAATACAATAGAAAAAACTCATTAAGGAATTAAAAAACTTCTGACTGAGTGTTGAAGAGATATTTCCTAAAATTTTTACTAGAGCCAAAGCACTTATGGCTAATCTGCCAGATTCCCCCCTTGATTCTTTTGTCAAAACGTGGCTTGTGAAACTACTACCAATGTCCACATAGATCGCAGTCAAGGAATTGATACTCCTTACAACAACAATTTATGATTTCATTATCACAACATCAAGGTTGGAGAAAAATCAACACAAATAATGAATTGGTTCTTCTAGGCTAACATTAGCTATGGAACCTAAAGTCTAAAGTAACACAATTGAGGAAGGACCTCAAGAATTTAAGAAGAAACAAGCCCCATAAGGAAAAAGAAAGAGCAGTGATAGATTTAAGGCATGAAATTAAAGCCTTACAAATAGAAAAATAAGATTAGGCCTACGCATAAGAATTGATAGAACTTCTTGAGAGGGACAAGAACTTTGTGCAAGAAGTGGAGGCTTAATTGGACTATAATGCACCATGTGTAGCAAATAGGGTCATGTGGTAGGTAATAAGCCTCTTTTAAGTGTCACTCTCCAATTATGCAGGAAGCTTGACCATGAAGCCCATAAGTATGACTTAAGAGGGATTCCCTAGTATCACTCAAGAGAGATACTAGGGATTAGGAGGAGTCCAACCACCATCAAATGTAATGGCTATTGCATTAAGTGAAGGTAACAATCACAACTCACATCATCGGGGTAATTTTATCAATGTTTAGAGAAGGCCAATCGTTTTCTTTAGGTGTGGGGACTTCAAACATTATCAAATAAAATTTCCTTTGCAAGAGACTTGTCCGCCTTGCAAAAAATGCCCAAAAGCTAGAGAGGACCACCATTCGCTCCCCAAACAACAAGGTATCCACATCAAGATGTCATATATATATGATCTCTATGGGTAAGGAAGGAGTTGTATAAGAAACCATTATGCCATCACCATCTACTAGGGTGATACATCTAGAAGAAATTGAATCCTTTAATATGTAGACAAGGAAGAAGGGGAAATCCCCTCATAAAGAAACATGCCAAGAGTCCAATACACATGGATTGACAAAGGAAAAAGGGACTATTGGTGATAGGCCTACTCCAAGTGAAGAGACAAAATCAAAGGAAGAGCTTACAAGCACATGTGAAGGCCTTGGACAAGCATTTAGAACGGCACAAAGGATCTCGAGAATTTGCGAATAGCCAATGCACCTTTGGAATAAGAGGCTTCAATTATATGGAAATCCATTAAAAAGGAGGTTAGTATCTTTGATCTTTTAAAAATGATTTTAAGATTCAACTCGAAAGTTTTGTGTATCAGTGATGAAGCCTCCACACCACTCTAGTTGTAGAGGATAATGCTTTAAGTGAGTGTAGGGCTGTAAGGCAAGCCCCCTTTATAAATTATAAGAGGTCGTGACTAAACATCACTATAAGAGGACAACATCTGCGAGGAGTAATATTGGATGATGGCTAGCTCACGCATTAACTTAATGCATGAATATACTATGGAAAAACTTGGGCTTCAACCACTTTGACTATCCAAGTTAACAAACTCGTGAGAGTGGCTCCTTGAGTTCTAGATTGTTGGAGTTAGACGTTTGCAAAAGCACGCGAATAGCACAAGGAAGAAGAAGAAGCTTGGTGCAGACACAATACTGAATGTATTACCACTAGAATGTACAAAGATGAGTAGCCCATTAGGGCAATATGCGTAGATACATACATACACACACACATACATACATACATACATACATATATATATATATATATATATATATATATATATATATATATATATATATATATATATATATATATATATATATATATATATATATATATATATATATTGTTGATCCACTTTATCTTATATGTACACATAGTGTGGATGCTAGTAGAGAGAAAAATGCAAAAAATACTTTCATAAAGAATCCTATTAGAGGAAATGTTCCACCTGACTCCTTAGGGGTTGTCGTGCATGAGTATGTAGACATGCCCAATGAGGAATTAGATTTTACAACACAAATGGTTACCTAACAACCAAAGGAAGGTTCCTTTGTTGATCCGTTTGGTAGCGGATTGGTTTTAGCACACACGTATGTTTTCTTATTATAATGTATTGTTTTAAAAATATTATAACATAAATGTTTTTAATTATTTTAATTTTTTTAGTTTTAGGACACCTATACCACCTCCATCTTGTGAGAGCACACTTAAGGTACCTATGCGCTCATGTATAGGTAGCCTAGTATTAAAATGTGATATATCGAGTGATGGAATAAAGTTTACATCAAGAATGGTTTGGAGTTCAAAAAGAGAATGAGAGCTTTATGAGACTCTTACCTCTAATTTTTTCACACAAAATGGGCATAAGTTTAAATTTTTCATATAAATTGAAATATATTTTCTATGCTTACTTATATGATCTTAATGTTTTGCAATGAATTTGTGAGAGAATCAAAAAGTGCATAGTTCAGTAGATTCGGAGCTTGGCACTGAAAGAGACTTAATAATTCCCAGTGGAAACTTACTAATCAAGCTTCTTTTGAGATTAGTCACACTTAGTTTCTTCATACTTGTTTCACATTACAACGAATGGGAGGAAATCATAAAACTTCACTTTTCATTTAGTGCAAAGAAAGAGCCGATCTCTAAAAAGAGGAATTCCATTTCGAGAAAACATTATAATAAATGACTATTCAGGTTGCTTTACTCAATCGGAAGTTACGAAGGTTTCAAAAGATGAAAGCTTTCAAGATGAACTACTCACGGAGCAAAGATAATAACTTGAGGAGTGACTGCTCCATAATCTGTTCAACGATTTTGGATGTTTATGAGAAAACGGAAGTGCACCAAAGGAAAGGTAGCCTTTACACTCTCATTGAATGTGCCTACAAAATAAAAGGTTGCTTCATTCACTGTGGCCGACAAAAAGGAGTAAATAGGAGATGAAAGATAAAAATAATTTGACTCATACTCTCGACTTGAAATGATCACGTTTTCCTTCAATATTTAGGTCCCGTTAGAGGATTAATACTATACTATTGGATGAAGGAAACTGTTTTATATGCATATTTCATCTACCCCTAAGAAGCAAATATCAATATTGGGAGCCCCATGAGATGGTTTTCAAAAATCTTATCAATTTTTGTCTCGTTAACAATGAATCACCTATATTTATATTAATGGAAGTGAACACTCACAAGTTCACATTATAGGTTGATGTTGATTTCTATAGGCTCCACCTCTAATCAACATCATGAATGTTTGTATGCTAGCTTTTTAGTCCGTCGAAAATTTCTTATGTTCTTTAGGTATGCTCCCAACATGAAGCACAACATGATTAAGAATTCGAACTCCTTGGCCTTCCATCCCTCCCACGTCATTTTCATGAAAAATTTCAATATTCAATACAAGAATAACGGGACATCACGACACCCCTTATTGAAAAAAAGCAGTTATCATTGTTTATGCGACACTACTTTAAAAAAATGTTTCATAAATGACGTCCAAACATAAAAAGCAAAAAAATAAATCGAAGACAGCAACCGCAAAAAAGGAACGTCAGACGGGGGAGTAGCGATGGCGGATATCAGCTCTGTCGTCGCTACACCTGCAGGAGGAGCGCGTGAAGATTAAAGCTCTGCAAGAAAAGCATTTGCGCGTTAGCGGCAAGATCATTTGTGCTGGAATTCGATATCAATTCAACAACAACGCCGAAGAAGCTGACGACGACTGAAGCTCCGACGGTCCAGAGAGGTGACAATTATCGCGACACACTGCGAGCGTGTCTATCGCAACTTTTTTGGCGTCTATCGCGGGCGGGCTCGAGCGTGAATTTCGGTGTCTATCGCAACCTTTTGGTCTATCGCGGGCGAGTATTTCGGCGTCTATCGCGGGCGGGCTCGAGCGCGTCTATCGCAACTCAAAGAGTGTCTATCGCATCTTTTTGGTCTATCGCGGGCGCGTATTTCGGCGTCTATCGCGGGTGTTGGTCTATCGCGGCGGTGTGTCGTCGTACACGTGGCAGATATCCAAGAGTGGGCCATCGCGTGGTTTGCGCGCGATAATCTCGCGAAGCATCAGCGCAGATCAGTCGAGCACTGCTGATCGCCGGACATCGAGCATTGGCGACGCTGTCGAGCAACGCCGACTGAACGTCTGCCGGACATCGTCGGACGTGGAAGCTGCCAGAACTGCTGGGCCACCGTTTACCTCTCACGGTATTCCGGTCAATCGCGATCAATCCGGCGGGGATATCCGTCTGTCGCGGGGAGGGCTATCTATCGCGGTCGCGGGGAATGCCAGCTTTCGCAAACCGTCTATCGCGGTGCTGAGGGGCGGTTTTGGTTTCTAATCAATCCGCCTCTCGCGGTGGGCATTCCGTGGTGGGCAGAGGGCAGAAGTACGTATGGCTCGTTCTTTTTTGAAAAAATAGTTTTCTTTCCTCCGCCAAGCCGCCTGTATGGAAGGTTTTCATAGCTTGAATTAGAAAAAAGAAGAGAAAAAAAAAAAGAAGAAGAGAAAAAAAAAAGAGAAGAAGAAGAAAAAAAGAGAAAAAAAAAAAGAAGAAGAAAAAAAGAAGAAAAAGAAAAAGGAAATTAGAAAAGTTCCAAAAAAGTAGAAGTGTGCTCCCCTCTTTTGTGGGTTTTTTGGCCTTTTTGTTTTTCCCTGAAAAGCGGAGTATTTGGATGCGATGTGATCGGTGGGGGGAGTTTTCCTTGTCTGTGGTCTGCTTTCTCTCTATGTTGGAGGGTCTTGCCGCTGGGCATTGAAAATTAAAAGTGGTGCAAGTTCCTTCGGCCATGGATGTGGCTTCGTCCTCTCTCGTGAAAAGTAATCGGGCCCCCCCCCCCTGGGAACCGGCACTCTGGCCGCTCTGCTGGAGGGGGGGTCATGTGCCGCCCCTGGGGCATCCGAAAGTGTTGAATCCCCCATCGTGTCCCTCAGTAGACCCGCAGTTCTGTCTGCTCAGGAGGAGCTCAAGAAAGTTTGCCTCGTCGGCCAAGTGTTTGGCCCTAGGCCCCCGCTCGAAATCGTGCGACAATGGCTTCGAAAAGAGTGGTTCCCTCGAGGACTAATTGTCAGCAAATGTCAGTTCTTACCAGCAAACCACATGCTGCTAGTCTTTGAAAATGAAGAGATGGCGTTCCAAGCCCTAAGCGTTGGCACCTGGCAGCTCGGTCGGACGACCCTGTGCTTATTCAGATGGTCCCCGGACTTTACCCCCGACAAATCGAAATCACTTCGGTACCCTCTTTGGGTTGAGCTCCCTAACCTCCCATACTTCTTGTACAACTTCGTGTGGGACATAGTCTCCCCTATCGGCAAGCCGTTGGCTTCACGAGAAGACATTGGTGGTCTCATCTATGAGGGTGCAAGACACTCCTTCAATGCTAGATGGCACCCACAAATCTGCGTCGAGGCCGACCTCAGTTCGCCGCTTCCATCAACGATCAAAGTGGACATGGGCGAAGGAGATGTTTGGGAGCAGGATATCACCTACAAAAACCTCCCCAACGCGTGCTTTCGTTGTGGCCAGCAAGGTCACAGGATTAAAGACTGCCCTCTCAGGCAAAAAAACAAGCGATTTCAAGAAGCCTCCAAAACTACTCAAGACAACTTTGATGATTTGACCCACTTGATCAAGGAAGGGGAAGGCAAGGGCCTCCTCAATCCACAAGCTGATACCGATGGCTTTACTGAAGTTAGAAGAAGAAGGAAAAGAAGTCCGAGGGCCAACGGTGAGAGGAACAACCTGCCAATTACCACACACAGCAATTTGTATTGCAATCTTGGAAAGGAGATCAACGAGCTCGACTACCCAGGTGGGAAGCCACTTGTGGTAGACAACTACGACGAAGCCCTAGAGATCCCTGACAACAAAGAAACCCCCCAGGAGGGCTACACTACAAGCAAAGAAGATGGTTTCACTACTAATAATGAAGACAACATGGATAGTGAAAGTTCCATCATTGGATCGACGATCCCAGAAACGATGCCGAGCACGGGGCCCAATTCTCCCCAGCGGGGGGCATCCCGCAAAGGGAAACAGCCTTTGGAGTTACCCTGGAAAAGCCCCCATAAGAACCGATTTCTAAGTCGGGATCAGATCCCAGCGAAAAAGAAAGATGAAGCCAAGAGAAGAAAGGACAAGGCTCCCTCCCGCAAAGAGGGATCAATACAAAAATGATTGTCATCTCACTAAATGCTAGGGGGCTAACCGACCCCTCAAGAGCGGCCATCATTGGTCAATGGCTCCGCGACACTAGCTTAAAACCAGACATTATATGCATTCAAGAGATTAAAATTGACGGAGAAGACCTTCTGAAACGGCTCAGACAGGTTTCCTCGGCCCATGTGTGGATCCCAACAAAGCACCAGCGGGGGTCCGGTGGAACGGCTATCGGTGTTAAACAACCCTGGCTTGAAAAGCTTGAGAACTCCATTGAAGATGTAAATCACCGCTGGATTGCGGTTTCTTTTGGTGCTCCCCTTTGTGTTACTATGGTCTCTTTGTACGCCCCTAACGGGGATTTGGAGAGGCTGAACACTTGGGCTTCTCTTGACTCGCTTCCCCACAACGTGCTTATATGTGGAGACTTCAACATGGTGGAGGACCCTATGGACAGATGGATGGGCAAGGGCAGGGTCATCGACAGTCGGGAGAAAGAAACGTGGGACATGACCAAACTCCACTTGGATCTGGTCGAATTCAAAGACTCGAATGGCTTTTCCTGGTCGAATCTCCAAGCGGGCGAGGATCTGAGGAAAGCTAGACTTGATAGATGCTACATCTCTCAGAGCTTTACTCATCTGTGGGGCCACCCTTCCATCACGCAACGTACTGACCTCACCATCTCTGACCACTACCCGATCGTTATCACTTTTCAACCTTCCAACAGGACCCACAAGGCTCCGTGGTTCCATGCCAACGCTTCCACCTTCTCTCTCCCCTCCGTCCATCAAGAGATTGCCGATGTGTGGAAGGTGGCGTTCGCCTCTGGCTTGGCCCCAGCCAAGTGCTGGAGAAGTGCGGTCGACAAGTCTCGCAAGATCATGATCAGAACTAAGAAGATGCTCGAGACAGTGCGGCGGGCTCGTAGGGAAGCGCTTTACCGCAGACTCTGGCGACTCGAGGAGGAAGTAAACAAAGGAAAACACCAAGCCCAGAAAGGTCTCCGAAAAATCAGAGCAGCGTTGAGATACGAGGAAGAAATACAAAGGAAAAACTTGCAAGTCTTCTTCAAGGAGTGGTGGGCTGGAAAAGCCGACAAACCCACCAAAGAGATGTGCAGTATCCTTAAAAGGAAACACAACAGAGAGACGATTCCCCTACTGCTAGACCCACATGGCAATGTATGCAACTCGGAAGAAGATAATGTTGGCATCATCGAAGGGCACTTCACGAGACTCCTGGGAACCTCGAACCCCCTCTCCCACCATAGAAGGGACTGCATGGCTGCCATTTCTAGGGTTTCCCCCTGGAGAATACCACCCAACCTCCACTCCCTGCTTCATGCCCCGATCTCTGAATCAGAAATCATTGAGGTCATTGATGCCCTCCCTCTCGGTAAAAGCCCGGGACCCAACGGACTCACTAACGAGTTTTTTAAATCCTTCAAGCTGGTGGTTGCCACCCCTCTTCGGATGGTTTGGCAAGAAGCGCTAAAATTTGGTGCTCTTCCTTCTTGTATAAACAATGGAATTATCAAGCTGATTCACAAGAAGGGGGAAAAAAACAGAATCGAGAACTGGCGGCCAATTACGATGCTCCAAACAGGATACAAGATCGTCGCCAAAGTCATTGCCAACAGACTTGCGTGCCACCTGAGATCTTGGCTTAGTGAGGACCAAAAAGGTTTCATCAAAGGAAGGTCCATCCTGGAAACCATTATGGATATTTGGGAAGGTATTCAATTTGCAAATGAGTTTAATCAAGATGTGGTCTTCCTCAAGATCGACTTTGACAAAGCCTACGATAGGCTAGAATGGGATTATATTCTGCAGTCGCTCCAAGACCTCGGATGTAGTCAGAAATTCACCAAGATGATTGCGACCCTTCTCGGCAACGCAACGACCCAAATTAACGTTAACGGCAAACTTTCGAAGGCGATCCATCTTAAAAGATCTATTAGACAAGGGTGCCCTCTTGCCCCCCTTCTCTTTGCCATCGCCACTGAGGGGCTGAGCAGACTTGTGGCTCATCATGTGGAGGCTGGCAATATCAAAGGCCTCCAGCTACCTCACGACCACAGTCAAATCATCATGAGACTTTTTGCCGACGATATGAACGCGTTCGTTCACAATGATAATACCAGCCTGGAGACTTTCTGGAGGTGTCTTGATACCTTTTGTGAGGCCTCTGGATCCAAAATCAACCACAATAAGACCGCCTTTAGGGCCATTGTGGGACATCAACCTGGCCTTCTCATTGATCATGGCTGTCAAATCATTCCGCAGGGCCAAATCTTTCGGCTGCTTGGAATCCCCTTGGGGTTTGGCGTCTCTATGGAGCAGCGATGGAACTGGGTGCTGGCTAAACTTGAAAACAAGCTCAATTACTGGAGAGGCATGCAAATCAATCTCGCTGGACGGGCGATGGTTATCAACACGTTCCTCCTCTCGTCTACCATCTATTTCCTTTCTTGCTGGAGACCGAATGAGCAAGGCCTATCCAAACTGAATAGCATCTGCAGAAACTTTCTTTGGACGGGTGATCATAACAGAAGGGGGGTGCCTAAAATCAAATGGGCCATCTGCACCAGCCCGAGAGATAGCGGGGGGCTTGGCATCCTGGACATTGGGTGCATGGCTAACAAACTGGCAGCCAAATGGATGATTAAAGCTAGGTGCAATAGGGAGGCCTCGTGGGCCAAGCTGATCTTCAGAAACAAAAATGAGTTGGCCCTCACGGGGTCCCCGAACTGGAAGAACCTTGACATCATGACACTGCTATTCTCCCCGATACCTGTCTTCCCGAAAGGCTCCAATCTCGTATGCTCTCTTTGGAAGGGCTGGAATAAAGTCAAAAGCTTCACAAGAATTAGTGAGGACTGGAAGTGGGCGGCCGGAATCAGACAAAACGACTCTATCTGGTTTCCGATACATGGCATCCAGAGTGTGGAGTCGTGGAACATTCAAAATGCCAAGAAGTTATGGAACAAAGGATTCAAAAAATGGAAACACCTCTGGAAACATGACACCAACAGTTGGATCAACTACGAGGATATCGACCCTCGCATAAACATCTCCTACGAAGAATGGAACACCTTGCAAAGCAGATGCCTCGCTTGGGATCGTCACAAAACTCGCCTCCTCATGGGACATGATGCTCCGAATGCGCGTGGTCTCAAATGGCACAATGGAAATAGCCTACTCAAAATCCCGAACATCAAAGAAACGACTGACCTCCAGATCAGCCTCAACAAGAAGTGGTGCCTGTCTTGGACGCGGCTTCGGTGGGACATGAAATTCATGGGTACCTGGCACCCACTTATAGAGATTAAGAAGTCGGTCCTCTTATGGCAAATTCTTCATCGAGGAATTTGGACTAACCATAAGGCAAGCAAAATTTGTGGGATCCCTCCATGGTGCAAACGCTGCCACCGTGCAATCGAAGATGTCCCACACATCTTCCTTACTTGCCCCAACTCCTACAGAATCTGGTAGATGGTTGGACTGAAAATGAGAGTTCAGAAACAGCTTAGTTGGAAACAAGTCCTCTTGGGTGAAGCGATTGGATGCTCTGCGGCTCTCTGGAACGCAATCAGAGGGGAAGTCCTGTGGAAAATTTGGCGGGAGCGGTGTGCTCTCAACTTCGGCGACCCCCCCAGGGAGTGGTCGATTGAAAAATCTCTATTCCTCCTTGGCAAAAGGATTGTCAACAGTAAGAAATCCCCCCCCTTCAGGCACCATCAAGTCCTCCTTTTGATGAACAACAAGCTCAAACCCAAGTGGGTCCCGCATGAGGGTGACGAGAGGGTGATCAACCTTCTTTGTAATGCAACCTAGGAATCAACCAAGCTTCCCCTGCTTTGTGGGATTTGGGGGGTCCCGTGGGCACTAGTCCCCTTCTATTGTACCTTTGTTTCTTAATTTAATTCAAGTCCGGGAGAGTAGGCTATTGCCGAACTTCCTTTATAAAAAAAAAATAAAAATAAAATAAATCGAGGCCGTCGCATATGTGATACTTTGTGTCGCTTATGCCATTGTCATGCCAGGCATTGCTACAATCGCCGAAGCCTAGCGATGCTTATAGCGATGCAAGCAGACTGCCTGTGACACTTGTGTGTCGCATAAGCCACGTTCAAAGAGTTGAAAGAATATTTATCTTTTTCTTGGCACTTTTGTGCCACGAGCGAGCGAAGAGACCCCAACGAAAGAGCAAAGAGCAACCCCAAGCGAAGATTGACCCTGAGCAAGCAAGTCCTGAGGTAGATTCACACACATACACACACATACATACACACATATGCATATACACACATGCATACACACACATGGAAATACATGCACACATATGCATATACACACATATATACATATATATACAAATATACACACATACATACACATGCATACACACATATACACACACACATACATCCACACATATACACCAACATACACACATATACACACACATACACACATATACACACACATATATACACACATATACATACACATATATATACACATATAGATACACATATATACACACACATATGCACACACATATAGATACACACATATACACACATATACATACACATATATACACATATATACACACATGTCCATATATGTACACATATACACACACATATACATATAGACATATACACACACATATACACACACATACACACACACATTTACACACACATATACATACATATATACACATATACACACATATAAACACACACATACATACAGAGATATACACACATATGTTGGAAGAGATGGATGGATATCTCAAGGAAGTGAGGTGGTACTGCTAAAACCTGCTTTGTACCTGTCGTATTTCACTTCAGAGTTATGTAGTAGGCCGTTTTAGATTTTATATGGCACCAATAAAAGATTTATGTATTTTGGAGTTGATCGTTCAAGAAATTGAATCAAAACAGACTACTTCACAAATAGCCAGTCTCACAAAACTTGCTATTTTAGTTCACACACTTTCTGGTTCTTTTGCTCAATGCTCCCAACACAATAGCAATTGATCAAATTCATTTTGAGGGAATCAACTTAGCTTAGATAGCTAATAATTACAAGTGGATTCATAAAAAATAACAAACTATGCACTGAGAAATGATTTTGGCAATCCAAGGCTTACCCCTGACTTTGTAGGGACTGACCAAAATATGACTAGTGATCACTTCGATGACGATGTCTCCCAAATGGCTGAAGAAAATGTAATGAAACTTTTAAAGCATAAAAGAAACTTTGAGTTGGTTCCAACAAGATATAGGTCATGCAGAATGGTTGCAAAATCACTGAGATATGGTTAATGCAAAGTTCACTGTTCTAAGTAGTCATAACAAAGAAGTAGACAGAGATGATCACTGATGTACATATATTATAGCACATGATTTTACAAGATCATTGGCATTATAATGATACCCAATGATAGTGGAATGAGTAGGCTATGAGGTAAGCTACTCAAATCCTACAAATGATCAGTGGAAGAGCTCCAAGATAAGGCCACAAGGCCGTGAGATTTACAAGCCTAGTTTATAAGTGTTTTTCATCTCAAGTTTGACTTTGAATTTCGAACTAGATTCCACCTAAAAATGCTTCCTCCAAATTAGGAGTGATTCTATCAAGTGAAATTTTTAACTCATGTTTCTCCTTACTCCAGGAGATATATGGACCTACGAGACTCTCTTAAGGTTAAAACTTTTTACAAATGGTAAATGATCCAATGTTACAAGCAACGGTTCACATGCTTCATCAAGTAGTTGTACATATCTGCTTCCATGCCTAGCCAAGTGTGAGGGCTTGTATATTTGCACCAACAGCTCCCCCTCAACCCAAACATGTTGGCTTGTATAGCTTCATCAATCCTCTTGAATACCCTGCAATCCAATCATACTTTTAAACCTACAAAGTTTAGTACCATCAAGTGCTTTGGTTAACAAATCTGCACATTGCATATTTGTGGATACATATGCAAGTTGAATCTCCTTGCTCAATAGCTTCTCTCTAACATAGTGATAGTGAATTTTGATATGCTTGGTTCCTGCAAGATAAATGGGATTTGCTACAAGATGCAAAGAACTTGTATTGTCACCGAAAATCATAGGTGAACGAGTGTGAAGTCCCAAATCTGAATGGAGCAATCTAATCCAAATTGCAATCTAATCCAAATTCTTGTGTTCAGCCTCTGTTGAAGAAAGAGCAACAATTGGTTGCTTCTTGGAAGACCATGAGGTGGGCTTATCACCTACAAAAGATAGATATCCAAAAGTACTCCTTCTCTCATCCTTACAACCTACCCAATCTTCATCTCAGTATAGCTTAATGTCCAAATTTGATGTGTATTGGAAGTAAAGACCTTGAGTTTGAGTACCTTTGAGATATCCAAAAGTACTCCTTCTCTCATCCTTACAACCTACCCAATCTTCTTCCTCTTAAATTTTAATTTAAGAGGAAGAGGTGGCAAAAATCAAAGAGGTAATTTCAGAGGTAGAGGTAGTAGAGGTTACTTTGGAAGAAATGAGGGTATAGGTTTCCAAAGTCAATCTTACAATAATGCCTACTACAATTATGCTTCAGGTTAGAAGCAGGATTCAACCTTAATCATGAATGCAACTTGTGAAAGACAAAGTGAAGATCAAAGAGTCTTCTACATTGAATCAAGGTGTAGCAATCACTTGAGTGGCAATATAGCCTTGATGACTGATTTGGAGAATACGGTAACTAGTCATGTTGTTCAAACAGGTGATAATACAAAGCACAATGTGAAGTCAATTGGATCAGTGAAGGCCAAGGATGGAAGTACTCTTCTGAGTAAGGTCTTATATGTTCCTACAGTTCCAAAGAATCTGATAAGTGTAGGACAAATTGTTGAAAAAGGTTATGAAGTAAGGTTCACTAATGATGGAGTTTTTGTGGAAGAACCTAGCAATGGGTATAAACAAATTGTTTCAGGGAAGAAAGAAGGAAGACTTTTCACATTGAAGATTCAAGGTAATGTTGGTCATGCCTTGTTCACTTATGGAGGACATAAGATCTCTCAGTTAGATCTTTGGCATAAGAGGCTTGGACATTTTAATGAAAGAGGTATTAAAGAGATGGTTAACAATGGTTCTGTGCTTGGATTGCCTAATGTTGTAGGTCAACATATGACATACAGATGTGAGGCATGTCAATTAGGTAAGGCTCATAAGCGATCATATTCTAAGCATGGATTTATGTATTCAAAGAAGCTTGAATTGATACACACAGATGTGTGGGGATCAAAGGATTTCAGTATAAATGGTTCAAGATATTATGTGATTTATGTTGATGATGCTACCAAGTGGATCACTATTACTAACATTACCTGAATCATTTTTTTGGAAATTTCTGTGACCTCATTGGATCCCCTTGCCTCAAAACTGTCCTCTTCCTCCTACATGATTCTGTTGTTGACCTTGTTCTTGGTTACTATTTCCTCTTCCACTTTCGAAACCTCTATCTCTGCCTCTTCCTCTGCCAAAGTAGACTACCTACTCAGAACTAGGCTTTCCTTGGGACTTTGAATCCTCACCAAGATTCTTTTCTTCAATAATCAGCATGCATACCAAATCAACAAATTTCCAAATATTTTCCTTGGTCTGTATATAAGTTTTGAACTGCTTATATGCAACTCATAAACCAAGAAGGCACACTTCCACCTTATCATCATCATCTACATTTATGCCAATACATGCAAGTAACTCACATATGCTTCTGATTTTCAAGGTGTAGTCACTTACTGACATGCCCTTCTTCTCCAATGTATGCAGCTCATCCTTGAGTTGCAATTTTTGTGCCTATGTATTGGTCTCATACAATGTGACCAAACCATTCCAAGCCTCTTTCAGAGTCTTGGCATCCTCTATATGCCCAATCATGATATCCTGTATGCCAACAGATAGCCAATACATTACCTTTCGTGCTCCTTGATCCCATTCATCATATGCTCTTAACTAGTCCGTAGTCTGTTTCCTCTCTGGTAACTGCAGAACATTTTCATTCTCTCCTTGGATGTACATCCATTAGCCTTTTCCCATCAAGAAATTCGTCATTCTGAATCTCCAAGCATGGAAGTTGTTCTTGTCCAGCTTATCACTCATAAGCTGACTCATTCCATCTGCGTTTTCCATTTCTATCTATCTATCCATCTATCTACCTATCTATCTATCTATCTATCTATTATCTATCTATCTATCTATCTATCTATCTAGCTATCTATCTATCTATCTATCTATGTACCTATCGATCTATGTATCTATCTATCTATCTATCTAACTATTTATCTATCTATCTATCTATCTATCTATCTATCTATCTATCTATCTAGCTATCTATCTGTTAAGGTCCTACTCCCAAGGAAGAAATGTGGATAGATGTTTACTTTGTTGCCCAAATTCCTTGGAATCCAGAAATTATTTACGAATATATTTGTGGAAAGGAGGGAATGGAAACTGTTATGCAAATGGGAGTGGAGAACCGGGCTTGCGGATTGCTTCTCGGGATTGCTCCCCCTTTCTCTTTCTCTTAAGGTCTATTTTTTCTCACTCACCCTTCTTGGCTCTCTTGTTCCCTTTAACTCTCTTCCTTCACTTCCTTTCATTCTCTCTTTCTCTGCTAGTCTCAGACACTCTACACACCCATACAAGCATACCCTTTATCCTTCTTACTCACCCTCTACTACCCCCACTCTCTTATGCACTTTCACCCCTGTTTCTCTCCCTCTCTCTTCCTCTCATGCCCACATTTTGACCCTCATACACACACTCACTCGCATACATTTCCACATATACATTCACACACACACACACACACACCTATGCTTACTCACACGCACTCTCTTCGACTTTCTCCCTCTCACACCTCTCTATATCCCCCTTTCCATCTCTCTCCCTCTCTCTCTCTTCCCTTCCCTCTCTCTTTTTCTTTCTCTCTCTCTCTATCCCTCTGTCTTATACTCACATGTTCACACACATTTCCACTCCCTGCACAAACCCTTAAACACTTTTTGTAAGGGTGCAATGATACAGTTTGAAATACACCAATTTATGGTTTCTAGAACTATGCGACAGCGTTGAAACGGTAAAAAAAACAGTCTACAAAATTTTGACATGCGATATAAATTCTTTGGGAAGACTTCTATTACATGGGAAGATAAAGTGCTGATGCTTTTATCTTGCAGATTGAAAACAGGATTACAGTCCCTAAAAGATATGTTCAAGATTTGCCGCTTCATAACATGCAATTTGGGCATTTAGATATTCATTCCCCCGAACATGCTTCAAAAATTAAAATCTTAACGTCTCATCATACAACTGGAGTCAGATTGAGATGGAAGTTGTTAGTTAAATCATTCATCATTCGCTCAGACATCGAGAAAAGCACCTGTTTCCTTTTCCTTTGAACTAACAAAGATACTAATGTAAGTCAAATTCTACAAAACTTTCCCCACATGTTTTTGAATTGTAGGTGAATTGTTGTGTGATAAAACCAAAATACATGAGAGTAGAAATTTGGATCAAGAGAAATATCACATCAATGCTAACCAGACATTTACTTACTCCTGTCGAAATCTCGATTCAAACTCAATGCAATCTAGACCTCAACATCAATTTTGCCTGCCCATCTGAAAAGTACTTCCTTATGCACCAATCGCTATCAAGTTTTTACCATCTATGCACCAAAAATGTAAATAAGACCTCAACGCCCACATGCATACCTTCATGAAATCTTGCAGCGCTATTAACCAACAAAAGCAACCGTACCATAACCAAATATAATATACCACACTTATTCCATCCAAGAGATGTCTATGAATGACAGAATAATAAAATAATTGATCTGATCTTCTTGCTGAAAGGCTAATAGAAGTCTGAACAGCTTCATAATGCTTAGCTACTCTAATACTGAAAGGATCACTCTCATGAACATAACACCCAATATTAAGAAAAACTTCAGCAATGCATGTGGTTTTCCTAGTAGTGGAGAGAGTGAAAAAGGGGTAAAACCTCAATGGAAAGAGACCCTACAATTTTCTGGCCACTACCTCCACGTGGTAATTCGCACTGTAGGCACAACAAAATAACTACTACTGATCACTGGTGTATATAGTCAGTGCTCATCATCGCAAGTGGTGCCATGTTACCGGATGAACCAAACTTCATAGAAGGGTTGAGAAAAGTGCCCCCTTGTAGTGTTATCGCAAAAAAACACAATGGAGAACAAAAGGCATAGGGCATATCTACGTATCACACTAAATATTGCAAAAGACAGATATGGGTGTTGAGTTGCAATAAATAAACACAAATCGGTCTGTGCTGATAATTCATAACCATAACATTGATGATACAAATGTATGCGCAGTGTCAATGGGAATAATGGGCATGAATGGCTCTGACCTTGGAAGTGGCAATCATCGAGACTCATAGGAAAACATGACTTAACAATTAAGGCAACCTACAACGTCGAGAAGGAATCGTCATGACCAACGGCCTCGATTCAATTTTCCCCTCCTCTAGAGCATCTACAAAATCCTTCCATCCTTCCCTCAATGGTTTCCATGCAAGTTTGCATGCAAAATGAACGTCCAGCCCCTTCAACTGCTAGGCGATACCCCCAAGCAAATTCAAGAATACCGCTGTCTCTCCCCCATATTGAGATATCAAGCTCAACATGTTATGATCCAGGATGACACATATCACCTTTTCATTTCTCTGACATGTATAGGGGTCACATAGGTATATGTCAGGGACACTTCATTGAGCTTTATTACATTTATCTAACGAGAGTGATGGCATATTTATTTCTTGCCAGCTCACTCATTCACGGACATTAGGTTTTTCCTTATGTACTGGTTTTTATATATTGAAGTAGTTGTATTCTTGTTTTTAGGTCATTCTTGTACATTCCTTTTTATGTAATAGAAGAAGACGAAGAAGAAGATTCTTCCTTGCCTCAATCTGAGTGTGTGCTTCTCTTTCATTGTGAGAGTGTATGTGCAAGCTCTCTTCCTTATCTCCTTCCTCATGAAATGGTATCAGAGCCAGGTTGGCTGTGGAGAGCTCGTGGAGAAGGCTGATGGTGAAGAGTATGTGAGAAGGCATTGAGAAAGCGCGATTCACAAACGAACTAGGATATAGTTGAACCACACCCTTGAAAGATAGGAGATGGTTGAACTACGGCATAAGAGAGAGGATTAGGAACTAATCCCCAATCATGGCTTTTGGGGCAAGTGGTTAACCCATCACATTCCTAACCAAGAGGTTGGTTGGTTCAGACAAATATGAATTCAGACACCGTTTGGTCACTCATGTGTATGTCCAAATATCCTGAGACTAGACTTAACCATAAGTTCATGTGTTGTATTAAAGAATCCACTTAGGCTAGTGCTTAAGTCACAAGGTTGTGAAGGGTGAGGTCTTGGGCTCAACTCCCATGGGCAACATGGGGAGAGTGTTTTGCCGAAGAAGCTCTAGAGCCTTCTAACTCAAGTTGACATGAGATAACTTGAGTCCATAGAGACTTAACTCGAGTAGCAAGTACACCAACCACTAGTGGAAAGTACTAGCATACTGGTTGAGATCACTCCAACCACTAGTAAACTCTAGTGGAAGATATTAAATGAGTGGATGAGATTGCACATTGACTTGTGGAATCTAGTTACATTTGTGGTTCTCATTGATTCGAGAAGCTATACATACAGACATAAGGTTGGGAGGAGATTCATCTCTCTAGCATGTAGTGGTGGCCATAATTTATCAATCTCTTGCATTACTATTAGAGCCTCAAAAGTAGGCTTGGGAAATGTGGATTGACCCAATGGCCTCTAAAAAAGGTTCTTGGGCACTCTATCATGTGAAAGGATAGGAATTGGAAAGATGACGTTTTGAGAATTCTATCCAAGAGAGATCGGGGTGTATTTCTCAATCCGTTTGTCAGATTGAGGCATGTAAGATAGCATTGGAAAGATCTCAAAACAACATTTCCAGATCTATTGAGAAAGATTGGAGCTCTGAAGTCCTTGGGAAACTTTGGGTGGCACTTGGTTGAGTGTTCAAGATACCAAACATGGGTGAGAACAAGCTTCAAGATACTAAGGTTGAGAATAGGGTTCAAGACACCAAGTTTGCAAATACGGTTCAAGAAACTATGAGAGGTTGAGGAAATCAATTCATGGGTGCCAAGGGAGTTTAAGAAATGATCATCAAGGATAGAGGGATACCTGAGTAGGTCATTGAGGACAATGATCAACTAAGGGGGAAAGAATGTAATAAAGTGACAGGTAGGAGATGGTTGAACCAAACCCTTGAAAGATAAGAGATGGTTGAACTACACCCTAAGACAAAGGATTAGGAGGTAATCCTCAACCATGGATTTTGGGGCAAGTGGTTAGCTCATCTCATTCCTAACCAAGAGGTTGTGAGTTCAAATCTCTTATTGTTTGTTATAATGTATCACTCACATGCATACAAACATGGGAGAAATTTTGTCCTTGAAAATAAAGCTATGCACAAAATTGAAAGCATACCCTTGAGCTTCATGTTCTAACTTAAAAGAACATATTTTCATCTAAGTTGTGGGATTCACCTCGTATTCCATTCTACTAAAGGGGAAGTCTATTGTCTGATACCTATTCAAATGATTCAAGTTCATGATCATTAACTCGAGTTAGAAAGCTATAGAGCTTTGGGAAAACCTTAAGCTCTTTTCTCAAGCATAATGTCATAACCTACAAGAATATATTTCATCTATATGGTGGGATTCATTTCATATTTCAAATGAATAGAGGGAGATCTACTGTCTAATCTAGTCATATTTTTTCATTATTATCATCATTTTGGTAGAGATCAATATAGTCTCATCCTCATTATTGATTGTTGTTATTTCTTCTATTGTTGAATCTATGTTCTCATAAATGACATCATCTATTGATGGATTAATATAAATTTTTGGTAGTTCCTCTTCATCATCTACATAATCATCACATAGAGTATTATGGTTCTCACCAAGTATATTATTATTGTTGTCATGTAGAACAATTCTAATTTCTCTCTAAGATGCCTGTGAAGAGTGATGGTGGATGCAATCTGAAGATGAGTTGTTGCTGCTACAACCAGCTTCACACTAGCCAACTAAGACTTCAGAGTTGGTTAGTAGACCCTTTGAGCTTCGTAAATCCACAAAAAATCACCCAAGTGATTTGGAAAAAGTATCTCAAAAGTTTGAGTCAAGACAAACTAGTTGCAAAATGACTAGCTCCCAAAACTTGTTATTTTTGTTCATGAACCTGCTCGAAAAAATGAACACTGCTCTCAACCTGGTACGAATTAGAAATATTCCTTTTGGAAATAGCAAATAAACATGGATAGATTACTAATCCAAGTTCAAACACTTCAATTGATCAACTGAGCACTGAGAAGAAGTTTTAACAAAATCTGGAACACTCCCACCATTTTTGGGGCTCTATAGAGATTGACTAGTGAGCAATAAAATATAGATTTCTCACAAATTGTAAACCCAATGAACATGAACCTTTTTGTGCACAATCTAGACTTAGAGAGCTATCGAATGCATATTAAAACTTTAAAAAATGTTATGAATAGCCTGAGATATGAGCTTCTAAAGTTACTATTCTAAGTGAGTATTGCAAAGAACAAAACAGAGAAGAAGTCAATGATGAATGTATAGATTCAAATACAATTATAACCACATTGGCAATGAATTCTTGCACAATGGGAGTACAATGATAGAGCTAAAGATTAAGATCTTCAATCTCCACAAATGAACATGAAGTGGGCACAAATCAAGCTCTCTCTTGGCGACTTCCTTCTTGCTCTTTTTATAGCTACTTTTGGAGGTAGTTTTGAATTTGAATTCAAATTACTTCACCTAAAAGTGATTCTAAAGAAATACTCTCTCAACTGATTGATTCATGGTTTTAGGTAGTTAGAGCCATGAACTTCCCTTTTACATCATGGATGACTTAAGCCAAGCTTTGATTCCATTTATGATTTGTCTAATGATTTGTTCCTCTTCAATTACCTCTTCAATGCTTCCAATTTGATCTAAAATCTCCTTCATCTTTGTGACATAATCGGTCACACTTTGCTTGGGGCTTTTCTTCATTGTTGTGAACTCCATCCATAATTGGTTCTTCCTTTGGTGAGTGTTAGAAGAGAAGAAGGAAGCAAGTGCATTCCAAGTCTCTCTTGATGCCTTGCATCCCTTGACATGAGGTAAAAGAAAATTAGAGATTGAGTTTAGAATATAGGACCTTGCAAGTGCATCCTTTGAACACCAATTTGATAGTCTTTCCTCTTCTTCATGTGATGGTTTCCCTTTGTTCCTCATGCTTGGAATAGCTTCATCTCCAAATGTGTATACAAATAGATTCCTTCCTTGAAGATAAGCCTCCATCCTTAGAGACGATGCTAGGTAGTTGTTTCTATCCAATTTGTCAATTATTGATGGAAATCCATCTCCCATGTTGATTGACTATGCTTTGATACCATTGTGAAGAGAGATGGTGGATGCAATCTGAAGATGAGTTGGTCTTGCTACAACGAGCTTCACACCAGCCAACTAAGACTTCAAAGTTAGTTAGTAGATCCTTTGAGCTTCCTAAATCCACAAAAAATCACCCAAGTGTTTTGGAACAAGTATCTCAAAAGTTTGAGCAAGACAGACTAGTTGCAAAATGACTAGCTCCCAAAACTTGGTATGTTTGTGCATACAATTGCTGGAAAAAATGAACAATGCTCTCAACCTGGTAAGAAATAGAAAAATTACTTTTGGACGTAACAAATGAATGTAGATAGCTTGCTAATCCAAGTTAAAACACTTCAATTGAGCAACTGAGCACTGAGAATAAGTTTTAACAAAATCTAGAACACTCCCACCATTTTAGGGGCTCTGTAGAGATTGACCAATGAGTAGTAAAACAGAGATTTCTCACAAATGGTAAACCCCATAACCATGAAATTTTTTGAGCATAAATAAATAAAACTTAAAGAGCTATCCAATGCACTTTAAAAATCTAAATAAGGTTATGTATATGCTAACATAGGAGCTGCTAAAGTTACTATTTTGAGTGAGTATAGCAGAGAACAAAACAGAGAAGAAGTAAATGATAAATGTATAGATTCACACATAATTACAACCACCATGGCAATGAGTTTGTGCACAATGGAAGTAGAATGATAGAGCTATGGAGTAAGATCTTCAATCTCTACAAATGAACATGAAGTGGGCACGAATCAAGCTCTCTTTTGATGACTTCCTTCTTGCTCTTTTTATAGCTACTTTTGGAGGTAGTTTTGAATTTGAATTGAAATGACTTCACCTAAAAATGATGCTTGGAATTAGGAAATATTCTCTCAGCTGATGGATTCCTAGTTTTAGGTAGTTAGAGCGAGGAACTTCCTTTATACATCATGGATGACTTAAGCCATTCTTTCTTTCGCAATAACAAGAGATAAAATTTACTCTTTTAGAAGAGGTGTTCATATGTCTACACATATGACTACAAATGAACATAAATCAAATCCTATCAAGCATGTAGGCTTCAGTAGAACGCACTAACAATGCCGGTATATCAATATTTGATGATGAATCATCAACATGAATTTCTTCAATCTCTCTAATAGTAAAGTTATCAAACAATGACCCACCTCTAGACTGAACATGAATGACTTGTCACCAAGGATGATCTAGATACCAACAGAAATTCCTAAATAACCAAGTTCACTATCTACAAGGTTCATATCTTTTGAAGTAGCATATGATAATTGCTTGAAAGAAGCAACAATGCTAGAATCCTTTGTTTTACACAAAGAATCAATAACTTTGATTCTAATATACTATCCATAAGCCCAGATATTAGCAAACATTCATGCCTACAATAAAAAAATAAATTATTAAAATAGAAAATATATATATATATATATATATATATATATATATATATATATATATATATATATATATATATATATATATATATATATATATATATATATATATATATATATATATATATGTGTGTGTGTGTGTGTGCAAAAATGGAAGATTAGTAAAATTAGATTACCTTTCTTTCACAACCTATCATTAAATCCCTCTACTCATCTGAAATTAGTTCATTATTTGCATTGACTCATTGCATATGAGTATATGACCAATCTCTGAAAGAATATATATATGTATTCTCATTATTATCAAGATTACATTGATATATATATATATATATATATATATATATATATATATATATATATATATATATATATATATATATATATATATATATATATATATATATATATATATATATATATATATATATATATATATATATAGAGAGAGAG